>OX493409.1:20815248-21415248 GCA_950371165.1 Lacanobia oleracea | reverse complement strand
CGCGACTCGCTGATCGCATTTTCTTTCGATTTTGAAGCCTTACTCGCTACTTGTTTATCGCCAAATCTTGCGATTTTAAAGCCTTACTTGCTACTCGCTGATCGCATATTTTTAAGCCTTACTCGCGACTCGCTGATCGCATTTTCTTTCGATTTTGAAGCCTTACTCGCTACTTGTTTATCGCCAAATCTTGCGATTTTAAAGCCTTACTTGCTACTCGCTGATCGAATATTTTTTCAATTTTGAAGCCTTACTCGCGACTCGCTGATCGCACATTCTTTCGATTATGTAGCCTTATTCGCTACTCGTTGATCGCCAAATCTTGCGATTTTAAAGCCTTACTTGCTACTCGCTGGTCGCATATTTTTTCAATTTTGAAGCCTTACTCGCGACTCGCTGATCGCATATTCTTTGGATTTTGAAGCCTTACTCGCTACTCGTTGATCGCCAAATCTTGCGATTTTAAAGCCTTACTTGCTACTCGCTGATCGAATATTTTTTCAATTTTGAAGCCTTACTCGCGACTCGCTGATCGCACATTCTTTCAATTTTGTAGCCTTATTCGCTACTCGTTGATCGCTAAATCTTGCGATTTTAAAGCCTTACTTGCTACTCGCTGATCGCATATTTTTTCAATTTTGAAGCCTTACTCGCGACTCGCTGATCGCATATTCTTTCGATTTTGAAGCCTTACTCGCTACTCGTTGATCGCCAAATCTTGCGATTTTAAAGACTTACTTGCTACTCGCTGATCGCATATTTTTTCAATTTTGAAGCCTTACTAGCGACTCGCTGATCGCATATTCTTTCGATTTTGAAGCCTTACTCGCGACTCGTTGATCGCCAAATCTTGCGATTTTAAAGCCTTACTTGCTACTCGCTGGTCGCATATTTTTTCAATTTTGAAGCCTTACTCGCGACTCGCTGATCGCATATTCTTTGGATTTTGAAGCCTTACTCGCTACTCGTTGATCGCCAAATCTTGCGATTTTAAAGCCTTACTTGCTACTCGCTGATCGCATATTTTTTCAATTTTGAAGCCTTACTCGCGAGTCGCTGATCGCATATTCTTTAAATTTTGAAGCCTTACTCGCCAATCGCTGATCGCATATTCTTTCGATTTTGAAGCCTTACTCGCGACTCGCTGATCGCATATTCTTTCGATTTTGAAGCCTTACTCGCGACTCGCTGATCGCATATTCTTTCGATTTTGAAGCCTTACTCGCGACTCGTTGATCGCCAAATCTTGCGATTTTAAAGCCTTACTTGCTACTCGCTGATCGCATATTTTTTCAATTTTGAAGCCTTACTCGCGACTCGCTGATCGCATATTCTTTCGATTTTGAAGCCTTACTCGCGACTCGCTGATCGCATATTCTTTCGATTTTGAAGCCTTACTCGCGACTCGTTGATCGCATATTCTTTCGATTTTGAAGCCTTACTCGCGACTCGCTGATCGCATATTCTTTGGATTTTGAAAACTTACTCGCTACTTGTTGATCGCCAAATCTTGCGATTTTAAAGCCTTACTTGCTACTCGCTGATCGCATATTTTTTCAATTTTGAAGCCTTACTCGCCAATCGCTGATCGCATATTCTTTCGATTTTGAAGCCTTACTCGCGACTCGCTGATCGCATATTCTTTCGATTTTGAAGCCTTACTCGCTACTCGTTGATCGCCAAATCTTGCGATTTTAAAGCCTTACTTGCTACTCGCTGGTTGCATATTTTTTCAATTTTGAAGCCTTACTCGCGACTCGCTGATCGCATTTTCTTTCGATTTTAAAACCTAACTTGCTACTCGCTGGTCGCATATTTTTTCAATTTTGAAGCCTTACTCGCGACTCGCTGATCGCATATTCTTTCGTTTTTAAAGCCTGACTTGCTACTCGCTGATTGCATATTTTTTCGATTTTGAAGCCTTACTCGCGACTCGCTGATCGCATATTCTTTCGATTTTGAAGCCTTACTCGCTACTTGTTTATCGCCAAATCTTGCGATTTTAAAGCCTTACTTGCTACTCGCTGATCGCATATTTTTAAGCCTTACTCGCTACTCGCTGATCGCATATTCTTTCGATTTTGAAGCCTTACTCGCTACTCGTTGATCGCCAAATCTTGCGATTTTAAAGCCTTACTTGCTACTCGCTGATCGAATATTTTTTCAATTTTGAAGCCTTACTCGCGACTCGCTGATCGCACATTCTGTCGATTATGTAGCCTTATTCGCTACTCGTTGATCGCCAAATCTTGCGATTTTAAAGCCTTACTTGCTACTCGCTGGTCGCATATTTTTTCAATTTTGAAGCCTTACTCGCGACTCGCTGATCGCATATTCTTTGGATTTTGAAGCCTTACTCGCTACTCGTTGATCGCCAAATCTTGCGATTTTAAAGCCTTACTTGCTACTCGCTGATCGAATATTTTTTCAATTTTGAAGCCTTACTCGCGACTCGCTGATCGCACATTCTTTCAATTTTGTAGCCTTATTCGCTACTCGTTGATCGCTAAATCTTGCGATTTTAAAGCCTTACTTGCTACTCGCTGATCGCATATTTTTTCAATTTTGAAGCCTTACTCGCGACTCGCTGATCGCATATTCTTTCGATTTTGAAGCCTTACTCGCTACTCGTTGATCGCCAAATCTTGCGATTTTAAAGACTTACTTGCTACTCGCTGATCGCATATTTTTTCAATTTTGAAGCCTTACTAGCGACTCGCTGATCGCATATTCTTTCGATTTTGAAGCCTTACTCGCGACTCGTTGATCGCCAAATCTTGCGATTTTAAAGCCTTACTTGCTACTCGCTGGTCGCATATTTTTTCAATTTTGAAGCCTTACTCGCGACTCGCTGATCGCATATTCTTTGGATTTTGAAGCCTTACTCGCTACTCGTTGATCGCCAAATCTTGCGATTTTAAAGCCTTACTTGCTACTCGCTGATCGCATATTTTTTCAATTTTGAAGCCTTACTCGCGAGTCGCTGATCGCATATTCTTTAAATTTTGAAGCCTTACTCGCCAATCGCTGATCGCATATTCTTTCGATTTTGAAGCCTTACTCGCGACTCGCTGATCGCATATTCTTTCGATTTTGAAGCCTTACTCGCGACTCGCTGATCGCATATTCTTTCGATTTTGAAGCCTTACTCGCGACTCGTTGATCGCCAAATCTTGCGATTTTAAAGCCTTACTTGCTACTCGCTGATCGCATATTTTTTCAATTTTGAAGCCTTACTCGCGACTCGCTGATCGCATATTCTTTCGATTTTGAAGCCTTACTCGCGACTCGCTGATCGCATATTCTTTCGATTTTGAAGCCTTACTCGCGACTCGTTGATCGCATATTCTTTCGATTTTGAAGCCTTACTCGCGACTCGCTGATCGCATATTCTTTGGATTTTGAAAACTTACTCGCTACTTGTTGATCGCCAAATCTTGCGATTTTAAAGCCTTACTTGCTACTCGCTGATCGCATATTTTTTCAATTTTGAAGCCTTACTCGCCAATCGCTGATCGCATATTCTTTCGATTTTGAAGCCTTACTCGCGACTCGCTGATCGCATATTCTTTCGATTTTGAAGCCTTACTCGCTACTCGTTGATCGCCAAATCTTGCGATTTTAAAGCCTTACTTGCTACTCGCTGGTTGCATATTTTTTCAATTTTGAAGCCTTACTCGCGACTCGCTGATCGCATTTTCTTTCGATTTTAAAACCTAACTTGCTACTCGCTGGTCGCATATTTTTTCAATTTTGAAGCCTTACTCGCGACTCGCTGATCGCATATTCTTTCGTTTTTAAAGCCTGACTTGCTACTCGCTGATTGCATATTTTTTCGATTTTGAAGCCTTACTCGCGACTCGCTGATCGCATATTCTTTCGATTTTGAAGCCTTACTCGCTACTTGTTTATCGCCAAATCTTGCGATTTTAAAGCCTTACTTGCTACTCGCTGATCGCATATTTTTAAGCCTTACTCGCTACTCGCTGATCGCATATTCTTTCGATTTTGAAGCCTTACTCGCTACTCGTTGATCGCCAAATCTTGCGATTTTAAAGCCTTACTTGCTACTCGCTGATCGAATATTTTTTCAATTTTGAAGCCTTACTCGCGACTCGCTGATCGCACATTCTGTCGATTATGTAGCCTTATTCGCTACTCGTTGATCGCCAAATCTTGCGATTTTAAAGCCTTACTTGCTACTCGCTGGTCGCATATTTTTTCAATTTTGAAGCCTTACTCGCGACTCGCTGATCGCATATTCTTTGGATTTTGAAGCCTTACTCGCTACTCGTTGATCGCCAAATCTTGCGATTTTAAAGCCTTACTTGCTACTCGCTGATCGAATATTTTTTCAATTTTGAAGCCTTACTCGCGACTCGCTGATCGCACATTCTTTCAATTTTGTAGCCTTATTCGCTACTCGTTGATCGCTAAATCTTGCGATTTTAAAGCCTTACTTGCTACTCGCTGGTCGCATATTTTTTCAATTTTGAAGCCTTACTCGCGACTCGCTGATCGCATATTCTTTGGATTTTGAAGCCTTACTCGCTACTCGTTGATCGCCAAATCTTGCAATTTTAAAGCCTTACTTGCTACTCGCTGATCGCATATTTTTTCAATTTTGAAGCCTTACTCGCGAGTCGCTGATCGCATATTCTTTAAATTTTGAAGCCTTACTCGTCAATCGCTGATCGCATATTCTTTCGATTTTGAAGCCTTACTCGCGACTCGCTGATCGCATATTCTTTCGATTTTGAAGCCTTACTCGCGACTCGCTGATCGCATATTCTTTCGATTTTGAAGCCTTACTCGCGACTCGTTGATCGCCAAATCTTGCGATTTTAAAGCCTTACTTGCTACTCGCTGATCGCATATTTTTTCAATTTTGAAGCCTTACTCGCGACTCGCTGATCGCATATTCTTTCGATTTTGAAGCCTTACTCGCGACTCGCTGATCGCATATTCTTTCGATTTTGAAGCCTTACTCGCGACTCGTTGATCGCATATTCTTTCGATTTTGAAGCCTTACTCGCGACTCGCTGATCGCATATTCTTTGGATTTTGAAAACTTACTCGCTACTTGTTGATCGCCAAATCTTGCGATTTTAAAGCCTTACTTGCTACTCGCTGATCGCATATTTTTTCAATTTTGAAGCCTTACTCGCCAATCGCTGATCGCATATTCTTTCGATTATGAAGCCTTACTCGCGACTCGCTGATCGCATATTCTTTCGATTTTGAAGCCTTACTCGCGACTCGTTGATCGCCAAATCTTGCGATTTTAAAGCCTTACTTGCTACTCGCTGGTCGCATATTTTTTCAATTTTGAAGCCTTACTCGCGACTCGCTGATCGCATATTCTTTGGATTTTGAAGCCTTACTCGCTACTCGTTGATCGCCAAATCTTGCGATTTTAAAGCCTTACTTGCTACTCGCTGATCGCATATTTTTTCAATTTTGAAGCCTTACTCGCGAGTCGCTGATCGCATATTCTTTAAATTTTGAAGCCTTACTCGCTACTTGTTGATCGCCAAATCTTGCGATTTGAAAGCCTTACTTGCTACTCGCTGATCGCATATTTTTTCGATTTTGAAGCCTTACTCGCGACTCGCTGATCGCATATTCTTTCGATTTTGAAGCCTTACCCGCTACTCGTTGATCGCCAAATCTTGCGATTTTAAAGCCTTACTTGCTACTCGCTGGTCGCATATTTTTTCAATTTTGAAGCCTTACTCGCGACTCGCTGATCGCATATTCTTTCGATTTTAAAGCCTGACTTGCTACTCGCTGATCGCATATTTTTTCAATTTTGAAGCCTTACTCGCGAGTCGCTGATCGCATATTCTTTAAATTTTGAAGCCTTACTCGCTACTTGTTGATCACCAAATCTTGCGATTTGAAAGCCTTACTTGCTACTCGCTGATCGCATGTTTTTTCGATTTTGAAGCCTTACTCGCGACTCGCTGATCGCATATTCTTTCGATTTTAAAGCCTGACTTGCTACTCGCTGATCGCATATTTTTTTTCGATTTTGAAACCTTACTCGCTACTCGTTGATCGCCAAATCTTGCGATTTTAAAGCCTTACTTGCTACTCGCTGGTCGCATATTTTTTCAATTTTGAAGCCTTACTCGCGACTCGCTGATCGAATTTTCTTACGATTTTAAAGCCTTACTTGCTACTCGCTGATCGCATATTTTTTCGATTTTGAAGCCTTACTCGCGACTCGCTGATCGCATATTCTTTCGATTTTGAAGCCTTACTCGCTACTCGTTGATCGCCAAATCTTGCGATTTTAAAGCCTAACTTGCTACTCGCTGGTCGCATATTTTTTCAATTTTGAAGCCTTACTCGCGACTCTCTGATCGCATATTCTTTCGATTTTAAAGCCTGACTTGCTACTCGCTGATCGCATATTTTTTCGATTTTGAAGCCTTACTCGCGACTCGCTGATCGCATATTCTTTCGATTTTGAAGCCTTACTCGCTACTCGGTTATCGCCAAATCTAGCGATTTTAAAGCCTTACTTGCTACTCGCTGATCGCATATTTTTAAGCCTTACTCGCTACTCGCTGATCGCATATTCTTTCGATTTTGAAGCCTTACTCGCTACTCGTTGATCGCCAAATCTTGCGATTTTAAAGCCTTACTTTCTACTCGCTGATCGCATATTTTTTCGATTTTGAAGCCTTACTCGCGACTCGCTGATCGCATATTCTTTCGATTTTGAAGCCTTACCCGCTACTCGTTGATCGCCAAATCTTGCGATTTTAAAGCCTTACTTGCTACTCGCTGATCGCATATTTTTTCAATTTTGAAGCCTTACTCGCGACTCGCTGATCGCATATTCTTTCGATTTTGAAGCCTTACTCGCGACTCGCTGATCGCATATTCTTTCGATTTTGAAGCCTTACTCGCGACTCGCTGATCGCATATTCTTTCGATTTTAAAGCCTGACTTGCTACTCGCTGATCGCATATTTTTTCGATTTTGAAGCCTTACTCGCGACTCGCTGATCGCATATTCTTTCGATTTTGAAGCCTTACTCGCTACTCGGTTATCGCCAAATCTAGCGATTTTAAAGCCTTACTTGCTACTCGCTGATCGCATATTTTTAAGCCTTACTCGCTACTCGCTGATCGCATATTCTTTCGATTTTGAAGCCTTACTCGCTACTCGTTGATCGCCAAATCTTGCGATTTTAAAGCCTTACTTGCTACTCGCTGATCGAATATTTTTTCAATTTTGAAGCTTTACTCGCGACTCGCTGATCGCACATTCTTACGATTTTGTAGCCTTATTCGCTACTCGTTGATCGCTAAATCTTGCGATTTTAAAGCCTTACTTGCTACTCGCTGATCGCATATTTTTTCAATTTTGAAGCCTTCTTCGCGACTCGCTGATCGCATATTCTTTCGATTTTGAAGCCTTACTCGCGACTCGCTGATCGCATATTCTTTGGATTTTGAAGCCTAACTCGCTACTCGTTGATCGCCAAATCTTGCGATTTTAAAGCCTTACTTGCTACTCGCTGATCGCATATTTTTTCAATTTCGAAGCCTTACTCGCGACTCGCTGATCGCATATTCTTTGGATTTTGAAGCCTTACTCGCTAATCGTTGATCGCCAAATCTTGCGATTTTAAAGCCTTACTTGCTGCTCGCTGATCGCATATTTTTTTAATTTTGAAGCCTTCTTCGCGACTCGCTGATCGCATATTCTTTCGATTTTGAAGCCTTACTCGCGACTCGCTGATCGCATATTCTTTGGATTTTGAAGCCTTACTCGCTACTCGTTGATCGCCAAATCTTGCGATTTTGAAGCCTTACTTGCTACTCGCTGATCGCATATTTTTTCAATTTTGAAGCCTTACTCGTGACTCGCTGATCGCATATTCTTTCGATTTTGAAGCCTTACTCGCTACTCGTTGATCGCCAAATCTTGCGATTTTAAAGCCTTACTTGCTTCTCGCTGATCGCATATTTTTTCAATTTTGAAGCCTTACTCGCGACTCGCTGATCGCATATTCTTTCGATTTTGAAGCCTTACTCGCTACACGTTGATCGCCAAATCTTGCGATTTTAAAGCCTTACTTGCCACTCGCTGATCGCATATTTTTTCAATTTTGAAGCCTACCTCGCGACTCGCTGATCGCACATTTTTTCGATTTTGTAGCCTTACTCGCTACTCGTTGATCGCTAAATCTTGCGATTTTAAAGCCTTACTTGCTACTCGCTGATCGCATATTTTTTCAATTTTGAAGCCTTCTTCGCGACTCGCTGATCGCATATTCTTTCGATTTTGAAGCCTTACTCGCGACTCGCTGATCGCATATTCTTTGGATTTTGAAAACTTACTCGCTACTCTTTGATCGCCAAATCTTGCGATTTTAAAGCCTTACTTGCTACTCGCTGATCGCATATTTTTTCAATTTTGAAGCCTTACTCGCGACTCGCTGATCGCATATTCTTTCGATTTTGAAGCCTTACTCGCGACTCGCTGATCGCATATTCTTTCGATTTTGAAGCCTTACTCGCGACTCGTTGATCGCCAAATCTTGCGATTTTAAAGCCTTACTTGCTACTCGCTGGTCGCATATTTTTTCAATTTTGAAGCCTTACTCGCGAGTCGCTGATCGCATATTCTTTAAATTTTGAAGCCTTACTCGCTACTTGTTGATCGCCAAATCTTGCGATTTGAAAGCCTTACTTGCTACTCGCTGATCGCATATTTTTTCGATTTTGAAGCCTTACTCGCGACTCGCTGATCGCATATTCTTTCGATTTTGAAGCCTTACCCGCTACTCGTTGATCGCCAAATCTTGCGATTTTAAAGCCTTACTTGCTACTCGCTGGTCGCATATTTTTTCAATTTTGAAGCCTTACTCGCGACTCGCTGATCGCATATTCTTTCGATTTTAAAGCCTGACTTGCTACTCGCTGATTGCATATTTTTTCAATTTTGAAGCCTTACTTGCGAGTCGCTGATCGCATATTCTTTAAATTTTGAAGCCTTACTCGCTACTTGTTGATCGCCAAATCTTGCGATTTGAAAGCCTTACTTGCTACTCGCTGATCGCATATTTTTTCGATTTTGAAGCCTTACTCGCGACTCGCTGATCGCCAAATCTTGCGATTTTAAAGCCTTACTTGCTACTCGCTGGTCGCATATTTTTTCAATTTTGAAGCCTTACTCGCGACTCGCTGATCGCATATTCTTTCGATTTTGAAGCCTTACTCGCGATTCGCTGATCGCATATTCTTTGGATTTTGAAGCCTTACTCGCTACTCGTTGATCGCCAAATCTTGCGATTTTGAAGCCTTACTTGCTACTCGCTGATCGCATATTTTTTCAATTTTGAAGCCTTACTCGCGACTCGCTGATCGCATATTCTTTCGATTTTGAAGCCTTACTCGCTACTCGTTGATCGCCAAATCTTGCGATTTTAAAGCCTTACTTGCTACTCGCTGATCGCATATTTTTTCAATTTTGAAGCCTTACTCGCGACTCGCTGATCGCATATTCTTTCGATTTTGAAGCCTTACTCGCTACTCGTTGATCGCCAAATCTTGCGATTTTAAAGCCTTACTTGCTACTCGCTGATCGCATATTTTTTCAATTTTGAAGCCTACCTCGCGACTCGCTGATCGCACATTTTTTCGATTTTGTAGCCTTACTGGCTACTCGTTGATCGCTAAATCTTGCGATTTTAAAGCCTTACTTGCTACTCGCTGATCGCATATTTTTTCAATTTTGAAGCCTTCTTCGCGACTCGCTGATCGCATATTCTTTCGATTTTGAAGCCTTACTCGCGACTCGCTGATCGCATATTCTTTGGATTTTGAAAAATAACTCGCTACTCTTTGATCGCCAAATCTTGCGATTTTAAAGCCTTACTTGCTACTCGCTGATCGCATATTTTTTCAATTTTGAAGCCTTACTCGCGACTCGCTGATCGCATATTCTTTCGATTTTGAAGCCTTACTCGCGACTCGCTGATCGCATATTCTTTCGATTTTGAAGCCTTACTCGCGACTCGTTGATCGCCAAATCTTGCGATTTTAAAGCCTTACTTGCTACTCCCTGGTCGCATATTTTTTCAATTTTGAAGCCTTACTCGCGAGTCGCTGATCGCATATTCTTTAAATTTTGAAGCCTTACTCGCTACTTGTTGATCGCCAAATCTTGCGATTTGAAAGCCTTACTTGCTACTCGCTGATCGCATATTTTTTCGATTTTGAAGCCTTACTCGCGACTCGCTGATCGCATATTCTTTCGATTTTGAAACCTTACCCGCTACTCGTTGATCGCTAAATCTTGCGATTTTAAAGCCTTACTTGCTACTCGCTGGTCGCATATTTTTTCAATTTTGAAGCATTACTCGCGACTCGCTGATCGCATATTCTTTCGATTTTAAAGCCTGACTTGCTACTCGCTGATCGCATATTTTTTCAATTTTGAAGCCTTACTTGCGAGTCGCTGATCGCATATTCTTTAAATTTTGAAGCCTTACTCGTTACTTGTTGATCGCCAAATCTAGCGATTTGAAAGCCTTACTTGCTACTCGCTGATCGCATATTTTTTCGATTTTGAAGCCTTACTCGCGACTCGCTGATCGCCAAATCTTGCGATTTTAAAGCCTTACTTGCTACTCGCTGGTCGCATATTTTTTCAATTTTGAAGCCTTACTCGCGACTCGCTGATCGCATATTCTTTCGATTTTAAAGCCTGACTTGCTACTCGCTGATCGCATATTTATTCGATTTTGAAGCCTTACTCGCGACTCGCTGATCGCATATTCTTTCGATTTTGAAGCCTAACTCGCTACTCGTTTATCGCCAAATCTTGCGATTTTAAAGCCTTACTTGCTACTCGCTGATCGCATATTTTTTCAATTTTGAAGCCTTACTCGCGACTCGCTGATCGCATATTCTTTGGATTTTGAAGCCTTACTCGCGACTCGCTGATCGCATATTCTTTCGATTTTGAAACCTTACTCGCTACTCGTTGATCGCCAAATCTTGCGATTTTAAAGCCTTACTTGCTACTCGCTGGTCGCATATTTTTTCAATTTTGAAGCCTTACTCGCGACTCGCTGATCGAATTTTCTTTCGATTTTAAAGCCTTACTCGCTACTCGCTGATCGCATATTCTTTCGATTTTGAAGCCTTACTGGCTACTCGTTGATCGCCAAATCTTGCGATTTTAAAGCCTTACTTGCTACTCGCTGATCGCATATTTTTTCAATTTTGAAGCCTACCTCGCGACTCGCTGATCGCACATTTTTTCGATTTTGTAGCCTTACTCGCTACTCGTTGATCGCTAAATCTTGCGATTTTAAAGCCTTACTTGCTACTCGCTGATCGCATATTTTTTCAATTTTGTAGCCTTCTTCGCGACTCGCTGATCGCATATTCTTTCGATTTTGAAGCCTTACTCGCGACTCGCTGATCGCATATTCTTTGGATTTTGAAAACTTACTCGCTACTCTTTGATCGCCAAATCTTGCGATTTTAAAGCCTTACTTGCTACTCGCTGATCGCATATTTTTTCAATTTTGAAGCCTTACTCGCGACTCGCTGATCGCATATTCTTTCGATTTTGAAGCCTTACTCGCGACTCGCTGATCGCATATTCTTTCGATTTTGAAGCCTTACTCGCGACTCGTTGATCGCCAAATCTTGCGATTTTAAAGCCTTACTTGCTACTCGCTGGTCGCATATTTTTTCAATTTTGAAGCCTTACTCGCGACTCGCTGATCGCATATTCTTTGGATTTTGAAGCCTTACTCGCTACTCGTTGATCGCCAAATCTTGCGATTTTAAAGCCTTACTTGCTACTCGCTGATCGCATATTTTTTCAATTTTGAAGCCTTACTCGCGACTCGCTGATCGCATATTCTTTGGATTTTGAAGCCTTACTCGCGACTCGCTGATCGCATATTTTTTCGATTTTGAAGCCTTACTCGCGACTCGCTGATCGCATATTCTTTCGATTCTGAAGCCTTACTCGCGACTCGCTGATCGCATATTTTTTCAATTTTGAAGCCTTACTCGCGACTCGCTGATCGCATATTCTTTGGATTTTGAAGCCTTACTCGCGACTCGCTGATCGCATATTTTTTCGATTTTGAAGCCTTACTCGCGACTCGCTGATCGTATATTCTTTGGATTTTGAAGCCTTACTCGCGACTCGCTGATCGCATATTTTTTCGATTTTGAAGCTTTACTCGCGACTCGCTGATCGCATATTCTTTCGATTTTGAAGCCTTACCCGCTACTCGTTGATCGCCAAATCTTGCGATTTTAAAGCCTTACTTGCTACTCGCTGATCGCATATTTTTTCAATTTTGAAGCCTTACTCGCGACTCGCTGATCGCATATTCTTTGGATTTTGAAGCCTTACTCGCGACTCGCTGATCGCATATTCTTTCGATTTTGAAACCTTACTCGCTACTCGTTGATCGCCAAATCTTGCGATTTTAAAGCCTTACTTGCTACTCGCTGGTCGCATATTTTTTCAATTTTGAAGCCTTTCTCGCGACTCGCTGATCGAATTTTCTTTCGATTTTAAAGCCTTACTCGCTACTCGCTGATCGCATATTCTTTCGATTTTGAAGCCTTACTGGCTACTCGTTGATCGCCAAATCTTGCGATTTTAAAGCCTTACTTGCTACTCGCTGATCGCATATTTTTTCAATTTTGAAGCCTACCTCGCGACTCGCTGATCGCACATTTTTTCGATTTTGTAGCCTTACTCGCTACTCGTTGATCGCTAAATCTTACGATTTTAAAGCCTTACTTGCTACTCGCTGATCGCATATTTTTTCAATTTTGAAGCCTTCTTCGCGACTCGCTGATCGCATATTCTTTCGATTTTGAAGCCTTACTCGCGACTCGCTGATCGCATATTCTTTGGATTTTGAAAACTTACTCGCTACTCTTTGATCGCCAAATCTTGCGATTTTAAAGCCTTACTTGCTACTCGCTGATCGCATATTTTTTCAATTTTGAAGCCTTACTCGCGACTCGCTGATCGCATATTCTTCCGATTTTGAAGCCTTACTCGCGACTCGCTGATCGCATATTCTTTCGATTTTAAAGCCTTACTCGCGACTCGTTGATCGCCAAATCTTGCGATTTTAAAGCCTTACTTGCTACTCGCTGATCGCATATTTTTTCGATTTTGAAGCCTTACTCGCGACTCGCTGATCGCATATTCTTTCGATTTTGAAGCCTTACCCGCTACTCGTTGATCGCCAAATCTTGCGATTTTAAAGCCTTACTTGCTACTCGCTGGTCGCATATTCTTTCGATTTTGAAGCCTTACCCGCTACTCGTTGATCGCCAAATCTTGCGATTTTAAAGCCTTACTTGCTACTCGCTGGTCGCATATTTTTTCAATTTTGAAGCCTAACTCGCGACTCGCTGATCGAATTTTCTTTCGATTTTAAATCCTTACTTGCTACTCGCTGATCGCATATTTTTTCGATTTTGAAGCCTTACTCGCGACTCGCTGATCGCATATTCTTTCGATGTTGAAGCCTTACTCGCTACTCGTTGATCGCCAAATCTTGCGATTTTAAAGCCTAACTTGCTACTCGCTGGTCGCATATTTTTTCAATTTTGAAGCCTTACTCGCGACTCGCTGATCGCATATTCTTTCGATTTTAAAGCCTGACTTGCTACTCGCTGATCGCATATTTTTTCGATTTTGAAGCCTTACTCGCGACTCGCTGATCGCATATTCTTTCGATTTTGAAGCCTTACTCGCTACTCGTTTATCGCCAAATCTAGCGATTTTAAAGCCTTACTTGCTACTCGCTGATCGCATATTTTTAAGCCTTACTCGCTACTCGCTGATCGCATATTCTTTCGATTTTGAAGCCTTACTCGCTACTCGTTGATCGCCAAATCTTGCGATTTTAAAGCCTTACTTGCTACTCGCTGATCGAATATTTTTTCAATTTTGAAGCTTTACTCGCGACTCGCTGATCGCACATTCTTTCGATTTTGTAGCCTTATTCGCTACTCGTTGATCGCTAAATCTTGCGATTTTAAAGCCTTACTTGCTACTCGCTGATCGCATATTTTTTCAATTTTGAAGCCTTCTTCGCGACTCGCTGATCGCATATTCTTTCGATTTTGAAGCCTTACTCGCGACTCGCTGATCGCATATTCTTTGGATTTTGAAGCCTAACTCGCTACTCGTTGATCGCCAAATCTTGCGATTTTAAAGCCTTACTTGCTTCTCGCTGATCGCATATTTTTTCAATTTCGAAGCCTTACTCGCGACTCGCTGATCGCATATTCTTTGGATTTTGAAGCCTTACTCGCTACTCGTTGATCGCCAAATCTTGCGATTTTTAAGCCTTACTTGCTACTCGCTGATCGCATATTTTTTTAATTTTGAAGCCTTCTTCGCGACTCGCTGATCGCATATTCTTTCGATTTTGAAGCCTTACTCGCGACTCGCTGATCGCATATTCTTTGGATTTTGAAGCCTTACTCGCTACTCGTTGATCGCCAAATCTTGCGATTTTATTTATTTATTTATTTATTATTAGGGATAACAACAGCTTCCAAAACTTAACTAGGTACTTATCTAGGATTACATGACTAGCCAATAATAGTTATCCACGGCAGATACACAGGGTGGATGGATATGCTATTTAGACTAACTAAGATTAACCTAACAACATTAAAAATGATTGGGAAACTTTGAAGAGATACGAGTAAGTTTATTTAAGATATAATAAATAAATATAATTACAGAATAACATATGCAAATACATAAACATTTATATATATATATATATATGAAGAAAAATACAATATATATAGAAATTAAAATATACCAATTAAATAACCAGCCATTTAATCGTAGTATAATTTTGATGAGTTAAATAAATAGCCTATTTTGATAATAAATCAAGCAAAACCCGTTTTTTGAAATCATTCTTAGAGCCAATAAATAAGTCCACACTGTTAAAGTGTTTATTATAAGAGTCAAGTAAACGTGGTATTACGCTATTTTTACCATAATTACTGGAGTGAAAAGGAGTGCAAAATAATGTAGTGTGCCTAGTGCGTTTTCTTGGAACGTTAAACTTGATATTCTTTAAAAGCATAGGGCAATCGGTCCGTCCCCGTAATATGTCATATAGCAACCCCATATCCATGAGAATACGCCTCTCTTGCAGAGTTAAAAGATTGTAAAACCGACAATTCTCTTTGTAATCAAGTGAGCAGTGATGAAATTTGAAATTAAGGTGATCAATTAACTTCTTCTGAATGCGTTCAAGACTATTTTTATGTATTGCATAGCCGGGAGACCATATCTGACAACCGTATTCCAATATACTACGGACAAAAGCAAAATAAACTACTTTTAAGCTTAACAAACTCTTGAAAGGTAGGCAAGATCTTATAACAAAACCTAGATTGCGAAATGACCTGCTGCATATCGCATCGATGTGCTGTCGCATGGACATCTCCGAGTCTAATAGAATACCCAAGTCCCGCACCAACTTGACCCTCTCGATTGCAACGCCGTTGAAACTGTATTGATATATGATCGGATTTTTTTTACGAGTAAAGGATATACTTTGACATTTTTTTAAAATTTTGAAGCCTTACTTGCTACTCGCTGATCGCATATTTTTTCAATTTTGAAGCCTTACTCGCGACTCGCTGATCGCATATTCTTTCGATTTTGAAGCCTTACACGCTACTCGTTGATCGCCAAATCTTGCGATTTTAAAGCCTTACTTGCTACTCGCTGATCGCATATTTTTTCAATTTTGAAGCCTACCTCGCGACTCGCTGATCGCACATTTTTTCGATTTTGTAGCCTTACTCGCTACTCGTTGATCGCTAAATCTTGCGATTTTAAAGCCTTACTTGCTACTCGCTGATCGCATATTTTTTCAATTTTGAAGCCTTCTTCGCGACTCGCTGATCGCATATTCATTCGATTTTGAAGCCTTACTCGCGACTCGCTGATCGCATATTCTTTCGATTTTGAAGCCTTACTCGCGACTCGTTGATCGCCAAATCTTGCGATTTTAAAGCCTTACTTGCTACTCGCTGGTCGCATATTTTTTCAATTTTGAAGCCTTACTCGCGACTCGCTGATCGCATATTCTTTGGATTTTGAAGCCTTACTCGCTACTCGTTGATCGCCAAATCTTGCGATTTTAAAGCCTTACTTGCTACTCGCTGATCGCATATTTTTTCAATTTTGAAGCCTTACTCGCGAGTCGCTGATCGCATATTCTTTAAATTTTGAAGCCTTCCTCGCTACTTGTTGATCGCCAAATCTTGCGATTTGAAAGCCTTACTTGCTACTCGCTGGTCGCATATTTTTTCAATTTTGAAGCCTTACTCGCGACTCGCTGATCGCATATTCTTTCGATTTTGAAGCCTTACCCGCTACTCGTTGATCGCCAAATCTTGCGATTTTAAAGCCTTACTTGCTACTCGCTGGTCGCATATTTTTTCAATTTTGAAGCCTTACTCGCGACTCGCTGATCGCATATTCTTTCGATTTTAATGCCTGACTTGCTACTCGCTGATCGCATATTTTTTCAATTTTGAAGCCTTACTTGCGAGTCGCTGATCGCATATTCTTTAAATTTTGAAGCCTTACTCGCTACTTGTTGATCGCCAAATCTTGCGATTTGAAAGCCTTACTTGCTACTCGCTGATCGCATATTTTTTCGATTTTGAAGCCTTACTCGCGACTCGCTGATCGCCAAATCTTGCGATTTTAAAGCCTTACTTGCTACTCGCTGGTCGCATATTTTTTCAAGTTTGAAGCCTTACTCGCGACTCGTTGATCGCATATTCTTTCGATTTTAAAGCCTGACTTGCTACTCGCTGATCGCATATTTTTTCGATTTTGAAGCCTTAGTCGCGACTCGCTGATCGCATATTCTTTCGATTTTGAAGCCTAACTCGCTACTCGTTGATCGCCAAATCTTGCGATTTTAAAGCCTTACTTGTTACTCGCTGAACGCATATTTTTTCAATTTTGAAGCCTTATTCGCGACTCGCTGATCGCATATTCTTTCGATTTTGAAGCCTTACTCGCGACTCGCTGATCGCATACTCTTTCGATTTTGAAACCTTACTCGCTACTCGTTGATCGCCAAATCTTGCGATTTTAAAGCCTTACTTGCTACTCGCTGGTCGCATATTTTTTCAATTTTGAAGCCTTACTCGCGACTCGCTGATCGAATTTTCTTTCGATTTTAAAGCCTTACTTGCTACTCGCTGATCGCATATTTTTTCGATTTTGAAGCCTTACTCGCGACTCGCTGATCGCATATTCTTTCGATTTTTAAGCCTTACTTGCTACTCGCTGATCGCCATATCTTGCGATTTTAAAGCCTAACTTGCTACTCGCTGGTCGCATATTTTTTCAATTTTGAAGCCTTACTCGCGACTCGCTGATCGCATATTCTTTCGATTTTAAAGCCTGACTTGCTACTCGCTGATCGCATATTTTTTCGATTTTGAAGCCTTACTCGCGAATCGCTGATCGCATATTCTTTCGATTTTGAAGCCTTACTCGCTACTCGTTTATCGCCAAATCTTGCGATTTTAAAGCCTTACTTGCAACTCGCTGATCGCATATTTTAAAGCCTTACTCGCTACTCGCTGATCGCATATTCTTTCGATTTTGAAGCCATACTCGCTACTCGTTGATCGCCAAATCTTGCGATTTTAAAGCCTTACTTGCTACTCGCTGATCGAATATTTTTTCAATTTTGAAGCCTTACTCGCGACTCGCTGATCGCACTTTCTTTCGATTTTGTAGCCTTGTTCGCAACTCGTTGATCGCTAAATCTTGCGATTTTAAAGCCTTACTTGCTACTCGCTGATCGCATATTTTTTCAATTTTGAAGCCTTCTTCGCGACTCGCTGATCGCATATTCTTTCGATTTTGAAGCCTTACTCGCGACTCGCTGATCGCATATTCTTTGGATTTTGAAGCCTAACTCGCTACTCGTTGATCGCCAAATCTTGCGACTTTAAAGCCTTACTTGCTACTCGCTGATCGCATATTTTTTTAATTTTGAAGCCTTCTTCGCGACTCGCTGATCGCATATTCTTTCGATATTGAAGCCTTACTCGCGAATCACTGATCGCATATTCTTTGGATTTTGAAGCCTTACTCGCTACTCGTTGATCGCCAAATCTTGCGATTTTGACGCCTTACTTGCTACTCGCTGATCGCATAGTTTTTCAATTTTGAAGCCTTACTCGCGACTCGCTGATCGCATATTCTTTAAATTTTGAAGCCTTACTCGCTACTTGTTGATCGCCAAATCTTGCGATTTTAAAGCCTTACTTGCTACTCGCTGATCGCATATTTTGAAGCCTTACTCGCTACTCGCTGATCGCATATTCTTTCGATTTTGAAGACTTACTCGCTACTCGTTGATCGCCAAATCTTGCGATTTTAAAGCCTTACTTGCTACTCGCTGATCGCATATTTTTTCAATTTTGAAGCCTTACTCGCGACTCGCTGATCGCATATTCTTTTGATTTTGAAGCCTTACTCGCGACCCGCTAATCGCATATTCTTTCGATTTTAAAGCCTTACACGCGACTCGTTGATCGCCAAATCTTGCGATTTTAAAGCCTTACTTGCTACTCGCTGGTCGCATATTTTTTCAATTTCGAAGCCTTACTCGCGACTCGCTGATCGCATATTCTTTGGATTTTGAAGCCTTACTCGCTACTCGTTGATCGCCAAATCTTGCGATTTTAAAGCCTTACTTGCTACTCGCTGATCGCATATTTTTTCAATTTTGAAGCCTTACTCGCGAGTCGCTGATCGCATATTCTTTAAATTTTGAAGCCTCACTCGCTACTTGTTGATCGCCAAATCTTGCGATTTGAAAGCCTTACTTGCTACTCGCTGATCGCATATTTTTTCGATTTTGAAGCCTTACTCGCGACTCGCTGATCGCATATTCTTTCGATTTTGTAGCCTTACTTGCTACTCGTTGATCGCCCAATCTTGCGATTTTAAAGCCTTACTTGCTACTCGCTGGTCGCATATTTTTTCAATTTTGAAGCCTTACTCGCGACTCGCTGGTCGCATATTCTTTCGATTTTAAAGCCTGACTTGCTACTCGCTGATCGCATATTTTTTCAATTTTGAAGCCTTACTCGCGAGTCGCTGATCGCATATTCTTTAAATTTTGAAGCCTTACTCGCTACTTGTTGATCGCCAAATCTTGCGATTTGAAAGCCTTACTTGCTACTCGCTGATCGCATGTTTTTTCGATTTTGAAGCCTTACTCGCGACTCGCTGATCGCATATTCTTTCGATTTTGAAGCCTTACTCGCGACTCGCTGATCGAATTTTCTTTCGATTTTAAAGCCTTACTTGCTACTCGCTGATCGCAAATTTTTTCGATTTTGAAGCTTTACTCGCGACTCGCTGATCGCATATTCTTTCGATTTTGAAGCCTTACTCGCTACTCGTTGATCGCCAAATCTTGCGATTTTAAAGCCTAACTTGCTACTCGCTGGTCGCATATTTTTTCAATTTTGAAGCTTTACTCGCGACTCGCTGATCGCATATTCTTACGAATTTGAAGCCTTACTCGCTACTCGTTGATCGCCAAATCTTGCGATTTTAAAGCCTTACTTGCTACTCGCTGGTCGCATATTTTTTCAATTTTGAAGCCTAACTCGCGACTCGCTGATCGCATATTCTTTGGATTTTGAAGCCTTACTCGCTACTCGTTGATCGCCAAATCTTGCGATTTTAAAGCCTTACTTGCTACTCGCTGATCGCATATTTTTTCAATTTTGAAGCCTTACTCGCGACTCGCTGATCGCATATTCTTTGGATTTTGAAGCCTTACTCGCGACTCGCTGATCGCATATTTTTTCGATTTTGAAGCCTTACTCGCGACTCGCTGATCGCATATTCTTTCGATTTTGAAGCCTTACTCGCGACTCGCTGATCGCATATTTTTTCAATTTTGAAGCCTTACTCGCGACTCGCTGATCGCATATTCTTTGGATTTTGAAGCCTTACTCGCGACTCGCTGATCGCATATTTTTTCGATTTTGAAGCCTTACTCGCGACTCGCTGATCGCATATTCTTTGGATTTTGAAGCCTTACTCGCGACTCGCTGATCGCATATTTTTTCGATTTTGAAGCCTTACTCGCGACTCGCTGATCGCATATTCTTTCGATTTTGAAGCCTTACCCGCTACTCGTTGATCGCCAAATCTTGCGATTTTAAAGCCTTACTTGCTACTCGCTGATCGCATATTTTTTCAATTTTGAAGCCTTACTCGCGACTCGCTGATCGCATATTCTTTGGATTTTGAAGCCTTACTCGCGACTCGCTGATCGCATATTCTTTCGATTTTGAAACCTTACTCGCTACTCGTTGATCGCCAAATCTTGCGATTTTAAAGCCTTACTTGCTACTCGCTGGTCGCATATTTTTTCAATTTTGAAGCCTTTCTCGCGACTCGCTGATCGAATTTTCTTTCGATTTTAAAGCTTTACTCGCTACTCGCTGATCGCATATTCTTTCGATTTTGAAGCCTTACTGGCTTCTCGTTGATCGCCAAATCTTGCGATTTTAAAGCCTTACTTGCTACTCGCTGATCGCATATTTTTTCAATTTTGAAGCCTACCTCGCGACTCGCTGATCGCACATTTTTTCGATTTTGTAGCCTTACTCGCTACTCGTTGATCGCTAAATCTTGCGATTTTAAAGCCTTACTTGCTACTCGCTGATCGCATATTTTTTCAATTTTGAAGCCTTCTTCGCGACTCGCTGATCGCATATTCTTTCGATTTTGAAGCCTTACTCGCGACTCGCTGATCGCATATTCTTTGGATTTTGAAAACTTACTCGCTACTCTTTGATCGCCAAATCTTGCGATTTTAAAGCCTTACTTGCTACTCGCTGATCGCATATTTTTTCAATTTTGAAGCCTTACTCGCGACTCGCTGATCGCATATTCTTTCGATTTTGAAGCCTTACTCGCGACTCGCTGATCGCATATCCTTTCGATTTTAAATCCTTACTTGCTACTCGCTGATCGCATATTTTTTCGATTTTGAAGCCTTACTCGCGACTCGCTGATCGCATATTCTTTCGATTTTGAAGCCTTACTCGCGACTCGTTGATCGCCAAATCTTGCGATTTTAAAGCCTTACTTGCTACTCGCTGGTCGCATATTTTTTCAATTTTGAAGCCTTACTCGCGACTCGCTGATCGCATATTCTTTGGATTTTGAAGCCTTACTCGCTACTCGTTGATCGCCAAATCTTGCGATTTTAAAGCCTTACTTGCTACTCGCTGATCGCATATTTTTTCGATTTTGAAGCCTTACTCGCGACTCGCTGATCGCATATTCTTTCGATTTTGAAGCCTTACCCGCTACTCGTTGATCGCCAAATCTTGCGATTTTAAAGCCTTACTTGCTACTCGCTGGTCGCATATTTTTTCGATTTTGAAACCTTACTCGCTACTCGTTGATCGCCAAATCTTGCGATTTTAAAGCCTTACTTGCTACTCGCTGATCGCATATTTTTTCGATTTTGAAGCCTTACTCGCGACTCGCTGATCGCATATTCTTTCGATTTTGAAGCCTTACCCGCTACTCGTTGATCGCCAAATCTTGCGATTTTAAAGCCTTACTTGCTACTCGCTGGTCGCATATTCTTTCGATTTTGAAGCCTTACCCGCTACTCGTTGATCGCCAAATCTTGCGATTTTAAAGCCTTACTTGCTACTCGCTGGTCGCATATTTTTTCAATTTTGAAGCCTAACTCGCGACTCACTGATCGAATTTTCTTTCGATTTTAAATCCTTACTTGCTACTCGCTGATCGCATATTTTTTCGATTTTGAAGCCTTACTCGCGACTCGCTGATCGCATATTCTTTCGATTTTGAAGCCTTACTCGCTACTCGTTGATCGCCAAATCTTGCGATTTTAAAGCCTAACTTGCTACTCGCTGGTCGCATATTTTTTCAATTTTGAAGCCTTACTCGCGACTCGCTGATCGCATATTCTTTCGATTTTAAAGCCTGACTTGCTACTCGCTGATCGCATATTTTTTCGATTTTGAAGCCTTACTCGCGACTCGCTGATCGCATATTCTTTCGATTTTGAAGCCTTACTCGCTACTCGTTTATCGCCAAATCTAGCGATTTTAAAGCCTTACTTGCTACTCGCTGATCGCATATTTTTAAGCCTTACTCGCTACTCGCTGATCGCATATTCTTTCGATTTTGAAGCCTTACTCGCTACTCGTTGATCGCCAAATCTTGCGATTTTAAAGCCTTACTTGCTACTCGCTGATCGAATATTTTTTCAATTTTGAAGCTTTACTCGCGACTCGCTGATCGCACATTCTTTCGATTTTGTAGCCTTATTCGCTACTCGTTGATCGCTAAATCTTGCGATTTTAAAGCCTTACTTGCTACTCGCTGATCGCATATTTTTTCAATTTTGAAGCCTTCTTCGCGACTCGCTGATCGCATATTCTTTCGATTTTGAAGCCTTACTCGCGACTCGCTGATCGCATATTCTTTGGATTTTGAAGCCTAACTCGCTACTCGTTGATCGCCAAATCTTGCGATTTTAAAGCCTTACTCTCTTCTCGCTGATCGCATATTTTTTCAATTTTGAAGCCTTACTCGCGACTCGCTGATCGCATATTCTTTGGATTTTGAAGCCTTACTCGCTACTCGTTGATCGCCAAATCTTGCGATTTTTAAGCCTTACTTGCTACTCGCTGATCGCATATTTTTTTAATTTTGAAGCCTTCTTCGCGACTCGCTGATCGCATATTCTTTCGATTTTGAAGCCTTACTCGCGTATCGCTGATCGCATATTCTTTGGATTTTGAAGCCTTACTCGCTACTCGTTGATCGCCAAATCTTGCGATTTTGAAGCCTTACTTGCTACTCGCTGATCGCATATTTTTTCAATTTTGAAGCCTTACTCGCGACTCGCTGATCGCATATTCTTTCGATTTTGAAGCCTTACTCGCTACTCGTTGATCGCCAAATCTTGCGATTTTAAAGCCTTACTTGCTACTCGCTGATCGCATATTTTTTCAATTTTGAAGCCTACCTCGCGACTCGCTGATCGCACATTTTTTCGATTTTGTAGCCTTACTCGCTACTCGTTGATCGCTAAATCTTGCGATTTTAAAGCCTTACTTGCTACTCGCTGATCGCATATTTTTTCAATTTTGAAGCCTTCTTCGCGACTCGCTGATCGCATATTCATTCGATTTTGAAGCCTTACTCGCGACTCGCTGATCGCATATTCTTTCGATTTTGAAGCCTTACTCGCGACTCGTTGATCGCCAAATCTTGCGATTTTAAAGCCTTACTTGCTACTCGCTGGTCGCATATTTTTTCAATTTTGAAGCCTTACTCGCGACTCGCTGATCGCATATTCTTTGGATTTTGAAGCCTTACTCGCTACTCGTTGATCGCCAAATCTTGCGATTTTAAAGCCTTACTTGCTACTCGCTGATCGCATATTTTTTCAATTTTGAAGCCTTACTCGCGAGTCGCTGATCGCATATTCTTTAAATTTTGAAGCCTTACTCGCTACTTGTTGATCGCCAAATCCTGCGATTTGAAAGCCTTACTTGCTACTCGCTGGTCGCATATTTTTTCAATTTTGAAGCCTTACTCGCGACTCGCTGATCGCATATTCTTTCGATTTTGAAGCCTTACCCGCTACTCGTTGATCGCCAAATCTTGCGATTTTAAAGCCTTACTTGCTACTCGCTGGTCGCATATTTTTTCAATTTTGAAGCCTTACTCGCGACTCGCTGATCGCATATTCTTTCGATTTTAATGCCTGACTTGCTACTCGCTGATCGCATATTTTTTCAATTTTGAAGCCTTACTTGCGAGTCGCTGATCGCATATTCTTTAAATTTTGAAGCCTTACTCGCTATTTGTTGATCGCCAAATCTTGCGATTTGAAAGCCTTACTTGCTACTCGCTGATCGCATATTTTTTCGATTTTGAAGCCTTACTCGCGACTCGCTGATCGCCAAATCTTGCGATTTTAAAGCCTTACTTGCTACTCGCTGGTCGCATATTTTTTCAAGTTTGAAGCCTTACTCGCGACTCGTTGATCGCATATTCTTTCGATTTTAAAGCCTGACTTGCTACTCGCTGATCGCATATTTTTTCGATTTTGAAGCCTTAGTCGCGACTCGCTGATCGCATATTCTTTCGATTTTGAAGCCTAACTCGCTACTCGTTGATCGCCAAATCTTGCGATTTTAAAGCCTTACTTGCTACTCGCTGAACGCATATTTTTTCAATTTTGAAGCCTTACTCGCGACTCGCTGATCGCATATTCTTTCGATTTTGAAGCCTTACTCGCGACTCGCTGATCGCATATTCTTTCGATTTTGAAACCTTACTCGCTACTCGTTGATCGCCAAATCTTGCGATTTTAAAGCCTTACTTGCTACTCGCTGGTCGCATATTTTTTCAATTTTGAAGCCTTACTCGCGACTCGCTGATCGAATTTTCTTTCGATTTTAAAGCCTTACTTGCTACTCGCTGATCGCATATTTTTTCGATTTTGAAGCCTTACTCGCGACTCGCTGATCGCATATTCTTTCGATTTTTAAGCCTTACTTGCTACTCGCTGATCGCCATATCTTGCGATTTTAAAGCCTAACTTGCTACTCGCTGGTCGCATATTTTTTCAATTTTGAAGCCTTACTCGCGACTCGCTGATCGCATATTCTTTCGATTTTAAAGCCTGACTTGCTACTCGCTGATCGCATATTTTTTCGATTTTGAAGCCTTACTCGCGAATCGCTGATCGCATATTCTTTCGATTTTGAAGCCTTACTCGCTACTCGTTTATCGCCAAATCTTGCGATTTTAAAGCCTTACTTGCAACTCGCTGATCGCATATTTTAAAGACTTACTCGCTACTCGCTGATCGCATATTCTTTCGATTTTGAAGCCATACTCGCTACTCGTTGATCGCCAAATCTTGCGATTTTAAAGCCTTACTTGCTACTCGCTGATCGAATATTTTTTCAATTTTGAAGCCTTACTCGCGACTCGCTGATCGCACTTTCTTTCGATTTTGTAGCCTTGTTCGCAACTCGTTGATCGCTAAATCTTGCGATTTTAAAGCCTTACTTGCTACTCGCTGATCGCATATTTTTTCAATTTTGAAGCCTTCTTCGCGACTCGCTGATCGCATATTCTTTCGATTTTGAAGCCTTACTCGCGACTCGCTGATCGCATATTCTTTGGATTTTGAAGCCTAACTCGCTACTCGTTGATCGCCAAATCTTGCGACTTTAAAGCCTTACTTGCTACTCGCTGATCGCATATTTTTTTAATTTTGAAGCCTTCTTCGCGACTCGCTGATCGCATATTCTTTCGATATTGAAGCCTTACTCGCGAATCACTGATCGCATATTCTTTGGATTTTGAAGCCTTACTCGCTACTCGTTGATCGCCAAATCTTGCGATTTTGACGCCTTACTTGCTACTCGCTGATCGCATAGTTTTTCAATTTTGAAGCCTTACTCGCGACTCGCTGATCGCATATTCTTTAAATTTTGAAGCCTTACTCGCTACTTGTTGATCGCCAAATCTTGCGATTTTAAAGCCTTACTTGCTACTCGCTGATCGCATATTTTGAAGCCTTACTCGCTACTCGCTGATCGCATATTCTTTCGATTTTGAAGACTTACTCGCTACTCGTTGATCGCCAAATCTTGCGATTTTAAAGCCTTACTTGCTACTCGCTGATCGCATATTTTTTCAATTTTGAAGCCTTACTCGCGACTCGCTGATCGCATATTCTTTTGATTTTGAAGCCTTACTCGCGACCCGCTGATCGCATATTCTTTCGATTTTAAAGCCTTACTCGCGACTCGTTGATCGCCAAATCTTGCGATTTTAAAGCCTTACTTGCTACTCGCTGGTCGCATATTTTTTCAATTTCGAAGCCTTACTCGCGACTCGCTGATCGCATATTCTTTGGATTTTGAAGCCTTACTCGCTACTCGTTGATCGCCAAATCTTGCGATTTTAAAGCCTTACTTGCTACTCGCTGATCGCATATTTTTTCAATTTTGAAGCCTTACTCGCGAGTCGCTGATCGCATATTCTTTAAATTTTGAAGCCTCACTCGCTACTTGTTGATCGCCAAATCTTGCGATTTGAAAGCCTTACTTGCTACTCGCTGATCGCATATTTTTTCGATTTTGAAGCCTTACTCGCGACTCGCTGATCGCATATTCTTTCGATTTTGAAGCCTTACTTGCTACTCGTTGATCGCCAAATCTTGCGATTTTAAAGCCTTACTTGCTACTCGCTGGTCGCATATTTTTTCAATTTTGAAGCCTTACTCGCGACTCGCTGATCGCATATTCTTTCGATTTTAAAGCCTGACTTGCTACTCGCTGATCGCATATTTTTTCAATTTTGAAGCCTTACTCGCGAGTCGCTGATCGCATATTCTTTAAATTTTGAAGCCTTACTCGCTACTTGTTGATCGCCAAATCTTGCGATTTGAAAGCCTTACTTGCTACTCGCTGATCGCATGTTTTTTCGATTTTGAAGCCTTACTCGCGACTCGCTGATCGCATATTCTTTCGATTTTGAAGCCTTACTCGCGACTCGCTGATCGAATTTTCTTTCGATTTTAAAGCCTTACTTGCTACTCGCTGATCGCAAATTTTTTCGATTTTGAAGCTTTACTCGCGACTCGCTGATCGCATATTCTTTCGATTTTGAAGCCTTACTCGCTACTCGTTGATCGCCAAATCTTGCGATTTTAAAGCCTAACTTGCTACTCGCTGGTCGCATATTTTTTCAATTTTGAAGCCTTACTCGCGACTCGCTGATCGCATATTATTCTTTCGATTTTAAAGCCTGACTTGCTACTCGCTGATCGCATATTTTTTCGATTTTGAAGCCTTACTCGCGACTCGCTGATCGCATATTCTTTCGATTTTGAAGCCTTACTCGCTACTCGTTTATCGACAAATCTAGCGATTTTTAAGCCTTACTTGCTACTCGCTGATCGCATATTTTTAAGCCTTACTCGCTACTCGCTGATCGCATATTCTTTCGATTTTGAAGCCTTACTCGCTACTCGTTGATCGCCAAATCTTGCTAGTTTAAAGCCTTACTTGCTACTCGCTGGTCGCATATTTTTTCAATTTGAAGCCTTACTCGCGACTCGCTGATCGAATTTTCTTTCGATTTTAAAGCCTTACTTGCTACTCGCTGATCGCAAATTTTTTCGATTTTGAAGCTTTACTCGCGACTCGCTGATCGCATATTCTTTCGATTTTGAAGCCTTACTCGCTACTCGTTGATCGCCAAATCTTGCGATTTTAAAGCCTAACTTGCTACTCGCTGGTCGCATATTTTTTCAATTTTGAAGCCTTACTCGCGACTCGCTGATCGCATATTATTCTTTCAATTTTAAAGCCTGACTTGCTACTCGCTGATCGCAAATTTTTTCGATTTTGAAGCTTTACTCGCGACTCGCTGATCGCATATTCTTTCGATTTTGAAGCCTTACTCGCTACTCGTTGATCGCCAAATCTTGCGATTTTAAAGCCTAACTTGCTACTCGCTGGTCGCATATTTTTTCAATTTTGAAGCCTTACTCGCGACTCGCTGATCGCATATTATTCTTTCGATTTTAAAGCCTGACTTGCTACTCGCTGATCGCATATTTTTTCGATTTTGAAGCCTTACTCGCGACTCGCTGATCGCATATTCTTTCGATTTTGAAGCCTTACTCGCTACTCGTTTATCGCCAAATCTAGCGATTTTTAAGCCTTACTTGCTACTCGCTGATCGCATAATTTTAAGCCTTACTCGCTACTCGCTGATCGCATATTCTTTCGATTTTGAAGCCTTACTCGCTACTCGTTGATCGCCAAATCTTGCTAGTTTAAAGCCTTACTTGCTACTCGCTGGTCGCATATTTTTTCAATTTGAAGCCTTACTCGCGACTCGCTGATCGAATTTTCTTTCGATTTTAAAGCCTTACTTGCTACTCGCTGATCGCAAATTTTTTCGATTTTGAAGCTTTACTCGCGACTCGCTGATCGCATATTCTTTCGATTTTGAAGCCTTACTCGCTACTCGTTGATCGCCAAATCTTGCGATTTTAAAGCCTAACTTGCTACTCGCTGGTCGCATATTTTTTCAATTTTGAAGCCTTACTCGCGACTCGCTGATCGCATATTATTCTTTCAATTTTAAAGCCTGACTTGCTACTCGCTGATCGCATATTTTTTCGATTTTGAAGCCTTACTCGCGACTCGCTGATCGCATATTCTTTCGATTTTGAAGCCTTACTCGCTACTCGTTTATCGCCAAATCTAGCGATTTTTAAGCCTTACTTGCTACTCGCTGATCGCATATTTTTAAGCCTTACTCGCTACTCGCTGATCGCATATTCTTTCGATTTTGAAGCCTTACTCGCTACTCGTTGATCGCCAAATCTTGCGATTTTAAAGCCTTACTTGCTACTCGCTGATCGAATATTTTTTCAATTTTGAAGCATTACTCGCGACTCGCTGATCGCACATTCTTTCGATTTTGTAGCCTTATTCGCTACTCGTTGATCGCTAAATCTTGCGATTTTAAAGCCTTACTTGCTACTCGCTGATCGCATATTTTTTCAATTTTGAAGCCTTCTTCGCGACTCGCTGATCGCATATTCTTTGGATTTTGAAGCCTTACTCGCTACTCGTTGATCGCCAAATCTTGCGACTTTAAAGCCTTACTTGCTACTCGCTGATCGCATATTTTTTCAATTTCGAAGCCTTACTCGCGACTCGCTGATCGCATATTCTTTGGATTTTGAAGCCTTACTCGCTACTCGTTGATCGCCAAATCTTGCGATTTTAAAGCCTTACTTGCTACTCGCTGATCGCATATTTTTTTAATTTTGAAGCCTTCTTCGCGACTCGCTGATCGCATATTCTTTCGATTTTGAAGCCTTACTCGCGACTCGCTGATCGCATATTCTTTGGATTTTGAAGCCTTACTCGCTACTCGTTGATCGCCAAATCTTGCGATTTTGAAGCCTTACTTGCTACTCGCTGATCGCATATTTTTTCAATTTTGAAGCCTTACTCGCGACTCGCTGATCGCATATTCTTTCGATTTTGAAGCCTTACTCGCTACTCGTTGATCGCCAAATCTTGCGATTTAAAAGCCTAACTTGCTACTCGCTGGTCGCATATTTTTTCAATTTTGAAGCCTTACTCGCGACTCGCTGATCGCATATTCTTTCGTTTTTAAAGCCTGACTTGCTACTCGCTGATCGCATATTTTTTCGATTTTGAAGCCTTACTCGCGACTCGCTGATCGCATATTCTTTCGATTTTGAAGCCTTACTCGCTACTCGTTTATCGCCAAATCTTGCTAGTTTAAAGCCTTACTTGCTACTCGCTGGTCGCATATTTTTTCAATTTTGAAGCCTTACTCGCGACTCGCTGATCGAATTTTCTTTCGATTTTAAAGCCTTACTTGCTACTCGCTGATCGCATATTTTTTCGATTTTGAAGCCTTACTCGCGACTCGCTGATCGCATATTCTTTCGATTTTGAAGCCTTACTCGCTACTCGTTTATCGCCAAATCTAGCGATTTTAAAGCCTTACTTGCTACTCGCTGATCGCATATTTTTAAGCCTTACTCGCTACTCGCTGATCGCATATTCTTTCGATTTTGAAGCCTTACTCGCTACTCGTTGATCGCCAAATCTTGCGATTTTAAAGCCTTACTTGCTACTCGCTGATCGAATATTTTTTCAATTTTGAAGCTTTACTCGCGACTCGCTGATCGCACATTCTTTCGATTTTGTAGCCTTATTCGCTACTCGTTGATCGCTAAATCTTGCGATTTTAAAGCCTTACTTGCTACTCGCTGATCGCATATTTTTTCGATTTTGAAGCCTTACTAGCGACTCGCTGATCGCATATTCTTTGGATTTTGAAGCCTAACTCGCTACTCGTTGATCGCCAAATCTTGCGATTTTAAAGCCTTACTTGCTTCTCGCTGATCGCATATTTTTTCAATTTCGAAGCCTTACTCGCGACTCGCTGATCGCATATTCTTTGGATTTTGAAGACTTACTCGCTACTCGTTGATCGCCAAATCTTGCGATTTTTAAGCCTTACTTGCTACTCGCTGATCGCATATTTTTTTAATTTTGAAGCCTTCTTCGCGACTCGCTGATCGCATATTCTTTCGATTTTGAAGCCTTACTCGCGACTCGCTGATCGCATATTCTTTGGATTTTGAAGCCTTACTCGCTACTCGTTGATCGCCAAATCTTGCGATTTTGAAGCCTTACTTGCTACTCGCTGATCGCATATTTTTTCAATTTTGAAGCCTTACTCGCGACTCGCTGATCGAATATTCTTTCGATTTTGAAGCCTTACTCGCTACTCGTTGATCGCCAAATCTTGCGATTTTAAAGCCTTACTTGCTACTCGCTGATCGCATATTTTTTCAATTTTGAAGCCTACCTCGCGACTCGCTGATCGCACATTTTTTCGATTTTGTAGCCTTACTCGCTACTCGTTGATCGCTAAATCTTGCGATTTTAAAGCCTTACTTGCTACTCGCTGATCGCATATTTTTTCAATTTTGAAGCCTTCTTCGCGACTCGCTGATCGCATATTCTTTCGATTTTGAAGCCTTACTCGCGACTCGCTGATCGCATATTCTTTCGATTTTGAAGCCTTACTCGCGACTCGTTGATCGCCAAATCTTGCGATTTTAAAGCCTTACTTGCTACTCGCTGATCGCATATTTTTTCAATTTTGAAGCCTTACTCGCGACTCGCTGATCGCATATTCTTTGGATTTTGAAGCCTTACTCGCTACTCGTTGATCGCCAAATCTTGCGATTTTAAAGCCTTACTTGCTACTCGCTGATCGCATATTTTTTCAATTTTGAAGCCTTACTCGCGAGTCGCTGATCGCATATTCTTTTAATTTTGAAGCCTTACCCGCTACTCGTTGATCGCCAAATCTTGCGATTTTAAAGCCTTACTTGCTACTCGCTGGTCGCATATTTTTTCAATTTTGAAGCCTTACTCGCGACTCGCTGATCGCATATTCTTTCGATTTTAAAGCCTGACTTGCTACTCGCTGATCGCATATTTTTTCAATTTTGAAGCCTTACTTGCGAGTCGCTGATCGCATATTCTTTAAATTTTGAAGCCTTACTCGCTACTTGTTGATCGCCAAATCTTGCGATTTGAAAGCCTTACTTGCTACTCGCTGATCGCATATTTTTTCGATTTTGAAGCCTTACTCGCGACTCGCTGATCGCAAAATCTTGCGATTTTAAAGCCTTACTTGCTACTCGCTGGTCGCATATTTTTTCAATTTTGAAGCCTTACTCGCGACTCGCTGATCGCATATTCTTTCGATTTTGAAGCCTTACTCGCGACTCGCTGATCGCATATTCTTTCGATTTTGAAACCTTACTCGCTACTCGTTGATCGCCAAATCTTGCGATTTTAAAGCCTTACTTGCTACTCGCTGGTCGCATATTTTTTCAATTTTGAAGCCTTACTCGCGACTCGCTGATCGAATTTTCTTTCGATTTTAAAGCCTTACTTGCTACTCGCTGATCGCATATTTTTTCGATTTTGAAGCCTTACTCGCGACTCGCTGATCGCATATTCTTTCGATTTTGAAGCCTTACTCGCTACTCGTTGATCGCCAAATCTTGCGATTTAAAAGCCTAACTTGCTACTCGCTGGTCGCATATTTTTTCAATTTTGAAGCCTTACTCGCGACTCGCTGATCGCATATTCTTTCGATTTTAAAGCCTGACTTGCTACTCGCTGATCGCATATTTTTTCGATTTTGAAGCCTTACTCGCGACTCGCTGATCGCATATTCTTTCGATTTTGAAGCCTTACTCGCTACTCGTTTATCGCCAAATCTTGCGATTTTAAAGCCTTACTTGCAACTCGCTGATCGCATATTTTAAAGCCTTACTCGCTACTCGCTGATCGCATATTCTTTCGATTTTGAAGCCATACTCGCTACTCGTTGATCGCCAAATCTTGCGATTTTAAAGCCTTACTTGCTACTCGCTGATCGATTATTTTTTCAATTTTGAAGCCTTACTCGCGACTCGCTGATCGCACATTCTTTCGATTTTGTAGCCTTGTTCGCAACTCGTTGATCGCTAAATCTTACGATTTTAAAGCCTTACTTGCTACTCGCTGATCGCATATTTTTTCAATTTTGAAGCCTTCTTCGCGACTCGCTGATCGCATATTCTTTCGATTTTGAAGCCTTACTCGCGACTCGCTGATCGCATATTCTTTGGATTTTGAAGCCTAACTCGCTACTCGTTGATCGCCAAATCTTGCGACTTTAAAGCCTTACTTGCTACTCGCTGATCGCATATTTTTTCAATTTCGAAGCCTTACTCGCGACTCGCTGATCGCATATTCTTTGGATTTTGAAGCCTTACTCGCTACTCGTTGATCGCCAAATCTTGCGATTTTAAAGCCTTACTTGCTACTCGCTGATCGCATATTTTTTTAATTTTGAAGCCTTCTTCGCGACTCGCTGATCGCATATTCTTTCGATTTTGAAGCCTTACTCGCGACTCGCTGATCGCATATTCTTTGGATTTTGAAGCCTTACTCGCTACTCGTTGATCGCCAAATCTTGCGATTTTGACGCCTTACTTGCTACTCGCTGATCGCATAGTTTTTCAATTTTGAAGCCTTACTCGCAACTCGCTGATCGCATATTCTTTAAATTTTGAAGCCTTACTCGCTACTTGTTGATCGCCAAATCTTGCGATTTTAAAGCCTTACTTGCTACTCGCTGATCGCATATTTTGAAGCCTTACTCGCTACTCGCTGATCGCATATTCTTTCGATTTTGAAGACTTACTCGCTACTCGTTGATCGCCAAATCTTGCGATTTTAAAGCCTTACTTGCTACTCGCTGATCGCATATTTTTTCAATTTTGAAGCCTTACTCGCGACTCGCTGATCGCATATTCTTTTGATTTTGAAGCCTTACTCGCGACCCGCTGATCGCATATTCTTTCGATTTTGAAGCCTTACTCGCGACTCGTTGATCGCCAAATCTTGCGATTTTAAAGCATTACTTGCTACTCGCTGGTCGCATATTTTTTCAATTTTGAAGCCTTACTCGCGACTCGCTGATCGCATATTCTTCGGATTTTGAAGCCTTACTCGCTACTCGTTGATCGCCAAATCTTGCGACTTTAAAGCCTTACTTGCTACTCGCTGATCGCATATTTTTTCAATTTCGAAGCCTTACTCGCGACTCGCTGATCGCATATTCTTTGGATTTTGAAGCCTTACTCGCTACTCGTTGATCGCCAAATCTTGCGATTTTAAAGCCTTACTTGCTTTTCGCTGATCGCATATTTTTTTAATTTTGAAGCCTTCTTCGCGACTCGCTGATCGCATATTCTTTCGATTTTGAAGCCTTACTCGTGACTCGCTGATCGCATATTCTTTGGATTTTGAAGCCTTACTCGCTACTCGTTGATCGCCAAATCTTGCGATTTTGACGCCTTACTTGCTACTCGCTGATCGCATAGTTTTTCAATTTTGAAGCCTTACTCGCGACTCGCTGATCGCATATTCTTTAAATTTTGAAGCTTTACTCGCTAGTTGTTGATCGCCAAATCTTGCGATTTTAAAGCCTTACTTGCTACTCGCTGATCGCATATTTTGAAGCCTTACTCGCTAATCGCTGATCGCATATTCTTTCGATTTTGAAGACTTACTCGCTACTCGTTGATCGCCAAATCTTTTGATTTTAAAGCCTTACTTGCTACTCGCTGATCGCATATTTTTTCAATTTTGAAGCCTTACTCGCGACTCGCTGATCGCATATTCTTTTGATTTTGAAGCCTTACTCGCGACCCGCTGATCGCATATTCTTTCGATTTTGAAGCCTTACTCGCGACTCGTTGATCGCCAAATCTTGCGATTTTAAAGCCTTACTTGCTACTCGCTGGTCGCATATTTTTTCAATTTTGAAGCCTTACTCGCGACTCGCTGATCGCATATTCTTTGGATTTTGAAGCCTTACACGCTACTCGTTGATCGCCAAATCTTGCGATTTTAAAGCCTTACTTGCTACTCGCTGATCGCATATTTTTTCAATTTTGAAGCCTTACTCGCGAGTCGCTGATCGCATATTCTTTAAATTTTGAAGCCTTACTCGCTACTTGTTGATCGCCAAATCTTGCGATTTGAAAGCCTTACTTGCTACTCGCTGATCGCATATTTTTTCGATTTTGAAGCCTTACTCGCGACTCGCTGATCGCATATTCTTTCGATTTTGAAGCCTTACTTGCTACTCGTTGATCGCCAAATCTTGCGATTTTAAAGCCTTACTTGCTACTCGCTGGTCGCATATTTTTTCAATTTTGAAGCCTTACTCGCGACTCGCTGATCGCATATTCTTTCGATTTTAAAGCCTTACTCGCGACTCGCTGATCGCATATTTTTTCAATTTTGAAGCCTTACTCGCAACTTGTTGATCGCCAAATCTTGCGATTTGAAAGCCTTACTTGCTACTCGCTGACCGCATGTTTTTTCGATTTTGAAGCCTTACTCGCGACTCGCTGATCGCATATTCTTTCGATTTTAAAGCCTGACTTGCTACTCGCTGATCGCATATTTTTTCGATTTTGAAACCTTACTCGCTACTCGTTGATCGCCAAATCTTGCTAGTTTAAAGCCTTACTTGCTACTCGCTGGTCGCATATTTTTTCAATTTTGAAGCCTTACTCGCGACTCGCTGATCGAATTTTCTTTCGATTTTAAAGCCTTACTTGCTACTCGCTGATCGCAAATTTTTTCGATTTTGAAGCTTTACTTGCGACTCGCTGATCGCATATTCTTTCGATTTTGAAGCCTTACTCGCTACTCGTTGATCGCCAAATCTTGCGATTTTAAAGCCTAACTTGCTACTAGCTGGTCGCATATTTTTTCAATTTTGAAGCCTTACTCGCGACTCGCTGATCGCATATTATTCTTTCGATTTTAAAGCCTGACTTGCTACTCGCTGATCGCATATTTTTTCGATTTTGAAGCCTTACTCGCGACTCGCTGATCGCATATTCTTTCGATTTTGAAGCCTTACTCGCTACTCGTTTATCGCCAAATCTAGCGATTTTAAAGCCTTACTTGCTACTCGCTGATCGCATATTTTTAAGCCTTACTCGCTACTCGCTGATCGCATATTCTTTCGATTTTGAAGCCTTACTCGCTACTCGTTGATCGCCAAATCTTGCGATTTTAAAGCCTTAATTGCTACTCGCTGATCGAATATTTTTTCAATTTTGAAGCATTACTCGCGACTCGCTGATCGCACATTCTTTCGATTTTGTAGCCTTATTCGCTACTCGTTGATCGCTAAATCTTGCGATTTTAAAGCCTTACTTGCTACTCGCTGACCGCATATTTTTTCAATTTTGAAGCCTTCTTCGCGACTCGCTATTCGCATATTCTTTGGATTTTGAAACCTTACTCGCTACTCGTTGATCGCCAAATCTTGCGACTTTAAAGCCTTACTTGCTACTCGCTGATCGCATATTTTTTCAATTTCGAAGCCTTACTCGCGACTCGCTGATCGCATATTCTTTGGATTTTGAAGCCTTTTTCGCTACTCGTTGATCGCCAAATCTTGCGATTTTAAAGCCTTACTTGCTACTCGCTGATCGCATATTTTTTTAATTTTGAAGCCTTCTTCGCGACTTGCTGATTGCATATTCTTTCGATTTTGAAGCCTTACTCGCGACTCGCTGATCGCATATTCTTTGGATTTTGAAGCCTTACTCGCTACTCGTTGATCGCCAAATCTTGCGATTTTGACGCCTTATTTGCTACTCGCTGATCGCGTAGTTTTTCAATTTTGAAGCCTTACTCGCGACTCGCTGATCGCATATTCTTTAAATTTTGAAGCCTTACTCGCTACTTGTTGATCGCCAAATCTTGCGATTTTAAAGCCTTACTTGCTACTCGCTGATCGCATATTTTGAAGCCTTACTCGCTACTCGCTGTTCGCATATTCTTTCGATTTTGAAGACTTACTCGCTACTCGTTGATCGCCAAATCTTGCGATTTTAAAGCCTTACTTGCTACTCGCTGATCGCATATTTTTTCAATTTTGAAGCCTTACTCGCGACTCGCTGATCGCATATTCTTTTGATTTTGAAGCCTTACTCGCGACCCGCTGATCGCATATTCTTTCGATTTTGAAGCCTTACTCGCGACTCGTTGATCGCCAAATCTTGCGATTTTAAAGCTTTACTTGCTACTCGCTGGTCGCATATTTTTTCAATTTTGAAGCCTTACTCGCGACTCGCTGATCGCATATTCTTTGGATTTTGAAGCCTTACTCGCTACTCGTTGATCGCCAAATCTTGCGATTTTAAAGCCTTACTTGCTACTCGCTGATCGCATATTCTTTCGATTTTGAAGCCTTACTCGCTACTCGTTGATCGCCAAATCTTGCGATTTTAAAGCCTTACTTGCTACTCACTGATCGAATATTTTTTCAATTTTGAAGCCTTACTCGCGACTCGCTGATCGAATATTCTTTCGATTTTGAAGCCTTACTCGCGACTCGCTGATCGCATATTCTTACGATTTTGAAGCCTTACTTGCTACTCGTTGATCGCCAAATCTTGCGATTTTAAAGCCTTACTTGCTACTCGCTGGTCGCATATTTTTTCGATTTTGAAGCCTTACTCGCGACTCGCTGATCGCATATTCTTTCGATTTTAAAGCCTGACTTGCTACTCGCTGATCGCATATTTTTTCGATTTTGAAGCCTTACTCGCGACTCGCTGATCGCATATTCTTTCGATTTTGAAGCTTTACTCGCTAGTCGTTTATCGCCAAATCTTGCGATTTTAAAGCCTTACTTGCTACTCGCTGATCGCATATTTTTTCAATTTTGAAGCCTTACTCGCGACTCGCTGATCGCATATTCTTTCGATTTTGAAGCCTTACTCGCGACTCGCTGATCGCATATTCTTTCGATTTTGAAGCCTTACTCGCTACTCGTTGATCGCCAAATCTTGCGATTTTAAAGCCTTACTTGCTACTCGCTGGTCGCATATTTTTTTAATTTTGAAGCCTTACTCGCGACTCGCTGATCGCATTTTCTTTCGATTTAAAAGCCTTACTTGCTACTCGCTGATCGCATATTTTTTCGATTTTGAAGCCTTACTCGCGACTCGCTGATCGCATATTCTTTCGATTTTGAAGCCTTACTCGCTACTCGTTTATCGCCAAATCTTGCGATTTTAAAGCCTAACTTGCTACTCGCTGGTCGCATATTTTTTCAAATTTGAAGCCTTACTCGCGACTCGCTGATCGCATATTCTTTCGATTTTGAAGCCTTACTCGCGACTCGCTGATCGCATATTCTTTCGATTTTGAAGCCTTACTCGCTACTCGTTGATCGCCAAATCTTGCGATTTTAAAGCCTTACTTGCTACTCGCTGGTCGCGTATTTTTTCAATTTTGAAGCCTTACTCGCGACTCGCTGATCGCATATTCTTTGGATTTTGAAGCCTTACTCGCTACTCGTTGATCGCCTAATCTTGCGATTTTGACGCCTTACTTGCTACTCGCTGATCGCATATTTTTTCAATTTTGAAGCCTTACTCGCGACTCGCTGATCGCATATTCTTTCAATTTTGAAGCCTTACTCGCTACTTGTTGATCGCCAAATCTTGCGATTTTAAAGCCTTACTTGCTACTCGCTGATTGCATATTTTGAAGCCTTACTCGCTACTCGCTGATCGCATATTCTTACGATTTTGAAGACTTACTCGCTACTCGTTGATCGCCAAATCTTGCGATTTTAAAGCCTTACTTGCTACTCGCTGATCGCATATTTTTTCAATTTTGAAGCCTTACTCGCGACTCGCTGATCGCATATTCTTTTGATTTTGAAGCCTTACTCGCGACCCGCTGATCGCATATTCTTTCGATTTTGAAGCCTTACTCGCGACTCGTTGATCGCCAAATCTTGCGATTTTAAAGCTTTACTTGCTACTCGCTGGTCGCATATTTTTTCAATTTTGAAGCCTTACTCGCGACTCGCTGATCGCATATTCTTTGGATTTTGAAGCCTTACTCGCTACTCGTTGATCGCCAAATCTTGCGATTTTAAAGCCTTACTTGCTACTCGCTGGTCGCGTATTTTTTCAATTTTGAAGCCTTACTCGCGACTCGCTGATCGCATATTCTTTGGATTTTGAAGCCTTACTCGCTACTCGTTGATCGCCTAATCTTGCGATTTTGACGCCTTACTTGCTACTCGCTGATCGCATATTCTTTCGATTTTGAAGACTTACTCGCTACTCGTTGATCGCCAAATCTTGCGATTTTGACGCCTTACTCGCTACTCGCTGTTCGCATATTCTTTCGATTTTGAAGACTTACTCGCTACTCGTTGATCGCCAAATCTTGCGATTTTAAAGCCTTACTTGCTACTCGCTGATCGCATATTTTTTCAATTTTGAAGCCTTACTCGCGACTCGCTGATCGCATATTCTTTTGATTTTGAAGCCTTACTCGCGACCCGCTGATCGCATATTCTTTCGATTTTGAAGCCTTACTCGCGACTCGTTGATCGCCAAATCTTGCGATTTTAAAGCTTTACTTGCTACTCGCTGGTCGCATATTTTTTCAATTTTGAAGCCTTACTCGCGACTCGCTGATCGCATATTCTTTGGATTTTGAAGCCTTACTCGCTACTCGTTGATCGCCAAATCTTGCGATTTTAAAGCCTTACTTGCTACTCGCTGATCGCATATTCTTTCGATTTTGAAGCCTTACTCGCTACTCGTTGATCGCCAAATCTTGCGATTTTAAAGCCTTACTTGCTACTCACTGATCGAATATTTTTTCAATTTTGAAGCCTTACTCGCGACTCGCTGATCGAATATTCTTTCGATTTTGAAGCCTTACTCGCGACTCGCTGATCGCATATTCTTACGATTTTGAAGCCTTACTTGCTACTCGTTGATCGCCAAATCTTGCGATTTTAAAGCCTTACTTGCTACTCGCTGGTCGCATATTTTTTCGATTTTGAAGCCTTACTCGCGACTCGCTGATCGCATATTCTTTCGATTTTAAAGCCTGACTTGCTACTCGCTGATCGCATATTTTTTCGATTTTGAAGCCTTACTCGCGACTCGCTGATCGCATATTCTTTCGATTTTGAAGCTTTACTCGCTAGTCGTTTATCGCCAAATCTTGCGATTTTAAAGCCTTACTTGCTACTCGCTGATCGCATATTTTTTCAATTTTGAAGCCTTACTCGCGACTCGCTGATCGCATATTCTTTCGATTTTGAAGCCTTACTCGCGACTCGCTGATCGCATATTCTTTCGATTTTGAAGCCTTACTCGCTACTCGTTGATCGCCAAATCTTGCGATTTTAAAGCCTTACTTGCTACTCGCTGGTCGCATATTTTTTTAATTTTGAAGCCTTACTCGCGACTCGCTGATCGCATTTTCTTTCGATTTAAAAGCCTTACTTGCTACTCGCTGATCGCATATTTTTTCGATTTTGAAGCCTTACTCGCGACTCGCTGATCGCATATTCTTTCGATTTTGAAGCCTTACTCGCTACTCGTTTATCGCCAAATCTTGCGATTTTAAAGCCTAACTTGCTACTCGCTGGTCGCATATTTTTTCAATTTTGAAGCCTTACTCGCGACTCGCTGATCGCATATTCTTTCGATTTTGAAGCCTTACTCGCGACTCGCTGATCGCATATTCTTTCGATTTTGAAGCCTTACTCGCTACTCGTTGATCGCCAAATCTTGCGATTTTAAAGCCTTACTTGCTACTCGCTGGTCGCATATTTTTTTAATTTTGAAGCCTTCTTCGCGACTCGCTGATCGCATATTCTTTCGATTTTTAAGCCTTACTTGCTACTCGCTGATCGCATATTTTTTCGATTTTGAAGCCTTACTCGCGACCTGCTGATCGCATATTCTTTCGATTTGGAAGCCTTACTCGCTACTCGTTGATCGCCAAATCTTGCGATTTAAAAGCCTTACTTGCTACTCGCTGGTCGCATATTTTTTCAATTTTGAAGCCTTACTCGATCGCATATTCTTTCGATTTTAAAACCTTACTTGCTACTCGATGATCGCATATTTTTTCGATTTTGAAGCCTTACTCGCGACCTGCTGATCGCATATTCTTTCGATTTTGAAGCCTTACTCGCTACTCGTTTATCGCCAAATCTTGCGATTTTAAAGCCTTACTTGCTACTCGCTGATCGCATATTTTTTCAATTTTGAAGCCTTACTCGCGACTCGCTGATCGCATATTCTTTCGATTTTGAAGCCTTACTCGCTATTCGTTGATCGCCAAATCTTGCGATTTTAAAGCCTTACTTGCTACTCGCTGGTCGCATATTTTTTCAAATTTGAAGCATTACTCGCGACTCGCTGATCGCACATTCTTTCGATTTTGAAGCCTTACTCGCTACTCGTTGATCGCTAAATCTTGCGATTTTAAAGCCTTACTTGCTACTCACTGATCGCATATTTTTTCAATTTTGAAGCCATCTTCGCGACTCGCTGATCGCATATTCTTTCGATTTTGAAGCCTTACTCGCGACTCGCTGATCGCATATTCTTTGGATTTTGAAGCCTTACTCGCTGCTCGTTGATCGCCAAATCTTGCGATTTTAAAGCCTTACTTGCTACTCGCTGATCGCATATTTTTTCAATTTTGAAGCCTTACTCGCGACTCGCTGATCGCATATTCTTTAAATTTTGAAGCCTTACTCGCTACTTGTTGATAGCCAAATCTTGCGATTTTAAAGCCTTACTTGCTTCTCGCTGATCGCATATTTTTTCGATTTTGAAGCATTACTCGCGACTCGCTGATCGCATATTCTTTCGATTTTGAAGCCTTACTCGCTACTCGTTGATCGCCAAATCTTGCGATTTTAAAGCCTTACTTGCTACTCGCTGGTCGCATATTTTTTCAAATTTGAAGCCTTACTCGCGACTCGCTGATCGCATATTCTTTCGATTTTGAAGCTTTACTTGCTACTCGTTGATCGCCAAAGCTTGCGATTTTATAGCCTTACTTGCTACTCGCTGATCGCATATTTTTTCAATTTTGGAGCCTTACTCGCGACTCGCTGATCGCATATTCTTTCAAATTTTGAAGCTTTACTCGCTACTCGTTGATCGCCAAATCTTGCGATTTTAAAGCCTTACTCGCGACTCGCTGATCACATATTCTTTCGATTTTGAAGCCTTACTCGCGACTCGCTGATCGCATATTCTTTCGATTTTGAAGCCTTACTCGCGACTCGCTGATCGCATATTCTTTCGATTTTAAAGCCTTACTTGCTATTCGCTGATCGCATATTCTTTCGATTTTGAAGCCTTACTTGCGACCCACTGAACGCATATTCTTTCGATTTTGAAGCTTTACTCGCTACTCGTTTATCGCCAAATCTTGCGATTTTAAAGCCTTACTTGCTACTGGCTGATCGCATATTTTTCAATTTTGAAGCCTTACTCGCGACTCGCTGATCGCATTTTCTTTCGATTTTGAAGCCTTACTCGCTACTCGTTGATCGCCAAATCTTGCGATTTTAAAGCCTTTCTTGCTACTCGCTGGTCGCATATTTTTTCAAATTTGAAGCCTTACTCGCGACTCGCTGATCGCATATTTTTTCAATTTTGAAGCCTTCTTCGCGACTCGCTGATCGCATATTCTTTCGATTTTGAAGCCTGACTCGCGACTCGCTGATCGCATATTCTTTGGATTTTGAAGCCCTACTCGCTACTCGTTGATCGCCAAATCTTGCGATTTAAAAGCCTTACTTGCTACTCGCTGACCGCATAATTTTTCAATTTTGAAGCCTTACTCGCGACTCGCAGATCGCATATTCTTTAAATTTTGAAGCCTTACTCGCTATTCTTTGATCGCCAAATCTTGCGATTTTAAAGCCTTAGTTGCTACTCGCTGATCGCATATTTTTTCGATTTTGAAGCCTTACTCGCGACTCGCTGTTCGCATATTCTTTCGATTTTGAATCCTTACTCACTACTCGCTGATCGCCAAGTCTTGCGATTTTAAAGCCTTACTTGCTACTCGCTGGTCGCATATTTTTTCAATTTTGAAGCCTTAATCGCGACTCGCTGATCGCATATTCTTTCGATTTTAAAGCCTTACTTGCTACTCGCTGATCGCATATTTTTCCGATTTTGAAGCCTTACTTGCTACTCGCTGATCGCATATTTTTTCAATTTTGAAGCCTTACTCGCGACTCGCTGATCGCATATTCTTTCGATTTTGAAGCCTTACTCGCGACTCGCTGATCGCATATTCTTTCGATTTTGAAGCCTTACTCGCTACTCGTTGATCGCTAAATCTTGCGATTTTAAAGCCTTACTTGCTACTCGCTGGTCGCATATTTTTTCAATTTTGAAGCCTTACTTACGACTCGCTGATCGCATATTATTTCGATTTTAAAGCCTTACTTGCTACTCGCTGATCGCATATTTTTTCGATTTTGAAGCCTTACTCGCGACCTGCTGATCGCATATTCTTTCGATTTTGAAGCCTTACTCGCTACTCGTTGATCGCCAAATCTTGCGATTTTAAAGCCTTACTTGCTACTCGCTGGTCGCATATTTTTTCAAATTTGAAGCCTTACTCGCGACTCGCTGATCGCATATTCTTTCGATTTTGAAGCTTTACTTGCTACTCGCTGATCGCATATTCTTTCGATTTTGAAGCCTTACTCGCTACTCGTTGATCGCCAAATCTTGCGATTTTAAAGCCTTACTTGCTACTCGCTGGTCGCATATTTTTTCAATTTTGAAGCCTTACTTACGACTCGCTGATCGCATATTATTTCGATTTTAAAGCCTTACTTGCTACTCGCTGATCACATATTCTTTCGATTTTGAAGCCTTACTCGCGACTCGCTGATCGCATATTTTTCGATTTTGAAGCCTTACTCGCGACTCGCTGATCGCATATTCTTTCGATTTTAAAGCCTTACTTGCTATTCGCTGATCACATATTCTTTCGATTTTGAAGCCTTACTTGCGACCCGCTGAACGCATATTCTTTCGATTTTGAAGCTTTACTCGCTACTCGTTTATCGCCAAATCTTGCGATTTTAAAGCCTTACTTGCTACTGGCTGATCGCATATTTTTTCAATTTTGAAGCCTTACTCGCGACTCGCTGATCGCATTTTCTTTCGATTTTGAAGCCTTACTCGCTACTCGTTGATCGCCAAATCTTGCGATTTTAAAGATTTACTTGCTACTCGCTGGTCGCATATTTTTTCAAATTTGAAGCCTTACTCGAGACTCGCTGATCGCATATTTTTTCAATTTTGAAGCCTTCTTTGCGACTCGCTCATCGCATATTCTTTCGATTTTGAAGCCTGACTCGCGACTCGCTGATCGCATATTCTTTGGATTTTGAAGCCCTACTCGCTACTCGTTGATCGCCAAATCTTGCGATTTAAAAGCCTTACTTGCTACTCGCTGATCGCATAATTTTTCAATTTTGAAGCCTTACTCGCGACTCGCTGATCGCATATTCTTTAAATTTTGAAGCCTTACTCGCTATTCTTTGATCGCCAAATCTTGCGATTTTAAAGCCTTAGTTGCTACTCGCTGATCGCATATTTTTTCGATTTTGAAGCCTTACTCGCGACTCGCTGTCCGCATATTCTTTCGATTTTGAAGCCTTACTCACTACTCGCTGATCGCCAAGTCTTGCGATTTTAAAGCCTTACTTGCTACTCGCTGGTCGCATATTTTTTCAATTTTGAAGCCTTACTCGCGACTCGCTGATCGCATATTCTTTCGATTTTAAAGCCTTACTTGCTACTCGCTGATCGCATATTTTTCCGATTTTGAAGCCTTACTTGCAACTCGCTGATCGCATATTTTTTCAATTTTGAAGCCTTACTCGCGACTCGCTGATCGCATATTCTTTCGATTTTGAAGCCTTACTCGCGACTCGCTGATCGCATATTCTTTCGATTTTGAAGCCTTACTCGCTACTCGTTGATCGCCAAATCTTGCGATTTTAAAGATTTACTTGCTACTCGCTGGTCGCATATTTTTTCAAATTTGAAGCCTTACTCGAGACTCGCTGATCGCATATTTTTTCAATTTTGAAGCCTTCTTTGCGACTCGCTCATCGCATATTCTTTCGATTTTGAAGCCTGACTCGCGACTCGCTGATCGCATATTCTTTGGATTTTGAAGCCCTACTCGCTACTCGTTGATCGCCAAATCTTGCGATTTAAAAGCCTTACTTGCTACTCGCTGATCGCATAATTTTTCAATTTTGAAGCCTTACTCGCGACTCGCTGATCGCATATTCTTTAAATTTTGAAGCCTTACTCGCTATTCTTTGATCGCCAAATCTTGCGATTTTAAAGCCTTAGTTGCTACTCGCTGATCGCATATTTTTTCGATTTTGAAGCCTTACTCGCGACTCGCTGTTCGCATATTCTTTCGATTTTGAAGCCTTACTCACTACTCGCTGATCGCCAAGTCTTGCGATTTTAAAGCCTTACTTGCTACTCGCTGGTCGCATATTTTTTCAATTTTGAAGCCTTACTCGCGACTCGCTGATCGCATATTCTTTCGATTTTAAAGCCTTACTTGCTACTCGCTGATCGCATATTTTTCCGATTTTGAAGCCTTACTTGCAACTCGCTGATCGCATATTTTTTCAATTTTGAAGCCTTACTCGCGACTCGCTGATCGCATATTCTTTCGATTTTGAAGCCTTACTCGCGACTCGCTGATCGCATATTCTTTCGATTTTGAAGCCTTACTCGCTACTCGTTGATCGCCAAATCTTGCGATTTTAAAGGCTTAATTGCTACTCGCTGGTCGCATATTTTTTCAATTTTGAAGCCTTACTCGCGACTCGCTGATCGCATATTATTTCGATTTTAAAGCCTTACTTGCTACTCGCTGATCGCATATTTTTTCGATTTTGAAGCCTTACTCGCGACCTGCTGATCGCATATTCTTTCGATTTGGAAGCCTTACTCGCTACTCGTTGATCGCCAAATCTTGCGATTTTAAAGCCTTACTTGCTTCTCGCTGATCGCATATTTTTTCAATTTTGAAGCCTTACTGGCGACTCGCTGATCGCATATTCTTTAAATTTTGAAGCCTTACTCGCTACTTGTTGATCGCAAAATCTTGCGATTTTAAAGCCTTTCTTGCTACTCGCTGATCGCATATTTTTTCGATTTTGAAGCCTTACTCGCGACTCGCTGATCGCATATTCTTTCGATTTTAAAGCCTTACTCGCGACTCGCTGATCGCATATTCTTTCGATTTTAAAGCCTTACTTGCTATTCGCTGATCGCATATTCTTTCGATTTTGAAGCCTTACTTGCGACCCGCTGAACGCATATTCTTTCGATTTGGAAGCTTTACTCGCTACTCGTTTATCGCCAAATCTTGCGATTTTAAAGCCTTACTTGCTACTGGCTGATCGCATATTTTTTCAAATTTGAAGCCTTACTCGCGACTCGCTGATCGCATATATTTTCAATTTTGAAGCCTTCTTTGCGACTCGCTGATCGCATATTCTTTCGATTTTAAAGCCTGACTCGCGACTCGCTGATCGCATATTCTTTGGATTTTGAAGCCTTACTCGCTACTCGTTGATCGCCAAATCTTGCGATTTTAAAGATTTACTTGCTACTCGCTGGTCGCATATTTTTTCAAATTTGAAGCTTTACTCGAGACTCGCTGATCGCATATTTTTTCAATTTTGAAGCCTTCTTTGCGACTCGCTCATCGCATATTCTTTCGATTTTGAAGCCTGACTCGCGACTCGCTGATCGCATATTCTTTGGATTTTGAAGCCTTACTCGCTATTCTTTGATCGCCAAATCTTGCGATTTTAAAGCCTTAGTTGCTACTCGCTGATCGCATATTTTTTCGATTTTGAAGCCTTACTCGCGACTCGCTGTTCGCATATTCTTTCGATTTTGAAGCCTTACTCACTACTCGCTGATCGCCAAGTCTTGCGATTTTAAAGCCTTACTTGCTACTCGCTGGTCGCATATTTTTTCAATTTTGAAGCTTTACTCGCGACTCGCTGATCGCATATTCTTTCGATTTTAAAGCCTTACTTGCTACTCGCTGATCGCATATTTTTCCGATTTTGAAGCCTTACTTGCAACTCGCTGATCGCATATTTTTTCAATTTTGAAGCCTTACTCGCGACTCGCTGATCGCATATTCTTTCGATTTTGAAGCCTTACTCGCGACTCGCTGATCGCATATTCTTTCGATTTTGAAGCCTTACTCGCTTCTCGTTGATCGCCAAATCTTGCGATTTTAAAGATTTACTTGCTACTCGCTGGTCGCATATTTTTTCAAATTTGAAGCCTTACTCGAGACTCGCTGATCGCAAATTTTTTCAATTTTGAAGCCTTCTTTGCGACTCGCTCATCGCATATTCTTTCGATTTTGAAGCCTGACTCGCGACTCGCTGATCGCATATTCTTTGGATTTTGAAGCCCTACTCGCTACTCGTTGATCGCCAAATCTTGCGATTTAAAAGCCTTACTTGCTACTCGCTGATCGCATAATTTTTCAATTTTGAAGCCTTACTCGCGACTCGCTGATCGCATATTCTTTAAATTTTGAAGCCTTACTCGCTATTCTTTGATCGCCAAATCTTGCGATTTTAAAGCCTTAGTTGCTACTCGCTGATCGCATATTTTTTCGATTTTGAAGCCTTACTCGCGACTCGCTGTTCGCATATTCTTTCGATTTTGAAGCCTTACTCACTACTCGCTGATCGCCAAGTCTTGCGATTTTAAAGCCTTACTTGCTACTCGCTGGTCGCATATTTTTACAATTTTGAAGCCTTACTCGCGACTCGCTGATCGCATATTCTTTCGATTTTAAAGCCTTACTTGCTACTCGCTGATCGCATATTTTTCCGATTTTGAAGCCTTACTTGCAACTCGCTGATCGCATATTTTTTCAATTTTGAAGCCTTACTCGCGACTCGCTGATCGCATATTCTTTCGATTTTGAAGCCTTACTCGCGACTCGCTGATCGCATATTCTTTCGATTTTGAAGCCATACTCGCTACTCGTTGATCGCCAAATCTTGCGATTTTAAAGCCTTAATTGCTACTCGCTGGTCGCATATTTTTTCAATTTTGAAGCCTTACTCGCGACTCGCTGATCGCATATTATTTCGATTTTAAAGCCTTACTTGCTACTCGCTGATCGCATATTTTTTCGATTTTGAAGCCTTACTCGCGACCTGCTGATCGCATATTCTTTCGATTTGGAAGCCTTACTCGCTACTCGTTGATCGCCAAATCTTGCGATTTTAAAGCCTTACTTGCTTCTCGCTGATCGCATATTTTTTCAATTTTGAAGCCTTACTCGCGACTCGCTGATCGCATATTCTTTAAATTTTGAAGCCTTACTCGCTACTTGTTGATCGCAAAATCTTGCGATTTTAAAGCCTTACTTGCTACTCGCTGATCGCATATTTTTTCGATTTTGAAGCCTTACTCGCGACTCGCTGATCGCATATTCTTTCGATTTTAAAGCCTTACTCGCGACTCGCTGATCGCATATTCTTTCGATTTTAAAGCCTAACTTGCTATTCGCTGATCGCATATTCTTTCGATTTTGAAGCCTTACTTGCGACCCGCTGAACGCATATTCTTTCGATTTGGAAGCTTTACTCGCTACTCGTTTATCGCCAAATCTTGCGATTTTAAAGCCTTACTTGCTACTGGCTGATCGCATATTTTTTCAAATTTGAAGCCTTACTCGCGACTCGCTGATCGCATATTTTTTCAATTTTGAAGCCTTCTTTGCGACTCGCTGATCGTATATTCTTTCGATTTTAAAGCCTGACTCGCGACTCGCTGATCGCATATTCTTTGGATTTTGAAGCCTTACTCGCTACTCGTTGATCGCCAAATCTTGCGATTTTAAAGATTTACTTGCTACTCGCTGGTCGCATATTTTTTCAAATTTGAAGCTTTACTCGAGACTCGCTGATCGCATATTTTTTCAATTTTGAAGCCTTCTTTGCGACTCGCTCATCGCATATTCTTTCGATTTTGAAGCCTGACTCGCGACTCGCTGATCGCATATTCTTTGGATTTTGAAGCCCTACTCGCTACTCGTTGATCGCCAAATCTTGCGATTTAAAAGCCTTACTTGCTACTCGCTGATCGCATAATTTTTCAATTTTGAAGCCTTACTCGCGACTCGCTGATCGCATATTCTTTAAATTTTGAAGCCTTACTCGCTATTCTTTGATCGCCAAATCTTGCGATTTTAAAGCCTTAGTTGCTACTCGCTGATCGCATATTTTTTCGATTTTGAAGCCTTACTCGCGACTCGCTGTTCGCATATTCTTTCGATTTTGAAGCCTTACTCACTACTCGCTGATCGCCAAGTCTTGCGATTTTAAAGCCTTACTTGCTACTCGCTGGTCGCATATTTTTTCAATTTTGAAGCCTTACTCGCGACTCGCTGATCGCATATTCTTTCGATTTTAAAGCCTTACTTGCTACTCGCTGATCGCATATTGTTCCGATTTTGAAGCCTTACTTGCAACTCGCTGATCGCATATTTTTTCAATTTTGAAGCCTTACTCGCGACTCGCTGATCGCATATTCTTTCGATTTTGAAGCCTTACTCGCGACTCGCTGATCGCATATTCTTTCGATTTTGAAGCCTTACTCGCTACTCGTTGATCGCCAAATCTTGCGATTTTAAAGCCTTAATTGCTACTCGCTGGTCGCATATTTTTTCAATTTTGAAGCCTTACTCGCGACTCGCTGATCGTATATTATTTCGATTTTAAAGCCTGACTTGCTACTCGCTGATCGCATATTTTTTCGATTTTGAAGCCTTACTCGCGACCTGCTGATCGCATATTCTTTCGATTTGGAAGCCTTACTCGCTACTCGTTGATCGCCAAATCTTGCGATTTTAAAGCCTTACTTGCTTCTCGCTGATCGCATATTTTTTCAATTTTGAAGCCTTACTCGCGACTCGCTGATCGCATATTCTTTAAATTTTGAAGCCTTACTCGCTACTTGTTGATCGCAAAATCTTGCGATTTTAAAGCCTTACTTGCTACTCGCTGATCGCATATTTTTTCGATTTTGAAGCCTTACTCGCGACTCGCTGATCGCATATTCTTTCGATTTTAAAGCCTTACTCGCGACTCGCTGATCGCATATTCTTTCGATTTTAAAGCCTTACTTGCTATTCGCTGATCGCATATTCTTTCGATTTTGAAGCCTTACTTGCGACCCGCTGAACGCATATTCTTTCGATTTGGAAGCTTTACTCGCTACTCGTTTATCGCCAAATCTTGCGATTTTAAAGCCTTACTTGCTACTGGCTGATCGCATATTTTTTCAAATTTGAAGCCTTACTCGCGACTCGCTGATCGCATATTTTTTCAATTTTGAAGCCTTCTTTGCGACTCGCTGATCGCATATTCTTTCGATTTTAAAGCCTGACTCGCGACTCGCTGATCGCATATTCTTTGGATTTTGAAGCCTTACTCGCTACTCGTTGATCGCCAAATCTTGCGATTTTAAAGCCTTTCTTGCTACTCGCTGGTCGCATATTTTTTCAATTTTGAAGCCTTACTCGCGACTCGCTGATCGCATATTATTTCGATTTTAAAGCCTTACTTGCTACTCGCTGATCGCATATTTTTCCGATTTTGAAGCCTTACTCGCGACCCGCTGATCGCATATTCTTTTGATTTTAAAGCCTTACTTGCTACTCGCTGATCGCATATTCTTTCGATTTTAAAGCCTTACTTGCTATTCGCTGATCGCATATTCTTTCGATTTTGAAGCCTTACTTGCGACCCGCTGAACGCATATTCTTTCGATTTGGAAGCTTTACTCGCTACTCGTTTATCGCCAAATCTTGCGATTTTAAAGCCTTACTTGCTACTGGCTGATCGCATATTTTTTCAAATTTGAAGCCTTACTCGCGACTCGCTGATCGCATATTTTTTCAATTTTGAAGCCTTCTTTGCGACTCGCTGATCGCATATTCTTTCGATTTTAAAGCCTGACTCGCGACTCGCTGATCGCATATTCTTTGGATTTTGAAGCCTTACTCGCTACTCGTTGATCGCCAAATCTTGCGATTTTAAAGCCTTACTCGCGACTCGCTGATCGCATAATTCTTTCGATTTTGAAGCCTTACTCGCGACTTGCTGATCGCATATTCTTTCGATTTGGAAGCCTTACTCGCTACTCGTTGATCGCCAAATCTTGCGATTTAAAAGCCTTACTTGCTACTCGCTGGTCGCATATTTTTTCAATTTTGAAGCCTTACTCGACTGCATATTCTTTCGATTTTAAAGCCTTACTTGCTACTCGGTTATCTCATATTTTTTCGATTTTGAAGCCTTACTCGCGACCTGCTGATCGCATATTCTTTCGATTTTGAAGCCTTACTCGCTACTCGTTTATCGCCAAATCTTGCGATTTTAAAGCCTTACTTGCTACTCGCTGATCGCATATTTTTTCAATTTTGAAGCCTTACTCGCGACTCGCTGATCGCATATTCTTTCGATTTTTAAGCCTTACTCGCTATTCGTTGATCGCTAAATCTTGCGATTTTAAAGCCTTACTTGCTACTCACTGATCGCATATTTTTTTGTTTTGAAGCCTTCTTCGCGACTCGCTGATCGCATATTCTTTCGATTTTGAAGCCTTACTCGCGATTCGCTGATCGCATATTCTTTGGATTTTGAAGCCTTACTCGCTGATCGTTGATCGCCAAATCTTGCGATTTTAAAGCCTTACTTGCTACTTGCTGATCGCATATTTTTTCAATTTTGAAGCCTTACTCGCGACTCGCTGATCGCATATTCTTTAAATTTTGAAGCCTTTTTCGCTACTTGTTGATCGCCAAATCTTGCGATTTTAAAGCCTTACTTGCTACTCGCTGATCGCATATTTTTTCGATTTTGAAGCATTACTCGCGACTCGCTGATCGCATACTCTTTCGATTTTGAAGCCTTACTCGCAACTCGTTGATCGCCAAATCTTGCGATTTTAAAGCCTTACTTGCAACTCGCTGGTAACATATTTTTTCAAATTTGAAGCCTTACGCGACTCGCTGATCGCATATTCTTTCGATTTTGAAGCTTTACTTGCTACTCGTTGATCGCCAAAACTTGCGATTTTAAAGCCTTACTTGCTACTCGCTGATCGCATATTTTTTCAATATTGGAGCCTTACTCGCGACTCGCTGATCGCATATTCTTTCAAATTTTGAAGCTTTACTCGCTACTCGTTGATCGCCAAATCTTGCGATTTTAAAGCCTTACTCGCGACTCGCTGATCACATAGTCTTTCGATTTTGAAGCCTTACTCGCGACTCGCTGATCGCATATTCTTTCGATTTTAAAGCCTTACTCGCGACTCGCTGATCGCATATTCTTTCGATTTTAAAGCCTTACTTGCTATTCGCTGATCGCATATTCTTTCGATTTTGAAGCCTTACTTGCGACCCGCTGAACGCATATTCTTTCGATTTGGAAGCTTTACTCGCTACTCGTTTATCGCCAAATCTTGCGATTTTAAAGCCTTACTTGCTACTGGCTGATCGCATATTTTTTCAATTTTGTAGCCTTACTCGCGACTCGCTGATCGCCAAATTTTGCGATTTTAAAGCCTTACTTGCTACTCGCTGGTCGAATATTTTTTCAAATTTGAAGCCTTACTCGCGACTCGCTGATCGCATATTTTTTTAATTTTGAAGCCTTCTTTGCGACTCGCTGATCGCATATTCTTTCGATTTTGAAGCCTGACTCGCGACTCGCTGATCGCATATTCTTTGGATTTTGAAGCCTTACTCGCTACTCGTTGATCGCCAAATCTTGCGATTTTAAAGCCTTACTTGCTACTCGCTGGTCGCATATTTTTTCAATTTTGAAGCCTTACTCGCGACTCGCTGATCGCATATTATTTCGATTTTAAAGCCTTACTTGCTACTCGCTGATCGCATATTTTTCCGATTTTGAAGCCTTACTCGCGACTTGCTGATCGCATATTCTTTTGATTTTGAAGCCTTACTCGCTACTCGTTTATCGCCAAATCTTGCGATTTTAAAGCCTTTCTTGCTACTCGCTGATCGCATATTTTTTCAATTTTGAAGCCTTACTCGCGACTCGCTGATCGCATATTCTTTCGATTTTGAAGCCTTAATCGCTACTCGTTGATCGCCAAATCTTGCGATTTTAAAGCCTTACTCGCGACTCGCTGATCGCATAATTCTTTCGATTTTGAAGCCTTACTCGCGACTTGCTGATCGCATATTCTTTCGATTTGGAAGCCTTACTCGCTACCCGTTGATCGCCAAATCTTGCGATTTTAAAGCCTTACTTGCTACTCGCTGGTCGAATATTTTTTCAAATTTGAAGCCTTACTCGCGACTCGCTGATCGCATATTTTTTTTATTTTGAAGCCTTCTTTGCGACTCGCTGATCGCATATTCTTTCGATTTTGAAGCCTGACTCGCGACTCGCTGATCGCATATTCTTTGGATTTTGAAGCCTTACTCGCTACTCGTTGATCGCCAAATCTTGTGATTTTAAAGCCTTACTTGCTACTCGCTGGTCGCATATTTTTTCAATTTTGAAGCCTTACTCGCGACTCGCTGATCGCATATTATTTCGATTTTAAAGCCTTACTTGCTACTCGCTGATCGCATATTTTTCCGATTTTGAAGCCTTACTCGCGAATCGCTGATCGCATATTCTTTTGATTTTGAAGCCTTACTCGCTACTCGTTTATCGCCAAATCTTGCGATTTTAAAGCCTTTCTTGCTACTCGCTGATCGCATATTTTTTCAATTTTGAAGCCTTACTCGCGACTCGCTGATCGCATATTCTTTCGATTTGGAAGCCTTACTCGCTACTCGTTGATCGCTAAATCTTGCGATTTTAAAGCTTTACTCGCGACTCGCTGATCGCATAATTCTTTCGATTTTGAAGCCTTACTCGCGACTTGCTGATCGCATATTCTTTCGATTTGGAAGCCTTACTCGCTACTCGTTGATCGCCAAATCTTGCGATTTAAAAGCCTTACTTGCTACTCGCTGGTCTAATATTTTTTTAATTTTGAAGCCTTCTTCGCGACTCGCTGATCGCATATTTTTTCGATTTTAAAGCCTTACTTGCTACTCGCTGATCGCATATTTTTTCGATTTTGAAGCCTTACTCGCGACCTGCTGATCGCATATTCTTTCGATTTGGAAGCCTTACTCGCTACTCGTTGATCGCCAAATCTTGCGATTTGAAAGCCTTACTTGCTACTCGCTGGTCGCATATTTTTTCAATTTTGAAGCCTTACTCGATCGCATATTCTTTCGATTTTGAAGCCTTACTCGCGACTCGCTGATCGCATATTCTTTCGATTTTGAAGCCTTACTCGCTATTCGTTGATCGCTAAATCTTGCGATTTTAAAGTCTTACTATCTACTCGCTGGTCGCATATTTTTTCAAATTTGAAGCATTACTCGCGACTCGTTGATCGCACATTCTTTCGATTTTGAAGCCTTACTCGCTTCTCGTTGATCGCTAAATCTTGCGATTTTAAAGCCTTACTTGCTACTCACTGATCGCATATTTTTTCAATTTTGAAGCCTTCTTCGCGACTCGCTGATCGCATATTCTTTCGATTTTGAAGCCTTACTCGCGACTCGCTGATCGCATATTCTTTGGATTTTGAAGCCTTATTCGCTGCTCGTTGATCGCCAAATCTTGCGATTTTAAAGCCTTACTTGCTACTCGCTGATCGCATATTTTTTCAATTTTGAAGCCTTACTCGCGACTCGCTGATCGCATATTCTTTAAATTTTGAAGCCTTACTCGCTACTTGTTGATCGCCAAATCTTGCGATTTTAAAGCCTTACTTGCTACTCGCTGATCGCATATTTTTTCGATTTTGAAGCATTACTCGCGACTCGCTGATCGCATATTCTTTCGATTTTGAAGCCTTACTCGCTACTCGTTGATCGCCAAATCTTGCGATTTTAAAGCCTTACTTGCTACTCGCTGGTCGCATATTTTTTCGATTTTGAAGCATTATTCGCGACTCGCTGATCGCATATTCTTTCGATTTTGAAGCCTTACTTGCTACTCGTTGATCGCCAAATCTTGCGATTTTAAAGCCTTACTTGCTACTCGCTGGTCGCATATTTTTTTAAATTTGAAGCCTTACTCGCGACTCGCTGATCGCATATTCTTTCGATTTTGAAGCTTTACTTGCTACTCGTTGATCGCCAAATCTTGCGATTTTAAAGCCTTATTTGCTACTCGCTGATCGCATATTTTTTCAATTTTGGAGCCTTACTCGCGACTCGCTGATCGCATATTCTTTCAAATTTTGAAGCCTTACTCGCTACTCGTTGATCGCCAAATCTTGCGATTTTAAAGCCTTACTCGCGACTCGCTGATCACATATTCTTTCGATTTTGAAGCCTTACTCGCGACTCGCTGATCGCATATTCTTTCGATTTTGAAGCCTTACTCGCGACTCGCTGATCGCATATTCTTTCGATTTTAAAGCCTTACTTGCTATTCGCTGATCGCATATTCTTTCGATTTTGAAGCCTTACTTGCGACCCGCTGAACGCATTTTCTTTCGATTTTGAAGCTTTACTTGCTACTCGTTGATCGCCAAATCTTGCGATTTTTAAGCCTTACTTGCTTCTCGCTGATCGCTAATTTTTTCAATTTTGAAGCCTTCTTCGCGACTCGCTGATCGCATATTCTTTCGATTTTGAAGCCTTACTCGCGACTCGCTGATAGCATATTCTTTGGATTTTGAAGCCTTACTTGCTTCTCTCTGATCGCATATTCTTTCAATTTTAAAGCCTCACTTGCTACTCGCTGATCGCCAATTCTTCCGATTTTAAAGCCTTACTCACTTCTCGCTGATCGCCAAATCTTGCGATTTTAAAGCCTTACTTGCTACTCGATGATCGCATATTTATTCGATTTTGAAGCCTTACTCGCGACTCGCTGATCGCATATTCTTTCGATTTTAAAGCCTTACTTGCTACTCGCTGATCGCATATTTTTTCGATTTTGAAGTCTTAATCGCGACCCGCTGATCGCATATTCTTCCGATTTTAAAGCCTTACTCGCTACTCGTTTATCGCCAAATCTTGCGATTTTAAAGCCTTACTTGCTACTCGCTGATCGCATATTTTTTCAATTTTGAAGCCTTACTCGCGACTCGCTGATCGCACATTCTTTCGATTTTGAAGCCTTACTCGCTACTCGTTGATCGCCAAATCTTGCGATTTTAAAGCCTTACTTGCTACTCGCTGATCGCATATTTTTTCAATTTTGAAGCCTTCTTCGCGACTCGCTGATCGCATATTCTTTCGATTTTGAAGCCTTACTCGAGACTCGCTGATCGCATATTCTTTGGATTTTGAAGCCTAACTCGCTACTCGTTGATCGCCAAATCTTGCGATTTTAAAGCCTTACTTGCTACTCGCTGATCGCATATTTTTTCAATTTTGAAGCCTTACTCACGACTCGCTGATCGCATATTCTTTAAATTTTGAAGCCTTACTCGCTACTTGTTGATCGCCAAATCTTGCGATTTTAAAGCCTTACTTGCTACTCGCTGATTGCATATTTTTTCGATTTTGAAGCCTTACTCGCGACTCGCTGATCGCATATTCTTTCGATTTTGAAGCCTTACTCGCTACTCGTTGATCGCCAAATCTTGCGATTTTAAAGCCTTACTTGCTACTCGCTGGTCGCATATTTTTTCGATTTTAAAGCCATACTCGCGACCCGCTGATCGCATATTCTTTCGATTTTGAAGCCTTACTCGCTACTCGTTTTTCGCCAAATCTTGCGATTTTAAAGCCTTACTTGCTACTCGCTGATCGCATATTTTTTCAATTTTGAAGCCTTACTCGCGACTCGCTGATCGCATATTCTTTCGATTTTGAAGCCTCACTCGCGACTCGCTGATCGCATATTCTTTCGATTTTGAAGCCTTACTCGCTACTCGTTGATCGCCAAATCTTGCGATTTTAAAGCCTTACTTGCTACTCGCTGGTCGCATATTTTTTCAATTTTAAAGCCTTACTCGCGACTCGCTGATCGCATATTCTTTCGATTTTAAAGCCTTACTTGCTACTCGCTGATCGCATATTTTTTCGATTTTGAAGCCTTACTTGCTACTCGCTGATCGCATATTTTTTCAGTTTCGAAGCCTTACTCGCGACTCGCTGATCGCATATTCTTTCGATTTTTAAGCCTTACTCGCGACTCACTGATCGCATATTCTTTCGATTTTGAAGCCTTACTCGCTACTCGTTGATCGCCAAATCTTGCGATTTTAAAGCCTTACTTGCTACTCGCTGGTCGCATATATTTTCAATTTTGAAGCCTTACTCGCGACTCGCTGATCGCATATTATTTCGATTTTAAAGCCTTACTTGCTACTCGCTGATCGCATATTTTTTCGATTTTGAAGCCTTACTCGCGACCCGCTGATCGCATATTCTTTCGATTTTGAAGCCTTACTCGCTACTCGTTTATCGCCAAATCTTGCGATTTTAAAGCCTTACTTGCTACTCGCTGATCGCATATTTTTTCAATTTTGAAGCCTTCTTCGCGACTCGCTGATCGCATATTCTTTCGATTTTGAAGCCTTACTCGCGACTCGCTGATCGCATATTCATTGGATTTTGAAGCCCTACTCGCTACTCGTTGATCGCCAAATCTTGCGATTTTAAAGCCTTACTTGCTACTCGCTGATCGCATATTTTTTCAATTTTGAAGCCTTACTCGCGACTCGCTGATCGCATATTCTTTAAATTTTGAAGCCTTACTCGCTATTCTTTGATCGCCAAATCTTGCGATTTTAAAGCCTTAGTTGCTACTCGCTGATCGCATATTTTTTCGATTTTGAAGCCTTACTCGCGACTCGCTGATCGCATATTCTTTCGATTTTTAAGCCTTACTCACTACTCGCTTATCGCCAAGTCTTGCGATTTTAAAGCCTTACTTGCTACTCGCTGGTCGCATATTTTTTCAATTTTGAAGCCTTACTCGCGACTCGCTGATCGCATATTCTTTCGATTTTAAAGCCTTACTTGCTACGCGCTGATCGCATATTTTTTCGATTTTGAAACCTTACTTGCTACTCGCTGATCGCATATTTTTTCAATTTTGAAGCCTTACTCGCGACTCGCTGATCGCATATTCTTTCGATTTTGAAGTCTTACTCGCGACTCGCTGATCGCATATTCTTTCGATTTTGAAGCCTTACTCGCTACTCGTTGATCGCCAAATCTTGCCATTTTAAAGCCTTACTTGCTACTCGCTGGTCGCATATTTTTTCAATTTTGAAGCCTTACTCGCGACTCGCTGATTGCATATTATTTCGATTTTAAAGCCTTACTTGCTACTCGCTGATCGCATATTTTTTCGATTTTGAAGCCTTACTCGCGACCCGCTGATCGCATATTCTTTTGATTTTGAAGCCTTACTCGCTACTCGTTTATCGCCAAATCTTGCGATTTTAAAGCCTTACTTGCTACTCGCTGATCGCATATTTTTTCAATTTTGAAGCCTTACTCGTGACTCGCTGATCGCATATTCTTTCGATTTTGAAGCCTTACTCGCGACTCGCTGATCGCATATTCTTTCGATTTGGAAGCCTTACTCGCTACTCGTTGATCGCCAAATCTTGCGATTTAAAAGCCTTACTTGCTACTCGCTGGTCGCATATTTTTTTAATTTTGAAGCCTTACTCGCGACTCGCTGGTCGCATATTCTTTCGATTTTAAAGCCTTACTTGCTACTCGCTGATCGCATATTTTTTCGATTTTGAAGCATTACTCGCGACTCGCTGATCGCATATTCTTTCGATTTTGAAGCCTTACTCGCTACTCGTTGATCGCCAAATCTTGCGATTTTAAAGCCTTACTTGCTACTCGCTGGTCGCATATTTTTTCAAATTTAAAGCCTTACTCGCGACTCGCTGATCGCATTTTCTTTCGATTTTGAAGCTTTACTTGCTACTCGTTGATCGCCAAATCTTGCGATTTTAAAGCCTTACTTGCTACTCGCTGATCGCATATTTTTTCAATTTTGGAGCCTTACTCGCGACTTGCTGATCGCATATTCTTTCAAATTTTGAAGCTTTACTCGCTACTCGTTGATCGCCAAATCTTGCGATGTTAAAGCCTTACTCGCGACTCGCTGATCACATATTCTTTCGATTTTGAAGCCTTCCTCGCGACTCGCTGATCGCATATTCTTTCGATTTTAAAGCCTTACTCGCGACTCGCTGATCGCATATTCTTTCGATTTTAAAGCCTTAGTTTCTATTCGCTGATCGCATATTCTTTCGATTTTGAAGCCTTACTTGCGACCCGCTGAACGTATATTCTTTCGATTTGGAAGCTTTACTCGCTACTCGTTTATCGCCAAATCTTGCGATTTTAAAGCCTTACTTGCTACTGGCTGATCGCATATTTTTTCAATTTTGAAGCCTTACTCGCGACTCGCTGATCGCATTTTCTTTCGATTTTGAAGCTTTACTCGCTACTCGTTGATCGCCAAATCTTGCGATTTTAAAGCCTTACTTGCTACTCGCTGGTCGCATATTTTTTCAAATTTGAAGCCTTACTCGCGACTCGCTGATCGCATATTTTTTCAATTTTGAAGCCTTCTTTGCGACTCGCTGATCGCATATTCTTTCGATTTTGAAGCCTGACTCGCGACTCGCTGATCGCATATTCTTTGGATTTTGAAGCCTTACTCGCTACTCGTTGATCGCCAAATCTTGCGATTTTAAAGCCTTACTTTCTACTCGCTGATCGCATAATTTTTCAATTTTGAAGCCTTACTCGCGACTCGCTGATCGCATATTCTTTAAATTTTGAAGCCTTACTCGCTATTCTTTGATCGCCAAATCTTGCGATTTTAAAGCCTTAGTTGCTACTCGCTGATCGCATATTTTTTCGATTTTGAAGCCTTAATCGCGACTCGCTGTTCGCATATTCTTTCGATTTTGAAGCCTTACTCACTACTCGCTGATCGCCAAGTCTTGCGATTTTAAAGCCTTACTTGCTACTCGCTGGTCGCATATTTTTTCAATTTTGAAGCCTTACTCGCGACTCGCTGATCGCATATTCTTTCGATTTTAAAGCCTTACTTGCTACTGGCTAATCGCATATTTTTCCGATTTTGAAGCCTTACTTGCTACTCGCTGATCGCATATTTTTTCAATTTTGAAGCCTTACTCGCGACTCGCTGATCGCATATTCTTTCGATTTTGAAGCCTTACTCGCTACTCGTTGATCGCCAAATCTTGCGATTTTAAAGCCTTACTTGCTACTCGCTGGTCGCATATTTTTTCAATTTTGAAGCCTTACTCGCGACTCGCTGATCGCATATTATTTCGATTTTAAAGCCTTACTTGCTACTCGCTGATCGCATATTTTTCCGATTTTGAAGCCTTACTCGCGACCCGCTGATCGCATATTCTTTTGATTTTGAAGCCTTACTCGCTCCTCGTTTATCGCCAAATCTTGCGATTTTAAAGCCTTTCTTGCTACTCGCTGATCGCATATTTTTTCAATTTTGAAGCCTTACTCGCGACTCGCTGATCGCATATTCTTTCGATTTTGAAGCCTTAGTCGCTACTCGTTGATCGCCAAATCTTGCGATTTTAAAGCCTTACTCGCGACTCGCTGATCGCATAATTCTTTCGATTTTGAAGCCTTACTCGCGACTTGCTGATCGCATATTCTTTCGATTTGGAAACCTTACTCGCTACTCGTTGATCGCCAAATCTTGCGATTTAAAAGCCTTACTTGCTACTCGCTGGTCTAATATTTTTTTAATTTTGAAGCCTTCTTCGCGACTCGCTGATCGCATATTCTTTCGATTTTAAAGCCTTACTCGCTACTCGCTGATCGCATATTTTTTCAATTTTGAAGCCTTACTCGCGACTCGCTGATCGCATTTTCTTTCGATTTTGAAGCTTTACTCGCTACTCGTTGATCGCCAAATCTTGCGATTTTAAAGCCTTACTTGCTACTCGCTGGTCGCATATTTTTTCAAATTTGAAGCCTTACTCGCGACTCGCTGATCGCATATTTTTTCAATTTTGAAGCCTTCTTTGCGACTCGCTGATCGCATATTCTTTCGATTTTGAAGCCTGACTCGCGACTCGCTGATCGCATATTCTTTGGATTTTGAAGCCTTACTCGCTACTCGTTGATCGCCAAATCTTGCGATTTTAAAGCCTTACTTTCTACTCGCTGATCGCATAATTTTTCAATTTTGAAGCCTTACTCGCGACTCGCTGATCGCATATTCTTTAAATTTTGAAGCCTTACTCGCTATTCTTTGATCGCCAAATCTTGCGATTTTAAAGCCTTAGTTGCTACTCGCTGATCGCATATTTTTTCGATTTTGAAGCCTTAATCGCGACTCGCTGTTCGCATATTCTTTCGATTTTGAAGCCTTACTCACTACTCGCTGATCGCCAAGTCTTGCGATTTTAAAGCCTTACTTGCTACTCGCTGGTCGCATATTTTTTCAATTTTGAAGCCTTACTCGCGACTCGCTGATCGCATATTCTTTCGATTTTAAAGCCTTACTTGCTACTGGCTAATCGCATATTTTTCCGATTTTGAAGCCTTACTTGCTACTCGCTGATCGCATATTTTTTCAATTTTGAAGCCTTACTCGCGACTCGCTGATCGCATATTCTTTCGATTTTGAAGCCTTACTCGCTACTCGTTGATCGCCAAATCTTGCGATTTTAAAGCCTTACTTGCTACTCGCTGGTCGCATATTTTTTCAATTTTGAAGCCTTACTCGCGACTCGCTGATCGCATATTATTTCGATTTTAAAGCCTTACTTGCTACTCGCTGATCGCATATTTTTCCGATTTTGAAGCCTTACTCGCGACCCGCTGATCGCATATTCTTTTGATTTTGAAGCCTTACTCGCTACTCGTTTATCGCCAAATCTTGCGATTTTAAAGCCTTTCTTGCTACTCGCTGATCGCAAATTTTTTCAATTTTGAAGCCTTACTCGCGACTCGCTGATCGCATATTCTTTCGATTTTGAAGCCTTACTCGCTATTCGTTGATCGCCAAATCTTGCGATTTTAAAGTCTTACTTGCTACTCGCTGGTCGCATATTTTTTCAAATTTGAAGCATTACTCGCGACTCGTTGATCGCACATTCTTTCGATTTTGAAGCCTTACTCGCTACTCGTTGATCGCTAAATCTTGCGATTTTAAAGCCTTACTTGCTACTCACTGATCGCATATTTTTTCAATTTTGAAGCCTTCTTCGCGACTCGCTGATCAAATATTCTTTCGATTTTGAAGCCTCACTCGCGACTCGCTGATCGCATATTCTTTCGATTTTGAAGCCTTACTCGCTACTCGTTGATCGCTAAATCTTGCGATTTTAAAGCCTTACTTGCTACTCGCTGGTCGCATATTTTTTCAATTTTAAAGCCTTACTCGCGACTCGCTGATCGCATATTCTTTCGATTTTAAAGCCTTACTTGCTACTCGTTGATCGCATATTTTTTCGATTTTGAAGCCTTACTTGCTACTCGCTGATCGCATATTTTTTCAATTTTGAAGCCTTACTCGCGACTCGCTGATCGCATATTCTTTCGATTTTGAAGCCTTACTCGCGACTCACTGATCGCATATTCTTTCGATTTTGAAGCCTGACTCGCGACTCGCTGATCGCATATTCTTTGGATTTTGAAGCCTTACTCGCTACTCGTTGATCGCCAAATCTTGCGATTTTAAAGCCTTACTTTCTACTCGCTGATCGCATTATTTTTCAATTTTGAAGCCTTACTCGCGACTCGCTGATCGCATATTCTTTAAATTTTGAAGCCTTACTCGCTATTCTTTGATCGCCAAATCTTGCGATTTTAAAGCCTTAGTTGCTACTCGCTGATCGCATATTTTTTCGATTTTGAAGCCTTAATCGCGACTCGCTGTTCGCATATTCTTTCGATTTTGAAGCCTTACTCACTACTCGCTGATCGCCAAGTCTTGCGATTTTAAAGCCTTACTTGCTACTCGCTGATCGCATATTTTTTCAATTTTGAAGCCTTACTCGCGACTCGCTGATCGCATATTCTTTCGATTTTAAAGCCTTACTTGCTACTGGCTAGTCGCATATTTTTCCGATTTTGAAGCCTTACTTGCTACTCGCTGATCGCATATTTTTTCAATTTTGAAGCCTTACTCGCGACTCGCTGATCGCATATTCTTTCGATTTTGAAGCCTTACTCGCTACTCGTTGATCGCCAAATCTTGCGATTTTAAAGCCTTACTTGCTACTCGCTGGTCGCATATTTTTTCAATTTTGAAGCCTTACTCGCGACTCGCTGATCGCATATTATTTCGATTTTAAAGCCTTACTTGCTACTCGCTGATCGCATATTTTTCCGATTTTGAAGCCTTACTCGCGACCCGCTGATCGCATATTCTTTTGATTTTGAAGCCTTACTCGCTACTCGTTTATCGCCAAATCTTGCGATTTTAAAGCCTTTCTTGCTACTCGCTGATCGCATATTTTTTCAATTTTGAAGCCTTACTCGCGACTCGCTGATCGCATATTCTTTCGATTTTGAAGCCTTAGTCGCTACTCGTTGATCGCCAAATCTTGCGATTTTAAAGCCTTACTCGCGACTCGCTGATCGCATAATTCTTTCGATTTTGAAGCCTTACTCGCGACTTGCTGATCGCATATTCTTTCGATTTGGAAGCCTTACTCGCTACTCGTTGATCGCCAAATCTTGCGATTTAAAAGCCTTACTTGCTACTCGCTGGTCTAATATTTTTTTAATTTTGAAGCCTTCTTCGCGACTCGCTGATCGCATATTCTTTCGATTTTAAAGCCTTACTCGCTACTCGCTGATCGCATATTTTTTCGATTTTGAAGCCTTATTCGCGACCTGCTGATCGCATATTCTTTCGATTTGGAAGCCTTACTCGCTACTCGTTGATCGCCAAATCTTGCGATTTAAAAGCCTTACTTGCTACTCGCTGGTCGCATATTTTTTTCAATTTTGAAGCCTTACTCGATCGCATATTCTTTCGATTTTAAAGCCTTACTTGCTACTCGGTGATCGCATATTTTTTCGATTTTGAAGCCTTACTCGCGACCTGCTGATCGCATATTCTTTCGATTTTGAAGCCTTACTCGCTACTCGTTTATCGCCAAATCTTGCGATTTTAAAGCCTTACTTGCTTCTCGCTGATCGCATATTTTTTCAATTTTGAAGCCTTACTCGCGACTCGCTGATCGCATATTCTTTCGATTTTGAAGCCTTACTCGCTATTCGTTGATCGCCAAATCTTGCGATTTTAAAGTCTTACTTGCTACTCGCTGGTCGCATATTTTTTCAAATTTGAAGCATTACTCGCGACTCGTTAATCGCACATTCTTTCGATTTTGAAGCCTTACTCGCTACTCGTTGATCGCTAAATCTTGCGATTTTAAAGCCTTACTTGCTACTCACTGATCGCATATTTTTTCAATTTTGAAGCCTTCTTCGCGACTCGCTGATCAAATATTCTTTCGATTTTGAAGCCTCACTCGCGACTCGCTGATCGCATATTCTTTCGATTTTGAAGCCTTACTCGCTACTCGTTGATCGCTAAATCTTGCGATTTTAAAGCCTTACTTGCTACTCGCTGGTCGCATATTTTTTCAATTTTAAAGCCTTACTCGCGACTCGCTGATCGCATATTCTTTCGATTTTAAAGCCTTACTTGCTACTCGTTGATCGCATATTTTTTCGATTTTGAAGCCTTACTTGCTACTCGCTGATCGCATATTTTTTCAATTTTGAAGCCTTACTCGCGACTCGCTGATCGCATATTCTTTCGATTTTGAAGCCTTACTCGCGACTCACTGATCGCATATTCTTTCGATTTTGAAGCCTTACTCGCTATTCGTTGATCGCCAAATCTTTCGATTTTAAAGCCTTACTTGCTACCCGCTGGTCGCATATTTTTTCAATTTTGAAGCCTTACTCGCGACTCGCTGATCGCATATTATTTCGATTTTAAAGCCTTACTTGCTACTTGCTGATCGCATATTTTTTCGATTTTGAAGCCTTACTCGCGACCCGCTGATCGCATATTCTTTCGATTTTGAAGCCTTACTCGCTACTCGTTTATCGCCAAATCTTGCGATTTTAAAGCCTTACTTGCTACTCGCTGATCGCATATTTTTTCAATTTTGAAGCCTTCTTCGCGACTCGCTGATCGCATATTCTTTAGATTTTGAAGCCTTACTCGCGACTCGCTGATCGCATATTCTTTAAATTTTGAAGCCTTACTCGCTATTCTTTGATCGCCAAATCTTGCGATTTTAAAGCCTTAGTTGCTACTCGCTGATCGCATATTTTTTCGATTTTGAAGCCTTACTCGCGACTCGCTGATCGCATATTCTTTCGATTTTGAAGCCTTACTCACTACTCGCTGATCGCCAAGTCTTGCGATTTTAAAGCCTTACTTGCTACTAGCTGGTCGCATATTTTTTCAATTTTGAATCCTTACTCGCGACTCGCTGATCGCATATTCTTTCGATTTTAAAGCCTTACTTGCTACTCGCTGATCGCATATTTTTTCGATTTTGAAGCCTTACTTGCTACTCGCTGATCGCATATTTTTTCAATTTTGAAGCCTTACTCGCGACTCGCTGATCGCATATTCTTTCGATTTTGAAGCCTTACTCGCTATTCGTTGATCGCCAAATCTTGCGATTTTAAAGTCTTACTTGCTACTCGCTGGTCGCATATTTTTTCAAATTTGAAGCATTACTCGCGACTCGTTGATCGCACATTCTTTCGATTTTGAAGCCTTACTCGCTATTCGTTGATCGCTAAATCTTGCGATTTTAAAGCCTTACTTGCTACTCACTGATCGCATATTTTTTCAATTTTGAAGCCTTCTTCGCGACTCGCTGATCGCATATTCTTTGGATTTTGAAGCCTTACTCGCTGCTCGTTGATCGCCAAATCTTGCGATTTTAGAGCCTTACTTGCTACTCGCTGATCGCATATTTTTTCAATTTTGAAGCCTTACTCGCGACTCGCTGATCGCATATTCTTTAAATTTTGAAGCCTTACTCGCTACTTGTTGATCGCCAAATCTTGCGATTTTAAAGCCTTACTTGCTACTCGCTAATCGCATATTTTTTCGATTTTGAAGCCTTACTTGCTACTCGCTGATCGCATATTTTTTCAATTTTGAAGCCTTACTCGCGACTCGCTGATCGCATATTCTTTCGATTTTGAAGCCTTACTCGCTATTCGTTGATCGCCAAATCTTGCGATTTTAAAGTCTTACTTGCTACTCGCTGGTCGCATATTTTTTCAAATTTGAAGCATTACTCGCGACTCGTTGATCGCACATTCTTTCGATTTTGAAGCCTTACTCGCTATTCGTTGATCGCTAAATCTTGCGATTTTAAAGCCTTACTTGCTACTCACTGATCGCATATTTTTTCAATTTTGAAGCCTTCTTCGCGACTCGCTGATCGCAAATTCTTTGGATTTTGAAGCCTTACTCGCTGCTCGTTGATCGCCAAATCTTGCGATTTTAGAGCCTTACTTGCTACTCGCTGATCGCATATTTTTTCAATTTTGAAGCCTTACTCGCGACTCGCTGATCGCATATTCTTTAAATTTTGAAGCCTTACTCGCTACTTGTTGATCGCCAAATCTTGCGATTTTAAAGCCTTACTTGCTACTCGCTGATCGCATATTTTTTCGATTTTGAAGCATTACTCGCGACTCGCTGATCGCATATTCTTTCGATTTTGAAGCCTTACTCGCTACTCGTTGATAGCCAAATCTTGCGATTTTAAAGCCTTACTTGCTACTCGCTGGTCGCATATTTTTTTAAATTTGAAGCCTTACTCGCGACTCGCTGATCGCATATTCTTTCGATTTTGAAGCCTTACTCGCGACTCGCTGATCGCATATTCTTTCGATTTTGAAGCCTTACTCGCGACTCGCTGATCGCATATTCTTTCGATTTAAAAGCCTTACTTGCTATTCGCTGATCGCATATTCTTTCGATTTTGAAGCCTTACTTGCGACCCGCTAAACGCATATTCTTTCGATTTTGAAGCTTTACTCGCTACTCGTTGATCGCCAAATCTTGCGATTTTAAAGCCTTACTTGCTACTCGCTGGTCGCATATTTTTTCAAATTTGAAGCCTTACTCGCGACTCGCTGATCGCATATTTTTTCAATTTTGAAGCCTTCTTCGCGACTCGCTGATCGCATATTCTTTCGATTTTGAAGCCTGACTCGCGACTCGCTGATCGCATATTCTTTGGATTTTGAAGCCCTACTCGCTACTCGTTGATCGCCAAATCTTGCGATTTTAAAGCCTTACTTGCTTCTCGCTGATCGCGTAATTTTTCAATTTTGAAGCCTTACTCGCGACTCGCTGATCGCATATTCTTTGGATTTTGAAGCCCTACTCGCTATTCTTTGATCGCCAAATCTTGCGATTTTAAAGCCTTAGTTGCTACTCGCTGATCGCATATTTTTTCGATTTTGAAGCCTTACTCGCGACTCGCTGTTCGCATATTCTATCGATTTTGAAGCCTTACTCACTACTCGCTGATCGCCAAGTCTTGCGATTTTAAAGCCTTACTTGCAACTCGCTGGTCGCATATTTTTTCAATTTTGAAGCCTTACTCGCGACTCGCTGATCGCATATTCTTTCGATTTTAAAGCCTTACTTGCTACTCGCTGATCGCATATTTTTCCGATTTTGAAGCCTTACTTGCTACTCGCTGATCGCATATTTTTTCAATTTTGAAGCCTTACTCGCGACTCGCTGATCGCATATTCTTCCGATTTTGAAGTCTTACTCGCGACTCGCTGATCGCATATTCTTTCGATTTTGAAGCCTTACTCGCTACTCGTTGATCGCCAAATCTTGCGATTTTAAAGCCTTACTTGCTACTCGCTGGTCGCATATTTTTTCAATTTTGAAGCCTTACTCGCGACTCGCTGATCGCATATTATTTCGATTTTAAATCCTTACTTGCTACTCGCTGATCGCATATTTTTTCGATTTTGAAGCCTTACTCGCGACCCGCGCTGATAGCATATTCTTTTGATTTTGAAGCCTTACTCGCTACTCGTTTATCGCCAAATCTTGCGATTTTAAAGCCTTACTTGCTACTCGCTGATCGCATATTTTTTCAATTTTGAAGCCTTACTCGCGACTCGCTGATCGCATATTCTTTCGATTTTGAAGCCTTAGTCGCTACTCGTTGATCGCCAAATCTTGCGATTTTAAAGCCTTACTCGCGACTCGCTGATCGCATAATTCTTTCGATTTTGAAGCCTTACTTGCGACTTGCTGATCGCATATTCTTTCGATTTGGAAGCCTTACTCGCTACTCGTTGATCGCCAAATCTTGCGATTTAAAAGCCTTACTTGCTACTCACTGGTCTAATATTTTTTTAATTTTGAAGCCTTCTTCGCGACTCGCTGATCGCAAATTCTTTCGATTTTAAAGCCTTACTTGCTACTCGCTGATCGCATAATTTTTCGATTTTGAAGCCTTACTCGCGACCTGCTGATTGCATATTCTTTCGACTTGGAAGCCTTACTCGCTACTCGTTGATCGCCAAATCTTGCGATTTAAAAGCCTTACTTGCTACTCGCTGGTCGCATATTTTTTCAATTTTGAAGCCTTACTCGATCGCATATTCTTTCGATTTTAAAGCCTTACTTGCTACTCGGTGATCGCATATTTTTTCGATTTTGAAGCCTTACTCGCGACCTGCTGATCGCATATTCTTTCGATTTTGAAGCCTTACTCGCTACTCGTTTATCGCCAAATCTTGCGATTTTAAAGCCTTACTTGCTACTCGCTGATCGCATATTTTATCAATTTTGAAGCCTTACTCGCGACTCGCTGATCGCATATTCTTTCGATTTTGAAGCCTTACTCGCTATTCGTTGATCGCCAAATCTTGCGATTTTAAAGCCTTACTTGCTACTCGCTGGTCGCATATTTTTTCAAATTTGAAGCATTACTCGCGATTCGCTGATCGCACATTCTTTCGATTTTGAAGCCTTACTCGCTACTCGTTGATCGCTTAATCTTGCGATTTTAAAGCCTTACTTGCTACTCACTGATCGCATATTTTTCAATTTTGAAGCCTTCTTCGCGACTCGCTGATCGCATATTCTTTCGATTTTGAAGCCTTACTCGCGACTCGCTGATCGCATATTCCTTGGATTTTGAAGCCTTCCTCGCTGCTCGTTGATCGCCAAATCTTGCGATTTTAAAGCCTTACTTGCTACTCACTGATCGCATATTTTTTCAATTTTGAAGCCTTCTTCGCGACTCGCTGATCGCATATTCTTTCGATTTTGAAGCCTTACTCGCGACTCGCTGATCGCATATTCTTTGGATTTTGAAGCCTTACTCGCTGCTCGTTGATCGCCAAATCTTGCGATTTTAAAGCCTTACTTGCTACTCGCTGATCGCATATTTTTTAAATTTTGAAGCCTTACTCGCGACTCGCTGATCGCATATTCTTTAAATTTTGAAGCCTTACTCGCTACTTGTTGATCGCCAAATCTTGCGATTTTAAAGCCTTACTTGCTACTCGCTGATCGCATATTTTTTCGATTTTGAAGCATTACTCGCGACTCGCTGATCGCATATTCTTTCGATTTTGAAGCCTTACTCGCTACTCGTTGATAGCCAAATCTTGCGATTTTAAAGCCTTACTTGCTACTCGCTGGTCGCATATTTTTTTAAATTTGAAGCCTTACTCGCGACTCGCTGATCGCATATTCTTTCGATTTTGAAGCTTTACTTGCTACTCGTTGATCGCCAAATCTTGTGTTATTAAAGCCTTACTTGCTACTCGCTGATCGCATATTTTTTCAATTTTGGAGCCTTACTCGCGACTCGCTGATCGCATATTCTTTCAAATTTTGAAGCCTTACTCGCTACTCGTTTATCGCCAAATCTTGTGATTTTAAAGCCTTACTCGCGACTCGCTGATCACATATTCTTTCGATTTTGAAGCCTTACTCGCGACTCGCTGATCGCATATTCTTTCGGTTTTGAAGCCTTACTCGCGACTCGCTGATCGCATATTCTTTCGATTTTAAAGCCTTACTTGCTATTCGCTGATCGCATATTCTTTCGATTTTGAAGCCTTACTTGCGACCCGCTGAACGCATATTCTTTCGATTTTGAAGCTTTACTCGCTACTCGTTTATCGCCAAATCTTGCGATTTTAAAGCCTTACTTTCTACTGGCTGATCGCATATTTTTTTCAATTTTGAAGCCTTACTCGCGACTCGCTGATTGCATTTTCTTTCGATTTTGAAGCTTTACTTGCTACTCGTTGATCGCCAAATCTTGCGATTTTAAAGCCTTACTTGCTTCTCGCTGATCGCAAATTTTTTCAATTTTGAAGCCTTCTTCGCGACTCGCTGATCGCATATTCTTTCGATTTTGAAGCCTTACTCGCGACTCGCTGATAGCATATTCTTTGGATTTTGAAGCCTTACTTGCTTCTCTCTGATCGCATATTCTTTCAATTTTAAAGCCTTACTCGCGACTCGCTGATCGCATATTCTTTCGATTTTGAAGCCTTACTCGCGACTCGCTGATCGCATATTCTTTCGATTTTGAAGCCTTACTCGCTACTCGTTGTTCGCCAAATCTTGCGATTTTAAAGCCTTACTTGCTACTCGCTGGTCGCATATTTTTTTCAATTTTGAAGCCTTACTCGCGACTCGCTGATCGCATATTATTTCGATTTTAAAGCCTTACTTGCTACTCGCTGATCGCATATTTTTCCGATTTTGAAGCCTTACTCGCGACCCGCTGATCGCATATTCTTTTGATTTTGAAGCCTTACTCGCTACTCGTTTATCGCCAAATCTTGCGATTTTAAAGCCTTTCTTGCTACTCGCTGATCGCATATTTTTTCAATTTTGAAGCCTTACTCGCGACTCGCTGATCGCATATTCTTTCGATTTTGAAGCCTTAGTCGCTACTCGTTGATCGCCAAATCTTGCGATTTTAAAGCCTTACTCGCGACTCGCTGATCGCATAATTTTTCGATTTTGAAGCCTTACTCGCGACCTGCTGATCGCATATTCTTTCGATTTGGAAGCCTTACTCGCTACTCGTTGATCGCCAAATCTTGCGATTTAAAAGCCTTACTTGCTACTCGCTGGTAGCATATTTTTTCAATTTTGAAGCCTTACTCGATCGCATATTCTTTCGATTTTAAAGCCTTACTTGCTACTCGGTGATCGCATATTTTTTCGATTTTGAAGCCTTACTCGCGACCTGCTGATCGCATATTCTTTCGATTTTGAAGCCTAACTCGCTACTCGTTGATCGCTAAATCTTGCGATTTTAAAGCCTTACTTGCTACTCACTGATCGCATATTTTTTCAATTTTGAAGCCTTCTTCGCGACTCGCTGATCGCATATTCTTTCGATTTTGAAGCCTCACTCGCGACTCGCTGATCGCATATTCTTTCGATTTTGAAGCCTTACTCGCTACTCGTTGATCGCCAAATCTTGCGATTTTAAAGCCTTACTTGCTACTCGCTGGTCGCATATTTTTTCAATTTTAAAGCCTTACTCGCGACTCGCTGATCGCATATTCTTTCGATTTTAAAGCCTTACTTGCTACTCGTTGATCGCATATTTTTTCGATTTTGAAGCCTTACTTGCTACTCGCTGATCGCATATTTTTTCAATTTTGAAGCCTTACTCGCGACTCGCTGATCGCATATTCTTTCGATTTTGAAGCCTTACTCGCGACTTACTGATCGCATATTCTTTCGATTTTGAAGCCTTACTCGCTACTCGTTGATCGCCAAATCTTGCGATTTTAAAGCCTTACTTGCTACTCGCTGGTCGCATATTTTTTCAATTTTGAAGCCTTTTTCGCGACTCGCTGATCGCATATTATTTCGATTTTAAAGCCTTACTTGCTACTCGCTGATCGCATATTTTTTCGATTTTGAAGCCTTACTCGCGACCCGCTGATCGCATATTCTTTGGATTTTGAAGCCCTACTCGCTACTCGTTGATCGCCAAATCTTGCGATTTTAAAGCCTTACTTGCTACTCGCTGATCGCATATTTTTTCGATTTTGAAGCCTTACTCGTGACTCGCTGATCGCATATTCTTTGGATTTTGAAGCCCTACTCGCTACTCGTTGATCGCCAAATCTTGCGATTTTAAAGCCTTACTTGCTACTCGCTGATCGCATATTTTTTCAATTTTGAAGCCTTACTCGCGACTCGCTGATCGCATATTCTTTAAATTTTGAAGCCTTACTCGCTATTCTTTGATCGCCAAATCTTGCGATTTTAAAGCCTTAGTTGCTACTCGCTGGTCGCATATTTTTTCGATTTTGAAGCCTTACTCGCGACTCGCTGATCGCATATTCTTTCGATTTTGAAGCCTTACTCACTACTCGCTGATCGCCAAGTCTTGCGATTTTAAAGCCTTACTTGCTTCTAGCTGGTCGCATATTTTTTCAATTTTGAAGCCTTACTCGCGACTCGCTGATCGCATATTCTTTCGATTTTAAAGCCTTACTCGCGATTCGCTGATCGCATATTCTTTGGATTTTGAAGCCTTACTCGCTGCTCGTTGATCGCCAAATCTTGCGATTTTAAAGCCTTACTTGCTACTCGCTGATCGCATATTTTTTCAATTTTGAAGCCTTACTCGCGACTCGCTGATCGCATATTCTTTAAATTTTGAAGCCTTACTCGCTACTTGTTGATCGCCAAATCTTGCGATTTTAAAGCCTTACTTGCTACTCGCTGATCGCATATTTTTTCGATTTTGAAGCATTACTCGCGACTCGCTGATCGCATATTCTTTCGATTTTGAAGCCTTACTCAATACTCGTTGATCGCCAAATCTTGCGATTTTAAAGCCTTACTTGCTACTCGCTGGTCGCATATTTTTTTAAATTTGAAGCCTTACTCGCGACTCGCTGATCGCATATTCTTTCGATTTTGAAGCTTTACTTGCTACTCGTTGATCGCCAAATCTTGTGATTTTAAAGCCTTACTTGCTACTCGCTGATCGCATATTTTTTCAATTTTGGAGCCTTACTCGCGACTCGCTGATTGCATATTCTTTCAAATTTTGAAGCCTTACTCGCTACTCGCTGATCGCCAAATCTTGCGATTTTAAAGCCTTACTCGCGACTCGCTGATCACATATTCTTTCGATTTTGAAGCCTTACTCGCGACTCGCTGATCGCATATTCTTTCGGTTTTGAAGCCTTACTCGCGACTCGCTGATCGCATATTCTTTCGATTTTAAAGCCTTACTTGCTATTCGCTGATCGCATATTCTTTCGATTTTGAAGCCTTACTTGCGACCCGCTGAACGCATATTCTTTCGATTTTGAAGCTTTACTCGCTACTCGTTTATCGCCAAATCTTGCGATTTTAAAGCCTTACTTGCTACTGGCTGATCGCATATTTTTTCAATTTTGAAGCCTTACTTGCGACTCGCTGATCGCATTTTCTTTCGATTTTGAAGCTTTACTTGCTACTCGTTGATCGCCAAATCTTGCGATTTTAAAGCCTTACTTGCTTCTCGCTGATCGCAAATTTTTTCAATTTTGAAGCCTTCTTCGCGACTCGCTGATCGCATATTCTTTCGATTTTGAAGCCTTACTTGCTATTCGCTGGTCGCATATTTTTTTCAATTTTGAAGCCTTACTCGCGACTCGCTGATAGCATATTATTTCGATTTTAAAGCCTTACTTGCTACTCGCTGATCGCATATTTTTCCGATTTGGAAGCCTTACTCGCGACCCGCTGATCGCATATTCTTTTGATTTTGAAGCCTTACTCGCTACTCGTTTATCGCCAAATCCTGCGATTTTAAAGCCTTTCTTGCTACTCGCTGATCGCATATTTTTTCAATTTTGAAGCCTTACTCGCGACTCGCTGATCGCATGTTCTTTCGATTTTGAAGCCTTAGTCGCTACTCGTTGATCGCCAAATCTTGCGATTTTAAAGCCTTATTTGCTACTCGCTGGTCTAATATTTTTTAAATTTTAAAGCCTTCTTCGCGACTCGCTGATCGCATATTCTTTCGATTTTAAAGCCTTACTTGCTACTCGCTGATCGCATATTTTTTCGATTTTGAAGCCTTACTCGCGACCTGCTGATCGCATATTCTTTCGGTTTGGAAGCCTTACTTGCTACTCGTTGATCGCCAAATCTTGCGATTTAAAAGCCTTACTTGCTACTCGCTGGTAGCATATTTTTTCAATTTTGAAGCCTTACTCGATCGCATATTCTTTTGATTTTAAAGCCTTACTTGCTACTCGGTTATCGCATATTTTTTCGATTTTGAAGCCTTACTCGCGACCTGCTGATCGCATATTCTTTCGATTTTGAAGCCTTACTCGCTACTCGTTGATCGCTAAATCTTGCGATTTTAAAGCCTTACTTGCTACTCACTGATCGCATATTTTTTCAATTTTGAAGCCTTCTTCGCGACTCGCTGATCGCATATTCTTTCGATTTTGAAGCCTCACTCGCGACTCGCTGATCGCATATTCTTTCGATTTTGAAGCCTTACTCGCTACTCGTTGATCGCCAAATCTTGCGATTTTAAAGCCTTAGTTGCTACTCGCTGATCGCATATTTTTTCGATTTTGAAGCCTTACTCGCGACTCGCTGATCGCATATTCTTTCGATTTTGAAGCCTTACTCACTACTCGCTGATCGCCAAGTCTTGCAATTTTAAAGCCTTACTTGCTACTCGCTGGTCGCATATTTTTTCAATTTTAAAGCCTTACTCGCGACTCGCTGATCGCATATTATTTCGATTTTAAAGCCTTAAATGCTACTCGCTGATCGCACATTCTTTCGATTTTGAAGCCTAACTCGCTACTCGTTGATCGCCAAATCTTGCGATTTTAAAGCCTTACTTGCTTCTCGCTGATCGCATATTTTTTTAATTTTGAAGCCTTACTCGCGACTCGCTGATCGCATATTTTTTCGATTTTGAAGCCTTACTCGCTATTCGTTGATCGCCAAATCTTGCGATTTTAAAGTCTTACTTGCTACTCGCTGGTCGCATATTTTTTCAAATTTGAAGCATTACTCGCGACTCGTTGATCATACATTCTTTCGATTTTGAAGCCTTACTCGCTACTCGTTGATCGCTAAATCTTGCGATTTTAAAGCCTTACTTGCTACTCACTGATCGCATATTTTTTCAATTTTGAAGCCTTCTTCGCGACTCGCTGATCGCATATTCTTTCGATTTTGAAGCCTCACTCGCGACTCGCTGATCGCATATTCTTTCGATTTTGAAGCCTTACTCGCTACTCGTTGATCGCCAAATCTTGCGATTTTAAAGCCTTAGTTGCTACTCGCTGGTCGCATATTTTTTCAATTTTAAAGCCTTACACGCGACTCGCTGATCGCATTTTCTTTCGATTTTAAAGCCTTACTTGCCACTCGTTGATCGCATATTTTTTCGATTTTGAAGCCTTACTTGCTACTCGCTGATCGCATATTTTTTCAATTTTTAAGCCTTACTCCCGACTCGCTGATCGCATATTCTTTCGATTTTGAAGCCTTACTCGCGACTCGCTGATCGCATATTCTTTCGATTTTGAAACCTTACTCGCTACTCGTTGATCGCCAAATCTTGCGATTTTAAAGCCTTACTTGCTACTCGCTGGTCGCATATTTTTTCAATTTTGAAGCCTTACTCGCGACTCGCTGATCGCATATTATTTCGATTTTAAAGCCTTACTTGCCACTCGCTGATCGCATATTTTTTCGATTTTGAAGACTTACTCGCGACCCGCTGATCGCATATTCTTTCGATTTTGAAGCCATACTCGCTACTCGTTTATCGCCAAATCTTGCGATTTTAAAGCCTTACTTGCTACTCGCTGATCGCATATTTTTTCAATTTTGAAGCCTTCTTCCCGACTCGCTGATCGCATATTCTTTCGATTTTGAAGCCTTACTCGCGACTCGCTGATCGAATATTCTTTGGATTTTGAAGCCCTACTCGCTACTCGTTGATCGCCAAATCTTGCGATTTTAAAGCCTTACTTGCTACTCGCTGATCGCATATTTTTTCAATTTTGAAGCCTTACTCGCGACTCGCTGATCGCATATTCTTTAAATTTTGAAGCCTTACTCGCTATTCTTTGATCGCCAAATCTTGCGATTTTAAAGCCTTAGTTGCTACTCGCTGATCGCATATTTTTTCGATTTTGAAGCCTTACTCGCGACTCGCTGATCGCATATTCTTTCGATTTTGAAGCCTTACTCACTACTCGCTGATCGCCAAGTCTTGCGATTTTAAAGCCTTACTTGCTACTCGCTGGTCGCATATTTTTTCAATTTTAAAGCCTTACTCGCGACTCGCTGATCGCATATTATTTCGATTTTAAAGCCTTAATTGCTACTCGCTGATCGCATATTTTTTCGATTTTGAAGCCTTACTCGCGACCCGCTGATCGCATATTCTTTCGATTTTGAAGCCTTACTCGCTACTCGTTTATCGCCAAATCTTGCGATTTTAAAGCCTTACTTGCTAATCGCTGATCGCATATTTTTTCAATTTTGAAGCCTTCTTCGCGACTCGCTGATCGCATATTCTTTCGATTTTGAAGCCTTACTCGCGACTCGCTGATCGCATATTCTTTGGATTTTGAAGCCCTACTCGCTACTCGTTGATCGCCAAATCTTGCGATTTTAAAGCCTTACTTGCTACTCGCTGATCGCATATTTTTTCAATTTTGAAGCCTTACTCGCGACTCGCTGATCGCATATTCCTTAAATTTTGAAGCCTTATTCGCTATTCTTTGATCGCCAAATCTTGCGATTTTAAAGCCTTAGTTGCTACTCGCTGATCGCATATTTTTTCGATTTTGAAGCCTTACTCGCGACTCGCTGATCGCATATTCTTTCGATTTTGAAGCCTTACTCACTACTCGCTGATCGCCAAGTCTTGCGATTTTAAAGCCTTACTTGCTACTAGCTGGTCGCATATTTTTTCAATTTTGAAGCCTTACTCGCGACTCGCTGATCGCATATTCTTTCGATTTTAAAGCCTTACTTGCTACTCACTGATCGCATATTTTTTCGATTTTGAAGCCTTACTTGCTACTCGCTGATCGCATATTTTTTCAATTTTGAAGCCTTACTCGCGACTCGCTGATCGCATATTCTTTCGATTTTGAAGCCTTACTCGCTATTCGTTGATCGCCAAATTTTGCGATTTTAAAGTCTTACTTGCTACTCGCTGGTCGCTTATTTTTTCAAATTTGAAGCATTACTCGCGACTCGTTGATCGCACATTCTTTCGATTTTGAAGCCTTACTCGCTACTCGTTGATCGCTAAATCTTGCGATTTTAAAGCCTTACTTGCTACTCACTGATCGCACATTTTTTCAATTTTGAAGCCTTCTTCGCGACTCGCTGATCGCATATTCTTTCGATTTTGAAGCCTTACTCGCGACTTGCTGATCGCATATTCTTTGGATTTTGAAGCCTTACTCGCTATTCGTTGATCGCCAAATCTTGCGATTTTAAAGCCTTACTTGCTACTCGCTGATCGCATATTTTTTCAATTTTGAAGCCTTACTCGCGACTCGCTGATCGCATATTCTTTAAATTTTGAAGCCTTACTCGCTACTTGTTGATCGCCAAATCTTGCGATTTTAAAGCCTTACTTGCTACTCGCTGATCGCATATTTTTTCGATTTTGAAGCATTACTCGCGACTCGCTGATCGCATATTTTTTCGATTTTGAAGCCTTACTCGCTACTCGTTGATCGCCAAATCTTGCGATTTTAAAGCCTTACTTGCTACTCGCTGGTCGCATATTTTTTTAAATTTGAAGCCTTACTCGCGACTCGCTGATCGCATATTCTTTCGATTTTGAAGCTTTACTTGCTACTCGTTGATCGCCAAATCTTGCGATTTTAAAGCCTTATTTGCTACTCGCTGATCGCATATTTTTTCAATTTTGGAGCCTTACTCGCGACTCGCTGATCGCATATTCTTTCAAATTTTGAAGCCTTACTCGCTACTCGTTGATCGCCAAATCTTGCGATTTTAAAGCCTTACTCGCGACTCGCTGATCACATATTCTTTCGATTTTGAAGCCTTACTCGCGACTCGCTGATCGCATATTCTTTCGATTTTGAAGCCTTACTCGCGACTCGCTGACCGCATATTCTTTCGATTTTAAAGCCTTACTTGCTATTCGCTGATCGCATATTCTTTCGATTTTGAAGCCTTACTTGCGACCCGCTGAACGCATTTTCTTTCGATTTTGAAGCTTTACTCGCTACTCGTTGATCGCCAAATCTTGCGATTTTAAAGCCTTATTTGCTACTCGCTGATCGCATATTTTTTCAATTTTGGAGCCTTAATCGCGACTCGCTGATCGCATATTCTTTCAAATTTTGAAGCCTTACTCGCTACTCGTTGATCGCCAAATCTTGCGATTTTAAAGCCTTACTCGCGACTCGCTGATCACATATTCTTTCGATTTTGAAGCCTTACTCGCGACTCGCTGATCGCATATTCTTTCGATTTTGAAGCCTTACTCGCGACTCGCTGATCGCATATTCTTTCGATTTTAAAGCCTTACTTGCTATTCGCTGATCGCATATTCTTTCGATTTTGAAGCCTTACTTGCGACCCGCTGAACGCATATTCTTTCGATTTTGAAGCTTTACTCGCTACTCGTTGATCGCCAAATCTTGCGATTTTAAAGCCTTACTTGCTACTCGCTGGTCGCATATTTTTTCAAATTTGAAGCCTTACTCGCGACTCGCTGATCGCATATTTTTTCAATTTTGAAGCCTTCTTCGCGACTCGCTGATCGCATATTCTTTCGATTTTGAAGCCTGACTCGCGACTCGCTGATCGCATATTCTTTGGATTTTGAAGCCCTACTCGCTACTCGTTGATCGCCAAATCTTGCGATTTTAAAGCCTTACTTGCTACTCGCTGATCGCATAATTTTTCAATTTTGAAGCCTTACTCGCGACTCGCTGATCGCATGTTCTTTAAATTTTGAAGCCTTACTCGCTATTCTTTGATCGCCAAATCTTGCGATTTTAAAGCCTTAGTTGCTACTCGCTGATCGCATATTTTTTCGATTTTGAAGCCTTACTCGCGACTCGCTGTTCGCATATTCTTTCGATTTTGAAGCCTTACTCACTACTCGCTGATCGCCAAGTCTTGCAATTTTAAAGCCTTACTTGCTACTCGCTGGTCGCATATTTTTTCAATTTTGAAGCCTTACTCGCGACTCGCTGATCGCATATTCTTTCGATTTTAAAGCCTTACTTGCTACTCGCTGATCGCATATTTTTTCGATTTTGAAGCCTTACTCGCGACCCGCTGATCGCATATTCTTTCGATTTTGAAGCCTTACTCGCGACTTGCTGATCGCATATTCTTTGGATTTTGAAGCCTTACTCGCTATTCGTTGATCGCCAAATCTTGCGATTTTAAAGCCTTACTTGCTACTCGCTGATCGCATATTTTTTCAATTTTGAAGCCTTACTCGCGACTCGCTGATCGCATATTCTTTAAGTTTTGAAGGCTTACTCGCTACTTGTTGATCGCCAAATCTTGCGATTTTAAAGCCTTACTTGCTACTCGCTGATCGCATATTTTTTCGATTTTGAAGCATTACTCGCGACTCGCTGATCGCATATTCTTTCGATTTTGAAGCCTTACTCGCTACTCGTTGATCGCCAAATCTTGCGATTTTAAAGCCTTACTTGCTACTCGCTGGTCGCATATTTTTTTAAATTTGAAGCCTTACTCGCGACTCGCTGATCGCATATTCTTTCGATTTTGAAGCTTTACTTGCTACTCGTTGATCGCCAAATCTTGCGATTTTAAAGCCTTATTTGCTACTCGCTGATCGCATATTTTTTCAATTTTGGAGCCTTACTCGCGACTCGCTGATCGCATATTCTTTCAAATTTTGAAGCCTTACTCGCTACTCGTTGATCGCCAAATCTTGCGATTTTAAAGCCTTACTCGCGACTCGCTGATCACATATTCTTTCGATTTTGAAGCCTTACTCGCGACTCGCTGATCGCATATTCTTTCGATTTTGAAGCCTTACTTGCTATTCGCTGATCGCATATTCTTTCGATTTTGAAGCCTTACTTGCGACCCGCTGAACGCATATTCTTTCGATTTTGAAGCTTTACTTGCTACTCGTTGATCGCCAAATCTTGCGATTTTAAAGCCTTATTTGCTACTCGCTGATCGCATATTTTTTCAATTTTGGAGCCTTAATCGCGACTCGCTGATCGCATATTCTTTCAAATTTTGAAGCCTTACTCGCTACTCGTTGATCGCCAAATCTTGCGATTTTAAAGCCTTACTCGCGACTCGCTGATCACATATTCTTTCGATTTTGAAGCCAGACTCGCGACTCGCTGATCGCATAGTCTTTCGATTTTGAAGCCTTACTCGCGACTCGCTGATCGCATATTCTTTCGATTTTAAAGCCTTACTTGCTATGCGCTGATCGCATATTCTTTCGATTTTGAAGCCTTACTTGCGACCCGCTGAACGCATATTCTTTCGATTTTGAAGCTTTTTTCGCTACTCGTTGATCGCTAAATCTTGCGATTTTAAAGCCTTACTTGCTACTCGCTGGTCGCATATTTTTTCAAATTTGAAGCCTTACTCGCGACTCGCTGATCGCATATTTTTTCAATTTTGAAGCCTTCTTCGCGACTCGCTGATCGCATATTCTTTCGATTTTGAAGCTAGACTCGTGACTCGCTGATCGCATATTCTTTGGATTTTGAAGCCCTACTCGCTACTCGTTGATCGCCAAATCTAGCGATTTTAAAGCCTTACTTGCTACTCGCTGATCGCATAATTTTTCAATTTTGAAGCCTTACTCGCGACTCGCTGATCGCATATTCTTTAAATTTTTAAGCCTTACTCGCTATTCTTTGATCGCCAAATCTTGCGATTTTAAAGCCTTAGTTGCTACTCGCTGATCGCATATTTTTTCGATTTTGAAGCCTTACTCGCGACTCGCTGTTCGCATATTCTTTCGATTTTGAAGCCTTACTCACTACTCGCTGATCGCCAAGTCTTGCAATTTTAAAGCCTTACTTGCTACTCGCTGGTCGCATATTTTTTCAATTTTGAAGCCTTACTCGCGACTCGCTGATCGCATATTCTTTCGATTTTGAAGCCTTACTTGCGACCCGCTGAACGCATATTCTTTCGATTTTGAAGCTTTACTCGCTACTCGTTGATCGCCAAATCTTGCGATTTTAAAGCCTTACTTGCTACTCGCTGGTCGCATATTTTTTCAAATTTGAAGCCTTACTCGCGACTCGCTGATCGCATATTTTTTCAATTTTGAAGCCTTCTTCGCGACTCGCTGATCGCATATTCTTTCGATTTTGAAGCTAGACTCGTGACTCGCTGATCGCATATTCTTTGGATTTTGAAGCCCTACTCGCTACTCGTTGATCGCCAAATCTAGCGATTTTAAAGCCTTACTTGCTACTCGCTGGTCGCATATTTTTTCAAATTTGAAGCATTACTCGCGACTCGTTGATCGCACATTCTTTCGATTTTGAAGCCTTACTCGCTACTCGTTAATCGCTAAATCTTGCGATTTTAAAGCCTTACTTGCTACTCACTGATCGCATATTTTTTCAATTTTGAAGCCTTCTTCGCGACTCAGTGATCGCATATTCTTTCGATTTTGAAGCCTCACTCGCGACTCGCTGATCGCATATTCTTTCGATTTTGAAGCCTTACTCGCTACTCGTTGATCGCCAAATCTTGCGATTTTAAAGCCTTACTTGCTACTCGCTGGTCGCATATTTTTTCAATTTTAAAGCCTTACTCGCGACTCGCTGATCGCATATTCTTTCGATTTTAAAGCCTTACTTGCTACTCGTTGATCGCATATTTTTTCGATTTTGAAGCCTTACTTGCTACTCGCTGATCGCATATTTTTTCAATTTTGAAGCCTTACTCGCGACTCGCTAATCGCATATTCTTTCGATTTTGAAGCCTTACTCGCGACTCGCTGATCGCATATTCTTTCGATTTTGAAGCCTTACTCGCTACTCGTTGATCGCCAAATCTTGCGATTTTAAAGCCTTACTTGCTACTCGTTGATCGCTAAATCTTGCGATTTTAAAGCCTTACTTGCTACTCGCTGGTCGCATATTTTTTCAAATTTGAAGCCTTACTCGCGACTCGCTGATCGCATATTTTTTCAATTTTGAAGCCTTCTTCGCGACTCGCTGATCGCATATTCTTTCGATTTTGAAGCTAGACTCGTGACTCGCTGATCGCATATTCTTTGGATTTTGAAGCCCTACTCGCTACTCGTTGATCGCCAAATCTAGCGATTTTAAAGCCTTACTTGCTACTCGCTGATCGCATAATTTTTCAATTTTGAAGCCTTACTAGCGACTCGCTGATCGCATATTCTTTAAATTTTTAAGCCTTACTCGCTATTCTTTGATCGCCAAATCTTGCGATTTTAAAGCCTTAGTTGCTACTCGCTGATCGCATATTTTTTCGATTTTGAAGCCTTACTCGCGACTCGCTGTTCGCATATTCTTTCGATTTTGAAGCCTTACTCACTACTCGCTGATCGCCAAGTCTTGCAATTTTAAAGCCTTACTTGCTACTCGCTGGTCGCATATTTTTTCAATTTTGAAGCCTTACTCGCGACTCGCTGATCGCATATTCTTTCGATTTTGAAGCCTTACTTGCGACCCGCTGAACGCATATTCTTTCGATTTTGAAGCTTTACTCGCTACTCGTTGATCGCCAAATCTTGCGATTTTAAAGCCTTACTTGCTACTCGCTGGTCGCATATTTTTTCAAATTTGAAGCCTTACTCGCGACTCGCTGATCGCATATTTTTTCAATTTTGAAGCCTTCTTCGCGACTCGCTGATCGCATATTCTTTCGATTTTGAAGCTAGACTCGTGACTCGCTGATCGCATATTCTTTGGATTTTGAAGCCCTACTCGCTACTCGTTGATCGCCAAATCTAGCGATTTTAAAGCCTTACTTGCTACTCGCTGGTCGCATATTTTTTCAAATTTGAAGCATTACTCGCGACTCGTTGATCGCACATTCTTTCGATTTTGAAGCCTTACTCGCTACTCGTTAATCGCTAAATCTTGCGATTTTAAAGCCTTACTTGCTACTCACTGATCGCATATTTTTTCAATTTTGAAGCCTTCTTCGCGACTCAGTGATCGCATATTCTTTCGATTTTGAAGCCTCACTCGCGACTCGCTGATCGCATATTCTTTCGATTTTGAAGCCTTACTCGCTACTCGTTGATCGCCAAATCTTGCGATTTTAAAGCCTTACTTGCTACTCGCTGGTCGCATATTTTTTCAATTTTAAAGCCTTACTCGCGACTCGCTGATCGCATATTCTTTCGATTTTAAAGCCTTACTTGCTACTCGTTGATCGCATATTTTTTCGATTTTGAAGCCTTACTTGCTACTCGCTGATCGCATATTTTTTCAATTTTGAAGCCTTACTCGCGACTCGCTGATCGCATATTCTTTCGATTTTGAAGCCTTACTCGCGACTCGCTGATCGCATATTCTTTCGATTTTGAAGCCTTACTCGCTACTCGTTGATCGCCAAATCTTGCGATTTTAAAGCCTTACTTGCTACTCGCTGGTCGCATATTTTTTCAATTTTGAAGCCTTACTCGCGACTCGCTGATCGCATATTATTTCGATTTTAAAGCCTTACTTGCTACTCGCTGATCGCATATTTTTTCGATTTTGAAGCCTTACTCGCGACCCGTTGATCGCATATTCTTTCGATTTTGAAGCCTTACTCGCTACTCGTTTATCGCCAAATCTTGCGATTTTAAAGCCTTACTTGCTACTCGCTGATCGCAAATTTTTCAATTTTGAAGCCTTCTTCCCGACTCGCTGATCGCATATTCTTTCGATTTTGAAGCCTTACTCGCGACTCGCTGATCGAATATTCTTTGGATTTTGAAGCCCTACTCGCTACTCGTTGATCGCCAAATCTTGCGATTTTAAAGCCTTACTTGCTACTCGCTGATCGCATATTTTTTCGATTTTGAAGCCTTACTCGCGACTCGCTGATCGCATATTCTTTAAATTTTGAAGCCTTACTCGCTATTCTTTGATCGCCAAATCTTGCGATTTTAAAGCCTTAGTTGCTACTCGCTGATCGCATATTTTTTCGATTTTGAAGCCTTACTCGCGACTCGCTGATCGCATATTCTTTCGATTTTGAAGCCTTACTCACTACTCGCTGATCGCCAAGTCTTGCGATTTTAAAGCCTTACTTGCTACTCGCTGGTCGCATATTTTTTCAATTTTAAAGCCTTACTCGCGACTCGCTGATCGCATATTATTTCGATTTTAAAGCCTTAATTGCTACTCGCTGATCGCATATTTTTTCGATTTTGAAGCCTTACTCGCGACCCGCTGATCGCATATTCTTTCGATTTTGAAGCCTTACTCGCGACTTGCTGATCGCATATTCTTTGGATTTTGAAGCCTTACTCGCTATTCGTTGATCGCCAAATCTTGCGATTTTAAAGCCTTACTTGCTACTCGCTGATCGCATATTTTTTCAATTTTGAAGCCTTACTCGCGACTCGCTGATCGCATATTCTTTAAATTTTGAAGCCTTACTCGCTACTTGTTGATCGCCAAATCTTGCGATTTTAAAGCCTTACTTGCTACTCGCTGATCGCATATTTTTTCGATTTTGAAGCATTACTCGCGACTCGCTGATCGCATATTCTTTCGATTTTGAAGCCTTACTCGCTACTCGTTGATCGCCAAATCTTGCGATTTTAAAGCCTTACTTGCTACTCGCTGGTCGCATATTTTTTTAAATTTGAAGCCTTACTCGCGACTCGCTGATCGCATATTCTTTCGATTTTGAAGCTTTACTTGCTACTCGTTGATCGCCAAATCTTGCGATTTTAAAGCCTTATTTGCTACTCGCTGATCGCATATTTTTTCAATTTTGGAGCCTTACTCGCGACTCGCTGATCGCCTATTCTTTAAAATTTTGAAGCCTTACTCGCTACTCGTTGATCGCCAAATCTTGCGATTTTAAAGCCTTACTCGCGACTCGCTGATCACATATTCTTTCGATTTTGAAGCCTTACTCGCGACTCGCTGATCGCATATTCTTTCGATTTTGAAGCCTTACTTGCTATTCGCTGATCGCATATTCTTTCGATTTTGAAGCCTTACTTGCGACCCGCTGAACGCATATTCTTTCGATTTTGAAGCTTTACTCGCTACTCGTTGATCGCCAAATCTTGCGATTTTAAAGCCTTATTTGCTACTCGCTGATCGCATATTTTTTCAATTTTGGAGCCTTAATCGCGACTCGCTGATCGCATATTCTTTCAAATTTTGAAGCCTTACTCGCTACTCGTTGATCGCCAAATCTTGCGATTTTAAAGCCTTACTCGCGACTCGCTGATCACATATTCTTTCGATTTTGAAGCCAGACTCGCGACTCGCTGATCGCATAGTCTTTCGATTTTGAAGCCTTACTCGCGACTCGCTGATCGCATATTCTTTCGATTTTAAAGCCTTACTTGCTATTCGCTGATCGCATATTCTTTCGATTTTGAAGCCTTACTTGCGACCCGCTGAACGCATATTCTTTCGATTTTGAAGCTTTACTCGCTACTCGTTGATCGCCAAATCTTGCGATTTTAAAGCCTTACTTGCTACTCGCTGGTCGCATATTTTTTCAAATTTGAAGCCTTACTCGCGACTCGCTGATCGCATATTTTTTCAATTTTGAAGCCTTCTTCGCGACTCGCTGATCGCATATTCTTTCGATTTTGAAGCTAGACTCGTGACTCGCTGATCGCATATTCTTTGGATTTTGAAGCCCTACTCGCTACTCGTTGATCGCCAAATCTAGCGATTTTAAAGCCTTACTTGCTACTCGCTGGTCGCATATTTTTTCAAATTTGAAGCATTACTCGCGACTCGTTGATCGCACATTCTTTCGATTTTGAAGCCTTACTCGCTACTCGTTAATCGCTAAATCTTGCGATTTTAAAGCCTTACTTGCTACTCACTGATCGCATATTTTTTCAATTTTGAAGCCTTCTTCGCGACTCAGTGATCGCATATTCTTTCGATTTTGAAGCCTCACTCGCGACTCGCTGATCGCATATTCTTTCGATTTTGAAGCCTTACTCGCTACTCGTTGATCGCCAAATCTTGCGATTTTAAAGCCTTACTTGCTACTCGCTGGTCGCATATTTTTTCAATTTTAAAGCCTTACTCGCGACTCGCTGATCGCATATTCTTTCGATTTTAAAGCCTTACTTGCTACTCGTTGATCGCATATTTTTTCGATTTTGAAGCCTTACTTGCTACTCGCTGATCGCATATTTTTTCAATTTTGAAGCCTTACTCGCGACTCGCTGATCGCATATTCTTTCGATTTTGAAGCCTTACTCGCGACTCGCTGATCGCATATTCTTTCGATTTTGAAGCCTTACTCGCTACTCGTTGATCGCCAAATCTTGCGATTTTAAAGCCTTACTTGCTACTCGCTGGTCGCATATTTTTTCAATTTTGAAGCCTTACTTGCTACTCGCTGATCGCATATTTTTTCGATTTTGAAGCCTTACTCGCGACCCGCTGATCGCATATTCTTTTGATTTTGAAGCCTTACTCGCTACTCGTTTATCGCCAAATCTTGCGATTTTAAAGCCTTACTCGCGACTCGCTGATCGCATAATTCTTTCGATTTTGAAGCCTTACTCGCGACTTGCTGATCGCATATTCTTTCGATTTGGAAGCCTTACTCGCTACTCGTTGATCGCCAAATCTTGCGATTTAAAAGCCTTACTTGCTTCTCGCTGGTCTAATATTTTTTTAATTTTGAAGCCTTCTTCGCGACTCGCTGATCGCATATTCTTTCGATTTTAAAGCCTTACTTGCTACTCGCTGATCGCATATTTTTTCAATTTTGAAGCCTTACTCGCGACTCGCTGATCGCATATTCTTTCGATTTTGAAGCCTTACTCGCTATTTGTTGATCGCCAAATCTTGCGATTTTAAAGCCTTACTTGCTACTCGGTGATCGCATATTTTTTCAAATTTGAAGCATTACTCGCGACTCGCTGATCGCACATTCTTTCGATTTTGAAGCCTTACTCGCTACTCGTTGATCGCCAAATCTTGCGATTTTAAAGCCTTACTTGCTTCTCGCTGATCGCATATTTTTTCAATTTTGAAGCCTTACTCGCGACTCGCTGATCGCATATTCTTTCGATTTTGAAGCCTTACTCGCTATTCGTTGATCGCCAAATCTTGCGATTTTAAAGTCTTACTTGCTACTCGCTGGTCGCATATTTTTTCAATTTTGAAGCCTTACTCGCGACTCGTTGATCGCACATTCTTTCGATTTTGAAGCCTTACTCGCTACTCGTTGATCGCTAAATCTTGCGATTTTAAAGCCTTACTTGCTACTCACTGATCGCATATTTTTTCAATTTTGAAGCCTTCTTCGCGACTCGCTGATCGCATATTCTTTCGATTTGAAGCCTCACTCGCGACTCGCTGATCGCATATTCTTTCGATTTTGAAGCCTTACTCGCTACTCGTTGATCGCCAAATCTTGCGATTTTAAAGCCTTACTTGCTACTCGCTGGTCGCATATTTTTTCAAATTTAAAGCCTTTCTCGCGACTCGCTGATCGCATATTCTTTCGATTTTAAAGCCTTACTTGCTACTCGCTGGTCGCATATTTTTTCAATTTTGAAGCCGTACTCGCGACTCGCTGATCGCATATTATTTCGATTTTAAAGCCTTACTTGCTACTCGCTGATAGCATATTTTTTCGATTTTGAAGCCTTACTCGCGACCCGCTGATCGCATATTCTTTTGATTTTGAAGCCTTACTCGCTACTCGTTTATCGCCAAATCTTGCGATTTTAAAGCCTTACTTGCTACTCGCTGATCGCATATTTTTTCAATTTTGAAGCCTTACTCGCGACTCGCTGATCGCATATTCTTTCGATTTTGAAGCCTTAGTCGCTACTCGTTGATCGCCAAATCTTGCGATTTTAAAGCCTTACTCGCGACTCGCTGATCGCATAATTCTTTCGATTTTGAAGCCTTACTCGCGACTTGCTGATCGCATATTCTTTCGATTTGGAAGCCTTACTCGCTACTCGTTGATCGCCAAATCTTGCGATTTAAAAGCCTTACTTGCTACTCGCTGGTCTAAAATTTTTTTAATTTTGAAGCCTTCTTCGCGACTCGCTGATCGCATATTCTTTCGATTTTAAAGCCTTACTTGCTACTCGCTGATCGCATATTTTTTCAATTTTGAAGCCTTACTCGCGACTCGCTGATCGCATATTCTTTCGATTTTGAAGCCTTACTCGCTATTTGTTGATCGCCAAATCTTGCGATTTTAAAGCCTTACTTGCTACTCGGTGATCGCATATTTTTTCAAATTTGAAGCATTACTCGCGACTCGCTGATCGCACATTCTTTCGATTTTGAAGCCTTACTCGCTACTCGTTGATCGCCAAATCTTGCGATTTTAAAGCCTTACTTGCTTCTCGCTGATCGCATATTTTTTCAATTTTGAAGCCTTACTCGCGACTCGCTGATCGCATATTCTTTCGATTTTGAAGCCTTACTCGCTATTCGTTGATCGCCAAATCTTGCGATTTTAAAGTCTTACTTGCTACTCGCTGGTCGCATATTTTTTCAAATTTGAAGCATTACTCGCGACTCGTTGATCGCACATTCTTTCGATTTTGAAGCCTTACTCGCTACTCGTTGATCGCTAAATCTTGCGATTTTAAAGCCTTACTTGCTACTCACTGATCGCATATTTTTTCAATTTTGAAGCCTTCTTCGCGACTCGCTGATCGCATATTCTTTCGATTTGAAGCCTTACTCGCGACTCGCTGATCGCATATTCTTTTGATTTTGAAGCCTTACTCGCTACTCGTTGATCGCCAAATCTTGCGATTTTAAAGCCTTACTTGCTACTCGCTGGTCGCATATTTTTTCAATTTTGAAGCCTACTCGCGACTCGCTGGTCGCATATTATTTCGATTTTAAAGCCTTACTTGCTACTCGCTGATCGCATATTTTTTCGATTTTGAAGCCTTACTCGCGACCCGCTGATCGCATATTCTTTTGATTTTGAAGCCTTACTCGCTACTCGTTTATCGCCAAATCTTGCGATTTTAAAGCCTTACTCGCGACTCGCTGATCGCATATTCTTTCGATTTTGAAGCCTTACTCGCTACTCGTTGATCGCCAAATCTTGCGATTTTAAAGCCTTTTTTGCTACTCGCTGGTCGCATATTTTTTCAATTTTAAAGCCTCACTCGCGACTCGCTGATCGCATATTCTTTCGATTTTAAAGCCTTACTTGCTACTCGTTGATCGCATATTTTTTCGATTTTGAAGCCTTACTTGCTACTCGCTGATCGCATATTTTTTCAATTTTGAAGCCTTACTCGCGACTCGCTGATCGCATATTCTTTCGATTTTGAAGCCTTACTCGCGACTCGCTGATCGCATATTCTTTCGATTTTGAAGCCTTACTCGCTACTCGTTGATCGCCAAATCTTGCGATTTTAAAGCCTTACTTGCTACTCGCTGGTCGCATATTTTTTCAATTTTGAAGCCTTACTCGCGACTCGCTGATCGCATATTATTTCGATTTTAAAGCCTTACTTGCTACTCGCTGATCGCATATTTTTTCGATTTTGAAGCCTTACTCGCGACCCGCTGATCGCATATTCTTTCGATTTTGAAGCCTAAATCGCTACTCGTTTATCGCCAAATCTTGCGATTTTAAAGCCTTACTTGCTACTCGCTGATCGCATATTTTTTCAATTTTGAAGCCTTCTTCCCGACTCGCTGATCGCATATTGTTTCGATTTTGAAGCCTTACTCGCGACTCGCTGATCGAATATTCTTTGGATTTTAAAGCCCTACTCGCTACTCGTTGATCGCCAAATCTTGCAATTTTAAAGCCTTACTTGCTTCTCGCTGATCGCATATTTTTTCGATTTTGAAGCCTTACTCGCGACTCGCTGATCGCATATTCTTTAAATTTTGAAGCCTTACTCGCTATTCTTTGATCGCCAAATCTTGCGATTTTAAAGCCTTAGTTGCTACTCGATGGTCGCATATTTTTTCGATTTTGAAGCCTTACTCGCGACTCGCTGATCGCATATTCTTTCGATTTTGAAGCCTTACTCACTACTCGCTGAACGCCAAGTCTTGCGATTTTAAAGCCTTACTTGCTACTCGCTGGTTGCATATTTTTTCAATTTTAAAGCCTTACTCGCGACTCGCTGATCGCATATTATTTCGATTTTAAAGCCTTAATTGCTACTCGCTGATCGCATATTTTTTCGATTTTGAAGCCTTACTCGCGACCCGCTGATCGCATATTTTTTCAATTTTGAAGCCTTCTTCGCGACTCGCTGATCGCATATTCTTTCGATTTTGAAGCCTTACTCGCGACTCGCTGATCGCATATTCATTGGATTTTGAAGCCCTACTCGCTACTCGTTGATCGCCAAATCTTGCGATTTTAAAGCCTTACTTGCTACTCGCTGATCGCATATTTTTTCAATTTTGAAGCCTTACTCGCGACTCGCTGATCGCATATTCTTTCGATTTTGAAGCCTTACTCGCTACTCGTTGATCGCCAAATCTTGCGATTTTAAAGCCTTACTTGCTACTCGCTGATCGCATATTTTTTCGATTTTGAAGCCTTACTCGCGACTCGCTGATCGCATATTCTTTCGATTTTGTAGCCTTACTCACTACTCGCTGATCGCCAAGTCTTGCGATTTTAAAGCCTTACTTGCTACTAGCTGGTCGCATATTTTTTCAATTTTGAAGCCTTACTCGCGACTCGCTGATCGCATATTCTTTCGATTTTAAAGCCTTACTTGCTACTCGCTGATCGCATATTTTTTCGATTTTGAAGCCTTACTTGCTACTCGCTGATCGCATATTTTTTCAATTTTGAGGCCTTACTCGCGACTCGCTGATCGCATATTCTTTCGATTTTGAAGCCTTACTCGCTATTCGTTGATCGCCAAATCTTGCGATTTTAAAGTCTTACTTGCTACTCGCTGGTCGCATATTTTTTCAAATTTGAAGCATTACTCGCGACTCGTTGATCGCACATTCTTTCGATTTTGAAGCCTTACTCGCTACTCGTTGATCGCAAAATCTTGCGATTTTAAAGCCTTACTTGCTACTCACTGATCGCACATTTTTTCAATTTTGAAGCCTTCTTCGCGACTCGCTGATCGCATATTCTTTGGATTTTGAAGCCTTACTCGCGACTTGCTGATCGCAAATTCTTTGGATTTTGAAGCCTTACTCGCTATTCGTTGATCGCCAAATCTTGCGATTTTAAAGCCTTACTTGCTACTCGCTGATCGCATATTTTTTCAATTTTGAAGCCTTACTCGCGACTCGCTGATCGCATATTCTTTAAATTTTGAAGCCTTACTCGCTACTTGTTGATCGCCAAATCTTGCGATTTTAAAGCCTTACTTGCTACTCGCTGATCGCATATTTTTTCGATTTTGAAGCATTACTCGCGACTCGCTGATCGCATATTATTTCGATTTTGAAGCCTTACTTGCTACTCGTTGATCGCCAAATCTTGCGATTTTAAAGCCTTACTTGCTACTCGCTGGTCGCATATTTTTTTAAATTTGAAGCCTTACTCGCGACTCGCTGATCGCATATTCTTTCGATTTTGAAGCTTTACTTGCTACTCGTTGATCGCCAAATCTTGCGATTTTAAAGCCTTATTTGCTACTCGCTGATCGCATATTTTTTCAATTTTGGAGCCTTACTCGCGACTCGCTGATCGCATATTCTTTCAAATTTTGAAGCCTTACTCGCTACTCGTTGATCGCCAAATCTTGCGATTTTAAAGCCTTACTCGCGACTCGCTGATCACATATTCTTTCGATTTTGAAGCCTTACTCGCGACTCGCTGATCGCATATTTTTTTCGATTTTGAAGCCTTACTCGCGACTCGCTGATCGCATATTCTTTCGATTTTAAAGCCTTACTTGCTATTCGCTGATCGCATATTCTTTCGATTTTGAAGCCTTACTTGCGACCCGCTGAACGCATATTCTTTCGATTTTGAAGCTTTACTCGCGACTCGCTGATCGCAAATTCTTTAAATTTTGAAGCCTTACTCGCTATTCTTTGATCGCCAAATCTTGCGATTTTAAAGCCTTAGTTGCTACTCGCTGATCGCATATTTTTTCGATTTTGAAGCCTTACTCGCGACTCGCTGATCGCATATTCTTTCGATTTTGAAGCCTTACTCACTACTCGCTGAACGCCAAGTCTTGCGATTTTAAAGCCTTACTTGCTACTCGCTGGTTGCATATTTTTTCAATTTTAAAGCCTTACTCGCGACTCGCTGATCGCATATTATTTCGATTTTAAAGCCTTAATTGCTACTCGCTGATCGCATATTTTTTCGATTTTGAAGCCTTACTCGCGACCCGCTGATCGCATATTCTTTCGATTTTGAAGCCTTACTCGCTACTCGTTTATCGCCAAATCTTGCGATTTTAAAGCCTTACTTGCTAATCGCTGATCGCATATTTTTTCAATTTTGAAGCCTTCTTCGCGACTCGCTGATCGCATATTCTTTCGATTTTGAAGCCTTACTCGCGACTCGCTGATCGCATATTCTTTGGATTTTGAAGCCCTACTCGCTACTCGTTGATCGCCAAATCTTGCGATTTTAAAGCCTTACTTGCTACTCGCTGATCGCATATTTTTTCAATTTTGAAGCCTTACTCGCGACTCGCTGATCGCATATTCTTTAAATTTTGAAGCCTTACTCGCTATTCTTTGATCGCCAAATCTTGCGATTTTAAAGCCTTAGTTGCTACTCGCTGATCGCATATTTTTTCGATTTTGAAGCCTTACTCGCGACTCGCTGATCGCATATTCTTTCGATTTTGAAGCCTTACTCACTACTCGCTGATCGCCAAGTCTTGCGATTTTAAAGCCTTACTTGCTACTAGCTGGTCGCATATTTTTTCAATTTTGAAGCCTTACTCGCGACTCGCTGATCGCATATTCTTTCGATTTTAAAGCCTTACTTGCTACTCGCTGATCGCATATTTTTTCGATTTTGAAGCCTTACTTGCTACTCGCTGATCGCATATTTTTTCAATTTTGAGGCCTTACTCGCGACTCGCTGATCGCATATTCTTTCGATTTTGAAGCCTTACTCGCTATTCGTTGATCGCCAAATCTTGCGATTTTAAAGTCTTACTTGCTACTCGCTGGTCGCATATTTTTTCAAATTTGAAGCATTACTCGCGACTCGTTGATCGCACATTCTTTCGATTTTGAAGCCTTACTCGCTACTCGTTGATCGCAAAATCTTGCGATTTTAAAGCCTTACTTGCTACTCACTGATCGCACATTTTTTCAATTTTGAAGCCTTCTTCGCGACTCGCTGATCGCATATTCTTTCGATTTTGAAGCCTTACTCGCGACTTGCTGATCGCATATTCTTTGGATTTTGAAGCCTTACTCGCTATTCGTTGATCGCCAAATCTTGCGATTTTAAAGCCTTACTTGCTACTCGCTGATCGCATATTTTTTCAATTTTGAAGCCTTACTCGCGACTCGCTGATCGCATATTCTTTAAATTTTGAAGCCTTACTCGCTACTTGTTGATCGCCAAATCTTGCGATTTTAAAGCCTTACTTGCTACTCGCTGATCGCATATTTTTTCGATTTTGAAGCATTACTCGCGACTCGCTGATCGCATATTATTTCGATTTTGAAGCCTTACTTGCTACTCGTTGATCGCCAAATCTTGCGATTTTAAAGCCTTACTTGCTACTCGCTGGTCGCATATTTTTTTAAATTTGAAGCCTTACTCGCGACTCGCTGATCGCATATTCTTTCGATTTTGAAGCTTTACTTGCTACTCGTTGATCGCCAAATCTTGCGATTTTAAAGCCCTATTTGCTACTCGCTGATCGCATATTTTTTCAATTTTGGAGCCTTACTCGCGACTCGCTGATCGCATATTCTTTCAAATTTTGAAGCCTTACTCGCTACTCGTTGATCGCCAAATCTTGCGATTTTAAAGCCTTACTCGCGACTCGCTGATCACATATTCTTTCGATTTTGAAGCCTTACTCGCGACTCGCTGATCGCATATTCTTTCGATTTTGAAGCCTTACTTGCGACCCGCTGAACGCATATTCTTTCGATTTTGAAGCTTTACTCGCTACTCGTTGATCGCCAAATCTTGCGATTTTAAAGCCTTATTTGCTACTCGCTGATCGCATACGTTTTCAATTTTGGAGCCTTAATCGCGACTCGCTGATCGCATATTCTTTCAAATTTTGAAGCCTTACTCGCTACTCGTTGATCGCCAAATCTTGCGATTTCAAAGCCTTACTCGCGACTCGCTGATCACATATTCTTTCGATTTTGAAACCTTACTCGCGACTCGCTGATCGCATATTCTTTCGATTTTGAAGCCTTACTCGCGACTCGCTGATCGCATATTCTTTCGATTTTAAAGCCTTACTTGCTATTCGCTGATCGCATATTCTTTCGATTTTGAAGCCTTACTTGCGACCCGCTGAACACATATTCTTTCGATTTTGAAGCTTTACTCGCTACTCGTTGATCGCCAAATCTTGCGATTTTAAAGCCTTACTTGCTACTCGCTGGTCGCATATTTTTTCAAATTTGAAGCCTTACTCGCGACTCGCTGATCGCATATTTTTTCAATTTTGAAGCCTTCTTCGCGACTCGCTGATCGCATATTCTTTCGATTTTGAAGCCTGACTCGCGACTCGCTGATCGCATATTCTTTGGATTTTGAAGCCCTACTCGCTACTCGTTGATCGCCAAATCTTGCGATTTTAAAGCCTTACTTGCTACTCGCTGATCGCATAATTTTTCAATTTTGAAGCCTTACTCGCAACTCGCTGATCGCATATTCTTTAAATTTTGAAGCCTTACTCGCTATTCTTTGATCGCCAAATCTTGCGATTTTAAAGCCTTAGTTGCTACTCGCTGATCGCATATTTTTTCGATTTTGAAGCCTTACTCGCGACTCGCTGTTCGCATATTCTTTCGATTTTGAAGCCTTACTCACTACTCGCTGATCGCCAAGTCTTGCGATTTTAAAGCCTTACTTGCTACTCGCTGGTCGCATATTTTTTCAATTTTGAAGCCTTACTCGCGACTCGCTGATCGCATATTCTTTCAATTTTGAAGCCTTACTCGATCGCATATTCTTTCGATTTTAAAGCCTTACTTGCTACTCGGTGATCGCATATTTTTTCGATTTTGAAGCCTTACTCGCGACCTGCTGATCGCATATTCTTTCGATTTTGAAGCCTTACTCGCTACTCGTTGATCGCCAAATCTTGCGATTTTAAAGCCTTACTTGCTACTCGCTGGTCGCATATTTTTTCAATTTTGAAGCCGTACTCGCGACTCGCTGATCGCATATTATTTCGATTTTAAAGCCTTACTTGCTACTCGCTGATCGCATATTTTTTCGATTTTGAAGCCTTACTCGCGACCCGCTGATCGCATATTCTTTTGATTTTGAAGCCTTACTCGCTACTCGTTTATCGCCAAATCTTGCGATTTTAAAGCCTTACTTGCTACTCGCTGATCGCATATTTTTTCAATTTTGAAGCCTTTCTCGCGACTCGCTGATCGCATATTCTTTCGATTTTGAAGCCTTAGTCGCTACTCGTTGATCGCCAAATCTTGCGATTTTAAAGCCTTACTCGCGACTCGCTGATCGCATAATTCTTTCGATTTTGAAGCCTTACTCGCGACTTGCTGATCGCATATTCTTTCGATTTGGAAGCCTTCTTCGCTACTCGTTGATCGCCAAATCTTGCGATTTAAAAGCCTTACTTGCTACTCGCTGGTCTAATATTTTTTAATTTTGAAGCCTTCTTCGCGACTCGCTGATCGCATATTCTTTCGATTTTAAAGCCTTACTCGCGACTCGCTGATCGCATATTTTTTCGATTTTGAAGCCTTACTCGCGACCTGCTGATCGCATATTCTTTCGATTTGGAAGCCTTACTCGCTACTCGTTGATCGCCAAATCTTGCGATTTAAAAGCCTTACTTGCTACTAGCTGGTCGCATATTTTTTCAATTTTGAAGCCTTACTCGATCGCATATTCTTTCGATTTTAAAGCCTTACTTGCTACTCGGTGATCGCATATTTTTTCGATTTTGAAGCCTTACTCGCGACCTGCTGATCGCATATTCTTTCGATTTTGAAGCCTTACTCGCTACTCGTTTATCGCCAAATCTTGCGATTTTAAAGCCTTACTTGCTACTGGCTGATCGCATATTTTTTCAATTTTGAAGCCTTACTCGCGACTCGCTGATCGCAGTTTCTTTCGATTTTGAAGCTTTACTTGCTACTCGTTGATCGCCAAATCTTGCGATTTTAAAGCCTTACTTGCTACTCGCTGGTCGCATATTTTTTCAAATTTGAAGCATTACTCGCGACTCGCTGATCGCATATTTTTTCAATTTTGGAGCCTTACTCGCGACTCGCTGATCGCATATTCTTTCAAATTTTTAAGCCTTACTCGCTACTCGTTGATCGCCAAATCTTGCGATTTTAAAGCCTTACTCGCGACTCGCTGATCACATATTCTTTCGATTTTGAAGCCTTACTCGCGACTCGCTGATCGCATATTCTTTCGATTTTGAAGCCTTACTTGCTACTCGCTGATCGCATATTTTTTCAATTTTGAAGCCTTACTCGCGACTCGCTGATCGCATATTCTTTCGATTTTGAAGCCTTACTCGCGACTCGCTGATCGCATATTCTTTCGATTTTGAAGCCTTACTCGCTACTCGTTGATCGCCAAAATCTTGCGATTTTAAAGCCTTACTTGCTACTCGCTGGTCGCATATTTTTTCAATTTTGAAGCCGTACTCGCGACTCGCTGATCGCATATTATTTCGATTTTAAAGCCTTACTTGCTACTCGCTGATCGCATATTTTTTCGATTTTGAAGCCTTACTCGCGACCCGCTGATCGCATATTCTTTTGATTTTGAAGCCTTACTCACTACTCGTTTATCGCCAAATCTTGCGATTTTAAAGCCTTACTTGCTACTCGCTGATCGCATATTTTTTCAATTTTGAAGCCTTACTCGCGACTCGCTGATCGCATATTCTTTCGATTTTGAAGCCTTAGTCGCTACTCGTTGATCGCCAAATCTTGCGATTTTAAAGCCTTACTCGCGACTCGCTGATCGCATAATTCTTTCGATTTTGAAGCCTTACTCGCGACTTGCTGATCGCATATTCTTTCGATTTGGAAGCCTTCTTCGCTACTCGTTGATCGCCAAATCTTGCGATTTAAAAGCCTTACTTGCTACTCGCTGGTCTAATATTTTTTTGATTTTGAAGCCTTCTTCGCGACTCGCTGATCGCATATTCTTTCGATTTTAAAGCCTTACTTGCTACTCGCTGATCGCATATTTTTTCGATTTTGAAGCCTCACTCGCGACCTGCTGATCGCATATTCTTTCGATTTGGAAGCCTTACTCGCTACTCGTTGATCGCCAAATCTTGCGATTTAAAAGCCTTACTTGCTACTCGCTGGTCGCATATTTTTTCAATTTTGAAGCCTTACTCGATCGCATATTCTTTCGATTTTAAAGCCTTACTTGCTACTCGGTGATCGCATATTTTTTCGATTTTGAAGCCTTACTCGCGACCTGCTGATCGCATATTCTTTCGATTTTGAAGCCTTACTCGCTACTCGTTTATCGCCAAATCTTGCGATTTTAAAGCCTTACTTGCTACTCGCTGATCGCTTATTTTTTCAATTTTGAAGCCTTACTCGCGACTCGCTGATCGCATATTTTTTCAATTTTGGAGCCTTACTCGCGACTCGCTGATCGCATATTCTTTCAAATTTTGAATCCTTACTCGCTACTCGTTGATCGCCAAATCTTGCGATTTTAAAGCCTTACTCGCGACTCGCTGATCACATATTCTTTCGATTTTGAAGCCTTACTCGCGACTCGCTGATCGCATATTCTTTCGATTTTGAAGCCTTACTTGCTACTCGCTGATCGCATATTTTTTCAATTTTGAAGCCTTACTCGCGACTCGCTGATCGCATATTCTTTCGATTTTGAAGCCTTACTCGCGACTCGCTGATCGCATATTCTTTCGATTTTGAAGCCTTACTCGCTACTCGTTGATCGCCAAATCTTGCGATTTTAAAGCCTTACTTGCTACTCGCTGGTCGCATATTTTTTCAATTTTGAAGCCGTACTCGCGACTCGCTGATCGCATATTATTTCGATTTTAAAGCCTTACTTGCTACTCGCTGATCGCATATTTTTTCGATTTTAAAGCCTTACTCGCGACCCGCTGATCGCATATTCTTTTGATTTTGAAGCCTGAATCGCTACTCGTTTATCGCCAAATCTTGCGATTTTAAAGCCTTACTTGCTACTCGCTGATCGCATATTTTTTCAATTTTGAAGCCTTACTCGCGACTCGCTGATCGCATATTCTTTCGATTTTGAAGCCTTAGTCGCTACTCGTTGATCGCCAAATCTTGCGATTTTAAAGCCTTACTCGCGACTCGCTGATCGCATAATTCTTTCGATTTTGAAGCCTTACTCGCGACTTGCTGATCGCATATTCTTTCGATTTGGAAGCCTTCTTCGCTACTCGTTGATCGCCAAATCTTGCGATTTAAAAGCCTTACTTGCTACTCGCTGGTCTAATATTTTTTTGATTTTGAAGCCTTCTTCGCGACTCGCTGATCGCATATTCTTTCGATTTTAAAGCCTTACTTGCTACTCGCTGATCGCATATTTTTTCGATTTTGAAGCCTCACTCGCGACCTGCTGATCGCATATTCTTTCGATTTGGAAGCCTTACTCGCTACTCGTTGATCGCCAAATCTTGCGATTTAAAAGCCTTACTTGCTACTCGCTGGTCGCATATTTTTTCAATTTTGAAGCCTTACTCGATCGCATATTCTTTCGATTTTAAAGCCTTACTTGCTACTCGGTGATCGCATATTTTTTCGATTTTAAAGCCTTACTTGCTACTCGCTGATCGCTTATTTTTTCAATTTTGAAGCCTTACTCGCGACTCGCTGATCGCATATTCTTTCGATTTTGAAGCCTTACTCGCTATTCGTTGATCGCCAAATCTTGCGATTTTAAAGCCTTACTTGCTACTGGCTGATCGCATATTTTTTCAATTTTGAAGCCTTACTCGCGACTCGCTGATCGCAGTTTCTTTCGATTTTGAAGCTTTACTTGCTACTCGTTGATCGCCAAATCTTGCGATTTTAAAGCCTTACTTGCTACTCGCTGGTCGCATATTTTTTCAAATTTGAAGCATTACTCGCGACTCGCTGATCGCATATTTTTTCAATTTTGGAGCCTTACTCGCGACTCGCTGATCGCATATTCTTTCAAATTTTTAAGCCTTACTCGCTACTCGTTGATCGCCAAATCTTGCGATTTTAAAGCCTTACTCGCGACTCGCTGATCACATATTCTTTCGATTTTGAAGCCTTACTCGCGACTCGCTGATCGCATATTCTTTCGATTTTGAAGCCTTACTTGCTACTCGCTGATCGCATATTTTTTCAATTTTGAAGCCTTACTCGCGACTCGCTGATCGCATATTCTTTCGATTTTGAAGCCTTACTCGCGACTCGCTGATCGCATATTCTTTCGATTTTGAAGCCTTACTCGCTACTCGTTGATCGCCAAATCTTGCGATTTTAAAGCCTTACTTGCTACTCGCTGGTCGCATATTTTTTCAATTTTGAAGCCGTACTCGCGACTCGCTGATCGCATATTATTTCGATTTTAAAGCCTTACTTACTACTCGCTGATCGCATATTTTTTCGATTTTGAAGCCTTACTCGCGACCCGCTGATCGCATATTCTTTTGATTTTGAAGCCTTACTCGCTACTCGTTTATCGCCAAATCTTGCGATTTTAAAGCCTTACTTGCTACTCGCTGATCGCATATTTTTTCAATTTTGAAGCCTTACTCGCGACTCGCTGATCGCATATTCTTTCGATTTTGAAGCCTTAGTCGCTACTCGTTGATCGCCAAATCTTGCGATTTTAAAGCCTTACTCGCGACTCGCTGATCGCATAATTCTTTCGATTTTGAAGCCTTACTCGCGACTTGCTGATCGCATATTCTTTCGATTTGGAAGCCTTCTTCGCTACTCGTTGATCGCCAAATCTTGCGATTTAAAAGCCTTACTTGCTACTCGCTGGTCTAATATTTTTTTGATTTTGAAGCCTTCTTCGCGACTCGCTGATCGCATATTCTTTCGATTTTAAAGCCTTACTTGCTACTCGCTGATCGCATATTTTTTCGATTTTGAAGCCTCACTCGCGACCTGCTGATCGCATATTCTTTCGATTTGGAAGCCTTACTCGCTACTCGTTGATCGCCAAATCTTGCGATTTAAAAGCCTTACTTGCTACTCGCTGGTCGCATATTTTTTCAATTTTGAAGCCTTACTCGATCGCATATTCTTTCGATTTTAAAGCCTTACTTGCTACTCGGTGATCGCATATTTTTTCGATTTTGAAGCCTTACTCGCGACCTGCTGATCGCATATTCTTTCGATTTTGAAGCCTTACTCGCTACTCGTTTATCGCCAAATCTTGCGATTTTAAAGCCTTACTTGCTACTCGCTGATCGCTTATTTTTTCAATTTTGAAGCCTTACTCGCGACTCGCTGATCGCATATTCTTTCGATTTTGAAGCCTTACTCGCTATTCGTTGATCGCCAAATCTTGCGATTTTAAAGCCTTACTTGCTTCTCGCTGGTCGCATATTTTTTCAAATTTGAAGCATTACTCGCGACTCGCTGATCGCATATTTTTTCAATTTTGGAGCCTTACTCGCGACTCGCTGATCGCATATTCTTTCAAATTTTGAATCCTTACTCGCTACTCGTTAATCGCCAAATCTTGCGATTTTAAAGCCTTACTCGCGACTCGCTGATCACATATTCTTTCGATTTTGAAGCCTTACTCGCGACTCGCTGATCGCATATTCTTTCGATTTTGAAGCCTTACTTGCTACTCGCTGATCGCATATTTTTTCAATTTTGAAGCCTTACTCGCGACTCGCTGATCGCATATTCTTTCGATTTTGAAGCCTTACTCGCGACTCGCTGATCGCATATTCTTTCGATTTTGAAGCCTTACTCGCTACTCGTTGATCGCCAAATCTTGCGATTTTAAAGCCTTACTTGCTACTCGCTGGTCGCATATTTTTTCAATTTTGAAGCCGTACTCGCGACTCGCTGATCGCATATTATTTCGATTTTAAAGCCTTACTTGCTACTCGCTGATCGCATATTTTTTCGATTTTAAAGCCTTACTCGCGACCCGCTGATCGCATATTCTTTTGATTTTGAAGCCTTACTCGCTACTCGTTTATCGCCAAATCTTGCGATTTTAAAGCCTTACTTGCTACTCGCTGATCGCATATTTTTTCAATTTTGAAGCCTTACTCGCGACTCGCTGATCGCATATTCTTTCGATTTTGAAGCCTTAGTCGCTACTCGTTGATCGCCAAATCTTGCGATTTTAAAGCCTTACTCGCGACTCGCTGATCGCATAATTCTTTCGATTTTGAAGCCTTACTCGCGACTTGCTGATCGCATATTCTTTCGATTTGGAAGCCTTCTTCGCTACTCGTTGATCGCCAAATCTTGCGATTTAAAAGCCTTACTTGCTACTCGCTGGTCTAATATTTTTTTGATTTTGAAGCCTTCTTCGCGACTCGCTGATCGCATATTCTTTCGATTTTAAAGCCTTACTTGCTACTCGCTGATCGCATATTTTTTCGATTTTGAAGCCTCACTCGCGACCTGCTGATCGCATATTCTTTCGATTTGGAAGCCTTACTCGCTACTCGTTGATCGCCAAATCTTGCGATTTAAAAGCCTTACTTGCTACTCGCTGGTCGCATATTTTTTCAATTTTGAAGCCTTACTCGATCGCATATTCTTTCGATTTTAAAGCCTTACTTGCTACTCGGTGATCGCATATTTTTTCGATTTTGAAGCCTTACTCGCGACCTGCTGATCGCATATTCTTTCGATTTTGAAGCCTTACTCGCTACTCGTTTATCGCCAAATCTTGCGATTTTAAAGCATTACTTGCTACTCGCTGATCGCTTATTTTTTCAATTTTGAAGCCTTACTCGCGACTCGCTGATCGCATATTCTTTCGATTTTGAAGCCTTACTCGCTATTCGTTGATCGCCAAATCTTGCGATTTTAAAGCCTTACTTGCTTCTCGCTGGTCGCATATTTTTTCAAATTTGAAGCATTACTCGCGACTCGCTGATCGCATATTTTTTCAATTTTGGAGCCTTACTCGCGACTCGCTGATCGCATATTCTTTCAAATTTTGAAGCCTTACTCGCTACTCGTTGATCGCCAAATCTTGCGATTTTAAAGCCTTACTCGCGACTCGCTGATCACATATTCTTTCGATTTTGAAGCCTTACTCGCGACTCGCTGATCGCATATTCTTTCGATTTTGAAGCCTTACTCGCTACTCGTTGATCGCCAAATCTTGCGATTTTAAAGCCTTACTTGCTACTCGCTGGTCGCATATTTTTTTAAATTTGAAGCCTTACTCGCGACTCGCTGATCGCATATTCTTTCGATTTTGAAGCTTTACTTGCTACTCGTTGATCGCCAAATCTTGCGATTTTAAAGCCTTACTTGCTACTCGCTGATCGCATATTTTTTCAATTTTGGAGCCTTACTCGCGACTCGCTGATCGCATATTCTTTCAAATTTTGAAGCCTTACTCGCTACTCGTTGATCGCCAAATCTTGCGATTTTAAAGCCTTACTCGCGACTCGCTGATCACATATTCTTTCGATTTTGAAGCCTTACTCGCGACTCGCTGATCGCATATTCTTTCGATTTTGAAGCCTTACTCGCTACTCGTTGATCGCCAAATCTTGCGATTTTAAAGCCTTACTTGCTACTCGCTGGTCGCATATTTTTTTAAATTTGAAGCCTTACTCGCGACTCGCTGATCGCATATTCTTTCGATTTTGAAGCCTTACTCGCGACTCGCTGATCGCATATTCTTTCGATTTTAAAGCCTTACTTGCTATTCGCTGATCGCATATTCTTTCGATTTTGAAGCCTTACTTGCGACCCGCTGAACGCATATTCTTTGGATTTTGAAGCCCTACTCGCTACTCGTTGATCGCCAAATCTTGCGATTTTAAAGCCTTACTTGCTACTCGCTGATCGCATATTCTTTCGATTTTGAAGCCTTACTCGCGACTCGCTGATCGCATATTCTTTCGATTTTAAAGCCTTACTTGCTATTCGCTGATCGCATATTCTTTCGATTTTGAAGCCTTACTTGCGACCCGCTGAACGCATATTCTTTCGATTTTGAAGCTTTACTCGCTACTCGTTTATCGCCAAATCTTGCGATTTTAAAGCCTTACTTCCTACTGGCTGATCGCATATTTTTTCAATTTTGAAGCCTTACTCGCGACTCGCTGATCGCATATTCTTTCGATTTTGAAGCCTTACTCGCGACTCGCTGATCGAATATTCTTTGGATTTTGAAGCCCTACTCGCTACTCGTTGATCGCCAAATCTTGCGATTTTAAAGCCTTACTTGCTACTCGCTGATCGCATATTCTTTCGATTTTGAAGCCTTACTCGCGACTCGCTGATCGCATATTCTTTCGATTTTAAAGCCTTACTTGCTATTCGCTGATCGCATATTCTTTCGATTTTGAAGCCTTACTTGCGACCCGCTGAACGCATATTCTTTGGATTTTGAAGCCCTACTCGCTACTCGTTGATCGCCAAATCTTGCGATTTTAAAGCCTTACTTGCTACTCGCTGATCGCATATTCTTTCGATTTTGAACCCTTACTCGCGACTCGCTGATCGCATATTCTTTCGATTTTAAAGCCTTACTTGCTATTCGCTGATCGCATATTCTTTCGATTTTGAAGCCTTACTTGCGACCCGCTGAACGCATATTCTTTCGATTTTGAAGCCTTACTCGCTATTCGTTGATCGCCAAATCTTGCGATTTTAAAGCCTTACTTGCTTCTCGCTGGTCGCATATTTTTTCAAATTTGAAGCATTACTCGCGACTCGCTGATCGCATATTTTTTCAATTTTGGAGCCTTACTCGCGACTCGCTGATCGCATATTCTTTCAAATTTTGAATCCTTACTCGCTACTCGTTGATCGCCAAATCTTGCGATTTTAAAGCCTTACTCGCGACTCGCTGATCACATATTCTTTCGATTTTGAAGCCTTACTCGCGACTCGCTGATCGCATATTCTTTCGATTTTGAAGCCTTACTTGCTACTCGCTGATCGCATATTTTTTCAATTTTGAAGCCTTACTCGCGACTCGCTGATCGCATATTCTTTCGATTTTGAAGCCTTACTCGCGACTCGCTGATCGCATATTCTTTCGATTTTGAAGCCTTACTCGCTACTCGTTGATCGCCAAATCTTGCGATTTTAAAGCCTTACTTGCTACTCGCTGGTCGCATATTTTTTCAATTTTGAAGCCGTACTCGCGACTCGCTGATCGCATATTATTTCGATTTTAAAGCCTTACTTGCTACTCGCTGATCGCATATTTTTTCGATTTTAAAGCCTTACTCGCGACCCGCTGATCGCATATTCTTTTGATTTTGAAGCCTTACTCGCTACTCGTTTATCGCCAAATCTTGCGATTTTAAAGCCTTACTTGCTACTCGCTGATCGCATATTTTTTCAATTTTGAAGCCTTACTCGCGACTCGCTGATCGCATATTCTTTCGATTTTGAAGCCTTAGTCGCTACTCGTTGATCGCCAAATCTTGCGATTTTAAAGCCTTACTCGCGACTCGCTGATCGCATAATTCTTTCGATTTTGAAGCCTTACTCGCGACTTGCTGATCGCATATTCTTTCGATTTGGAAGCCTTCTTCGCTACTCGTTGATCGCCAAATCTTGCGATTTAAAAGCCTTACTTGCTACTCGCTGGTCTAATATTTTTTTGATTTTGAAGCCTTCTTCGCGACTCGCTGATCGCATATTCTTTCGATTTTAAAGCCTTACTTGCTACTCGCTGATCGCATATTTTTTCGATTTTGAAGCCTCACTCGCGACCTGCTGATCGCATATTCTTTCGATTTGGAAGCCTTACTCGCTACTCGTTGATCGCCAAATCTTGCGATTTAAAAGCCTTACTTGCTACTCGCTGGTCGCATATTTTTTCAATTTTGAAGCCTTACTCGATCGCATATTCTTTCGATTTTAAAGCCTTACTTGCTACTCGGTGATCGCATATTTTTTCGATTTTGAAGCCTTACTCGCGACCTGCTGAACGCATATTCTTTCGATTTTGAAGCCTTACTCGCTACTCGTTTATCGCCAAATCTTGCGATTTTAAAGCCTTACTTGCTACTCGCTGATCGCTTATTTTTTCAATTTTGAAGCCTTACTCGCGACTCGCTGATCGCATATTCTTTCGATTTTGAAGCCTTACTCGCTATTCGTTGATCGCCAAATCTTGCGATTTTAAAGCCTTACTTGCTTCTCGCTGGTCGCATATTTTTTCAAATTTGAAGCATTACTCGCGACTCGCTGATCGCATATTTTTTCAATTTTGGAGCCTTACTCGCGACTCGCTGATCGCATATTCTTTCAAATTTTGAAGCCTTACTCGCTACTCGTTGATCGCCAAATCTTGCGATTTTAAAGCCTTACTCGCGACTCGCTGATCACATATTCTTTCGATTTTGAAGCCTTACTCGCGACTCGCTGATCGCATATTCTTTTGATTTTGAAGCCTTACTCGCTACTCGTTGATCGCCAAATCTTGCGATTTTAAAGCCTTACTTGCTACTCGCTAGTCGCATATTTTTTTAAATTTGAAGCCTTACTCGCGACTCGCTGATCGCATATTCTTTCGATTTTGAAGCTTTACTTGCTACTCGTTGATCGCCAAATCTTGCGATTTTAAAGCCTTACTTGCTACTCGCTGATCGCATATTTTTTCAATTTTGGAGCCTTACTCGCGACTCGCTGATCGCATATTCTTTCAAATTTTGAAGCCTTACTCGCTACTCGTTGATCGCCAAATCTTGCGATTTTAAAGCCTTACTCGCGACTCGCTGATCACATATTCTTTCGATTTTGAAGCCTTACTCGCGACTCGCTGATCGCATATTCTTTCGATTTTGAAGCCTTACTCGCTACTCGTTGATCGCCAAATCTTGCGATTTTAAAGCCTTACTTGCTACTCGCTGGTCGCATATTTTTTTAAATTTGAAGCCTTACTCGCGACTCGCTGATCGCATATTCTTTCGATTTTGAAGCCTTACTCGCGACTCGCTGATCGCATATTCTTTCGATTTTAAAGCCTTACTTGCTATTCGCTGATCGCATATTCTTTCGATTTTGAAGCCTTACTTGCGACCCGCTGAACGCATATTCTTTGGATTTTGAAGCCCTACTCGCTACTCGTTGATCGCCAAATCTTGCGATTTTAAAGCCTTACTTGCTACTCGCTGATCGCATATTCTTTCGATTTTGAAGCCTTACTCGCGACTCGCTGATCGCATATTCTTTCGATTTTAAAGCCTTACTTGCTATTCGCTGATCGCATATTCTTTCGATTTTGAAGCCTTACTTGCGACCCGCTGAACGCATATTCTTTCGATTTTGAAGCTTTACTCGCTACTCGTTTATCGCCAAATCTTGCGATTTTAAAGCCTTACTTCCTACTGGCTGATCGCATATTTTTTCAATTTTGAAGCCTTACTCGCGACTCGCTGATCGCATATTCTTTCGATTTTGAAGCCTTACTCGCGACTCGCTGATCGCATATTCTTTCAAATTTTGAAGCCTTACTCGCTACTCGTTGATCGCCAAATCTTGCGATTTTAAAGCCTTACTTGCTACTCGCTGATCGCATATTCTTTCGATTTTGAAGCCTTACTCGCGACTCGCTGATCGCATATTCTTGCGATTTTAAAGCCTTACTTGCTACTCGCTGATCGCATATTCTTTCGATTTTGAAGCCTTACTCGCGACTCGCTGATCGCATATTCTTTCGATTTTAAAGCCTTACTTGCTATTCGCTGATCGCATATTCTTTCGATTTTGAAGCCTTACTTGCGACCCGCTGAACGCATATTCTTTCGATTTTGAAGCTTTACTCTTTACTCGTTTATCGCCAAATCTTGCGATTTTAAAGCCTTACTTGCTACTGGCTGATCGCATATTTTTTCAATTTTGAAGCCTTACTCGCGACTCGCTGATCGCATTTTCTTTCGATTTTGAAGCTTTACTTGCTACTCGTTGATCGCAAAATCTTGCGATTTTAAAGCCTTACTTGCTACTCGCTGGTCGCATATTTTTTTAAATTTGAAGCCTTACTCGCGACTCGCTGATCGCATATTCTTTCGATTTTGAAGCCTTACTTGCGACTCGCTGATCGAATATTCTTTGGATTTTGAAGCCCTACTCGCTACTCGTTGATCGCCAAATCTTGCGATTTTAAAGCCTTACTTGCTACTCGCTGATCGCATATTCTTTCGATTTGGAAGCCTTACTCGCTACTCGTTGATCGCCAAATCTTGCGATTTAAAAGCCTTACTTGCTACTCGCTGGTCGCATATTTTTTCAATTTTGAAGCCTTACTCGATCGCATATTCTTTCGATTTTAAAGCCTTACTTGCTACTCGGTGATCGCATATTTTTTCAATTTTGGAGCCTTACTCGCGACTCGCTGATCGCATATTCTTTCAAATTTTGAAGCCTTACTCGCTACTCGTTGATCGCCAAATCTTGCGATTTTAAAGCCTTACTCGCGACTCGCTGATCACATATTCTTTCGATTTTGAAGCCTTACTCGCGACTCGCTGATCGCATATTCTTTCGATTTTGAAGCCTTACTCGCTACTCGTTGATCGCCAAATCTTGCGATTTTAAAGCCTTACTTGCTACTCGCTGGTCGCATATTTTTTTAAATTTGAAGCCTTACTCACGACTCGCTGATCGCATATTCTTTCGATTTTGAAGCTTTACTTGCTACTCGTTGATCGCCAAATCTTGCGATTTTAAAGCCTTACTCGCGACTCGCTGATCACATATTCTTTCGATTTTGAAGCCTTACTCGCGACTCGCTGATCGCATATTATTTCGATTTTGAAGCCTTACTCACGACTCGCTGATCGCATATTCTTTCGATTTTGAAGCCTTACTCGCTACTCGTTGATCGCCAAATCTTGCGATTTTAAAGCCTTACTTGCTACTCGCTGGTCGCATATTTTTTTAAATTTGAAGCCTTACTCGCGACTCGCTGATCGCATATTCTTTCGATTTTGAAGCCTTACTCGCGACTCGCTGATCGAATATTCTTTGGATTTTGAAGCCCTACTCGCTACTCGTTGATCGCCAAATCTTGCGATTTTAAAGCCTTACTTGCTACTCGCTGATCGCATATTCTTTCGATTTTGAAGCCTTACTCGCGACTCGCTGATCGCATATTCTTTCGATTTTAAAGCCTTACTTGCTATTCGCTGATCGCATATTCTTTCGATTTTGAAGCCTTACTTGCGACCCGCTGAACGCATATTCTTTCGATTTTGAAGCTTTACTCGCTACTCGTTTATCGCCAAATCTTGCGATTTTAAAGCCTTACTTGCTACTGGCTGATCGCATATTTTTTCAATTTTGAAGCCTTACTCGCGACTCGCTGATCGCAGTTTCTTTCGATTTTGAAGCTTTACTTGCTACTCGTTGATCGCCAAATCTTGCGATTTTAAAGCCTTACTTGCTTCTCGCTGATCGCTTATTTTTTCAATTTTGAAGCCTTCTTCGCGACTCGCTGATCGCATATTCTTTCGATTTTGAAGCCTTACTCGCGACTCGCTGATAGCATATTCTTTGGATTTTGAAGCCTTACTTGCTTCTCTCTGATCGCATATTCTTTCAATTTTAAAGCCTAACTCGCTACTCGCTGATCGCCAATTCTTCCGATTTTAAAGCCTTACTCACTTCTCGCTGATCGCCAAATCTTGCGATTTTAAAGCCTTACTTGCTACTCGCTGATCGCTTATTTATTCGATTTTGAAGCCTTACTCGCGACTCGCTGATCGCATATTCTTTCGATTTTGAAGCCTTACTTGCGACTCGCTGATCGAATATTCTTTGGATTTTGAAGCCCTACTCGCTACTCGTTGATCGCCAAATCTTGCGATTTTAAAGCCTTACTTGCTACTCGCTGATCGCATATTCTTTCGATTCGGAAGCCTTACTCGCTACTCGTTGATCGCCAAATCTTGCGATTTAAAAGCCTTACTTGCTACTCGCTGGTCGCATATTTTTTCAATTTTGAAGCCTTATTCGATCGCATATTCTTTCGATTTTAAAGCCTTACTTGCTACTCGGTGATCGCATATTTTTTCAATTTTGGAGCCTTACTCGCGACTCGCTGATCGCATATTCTTTCAAATTTTGAAGCCTTACTCGCTACTCGTTGATCGCCAAATCTTGCGATTTTAAAGCCTTACTCGCGACTCGCTGATCACATATTCTTTCGATTTTGAAGCCTTACTCGCGACTCGCTAATCGCATATTCTTTCGATTTTGAAGCCTTACTCGCGACTCGCTGATCGCATATTCTTTCGATTTTAAAGCCTTACTTGCTATTCGCTGATCGCATATTCTTTCGATTTTGAAGCCTTACTTGCGACCCGCTGAACGCATATTCTTTGGATTTTGAAGCCCTACTCGCTACTCGTTGATCGCCAAATCTTGCGATTTTAAAGCCTTACTTGCTACTCGCTGATCGCATATTCTTTCGATTTTGAAGCCTTACTCGCGACTCGCTGATCGCATATTCTTTCGATTTTAAAGCCTTACTTGCTATTCGCTGATCGCATATTCTTTCGATTTTGAAGCCTTACTTGCGACCCGCTGAACGCATATTCTTTCGATTTTGAAGCTTTACTCGCTACTCGTTTATCGCCAAATCTTGCGATTTTAAAGCCTTACTTCCTACTGGCTGATCGCATATTTTTTCAATTTTGAAGCATTACTCGCGACTCGCTGATCGCATATTCTTTCGATTTTGAAGCCTTACTCGCGACTCGCTGATCGAATATTCTTTGGATTTTGAAGCCCTACTCGCTACTCGTTGATCGCCAAATCTTGCGATTTTAAAGCCTTACTTGCTACTCGCTGATCGCATATTCTTTCGATTTTGAAGCCTTACTCGCGACTCGCTGATCGCATATTCTTTCGATTTTAAAGCCTTACTTGCTATTCGCTGATCGCATATTCTTTCGATTTTGAAGCCTTACTTGCGACCCGCTGAACGCATATTCTTTGGATTTTGAAGCCCTACTCGCTACTCGTTGATCGCCAAATCTTGCGATTTTAAAGCCTTACTTGCTACTCGCTGATCGCATATTCTTTCGATTTTGAAGCCTTACTCGCGACTCGCTGATCGCATATTCTTTCGATTTTAAAGCCTTACTTGCTATTCGCTGATCGCATATTCTTTCGATTTTGAAGCTTTACTCGCTACTCGTTTATCGCCAAATCTTGCGATTTTAAAGCCTTACTTGCTACTGGCTGATCGCATATTTTTTCAATTTTGAAGCCTTACTCGCGACTCGCTGATCGCATTTTCTTTCGATTTTGAAGCTTTACTTGCTACTCGTTGATCGCAAAATCTTGCGATTTTAAAGCCTTACTTGCTACTCGCTGGTCGCATATGTTTTTAAATTTGAAGCCTTACTCGCGACTCGCTGATCGCATATTCTTTCGATTTTGAAGCCTTACTTGCGACTCGCTGATCGAATATTCTTTGGATTTTGAAGCCCTACTCGCTACTCGTTGATCGCCAAATCTTGCGATTTTAAAGCCTTACTTGCTACTCGCTGATCGCATATTCTTTCGATTTGGAAGCCTTACTCGCTACTCGTTGATCGCCAAATCTTGCGATTTAAAAGCCTTACTTGCTACTCGCTGGTCGCATATTTTTTCAATTTTGAAGCCTTACTCGATCGCATATTCTTTCGATTTTAAAGCCTTACTTGCTACTCGGTGATCGCATATTTTTTCAATTTTGGAGCCTTACTCGCGACTCGCTGATCGCATATTCTTTCAAATTTTGAAGCCTTACTCGCTACTCGTTGATCGCCAAATCTTGCGATTTTAAAGCCTTACTCGCGACTCGCTGATCACATATTCTTTCGATTTTGAAGCCTTACTCGCGACTCGCTGATCGCATATTCTTTCGATTTTGAAGCCTTACTCGCTACTCGTTGATCGCCAAATCTTGCGATTTTAAAGCCTTACTTGCTACTCGCTGGTCGCATATTTCTTTAAATTTGAAGCCTTACTCACGACTCGCTGATCGCATATTCTTTCGATTTTGAAGCTTTACTTGCTACACGTTGATCGCCAAATCTTGCGATTTTAAAGCCTTACTCGCGACTCGCTGATCACATATTCTTTCGATTTTGAAGCCTTACTCGCGACTCGCTGATCGCATATTATTTCGATTTTGAAGCCTTACTCACGACTCGCTGATCGCATATTCTTTCGATTTTGAAGCCTTACTCGCTACTCGTTGATCGCCAAATCTTGCGATTTTAAAGCCTTACTTGCTACTCGCTGGTCGCATATTTTTTTAAATTTGAAGCCTTACTCGCGACTCGCTGATCGCATATTCTTTCGATTTTGAAGCCTTACTCGCGACTCGCTGATCGAATATTCTTTGGATTTTGAAGCCCTACTCGCTACTCGTTGATCGCCAAATCTTGCGATTTTAAAGCCTTACTTGCTACTCGCTGATCGCATATTCTTTCGATTTTGAAGCCTTACTCGCGACTCGCTGATGGCATATTCTTTCGATTTTAAAGCCTTACTTGCTATTCGCTGATCGCATATTCTTTCGATTTTGAAGCCTTACTTGCGACCCGCTGAACGCATATTCTTTCGATTTTGAAGCTTTACTCGCTACTCGTTTATCGCCAAATCTTGCGATTTTAAAGCCTTACTTGCTACTGGCTGATCGCATATTTTTTCAATTTTGAAGCCTTACTCGCGACTCGCTGATCGCAGTTTCTTTCGATTTTGAAGCTTTACTTGCTACTCGTTGATCGCCAAATCTTGCGATTTTAAAGCCTTACTTGCTTCTCGCTGATCGCTTATTTTTTCAATTTTGAAGCCTTCTTCGCGACTCGCTGATCGCATATTCTTTCGATTTTGAAGCCTTACTCGCGACTCGCTGATAGCATATTCTTTGGATTTTGAAGCCTTACTTGCTTCTCTCTGATCGCATATTCTTTCAATTTTAAAGCCTAACTCGCTACTCGCTGATCGCCAATTCTTCCGATTTTAAAGCCTTACTCACTTCTCGCTGATCGCCAAATCTTGCGATTTTAAAGCCTTACTTGCTACTCGCTGATCGCTTATTTATTCGATTTTGAAGCCTTACTCGCGACTCGCTGATCGCATATTCTTTCGATTTTGAAGCCTTACTTGCGACTCGCTGATCGAATATTCTTTGGATTTTGAAGCCCTACTCGCTACTCGTTGATCGCCAAATCTTGCGATTTTAAAGCCTTACTTGCTACTCGCTGATCGCATATTCTTTCGATTTGGAAGCCTTACTCGCTACTCGTTGATCGCCAAATCTTGCGATTTAAAAGCCTTACTTGCTACTCGCTGGTCGCATATTTTTTCAATTTTGAAGCCTTACTCGATCGCATATTCTTTCGATTTTAAAGCCTTACTTGCTACTCGGTGATCGCATATTTTTTCAATTTTGGAGCCTTACTCGCGACTCGCTGATCGCATATTCTTTCAAATTTTGAAGCCTTACTCGCTACTCGTTGATCGCCAAATCTTGCGATTTTAAAGCCTTACTCGCGACTCGCTGATCACATATTCTTTCGATTTTGAAGCCTTACTCGCGACTCGCTGATCGCATATTCTTTCGATTTTGAAGCCTTACTCGCTTCTCGTTGATCGCCAAATCTTGCGATTTTAAAGCCTTACTTGCTACTCGCTGGTCGCATATTTTTTTAAATTTGAAGCCTTACTCACGACTCGCTGATCGCATATTCTTTCGATTTTGAAGCTTTACTTGCTACTCGTTGATCGCCAAATCTTGCGATTTTAAAGCCTTACTCGCGACTCGCTGATCACATATTCTTTCGATTTTGAAGCCTTACTCGCGACTCGCTGATCGCATATTATTTCGATTTTGAAGCCTTACTCACGACTCGCTGATCGCATATTCTTTCGATTTTGAAGCCTTACTCGCTACTCGTTGATCGCCAAATCTTGCGATTTTAAAGCCTTACTTGCTACTCGCTGGTCGCATATTTTTTTAAATTTGAAGCCTTACTCGCGACTCGCTGATCGCATATTCTTTCGATTTTGAAGCCTTACTCGCGACTCGCTGATCGAATATTCTTTGAATTTTGAAGCCCTACTCGCTACTCGTTGATCGCCAAATCTTGCGATTTTAAAGCCTTACTTGCTACTCGCTGATCGCATATTCTTTCGATTTTGAAGCCTTACTCGCGACTCGCTGATCGCATATTCTTTCGATTTTAAAGCCTTACTTGCTATTCGCTGATCGCATATTCTTTCGATTTTGAAGCCTTACTTGCGACCCGCTGAACGCATATTCTTTCGATTTTGAAGCTTTACTCGCTACTCGTTTATCGCCAAATCTTGCGATTTTAAAGCCTTACTTGCTACTGGCTGATCGCATATTTTTTCAATTTTGAAGCCTTACTCGCGACTCGCTGATCGCAGTTTCTTTCGATTTTGAAGCTTTACTTGCTACTCGTTGATCGCCAAATCTTGCGATTTTAAAGCCTTACTTGCTTCTCGCTGATCGCTTATTTTTTCAATTTTGAAGCCTTCTTCGCGACTCGCTGATCGCATATTCTTTCGATTTTGAAGCCTTACTCGCGACTCGCTGATAGCATATTCTTTGGATTTTGAAGCCTTACTTGCTTCTCTCTGATCGCATATTCTTTCAATTTTAAAGCCTAACTCGCTACTCGCTGATCGCCAATTCTTCCGATTTTAAAGCCTTACTCACTTCTCGCTGATCGCCAAATCTTGCGATTTTAAAGTCTTACTTGCTACTCGCTGATCGCTTATTTATTCGATTTTGAAGCCTTACTCGCGACTCGCTGATCGCATATTCTTTCGATTTTAAAGCCTTACTTGCTACTCGCTGATCGCATATTTTTTTGATTTTGAAGCCTTAATCGCGACCCGCTGATCGCATATTCTTTCGATTTTGAAGCCTTACTCGCTACTCGTTTATCGCCAAATCTTGCGATTTTAAAGCCTTACTTGCTACTCGCTGATCGCATATTTTTTCAATTTTGAAGCCTTACTCGCGACTCGCTGATCGCACATTCTTTCGATTTTGAAGCCTTACTCGCTACTCGTTGATCGCCAAATCTTGCGATTTTAAAGCCTTACTTGCTACTCGCTGATCGCATATTTTTTCAATTTTGAAGCCTACTTCGCGACTCGCTGATCGCATATTCTTTCGATTTTGAAGCCTTACTCGCGACTCGCTGATCGCATATTCTTTGGATTTTGAAGCCTAACTCGCTACTCGTTGATCGCCAAATCTTGCGATTTTAAAGCCTTACTTGCTACTCGCTGATCGCATATTTTTTCAATTTTGAAGCCTTACTCACGACTCGCTGATCGCATATTCTTTAAATTTTGAAGCCTTACTCGCTACTTGTTGATCGCCAAATCTTGCGATTTTAAAGCCTTACTTGCTACTCGCTGATTGCATATTTTTTCGATTTTGAAGCCTTACTCGCGACTCGCTGATCGCATATTCTTTCGATTTTGAAGCCTTACTTGCTACTCGCTGATCGCATATTTTTTCAATTTTGAAGCCTTTCTCGCGACTCGCTGATCGCATATTCTTTCAATTTTGAAGCCTTACTCGCGACTCGCTGATCGCATATTCTTTCGATTTAAAAGCCTTACTTGCTACTCGCTGATCGCATATTTTTTCGATTTTGAAGCCATACTCGCGACCCGCTGATCGCATATTATTTCGATTTTAAAGCCTTACTCGCTACTCGTTTTTCGCCAAATCTTGCGATTTTAAAGCCTTACTTGCTACTCGCTGATCGCATATTTTTTCAATTTTGAAGCCTTACTCGCGACTCGCTGATCGCATATTCTTTCGATTTTGAAGCCTCACTCACGACTCGCTGATCGCATATTCTTTCGATTTTCAAGCCTTACTCGCTACTCGTTGATCGCCAAATCTTGCGATTTTAAAGCCTTACTTGCTACTCGCTGGTCGCATATTTTTTCAATTTTAAAGCCTTACTCGCGACTCGCTGATCGCATATTCTTTCGATTTTTAAGCCTTACGTGCTACTCGCTGATCGCATATTTTTTCGATTTTGAAGCCTTACTTGCTACTCGCTGATCGCATATTTTTTCAATTTTGAAGCCTTACTCGCGACTCGCTGATCGCATATTCTTTCGATTTTGAAGCCTTACTCGCGACTCGCTGATCGCATATTCTTTCGATTTTGAAGCCTTACTCGCTACTCGTTGATCGCCAAATCTTGCGATTTTAAAGCCTTACTTGCTACTCGCTGGTCGCATATATTTTCAATTTTGAAGCCTTACTCGCGACTCGCTGATCGCATATTATTTCGATTTTAAAGCCTTACTTGCTACTCGCTGATCGCATATTTTTTCGATTTTGAAGCCTTACTCGCGACCCGCTGATCGCATATTCTTTCGATTTTGAAGCCTTACTCGCTACTCGTTTATCGCCAAATCTTGCGATTTTAAAGCCTTACTTGCTACTCGCTGATCGCATATTTTTTCAATTTTGAAGCCTTCTTCGCGACTCGCTGATCGCATATTCTTTCGATTTTGAAGCCTTACTCGCGACTCGCTGATCGCATATTCTTTGGATTTTGAAGCCCTACTCGCTACTCGTTGATCGCCAAATCTTGCGATTTTAAAGCCTTACTTGCTACTCTCTGATCGCATATTTTTTCAATTTTGTAGCCTTACTCGCGACTCGCTGATCGCATATTCTTTAAATTTTGAAGCCTTACTCGCTATTCTTTGATCGCCAAATCTTGCGATTTTAAAGCCTTAGTTGCTACTCGCTGATCGCATATTTTTTCGATTTTGAAGCCTTACTCGCGACTCGCTGATCGCATATTCTTTCGATTTTTAAGCCTTACTCACTACTCGCTTATCGCCAAGTCTTGCGATTTTAAAGCCTTACTTGCTACTCGCTGGTCGCATATTTTTTCAATTTTGAAGCCTTACTCGCGACTCGCTGATCGCATATTCTTTCGATTTTAAAGCCTTACTTGCTACTCGCTGATCGCATATTTTTTCGATTTTGAAGCCTTACTTGCTACTCGCTGATCGCATATTTTTTCAATTTTGAAGCCTTACTCGCGACTCGCTGATCGCATATTCTTTCGATTTTGAAGCCTTACTCGCGACTCGCTGATCGCATATTCTTTCGATTTTGAAGCCTTACTCGCTACTCGTTGATCGCCAAATCTTGCGATTTTAAAGCCTTACTTGCTACTCGCTGGTCGCATATTTTTTCAATCTTGAAGCCTTACTCGCGACTCGCTGATCGCATATTATTTCGATTTTAAAGCCTTACTTGCTACTCGCTGATCGCATATTTTTTCGATTTTGAAGCCTTACTCGCGACCTGCTGATCGCATATTTTTTCGATTTTGAAGCCTTACTCGCGACTCGCTGATCGCATATTATTTCGATTTTAAAGCCTTACTTGCTACTCGCTGATCGCATATTTTTTCGATTTTGAAGCCTTACTCGCGACCCGCTGATCGCATATTCTTTCGATTTTGAAGCCTTACTCGCTACTCGTTTATCGCCAAATCTTGCGATTTTAAAGCCTTACTTGCTACTCGCTGATCGCATATTTTTTCAATTTTGAAGCCTTCTTCGCGACTCGCTGATCGCATATTCTTTCGATTTTGAAGCCTTACTCGCGACTCGCTGATCGCATATTCTTTGGATTTTGAAGCCCTACTCGCTACTCGTTGATCGCCAAATCTTGCGATTTTAAAGCCTTACTTGCTACTCTCTGATCGCATATTTTTTCAATTTTGAAGCCTTACTCGCGACTCGCTGATCGCATATTCTTTAAATTTTGAAGCCTTACTCGCTATTCTTTGATCGCCAAATCTTGCGATTTTAAAGCCTTAGTTGCTACTCGCTGATCGCATATTTTTTCGATTTTGAAGCCTTACTCGCGACTCGCTGATCGCATATTCTTTCGATTTTTAAGCCTTACTCACTACTCGCTTATCGCCAAGTCTTGCGATTTTAAAGCCTTACTTGCTACTCGCTGGTCGCATATTTTTTCAATTTTGAAGCCTTACTCGCGACTCGCTGATCGCATATTCTTTCGATTTTAAAGCCTTACTTGCTACTCGCTGATCGCATATTTTTTCGATTTTGAAGCCTTACTTGCTACTCGCTGATCGCATATTTTTTCAATTTTGAAGCCTTACTCGCGACTCGCTGATCGCATATTCTTTCGATTTTGAAGCCTTACTCGCGACTCGCTGATCGCATATTCTTTAAATTTTGAAGCCTTACTCGCTATTCTTTGATCGCCAAATCTTGCGATTTTAAAGCCTTACTTGCCACTCGCTGGTCGCATATTTTTTCAATCTTGAAGCCTTACTCGCGACTCGCTGATCGCATATTATTTCGATTTTAAAGCCTTACTTGCTACTCGCTGATCGCATATTTTTTCGATTTTGAAGCCTTACTCGCGACCCGCTGATCGCATATTTTTTCGATTTTGAAGCCTTACTCGCGACTCGCTGATCGCATATTCTTTCGATTTTTAAGCCTTACTCACTACTCGCTTATCGCCAAGTCTTGCGATTTTAAAGCCTTACTTGCTACTCGCTGGTCGCATATTTTTTCAATTTTGAAGCCTTACTCGCGACTCGCTGATCGCATATTCTTTCGATTTTAAAGCCTTACTTGCTACTCGCTGATCGCATATTTTTTCGATTTTGAAGACCATTCAACATAAATTAAAAGACTTCTCTATATACGACTACTGCCTGATCTTCATTGGAGAAAGGGATCTACAAAATGGTGATTACCCAAATATACTATACAATCTAAACTGCTCGCTGAAATATATAACCCAGACTAATATTGTTATCTGCACCCCGATCTACGTAAAAGGTGCTTTGATACACAACTACAAAGTGGAGCTATTCAATAACCTCCTCTTATCAGACATAAGAAATAACGAATACGCATATTTCTTCGATAGCAATGCTACCCTATCGCATGAAATGTTTTCCTACAATACGGGGAAAATAAATAAAAACGGTTGGAGAAATATATTTGGCCAGATTATGTCCAGGATAAAACTTGACTACAAAGTTTTCGGCTCACAAGAAGTTTTGCTAATCACACAAAATTATCCGATGAACTCTCCTAATATAGATTCCTCAGAAAACAATGATTTTTTTCGTATATAACAATTTAAACATCCTTCATCAGAATATTGCTGGATTATTAAATAAATCTGATATGCTTAGTGTACACATTCAAGATTTATCTCAACAGAAAAGAGACATAGATATCATCTGTATCACAGAACATTTTATTATGGCCGGACATGAAAAATTATTGAACATTTCCAGCTACAAATTGGGAGCAATTTATGCAAGGCGATCGCAGAAACGAGGAGGGGCATGTATTCTGATTAAAAATGGTCTGGAGTATAAAGAACTTCCGGATATTTCGCATCATTCTATAGCCAATGTCATTGAATGCTGTGGCATAGAAGTAACAAACCATAACCTAATTATAATATGCATCTATAGGCCACCAAAGTTTAATAACTTAAATGTATTTTATGATAAATTAGAGATTATTTTGAAAAAACTATGTACCAACTCTAATAAGAAAATAGTCATGTGTGGGGATTTCAACATAGACACGTTAAAAAGAAATAACTTGACTCTAGACTTTGAGCACTTTCTATTGGGCTACAATCTTAAATTAGAACTTCAACAACCCACCAGGCTCGCCAGCAATACTTGCTTAGACAATTTTGCACGCAGCTCTCAATTAAAGTGTTCATCAGAAGTAGTGGACTTTGCATTGTCTGACCATACTGCTCAATTTTTTAGAAGTTAAAGTAATGAAATCGTATAGAATCAATTCTTGGAGGGTAAAAAAACGAGATCTATCCAATGAAAATATGATAAAGTTTAAAAGTTACCTCAAATGCCTTTCCTTTTCTGAAATTTACCAGACAAATAATGCTAATGAAGCATACGATTATTTTTTAGAACAGTTCCGCTGGCTGTACGATCTTTGCTTTCCATACAAATTGGTAAAAGTTAGGACAAATAAAACCATTAAGTGGGTCACACGTGGCATCCGAGTGTGCAGTAGAAAACAAAGATATTTATTATGGAAATACAGACGCGAACCATCGATCTGTAATAAAATTACGTTCAGAAACTACTCACGCAGATTTCGGAAAATTATTAAATTAACGCAAAAAGCGCAAAATAATTATTTTATTAACACCTCAAGCAACAAATCTAAAGCATCTTGGCAGGTTATCAATAATAAACACCGAATTACCGAACCGATTTCCCAAATTAGAATTCAGGATAAGACCATTACTGATCCGACCGAAATTGCCAGCGCTTTTAGTGATTTTTTTATCGACCAAACCCAAAAAAATGTGACTACTACGCCCGACTCTAAGAATTTGACAAGTAACCCAAACTCAATGTTTATGCAACCAGTATTACCGCAAGATGTTTTAAGAGCAATCAAATTATTAAAAAATAAAAACAGCACTGGATATGATGGAATATCAACAAAAGTCGTAAAATTCGTATCGTTTGAGATCGCCTCACATTTAACTCATATACTAAATATATGTATTAGTTCTGGTACATTTCCGGACAGCTTAAAAATAGTTATAGTGAAACCTCTTTTCAGAAAAAAAGATAAGAAAGATCTTGCTAATTATAGGCCAATTGCTTTAATACCAATTTTTTCAAAGGTTATGGAAAGGATTCTCTATGACTCGATAAATCACTTTTTATCTAAATATGACATTTTATGTGCGGAACAAAAGGGTTTCCGAAAGAACAAAGGCATAAATGTGGCCGTTTATGATCTGATAAATGTAATCACGCAAAATGTTGACAAAAAAGTACCCGTTTGTGCAATTCTGACGGACATGACGAGGGCATTTGATTGTGTCGATCATGAAATCTTGGTAAATAAATTATATGCCACAGGGATTAGAGGAAATGTACTTAATCTTCTAAAATCCTATCTCAGTAATCGTAAGCAGCAAACAGAGATCACTAAAATATGCCTGAAAACTAAGAGAGAGAAAAAATATCTATCTAAAGTTAGAATTGTCAAGTATGGTGTACCACAGGGCAGTGTGTTAGGTCCATTATTATTTTTACTGTACATTAATGACTTGCCAAGACACATTAAACATCCCATGGTTCTTTTCGCTGACGATAGCACTGCTTTGATTAAATGCCTTGACAGAAATTCATATGCAGAGGACATAAATGATACATTAACAGATATTATACATTGGCTAGAACATAATAACTTAGTAATTAATATTCAAAAAACCAATGTTATGCATTTTTATCAACGAATTCCACCAGAAATCTTAAATCTTTATTATAATGATCAAAAAGTTGAAGAGGTAACTGCTGCTAAATTCCTGGGTATAATGATAGATAGCCAACTAACATGGAAGCCACAAGCAGAAGAAGTGTGCAAAAAACTAAGTATAGCTGCATATGTTCTTTTTAACCTGTCTAAAAAAGTGAGCACGGCCACGAGATTGGTTGCATACCATGGGTTAGTTGCGTCGATTTTGAGATTCGGCATAATATTTTGGGGAAATTGTAGCCTGAGAGAACAGGTGTTCAAGGCTCAAAAAGATGTCTAAGAGCAATGTGCAATTTAACAGTAACAGATAGCTGCGTACCTGCGTTTAAGTCCCTAAAATTACTTACATTCCCATCTCTTTATATTTTTGAAATTGCTGTTTTCGTCAAGTCAAATATGCATCTTTTTAATAAAGCATCTGATAATAGAAATAGGCCAATACAAAAGCAATATGAAAACATGCCGAATGTGAGTAGTTATGACACCGCCTTATTAAAGAAAAGTGTGTTATATATGGGTCCGACAATATTTAATAAAATGCCCGATAGAATAAAAACACAGACTGTTCCAGTTTTCAAGAAGCAGTTGACAGATTTGTTGACAAAAAAATGTTATTATTCGATAAACGATTTTTTGAACGATAAAGTTTGAATTAATATTAAAATTCAGTATCTATTCTTAATAAAACATTTTTAATTATATTAAATTGTACTGAGTGATTAGTAGCATTTCTGAGGACAATGTGAAGTTCAAACTATTTTCGTTTATGTAACTTATTGACATTATAATTACCTATCTTTTTTGACATTACTATCTGATCTACATTTCGTTTAATATTGACATTGCCTATTGCATTTTATTAAATTTTATTTTATCTTAAAATTGACATTGATAATACTGAATTGTGATAATTTAATTAACAGGTCCATAATTGTCCTCCCATTTAAATGTTTATGTATTTGTACGCCAAATGGCAAAACATAGAGAAACTATAAAATAACCATTGTAACATCTTACACACTACTGTAACCTATGTTTACAAATAAAAAATATTGATTGATTGATTGATTGATTTGAAGCCTTACTTGCTACTCGCTGATCGCATATTTTTTCAATTTTGAAGCCTTACTCGCGACTCGCTGATCGCATATTCTTTCGATTTTGAAGCCTTACTCGCGACTCGCTGATCGCATTTTCATTCGATTTTGAAGCCTTACTCGCTACTCGTTGATCGCCAAATCTTGCGATTTTAAAGCCTTACTTGCTACTCGCTGGTCGCATATTTTTTCCAATTTTGAAGCCTTACTCGCGACTCGCTGATCGCATATTATTTCGATTTTAAAGCCTTACTTGCTACTCGCTGATCGCATATTTTTTCGATTTTGAAGCCTTACTTGCGACCCGCTGATCGCATATTCTTTTGATTTTGAAGCCTTACTCGCTACTCGTTTATCGCCAAATCTTGCGATTTTAAAGCCTTACTTGCTACTCGCTGATCGCATATTTTTTCAATTTTGAAGCCTTCTTCGCGACTCGCTGATCGCATATTTTTTCAATTTTGAAGCCTTACTCGCGACTCGCTGATCGCATATTCTTTCGATTTTGAAGCCTTACTCGCGACTCGCTGATCGCATATTCTTTCGATTTTGAAGCCTTACTCGCTACTCGTTGATCGCCAAATCTTGCGATTTTAAAGCCTTACTTGCTACTCGCTGGTCGCATATTTTTTCAATTTTGAAGCCTTACTCGCGACTCGCTGATCGCATATTATTTCGATTTTAAAGCCTTACTTGCTACTCGCTGATCGCATATTTTTTCGATTTTGAAGCCTAACTCACGACCCGCTGATCGCATATTCTTTTGATTTTGAAGCCTTACTCGCTACTCGTTGATCGCCAAATCTTGCGATTTTAAAGCCTTACTTGCTACTCGCTGGTCGCATATTTTTTCAATTTTGAAGCCTTACTCGCGACTCGCTGATCGCATATTATTTCGATTTTAAAAGCCTTACTTGCTAATCGCTGATCGCATATTTTTTCGATTTTGAAGCCTTACTCGCGACTCGCTGATCGCATATTCTTTCGATTTTGAAGCCTTACTCACTACTCGCTGATCGCCAAGTCTTGCGATTTTAAAGCCTAACTCGCTACTCGTTGATCGCCAAATCTTGCGATTTTAAAGCCTTACTTGCTACTCGCTGATCGCATATTTTTTCAATTTTGAAGCCTTACTCACGACTCGCTGATCGCATATTCTTTAAATTTTGAAGCCATACTCGCTACTTGTTGATCGCCAAATCTTGCGATTTTAAAGCCTTACTTGCTACTCGCTGATTGCATATTTTTTCGATTTTCAAGCCTTACTCGCGACTCGCTGATCGCATATTCTTTCGATTTTGAAGCCTTACTCGCTACTCGTTGATCGCCAAATCTTGCGATTTTAAAGCCTTACTTGCTACTCGCTGGTCGCATATTTTTTCAATTTTGAAGCCTTACTCGCGACTCGCTGATCGCATATTCTTTCGATTTTGAAGCCTTACTCGCTACTCGTTTTTCGCCAAATCTTGCGATTTTAAAGCCTTACTTGCTACTCGCTGATCGCATATTTTTTCAATTTTGAAGCCTTACTCGCGACTCGCTGATCGCATATTCTTTCGATTTTGAAGCCTCACTCGCGACTCGCTAATCGCATATTCTTTCGATTTTGAAGCCTTACTCGCGACTCGCTGATCGCAAATTCTTTCGATTTTGAAGCCTCACTCGCGACTCGCTGATCGCATATTCTTTCGATTTTGAAGCCTTACTTGCTACTCGCTGGTCGCATATTTTTTCAATTTTAAAGCCTTACTCGCGACTCGCTGACCGCATATTCTTTCGATTTTAAAGCCTTACGTGCTACTCGCTGATCGCATATTTTTTCGATTTTGAAGCCTTACTTGCTACTCGCTGATCGCATATTTTTTCAATTTTGAAGCCTTACTCGCGACTCGCTGATCGCATATTCTTTCGATTTTGAAGCGTTACTCGCGACTCACTGATCGCATATTCTTTCGATTTTGAAGCCTTACTCGCTACTCGTTGATCGCCAAATCTTGCGATTTTAAAGCCTTACTTGCTACTCGCTGGTCGCATATATTTTCAATTTTGAAGCCTTACTCGCGACTCGCTGATCGCATATTATTTCGATTTTAAAGCCTTACTTGCTACTCGCTGATCGCATATTTTTTCGATTTTGAAGCCTTACTCGCGACCCGCTGATCGCATATTCTTTCGATTTTGAAGCCTTACTCACTACTCGCTGATCGCCAAGTCTTGCGATTTTAAAGCCTAACTCGCTACTCGTTGATCGCCAAATCTTGCGATTTTAAAGCCTTACTTGCTACTCGCTGATCGCATATTTTTAATTTTGAAGCCTTACTCACGACTCGCTGATCGCATATTCTTTAAATTTTGAAGCCTTACTCGCTACTTGTTGATCGCCAAATCTTGCGATTTTAAAGCCTTACTTGCTACTCGCTGATTGCATATTTTTTCGATTTTCAAGCCTTACTCGCGACTCGCTGATCGCATATTCTTTCGATTTTGAAGCCTTACTCGCTACTCGTTGATCGCCAAATCTTGCGATTTTAAAGCCTTACTTGCTACTCGCTGGTCGCATATTTTTTCAATTTTGAAGCCTTACTCGCGACTCGCTGATCGCATATTCTTTCGATTTTGAAGCCTTACTCGCTACTCGTTTTTCGCCAAATCTTGCGATTTTAAAGCCTTACTTGCTACTCGCTGATCGCATATTTTTTCAATTTTGAAGCCTTACTCGCGACTCGCTGATCGCATATTCTTTCGATTTTGAAGCCTCACTCGCGACTCGCTGATCGCATATTCTTTCGATTTTGAAGCCTTACTCGCTACTCGTTGATCGGCAAATCTTGCGATTTTAAAGCCTTACTTGCTACTCGCTGGTCGCATATTTTTTCAATTTTAAAGCCTTACTCGCGACTCGCTGACCGCATATTCTTTCGATTTTAAAGCCTTACGTGCTACTCGCTGATCGCATATTTTTTCGATTTTGAAGCCTTACTTGCTACTCGCTGATCGCATATTCTTTCGATTTTGAAGCCTTACTCGCGACTCACTGATCGCATATTCTTTCGATTTTGAAGCCTTACTCGTTACTCGTTGATCGTCAAATCTTGCGATTTGAAAGCCTTACTTGCTACTCGCTGATCGCATATTTTTTTGATTTTGAAGCCTTACTCGCGACTCGCTGATCGCATATTCTTTCGATTTTGAAGCCTTACTCGCTACTCGTTGATCGCCAAATCTTGCGATTTTAAAGCCTTACTTGCTACTCGCTGGTCGCATATATTTTCAATTTTGAAGCCTTACTCGCGACTCGCTGATCGCATATTATTTCGATTTTAAAGCCTTACTTGCTACTCGCTGATCGCATATTTTTTCGATTTTGAAGCCTTACTCGCGACCCGCTGATCGCATATTCTTTCGATTTTGAAGCCTTACTCGCTACTCGTTTATCGCCAAATCTTGCGATTTTAAAGCCTTACTTGCTACTCGCTGATCGCATATTTTTTCAATTTTGAAGCCTTCTTCGCGACTCGCTGATCGCATATTCTTTCGATTTTGAAGCCTTACTCGCGACTCGCTGATCGCATATTCTTTGGATTTTGAAGCCCTACTCGCTACTCGTTGATCGCCAAATCTTGCGATTTTAAAGCCTTACTTGCTACTCTCTGATCGCATATTTTTTCAATTTTGAAGCCTTACTCGCGACTCGCTGATCGCATATTCTTTAAATTTTGAAGCCTTACTCGCTATTCTTTGATCGCCAAATCTTGCGATTTTAAAGCCTTAGTTGCTACTCGCTGATCGCATATTTTTTCGATTTTGAAGCCTTACTCGCGACTCGCTGATCGTATATTCTTTCGATTTTTAAGCCTTACTCACTACTCGCTTATCGCCAAGTCTTGCGATTTTAAAGCCTTACTTGCTACTCGCTGGTCGCATATTTTTTCAATTTTGAAGCCTTACTCGCGACTCGCTGATCGCATATTCTTTCGATTTTAAAGCCTTACTTGCTACTCGCTGATCGCATATTTTTTCGATTTTGAAGCCTTACTTGCTACTCGCTGATCGCATATTTTTTCAATTTTGAAGCCTTACTCGCGACTCGCTGATCGCATATTCTTTCGATTTTGAAGCCTTACTCGCGACTCGCTGATCGCATATTCTTTAAATTTTGAAGCCTTACTCGCTATTCTTTGATCGCCAAATCTTGCGATTTTAAAGCCTTACTTGCTACTCGCTGGTCGCATATTTTTTCAATCTTGAAGCCTTACTCGCGACTCGCTGATCGCATATTATGTCGATTTTAAAGCCTTACTTGCTACTCGCTGATCGCATATTTTTTCGATTTTGAAGCCTTACTCGCGACCCGTTGATCGCATATTTTTTCGATTTTGAAGCCTTACTCGCGACTCGCTGATCGCATATTCTTTCGATTTTTAAGCCTTACTCACTACTCGCTTATCGCCAAGTCTTGCGATTTTAAAGCCTTACTTGCTACTCGCTGGTCGCATATTTTTTCAATTTTCAAGCCTTACTCGCGACTCGCTGATCGCATATTCTTTCGATTTTAAAGCCTTACTTGCTACTCGCTGATCGCATATTTTTTCGATTTTGAAGACCATTCAACATAATTTAAAAGACTTCTCTATATACGACTACTGCCTGATCTTCATTGGAGAAAGGGATCTACAAAATGGTGATTACCCAAATATACTATACAATCTAAACTGCTCGCTGAAATATATAACCCAGACTAATATTGTTATCTGCACCCCGATCTACGTAAAAGGTGCTTTGATACACAACTACAAAGTGGAGCTATTCAATAACCTCCTCTTATCAGACATAAGAAATAACGAATACGCATATTTCTTCGATAGCAATGCTACCCTATCGCATGAAATGTTTTCCTACAATACGGGGAAAATAAATAAAAACGGTTGGAGAAATATATTTGGCCAGATTATGTCCAGGATAAAACTTGACTACAAAGTTTTCGGCTCACAAGAAGTTTTGCTAATCACACAAAATTATCCGATGAACTCTCCTAATATAGATTCCTCAGAAAACAATGATTTTTTTCGTATATAACAATTTAAACATCCTTCATCAGAATATTGCTGGATTATTAAATAAATCTGATATGCTTAGTGTACACATTCAAGATTTATCTCAACAGAAAAGAGACATAGATATCATCTGTATCACAGAACATTTTATTATGGCCGGACATGAAAAATTATTGAACATTTCCAGCTACAAATTGGGAGCAATTTATGCAAGGCGATCGCAGAAACGAGGAGGGGCATGTATTCTGATTAAAAATGGTCTGGAGTATAAAGAACTTCCGGATATTTCGCATCATTCTATAGCCAATGTCATTGAATGCTGTGGCATAGAAGTAACAAACCATAACCTAATTATAATATGCATCTATAGGCCACCAAAGTTTAATAACTTAAATGTATTTTATGATAAATTAGAGATTATTTTGAAAAAACTATGTACCAACTCTAATAAGAAAATAGTCATGTGTGGGGATTTCAACATAGACACGTTAAAAAGAAATAACTTGACTCTAGACTTTGAGCACTTTCTATTGGGCTACAATCTTAAATTAGAACTTCAACAACCCACCAGGCTCGCCAGCAATACTTGCTTAGACAATTTTGCACGCAGCTCTCAATTAAAGTGTTCATCAGAAGTAGTGGACTTTGCATTGTCTGACCATACTGCTCAATTTTTTAGAAGTTAAAGTAATGAAATCGTATAGAATCAATTCTTGGAGGGTAAAAAAACGAGATCTATCCAATGAAAATATGATAAAGTTTAAAAGTTACCTCAAATGCCTTTCCTTTTCTGAAATTTACCAGACAAATAATGCTAATGAAGCATACGATTATTTTTTAGAACAGTTCCGCTGGCTGTACGATCTTTGCTTTCCATACAAATTGGTAAAAGTTAGGACAAATAAAACCATTAAGTGGGTCACACGTGGCATCCGAGTGTGCAGTAGAAAACAAAGATATTTATTATGGAAATACAGACGCGAACCATCGATCTGTAATAAAATTACGTTCAGAAACTACTCACGCAGATTTCGGAAAATTATTAAATTAACGCAAAAAGCGCAAAATAATTATTTTATTAACACCTCAAGCAACAAATCTAAAGCATCTTGGCAGGTTATCAATAATAAACACCGAATTACCGAACCGATTTCCCAAATTAGAATTCAGGATAAGACCATTACTGATCCGACCAAAATTGCCAGCGCTTTTAATGATTTTTTTATCGACCAAACCCAAAAAAATGTGACTACTACGCCCGACTCTAAGAATTTGACAAGTAACCCAAACTCAATGTTTATGCAACCAGTATTACCGCAAGATGTTTTAAGAGCAATCAAATTATTAAAAAATAAAAACAGCACTGGATATGATGGAATATCAACAAAAGTCGTAAAATTCGTATCGTTTGAGATCGCCTCACATTTAACTCATATACTAAATATATGTATTAGTTCTGGTACATTTCCGGACAGCTTAAAAATAGTTATAGTGAAACCTCTTTTCAGAAAAAAAGATAAGAAAGATCTTGCTAATTATAGGCCAATTGCTTTAATACCAATTTTTTCAAAGGTTATGGAAAGGATTCTCTATGACTCGATAAATCACTTTTTATCTAAATATGACATTTTATGTGCGGAACAAAAGGGTTTCCGAAAGAACAAAGGCATAAATGTGGCCGTTTATGATCTGATAAATGTAATCACGCAAAATGTTGACAAAAAAGTACCCGTTTGTGCAATTCTGACGGACATGACGAGGGCATTTGATTGTGTCGATCATGAAATCTTGGTAAATAAATTATATGCCACAGGGATTAGAGGAAATGTACTTAATCTTCTAAAATCCTATCTCAGTAATCGTAAGCAGCAAACAGAGATCACTAAAATATGCCTGAAAACTAAGAGAGAGAAAAAATATCTATCTAAAGTTAGAATTGTCAAGTATGGTGTACCACAGGGCAGTGTGTTAGGTCCATTATTATTTTTACTGTACATTAATGACTTGCCAAGACACATTAAACATCCCATGGTTCTTTTCGCTGACGATAGCACTGCTTTGATTAAATGCCTTGACAGAAATTCATATGCAGAGGACATAAATGATACATTAACAGATATTATACATTGGCTAGAACATAATAACTTAGTAATTAATATTCAAAAAACCAATGTTATGCATTTTTATCAACGAATTCCACCAGAAATCTTAAATCTTTATTATAATGATCAAAAAGTTGAAGAGGTAACTGCTGCTAAATTCCTGGGTATAATGATAGATAGCCAACTAACATGGAAGCCACAAGCAGAAGAAGTGTGCAAAAAACTAAGTATAGCTGCATATGTTCTTTTTAACCTGTCTAAAAAAGTGAGCACGGCCACGAGATTGGTTGCATACCATGGGTTAGTTGCGTCGATTTTGAGATTCGGCATAATATTTTGGGGAAATTGTAGCCTGAGAGAACAGGTGTTCAAGGCTCAAAAAGATGTCTAAGAGCAATGTGCAATTTAACAGTAACAGATAGCTGCGTACCTGCGTTTAAGTCCCTAAAATTACTTACATTCCCATCTCTTTATATTTTTGAAATTGCTGTTTTCGTCAAGTCAAATATGCATCTTTTTAATAAAGCATCTGATAATAGAAATAGGCCAATACAAAAGCAATATGAAAACATGCCGAATGTGAGTAGTTATGACACCGCCTTATTAAAGAAAAGTGTGTTATATATGGGTCCGACAATATTTAATAAAATGCCCGATAGAATAAAAACACAGACTGTTCCAGTTTTCAAGAAGCAGTTGACAGATTTGTTGACAAAAAAATGTTATTATTCGATAAACGATTTTTTGAACGATAAAGTTTGAATTAATATTAAAATTCAGTATCTATTCTTAATAAAACATTTTTAATTATATTAAATTGTACTGAGTGATTAGTAGCATTTCTGAGGACAATGTGAAGTTCAAACTATTTTCGTTTATGTAACTTATTGACATTATAATTACCTATCTTTTTTGACATTACTATCTGATCTACATTTCGTTTAATATTGACATTGCCTATTGCATTTTATTAAATTTTATTTTATCTTAAAATTGACATTGATAATACTGAATTGTGATAATTTAATTAACAGGTCCATAATTGTCCTCCCATTTAAATGTTTATGTATTTGTACGCCAAATGGCAAAACATAGAGAAACTATAAAATAACCATTGTAACATCTTACACACTACTGTAACCTATGTTTACAAATAAAAAATATTGATTGATTGATTGATTGATTTGAAGCCTTACTTGCTACTCGCTGATCGCATATTTTTTCAATTTTGAAGCCTTACTCGCGACTCGCTGATCGCATATTCTTTCGATTTTGAAGCCTTACTCGCGACTCGCTGATCGCATTTTCATTCGATTTTGAAGCCTTACTCGCTACTCGTTGATCGCCAAATCTTGCGATTTTAAAGCCTTACTTGCTACTCGCTGGTCGCATATTTTTTCCAATTTTGAAGCCTTACTCGCGACTCGCTGATCGCATATTATTTCGATTTTAAAGCCTTACTTGCTACTCGCTGATCGCATATTTTTTCGATTTTGAAGCCTTACTTGCGACCCGCTGATCGCATATTCTTTTGATTTTGAAGCCTTACTCGCTACTCGTTTATCGCCAAATCTTGCGATTTTAAAGCCTTACTTGCTACTCGCTGATCGCATATTTTTTCAATTTTGAAGCCTTCTTCGCGACTCGCTGATCGCATATTTTTTCAATTTTGAAGCCTTACTCGCGACTCGCTGATCGCATATTCTTTCGATTTTGAAGCCTTACTCGCGACTCGCTGATCGCATATTCTTTCGATTTTGAAGCCTTACTCGCTACTCGTTGATCGCCAAATCTTGCGATTTTAAAGCCTTACTTGCTACTCGCTGGTCGCATATTTTTTCAATTTTGAAGCCTTACTCGCGACTCGCTGATCGCATATTATTTCGATTTTAAAGCCTTACTTGCTACTCGCTGATCGCATATTTTTTCGATTTTGAAGCCTAACTCACGACCCGCTGATCGCATATTCTTTTGATTTTGAAGCCTTACTCGCTACTCGTTGATCGCCAAATCTTGCGATTTTAAAGCCTTACTTGCTACTCGCTGGTCGCATATTTTTTCAATTTTGAAGCCTTACTCGCGACTCGCTGATCGCATATTATTTCGATTTTAAAAGCCTTACTTGCTAATCGCTGATCGCATATTTTTTCGATTTTGAAGCCTTACTCGCGACTCGCTGATCGCATATTCTTTCGATTTTGAAGCCTTACTCACTACTCGCTGATCGCCAAGTCTTGCGATTTTAAAGCCTAACTCGCTACTCGTTGATCGCCAAATCTTGCGATTTTAAAGCCTTACTTGCTACTCGCTGATCGCATATTTTTTCAATTTTGAAGCCTTACTCACGACTCGCTGATCGCATATTCTTTAAATTTTGAAGCCATACTCGCTACTTGTTGATCGCCAAATCTTGCGATTTTAAAGCCTTACTTGCTACTCGCTGATTGCATATTTTTTCGATTTTCAAGCCTTACTCGCGACTCGCTGATCGCATATTCTTTCGATTTTGAAGCCTTACTCGCTACTCGTTGATCGCCAAATCTTGCGATTTTAAAGCCTTACTTGCTACTCGCTGGTCGCATATTTTTTCAATTTTGAAGCCTTACTCGCGACTCGCTGATCGCATATTCTTTCGATTTTGAAGCCTTACTCGCTACTCGTTTTTCGCCAAATCTTGCGATTTTAAAGCCTTACTTGCTACTCGCTGATCGCATATTTTTTCAATTTTGAAGCCTTACTCGCGACTCGCTGATCGCATATTCTTTCGATTTTGAAGCCTCACTCGCGACTCGCTGATCGCATATTCTTTCGATTTTGAAGCCTTACTCGCGACTCGCTGATCGCATATTCTTTCGATTTTGAAGCCTCACTCGCGACTCGCTGATCGCATATTCTTTCGATTTTGAAGCCTTACTTGCTACTCGCTGGTCGCATATTTTTTCAATTTTAAAGCCTTACTCGCGACTCGCTGACCGCATATTCTTTCGATTTTAAAGCCTTACGTGCTACTCGCTGATCGCATATTTTTTCGATTTTGAAGCCTTACTTGCTACTCGCTGATCGCATATTTTTTCAATTTTGAAGCCTTACTCGCGACTCGCTGATCGCATATTCTTTCGATTTTGAAGCGTTACTCGCGACTCACTGATCGCATATTCTTTCGATTTTGAAGCCTTACTCGCTACTCGTTGATCGCCAAATCTTGCGATTTTAAAGCCTTACTTGCTACTCGCTGGTCGCATATATTTTCAATTTTGAAGCCTTACTCGCGACTCGCTGATCGCATATTATTTCGATTTTAAAGCCTTACTTGCTACTCGCTGATCGCATATTTTTTCGATTTTGAAGCCTTACTCGCGACCCGCTGATCGCATATTCTTTCGATTTTGAAGCCTTACTCACTACTCGCTGATCGCCAAGTCTTGCGATTTTAAAGCCTAACTCGCTACTCGTTGATCGCCAAATCTTGCGATTTTAAAGCCTTACTTGCTACTCGCTGATCGCATATTTTTAATTTTGAAGCCTTACTCACGACTCGCTGATCGCATATTCTTTAAATTTTGAAGCCTTACTCGCTACTTGTTGATCGCCAAATCTTGCGATTTTAAAGCCTTACTTGCTACTCGCTGATTGCATATTTTTTCGATTTTCAAGCCTTACTCGCGACTCGCTGATCGCATATTCTTTCGATTTTGAAGCCTTACTCGCTACTCGTTGATCGCCAAATCTTGCGATTTTAAAGCCTTACTTGCTACTCGCTGGTCGCATATTTTTTCAATTTTGAAGCCTTACTCGCGACTCGCTGATCGCATATTCTTTCGATTTTGAAGCCTTACTCGCTACTCGTTTTTCGCCAAATCTTGCGATTTTAAAGCCTTACTTGCTACTCGCTGATCGCATATTTTTTCAATTTTGAAGCCTTACTCGCGACTCGCTGATCGCATATTCTTTCGATTTTGAAGCCTCACTCGCGACTCGCTGATCGCATATTCTTTCGATTTTGAAGCCTTACTCGCTACTCGTTGATCGGCAAATCTTGCGATTTTAAAGCCTTACTTGCTACTCGCTGGTCGCATATTTTTTCAATTTTAAAGCCTTACTCGCGACTCGCTGACCGCATATTCTTTCGATTTTAAAGCCTTACGTGCTACTCGCTGATCGCATATTTTTTCGATTTTGAAGCCTTACTTGCTACTCGCTGATCGCATATTCTTTCGATTTTGAAGCCTTACTCGCGACTCACTGATCGCATATTCTTTCGATTTTGAAGCCTTACTCGTTACTCGTTGATCGTCAAATCTTGCGATTTGAAAGCCTTACTTGCTACTCGCTGATCGCATATTTTTTTGATTTTGAAGCCTTACTCGCGACTCGCTGATCGCATATTCTTTCGATTTTGAAGCCTTACTCGCTACTCGTTGATCGCCAAATCTTGCGATTTTAAAGCCTTACTTGCTACTCGCTGGTCGCATATATTTTCAATTTTGAAGCCTTACTCGCGACTCGCTGATCAAATATTATTTCGATTTTAAAGCCTTACTTGCTACTCGCTGATCGCATATTTTTTCGATTTTGAAGCCTTACTCGCTACTCGTTGATCGCCAAATCTTGCGATTTTAAAGCCTTTCTTGCTACTCGCTGGTCGCATATTTTTTCCAATTTTGAAGCCTTACTCGCGACTCGCTGATCGCATATTATTTCGATTTTAAAGCCTTACTTGCTACTCGCTGATCGCATATTTTTTCGATTTTGAAGCCTTACTTGCGACCCGCTGATCGCATATTCTTTTGATTTTGAAGCCTTACTCGCTACTCGTTTATCGCCAAATCTTGCGATTTTAAAGCCTTACTTGCTACTCGCTGATCGCATATTTTTTCAATTTTGAAGCCTTCTTCGCGACTCGCTGATCGCATATTTTTTCAATTTTGAAGCCTTACTTGCGACTCGCTGATCGCATATTCTTTCGATTTTGAAGCCTTACTCGCGACTCGCTGATCGCATATTCTTTCGATTTTGAAGCCTTACTCGCTACTCGTTGATCGCCAAATCTTGCGATTTTAAAGCCTTACTTGCTACTCGCTGGTCGCATATTTTTTCAATTTTGAAGCCTTACTCGCGACTCGCTGATCGCATATTATTTCGATTTTAAAGCCTTACTTGCTACTCGCTGATCGCATATTTTTTCGATTTTGAAGCCTAACTCACGACCCGCTGATCGCATATTTTTTCAATTTTGAAGCCTTACTCGCGACTCGCTGATCGTATATTCTTTCGATTTTGAAGCCTGACTTGCTACTCGCTGATCGCATATTTTTTCGATTTTGAAGCCTTACTCGCGACTCGCTGATCGCATATTCTTTCGATTTTGAAGCCTTACTCGCTACTCGTTTACCGCCAAATCTTGCGATTTTAAAGCCTTACTTGCTACTCGCTGATCGCATATTTTTTCAATTTTGAAGCCTTACTCGCGACTCGCTGTTCGCATATTCTTTCGATTTTGAAGCCTTACTCGCTACTCGTTGATCGCCAAATCTTGCGATTTTAAAGCCTTACTTGCTACTCGCTGATCGCATATTTTTTCAATTTTGAAGCCTTACTCGCGACTCGCTGATCGCATATTCTTTCGATTTTGAAGCCTCACTCGCGACTCGCTGATCGCATATTCTTTCGATTTTGAAGCCTTACTCGCTACTCGTTGATCGGCAAATCTTGCGATTTTAAAGCCTTACTTGCTACTCGCTGGTCGCATATTTTTTCAATTTTAAAGCCTTACTCGCGACTCGCTGACCGCATATTCTTTCGATTTTAAAGCCTTACGTGCTACTCGCTGATCGCATATTTTTTCGATTTTGAAGCCTTACTTGCTACTCGCTGATCGCATATTCTTTCGATTTTGAAGCCTTACTCGCGACTCACTGATCGCATATTCTTTCGATTTTGAAGCCTTACTCGTTACTCGTTGATCGTCAAATCTTGCGATTTGAAAGCCTTACTTGCTACTCGCTGATCGCATATTTTTTTGATTTTGAAGCCTTACTCGCGACTCGCTGATCGCATATTCTTTCGATTTTGAAGCCTTACTCGCTACTCGTTGATCGCCAAATCTTGCGATTTTAAAGCCTTACTTGCTACTCGCTGGTCGCATATATTTTCAATTTTGAAGCCTTACTCGCGACTCGCTGATCGCATATTATTTCGATTTTAAAGCCTTACTTGCTACTCGCTGATCGCATATTTTTTCGATTTTGAAGCCTTACTCGCTACTCGTTGATCGCCAAATCTTGCGATTTTAAAGCCTTACTTGCTACTCGCTGGTCGCATATTTTTTCCAATTTTGAAGCCTTACTCGCGACTCGCTGATCGCATATTATTTCGATTTTAAAGCCTTACTTGCTACTCGCTGATCGCATATTTTTTCGATTTTGAAGCCTTACTTGCGACCCGCTGATCGCATATTCTTTTGATTTTGAAGCCTTACTCGCTACTCGTTTATCGCCAAATCTTGCGATTTTAAAGCCTTACTTGCTACTCGCTGATCGCATATTTTTTCAATTTTGAAGCCTTCTTCGCGACTCGCTGATCGCATATTTTTTCAATTTTGAAGCCTTACTCGCGACTCGCTGATCGCATATTCTTTCGATTTTGAAGCCTTACTCGCGACTCGCTGATCGCATATTCTTTCGATTTTGAAGCCTTACTCGCTACTCGTTGATCGCCAAATCTTGCGATTTTAAAGCCTTACTTGCTACTCGCTGGTCGCATATTTTTTCAATTTTGAAGCCTTACTCGCGACTCGCTGATCGCATATTATTTCGATTTTAAAGCCTTACTTGCTACTCGCTGATCGCATATTTTTTCGATTTTGAAGCCTAACTCACGACCCGCTGATCGCATATTTTTTCAATTTTGAAGCCTTACTCGCGACTCGCTGATCGTATATTCTTTCGATTTTAAAGCCTGACTTGCTACTCGCTGATCGCATATTTTTTCGATTTTGAAGCCTTACTCGCGACTCGCTGATCGCATATTCTTTCGATTTTGAAGCCTTACTCGCTACTCGTTTACCGCCAAATCTTGCGATTTTAAAGCCTTACTTGCTACTCGCTGATCGCATATTTTTTCAATTTTGAAGCCTTACTCGCGACTCGCTGTTCGCATATTCTTTCGATTTTGAAGCCTTACTCGCTACTCGTTGATCGCCAAATCTTGCGATTTTAAATTCTTACTTGCTACTCGCTGATCGCATATTTTTTCAATTTTGAAGCCTTACTCGCGACTCGCTGATCGTATATTCTTTCGATTTTAAAGCCTGACTTGCTACTCGCTGATCGCATATTTTTTCGATTTTGAAGCCTTACTCGCGACTCGCTGATCGCTTATTCTTTCGATTTTGAAGCCTTACTCGCTACTCGTTTACCGCCAAATCTTGCGATTTTAAAGCCTTACTTGCTACTCGCTGATCGCATATTTTTTCAATTTTGAAGCCTTACTTGCGACTTGCTGGTCGCATATTTTTTCAATTTTGAAGCCTTACTCGCGACTCGCTGATCGCATATTCTTTCGATTTTGAAGCCTTACTCGCGACTCGCTGATCGCATATTCTTTCGATTTTAAAGCCTGACTTGCTACTCGCTGATCGCATATTTTTTCGATTTTGAAGCCTTACTCGCGACTCGCTGATCGCATATTCTTTCGATTTTGAAGCCTTACTCGCGACTCGCTGATCGCATATTCTTTCGATTTTGAAGCCTTACTCACTATTTGTTGATCGCCAAATCTTGCGATTTGAAAGCCTTACTTGCTACTCGCTGATCGCATATTTTTTTGATTTTGAAGCCTTACTCGCGACTCGCTGATCGCATATTCTTTCGATTTTGAAGCCTTACTCGCTACTCGTTGATCGCCAAATCTTGCGATTTTAAAGCCTTACTTGCTACTCGCTGGTCGCATATTTTTTCAATTTTGAAGCCTTACTCGCGACTCGTTGATCGCATATTCTTTCGATTTTAAAGCCTGACTTGCTACTCGCTGATCGCATATTTTTTCGATTTTGAAGCCTTACTCGCGACTCGCTGATCGCATATTCTTTCGATTTTGAAGCCTTACTCGCTACTCGTTGATCGCCAAATCTTGCGATTTGAAAGCCTTACTTGCTACTCGCTGATCGCATATTTTTTCGATTTTGAAGCCTTACTCGCGACTCGCTGATCGCATATTCTTTCGATTTTGAAGCCTTACTCGCTACTCGTTGATCGCCAAATCTTGCGATTTTAAAGCCTTACTTGCTACTCGCTGATCGCATATTTTTTCAATTTTGAAGCCTTACTCGCGACTCGCTGATCGCACATTCTTTCGATTTTGAAGCCTTACTCGCTACTCGTTGATCGCCAAATCTTGCGATTTTAAAGCCTTACTTGCTACTCGCTGATCGCATATTTTTTCAATTTTGAAGCCTTACTCGCGACTCGCTGATCGCACATTCTTTCGATTTTGTAGCCTTACTCGCTACTCGTTGATCGCTAAATCTTGCGATTTTAAAGCCTTACTTGCTACTCGCTGATCGCATATTTTTTCAATTTTGAAGCCTTCTTCGCGACTCGCTGATCGCATATTCTTTCGATTTTGAAGCCTAACTCGCTACTCGTTGATCGCCAAATCTTGCGATTTTAAAGCCTTACTTGCTACTCGCTGATCGCATATTTTTTTCAATTTCGAAGCCTTACTCGCGACTTGCTGATCGCATATTCTTTAAATTTCGAAGCCTTACTCGCTACTTGTTGATCGCCAAATCTTGCGATTTTAAAGCCTTACTTGCTACTCGCTGATCGCATATTTTTTCAATTTTGAAGCCTTACTCGCGACTCGCTGATCGCATATTCTTTCGATTTTGAAGCCTTACTCGCGACTCGTTGATCGCCATATCTTGCGATTTTAAAGTCTTACTTGCTACTCGCTGGTCGCAAATTTTTTCAATTTTGAAGCCTTACTCGCGACTCGCTGATCGCATATTCTTTGGATTTTTAAGCCTTACTCGCTACTCGTTGATCGCCAAATCTTGCGATTTTAAAGCCTTACTTGCTACTCGCTGATCGCATATTTTTTCAATTTTAAAGCCTTACTCGCGACTCGCTGATCGCATATTCTTTAAATTTTGAAACCTTACTCGCTACTTGTTGATCGCCAAATCTTGCGATTTGAAAGCCTTACTTGCTACTCGCTGATCACATATTTTTTCGATTTGGAAGCCTTACTCGCGACTCGCTGATCGCATATTCTTTCGATTTTGAAGCCTTACTCGCTACTCGTTGATCGCCAAATCTTGCGATTTTAAAGCCTTACTTGCTACTCGCTGGTCGCATATTTTTTCAATTTTGAAGCCTTACTCGCGACTCGCTGATCGCATATTCTTTCGATTTTAAAGCCTTACTTGCTACTCGCTGATCGCATAATTTTTCGATTTTGTAGCCTTACTCGTTGATCGCTAAATCTTGCGATTTTAAAGCCTTACTTGCTACTCGCTGATCGCATATTTTTTCAATTTTGAAGCCTTCTTCGCGACTCGCTGATCGCATATTCTTTCGATTTTGAAGCCTTATTCGCGACTCGCTGATCGCATATACTTTGGATTTTGAAGCCTAACTCGCTACTCGTTGATCGCCAAATCTTGCGATTTTAAAGCCTTACTTGCTACTCGCTGATCGCATATTTTTTCAATTTCGAAGCCTTACTCGCGACTTGCTGATCGCATATTCTTTAAATTTCGAAGCCTTACTCGCTACTTGTTGATCGCCAAATCTTGCGATTTTAAAGCCTTACTTGCTACTCGCTGATCGCATATTTTTTCAATTTTGAAGCCTTACTCGCGACTCGCTGATCGCATATTCTTTCGGTTTTGAAGCCTTACTCGCGACTCGTTTATCGCCAAATCTTGCGATTTTAAAGCCTGACTTGCTACTCGCTGATCGCATATTTTTTCAATTTTGAAGCCTTACTCGCGACTCGCTGATCGCATATTCTTTGGATTTTTAAGCCTTACTCGCTACTCGTTGATCGCCAAATCTTGCGATTTTAAAGCCTTACTTGCTACTCGCTGATCGCATATTTTTTCAATTTTGAAGCCTTACTCGCGACTCGCTGATCGCATATTCTTTAAATTTTGAAGCCTTACTCGCTACTTGTTGATCGCCAAATCTTGCGATTTGAAAGCCTTACTTGCTACTCGCTGATCGCATATTTTTTCGATTTTGAAGCCTTACTCGCGACTCGCTGATCGCATATTCTTTCGATTTTGAAGCCTTACTCGCTACTCGTTGATCGCCAAATCTTGCGATTTTAAAGCCTTACTTGCTACTCGCTGGTCGCATATTTTTTCAATTTTGAAGCCTTACTCGCGACTCGCTGATCGTATATTCTTTCGATTTTAAAGCCTGACTTGCTATTCGCTGATCGCATATTTTTTCGATTTTGAAGCCTTACTCGCGACTCGCTGATCGCATATTCTTTCGATTTTGAAGCCTTACTCGATACTCGTTTATCGCCAAATCTTGCGATTTTAAAGCCTTACTTGCTACTCGCTGATCGCATATTTTTTCAATTTTGAAGCCTTACTCGCGACTCGCTGATCGCATATTCTTTCGATTTTGAAGCCTTACTCGCAACTCGCTGATCGCATATTCTTTCGATTTTGAAGCCTTACTCGCTACTCGTTGATCGCCAAATCTTGCGATTTAAAAGCCTTACTTGCTACTCGCTGGTCGCATATTTTTTCAATTTTGAAGCCTTACTCGCGACTCGCTGATCGCATATTCTTTCGATTTTAAAGCCTGACTTGCTACTCGCTGATCGCATATTTTTTCGATTTTGAAGCCTTACTCGCGACTCGCTGATCGCATATTCTTTCGATTTTGAAGCCTTACTCGCGACTCGCTGATCGCATATTCTTTCGATTTTGAAGCCTTACTCGCTATTTGTTGATCGCCAAATCTTGCGATTTAAAAGCCTTACTTGCTACTCGCTGATCGCATATTTTTTTGATTTTGAAGCCTTACTCGCGACTCGCTGATCGCATATTCTTTCGATTTTGAAGCCTTACTCGCTACTCGTTGATCGCCAAATCTTGCGATTTTAAAGCCTTACTTGCTACTCGCTGGTCGCATATTTTTTCAATTTTGAAGCCTTACTCGCGACTCGCTGATCGCATATTCTTTCGATTTTGAAGCCTAACTCGCTACTCGTTGATCGCCAAATCTTGCGATTTTAAAGCCTTACTTGCTACTCGCTGATCGCATATTTTTTTCAATTTCGAAGCCTTACTCGCGACTTGCTGATCGCATATTCTTTAAATTTCGAAGCCTTACTCGCTACTTGTTGATCGCCAAATCTTGCGATTTTAAAGCCTTACTTGCTACTCGCTGATCGCATATTTTTTCAATTTTGAAGCCTTACTCGCGACTCGCTGATCGCATATTCTTTCGATTTTGAAGCCTTACTCGCGACTCGTTGATCGCCATATCTTGCGATTTTAAAGTCTTACTTGCTACTCGCTGGTCGCAAATTTTTTCAATTTTGAAGCCTTACTCGCGACTCGCTGATCGCATATTCTTTGGATTTTTAAGCCTTACTCGCTACTCGTTGATCGCCAAATCTTGCGATTTTAAAGCCTTACTTGCTACTCGCTGATCGCATATTTTTTCAATTTTAAAGCCTTACTCGCGACTCGCTGATCGCATATTCTTTAAATTTTGAAACCTTACTCGCTACTTGTTGATCGCCAAATCTTGCGATTTGAAAGCCTTACTTGCTACTCGCTGATCACATATTTTTTCGATTTGGAAGCCTTACTCGCGACTCGCTGATCGCATATTCTTTCGATTTTGAAGCCTTACTCGCTACTCGTTGATCGCCAAATCTTGCGATTTTAAAGCCTTACTTGCTACTCGCTGGTCGCATATTTTTTCAATTTTGAAGCCTTACTCGCGACTCGCTGATCGCATATTCTTTCGATTTTAAAGCCTTACTTGCTACTCGCTGATCGCATAATTTTTCGATTTTGTAGCCTTACTCGTTGATCGCTAAATCTTGCGATTTTAAAGCCTTACTTGCTACTCGCTGATCGCATATTTTTTCAATTTTGAAGCCTTCTTCGCGACTCGCTGATCGCATATTCTTTCGATTTTGAAGCCTTATTCGCGACTCGCTGATCGCATATACTTTGGATTTTGAAGCCTAACTCGCTACTCGTTGATCGCCAAATCTTGCGATTTTAAAGCCTTACTTGCTACTCGCTGATCGCATATTTTTTCAATTTCGAAGCCTTACTCGCGACTTGCTGATCGCATATTCTTTAAATTTCGAAGCCTTACTCGCTACTTGTTGATCGCCAAATCTTGCGATTTTAAAGCCTTACTTGCTACTCGCTGATCGCATATTTTTTCAATTTTGAAGCCTTACTCGCGACTCGCTGATCGCATATTCTTTCGGTTTTGAAGCCTTACTCGCGACTCGTTTATCGCCAAATCTTGCGATTTTAAAGCCTGACTTGCTACTCGCTGATCGCATATTTTTTCAATTTTGAAGCCTTACTCGCGACTCGCTGATCGCATATTCTTTGGATTTTTAAGCCTTACTCGCTACTCGTTGATCGCCAAATCTTGCGATTTTAAAGCCTTACTTGCTACTCGCTGATCGCATATTTTTTCAATTTTGAAGCCTTACTCGCGACTCGCTGATCGCATATTCTTTAAATTTTGAAGCCTTACTCGCTACTTGTTGATCGCCAAATCTTGCGATTTGAAAGCCTTACTTGCTACTCGCTGATCGCATATTTTTTCGATTTTGAAGCCTTACTCGCGACTCGCTGATCGCATATTCTTTCGATTTTGAAGCCTTACTCGCTACTCGTTGATCGCCAAATCTTGCGATTTTAAAGCCTTACTTGCTACTCGCTGGTCGCATATTTTTTCAATTTTGAAGCCTTACTCGCGACTCGCTGATCGTATATTCTTTCGATTTTAAAGCCTGACTTGCTATTCGCTGATCGCATATTTTTTCGATTTTGAAGCCTTACTCGCGACTCGCTGATCGCATATTCTTTCGATTTTGAAGCCTTACTCGATACTCGTTTATCGCCAAATCTTGCGATTTTAAAGCCTTACTTGCTACTCGCTGATCGCATATTTTTTCAATTTTGAAGCCTTACTCGCGACTCGCTGATCGCATATTCTTTCGATTTTGAAGCCTTACTCGCAACTCGCTGATCGCATATTCTTTCGATTTTGAAGCCTTACTCGCTACTCGTTGATCGCCAAATCTTGCGATTTAAAAGCCTTACTTGCTACTCGCTGGTCGCATATTTTTTCAATTTTGAAGCCTTACTCGCGACTCGCTGATCGCATATTCTTTCGATTTTAAAGCCTGACTTGCTACTCGCTGATCGCATATTTTTTCGATTTTGAAGCCTTACTCGCGACTCGCTGATCGCATATTCTTTCGATTTTGAAGCCTTACTCGCGACTCGCTGATCGCATATTCTTTCGATTTTGAAGCCTTACTCGCTATTTGTTGATCGCCAAATCTTGCGATTTAAAAGCCTTACTTGCTACTCGCTGATCGCATATTTTTTTGATTTTGAAGCCTTACTCGCGACTCGCTGATCGCATATTCTTTCGATTTTGAAGCCTTACTCGCTACTCGTTGATCGCCAAATCTTGCGATTTTAAAGCCTTACTTGCTACTCGCTGGTCGCATATTTTTTCAATTTTGAAGCCTTACTCGCGACTCGCTGATCGCATATTCTTTCGATTTTAAAGCCTGACTTGCTACTCGCTGATCGCATATTTTTTCGATTTTGAAGCCTTACCCTCTCGCGCGTTTCTCGTACACACGGGTGTACGAGAGAGTTGAGTGCCCATAGCGCAATTGTACACATGGGTGTACGAGAGTGACTTGCACCGATTGGATATTTTTTCTGTGACGTATATTTTCAAGTTGCAACCCGTTCTTTATTTGATTGAACAGAATAGTTCATTCGCTTTCTATTAAAATATTTTCCATTGGCAATATCGATACATGGAATGAAGAAGATTGAAAAAAATAAAGTGATCCGTCATTCAGCTATCTGTCACTTTTTGGAGCCATTGTTGCGTGTGGTTGCGTGCGGACGAAAATCATGTTTCCAATTAGAAAACGGTGAGTAATCTTATAAGATTTATATAGAATTACTGAGAAATAAGTGTAGATTACGTTGCAAGTGTTTGTTTTTGGAAAAGTAATAAATATGCCAGTGAAAAAGTGACGAAATTTGTGAAGATGCGTATTTTTTTCCGTCATGGCCGTCGTGTTTCGACTTGTTTTAGTGCAAAATTTATCTCGAAATGCTTTGAAATCTACATAAGTTGTTAGTTTATTTACCTATAAACATAATGAAGTTACTACAAAGTTATATAATTGCATATTGTTATCATAATCGTTGTTGAAAGAAAATAAACCGGTAAAAATGGCGCCAAAGTCGTAAACATTGCATAAAGTACAGACAGCAAAAAAATTTTTTCGATTATTTTTTTGTTGTGATTATTGAATATTCAGTATAACGTAAATATTGTCTTAGTGTTCATATCTATGAAAGCCAAATGTAAAGATTGTTTTATTTTTCGATTTTATATTTTTCATGATCAAAAAAAAAATTTTTTTTTCTTCTATTTTACGTTATTTCGCATTTACTTAGGCAGGGTATTATATTATACTTGCAGGCATTTATGGGTTGAGTTGGGTGATCAAAACATTGTACAAGTACCTACTAATATTTTTCATTTTATTTTAAGATTACGTTCTCGAAGCGTCACCCCTGTTGGGGATGACCGGGACAGCCGTGGCAGCCCCGGGCCTAACCGGCTACCCTCGGCTCGTCGGGCCCTGTTATTGGACCTCGTCTGGAAGGCCCCGGAACGGGAAATCGACGGTCCCTCACCACCACGGTGAGTGTCTTTTTCATAGCGTTACCTACAGTGTTCTTTAGTTTCAGTGGTGTAATTTGTAATTGTTTCTTTTTAGGTCTCGAGCTGTCGTCGTCGACCAAACACCTGGGGGTTCTCGACGGTTGACCGATTCGACGGTGCCGATCGAGAATTCCCCAGATGAAAGAGTCCACATCAGCGAAGCAGGGCAGTCCAGGCCTAGCCTGGACTTGCCTATTGGGTAAGTTAATTTTCCTTCACAGTCCTCCTAGGCTATCACGGTGCCATGGGTGTACGACATTGCATTTATTTGTGTTATCTTTATCTAGGGCTGATGAGGCAGAGCTCCTGGATGATTTGGACTTGGACGACGACGAGATCATGGAGCTCCAGTCCAAACATCCCGGGTTCATCCAGCAGAGGTTGAGGAGGCTGCGAGGTGGCGACGCACCGGGGCCATCGAAGGTGCCAACTAAAGCCAGCGCCAGCAACACGGTTGCTCTGGCTTCTCTTGTCTCTAGTGCCATGTCTGAGGCAAGCGTTTCCTCCGAAATTGATGTTCGTCCATCAACTTCGAGGGAAAAATTGCCTTCACGGACGGTAGCTAGAGATTATGGTAGTGACCCCGACAGCGATATCGAGGACGTATACGATGTCTCGGCCATACCAGTTGTCAGGAATGGAATTCCTGACTCCGAGGAGCTTGAGGAACCGGTAGAGGCTTTGATAAACGAGGTCGATACGGGGATGGATAACGCTATCGATACTCTTTTGGGTGATTCGAGTAGTTTCAAGTGGGAAGAAGACTTTGGATCATTCAGGGCTGTTCGTGAGAATTTCTCAGGTCCTACCCCTGGGTCAGTCAAAGACTACGATTCACCATATGATGCCTTTACCGATATTTGGGACGAGGAAATCATAGGGTTGATAGTCACGGAAACTAACCGATATGCCCATCAGGTTATCGATGCTGAGCGTGAAGCAGGGACATTGAAAGCATCATCTCGCCTTCATTCGTGGACGGCCACAAATGCAGACGAAATAATGACTTTATTCGGGATGTTGATGTATATGGCTATCGACTCACGGTCGTCGATAACCGAATATTGGTCATCAGACGATGTGCTCCATTTGCCGGGGTTCAAACGTCTGATAACCTATAATCGGTACATTTTGCTAAATAAGTTTCTTCATTTCGTGGACAATTCAGCTGACGCAAGTCAGCCAATGTCGCGAAATGAGGGTGCTTATTTAGCAAAACAATCGGCCAAGCTGAGGAAGGTGGCTCCTATTATTGAACATCTCAGTAATAAGTTCAATTCCTTGTACAACCTAGGTGCTGAATTCAGCATCGATGAGTCTTTGACCTTATTCAAGGGTCGTTTGTCCTGGATCCAAACAATAAGGTCAAAGGCTGCACGATTTGGAATCAAGTCATATGAACTATGTGAGTCCCGCACTGGTTATATGTCGAGATTCCAAATCTACACCGGTAAAGATGACAGTACTGATGGTAATCCATTACTTGGCGTCGATTTGGGAGGGAAGAGCACTAAAGTAGTTCTAGAGCTTTTGCAAGGTCTCGAACATCGGGGGCATTGTGTGGTGATGGACAATTTTTACAATTGTCCAGCATTAGCACGGTACCTCAAGAGTTTAGGCTTTGATTGCTTTGGAACTCTTCGTGTGAACCGTCGAAACGTCCCTTGTGCCATTGCAAAGGTTCCGAGGAAAGTGAGCAAGGGGACTATTATAGCTCGCCATTGTGGAGATGTATCCATCATTGCATGGATGGACTCCAAAATGGTGAATATAATATCCACCTATCACACCCCCGAAACGTACATGGGAACTAGGGCCGGAAAACCACTTCTGAAACCGGTTTGTGTGAAAGATTATAACGGAGCCATGGGGGGTGTTGATCTAAAGGATCAAAAGCTCTCCATGTATCCGTTAGAGCGAAAGAGATGCCTGAAATGGTATATGAAGATTTTCAAAAGGTTAATGAATGTGAGTGTGCACAATGCGTTTGTGCTGTACCGAAGTTCAATGGCTCGCAGAGATAAATTGGCTGAATCGCATCGTGAGTTTCGCTTTGAACTTGCAAGGTCTCTGATCAAACGGCATCGGCTCTGTTTGACAGAGATTAGCCAAGTTCCAGGGGATCTCATGAGGCTGAGGCGAGATATCGTACACGAGCCAATGTACACATCGGGCAGATCGAATAGAAAGCGATGTATGATATGTTATCGACAGAAGAAAACTAAATTGATTCATTCTCGGTGCGTTCAGTGCGATATATATCTTTGCTTTGAAGACTGCTGGAGAATTTGGCATTCTGCAGCAGAGCTTCCGGGCGAAGATCTTATAGAGCGGCCGAGACCGAAGCGCCGAGACTAATCATTTTAGGGCATGGTCGAGAAGCGTGGTTGTTTTATGAATGTGGTGTGGTGATCTGGGGCCTCTCGTGCGGGTCGCGTTTCGACGGGACGTCTAACCGTTGAACATATCTCGTTTATTACTGCTTCAGTTGCTGCTATCGGAGGCGTTACTACTATCGGGGACGAGACGATAGCCTAGTAGCGCCTTCTGCGTTGGCATATTCATCGGGGACTGGTATCTTACGGGACAGATATCAGTCTCAGTTTGTGCGTTGTAAATAATGTACGAATACTCATTATATGTAATGTACAAATACATTTGTAATTTTTGCTTTAGTCTGAGATTGCGCATTGTGAAATTGTATATTTTTGAAAATAAAACCCATAATACAGGACAAAACCCCAATGTATATCCTAGCTGTTACAATAAAACCTTCAATATATCTATGTAAATGTACGAATACATTTGTTATTTTTGCTTTAGTCTGAGATTGAGTATTGTGAAATTGTATATTTTTGAAAGTAAAACCCATAATACAGGACAAAATCTCAATGTGTAAAGTGAACCTTATGACAAAATATATGTTTTTACATTTTTATTTTTATTCTTTTATTTTTTCATAACATAAATAAATTCCCTGAAAAGCAGTACATTTTATTCCAAATCATTCAAAGGCTTCTCTGAGAAAGGAAGGAAGATTGGTGGTTGATGCAGTTGTTAGTAAGTATATAACTGAACGAGCGACGACTTAGTGAGGGTCGTGGAAATCCACTGGATGCGAGACACACAGAACCGGTCATTGTTGCGATGTTTGGGGTTAGGCCTTTATCCAGCAGTGGATGTCTTTCAGCTGAAATGATGATGATATGTATAAAGATCATCGTCTAGTTCTTTGAATGACGTAGGGATCCGATAAGAAAGGATTACTCAAAATTCTATCAAAAACGGGGGGGGGATTCGTGTGGAAACATGTACTTTCCCGTGGTTGAAACCGCTGGTAAAAGCAAGTCTATCATCATCATTTCAGCCAAAAGACGTCCACTGCTAGACATAGACCTCCCCAAAGGGGGGGGGGGGTTGAACCATAACCCACCACGCTGATCCAATGCGTGTTGGCGGGTCGCCATAGCTTCATGGCAAGGGTGCACCACGTGCAGGTGAGGCTTGGGTCCCCATGGATGTTGAATGGGACCCCTATACACCCCGCTAGTCTAAAGCTAGTCTATATTGGTATATAACTAACATATCAACGCAAATCCGAAAAACACATGAAATAGGAGTGTGACATTTCGCACAATTCCTTAGCACTGTTCTTTGTATGACGAAGGTATCCGATAAGAAAAGATTAATCTAAATTCTATCCCAAAGGGGGAGAAAAATTTTCATTTTCACTCAAAAATATAGGTATATAAAACATGCAATAATTAGCCACTCTGAGATAATAATACAAGACGTACAATGATTTAGTTTCACTATATCAGATCTTGACAAAATTTATACGAATCTACCTTGGGAGTATTTTGCTTTTCAAATATATCTTTTTTTATCCATACTAAATCGATTGAACTACTACTGGCTACTTTTACTTACCACAAAATCTAAATACCTTGATAAAAACATACTTACACGCGAACAACACCTACTATTCTGGTTCTAACGGTTTTATAAAATATAAATGAAAATAAAATAAAAAAAACTTTTTTTGTAAAACAATATTACAAAAAAGTTTATTTACAATAAAGTAGCATTACTAACAGTAACATAACAAAAATCATTATAAACACCACTAATAACACATTATAAAAATACAGTAAAAAATTTATAGTACATCGAAAATTTCTTCTCGTAACCTTTTTCAGGCAACAGTACACCGCGCAAAATGTAAACACTGACGAGATAGGTACCTACCTATCTCGTCAGTGTTTACATTTTGCGCGCCAGTAATGGCGGCTTTTTGTTGAGTTGCGGAAAAAGTGATTGTGTCGTGTAATTATTGTGTTTTGATGTGATATGAGTAATATTGTTTTTGCGCAAATGTATGGACTATCGTATTCAAGTGTTTTTTTCGAGAATATGTGTGTGGTTTTGGTGTAATGTGAGAAAGTTAAAGGTTATGTGTAAGAAAATTTGCAAAATGCCAATTTATCTCGTCGCTACGAAGTCAGGTCAGTTTCATTTATTTATAATCTTACACAGTTCGATAGGAAAACTAATGGGCTTTCCGGGAAGGTATAATTTATTGCATATAATTATCAATATAACCACGAAATTTGCGTTTTTCTCAAGGTCAAACCAAAACAAAAGAATAATCGAAAATCCTCGACGCGTGAGGCATTTTGGGTGAATGTTCGCGAACGTTCGAGAGGTTACTCGCGACTCGCTGATCGCACATTTTTTCGATTTTGAAGCCTTACTCGCTACTCGTTGATCGCCAAATCTTGCGATTTGAAAGCCTTACTTGCTACTCGCTGATCGCATATTTTTTCGATTTTGAAGCCTTACTCGCGACTCGCTGATCGCATATTCTTTCGATTTTGAAGCCTTACTCGCTACTCGTTGATCGCCAAATCTTGCGATTTTAAAGCCTTACTTGCTACTCGCTGATCGCATATTTTTTCAATTTTGAAGCCTTACTTGCTACTCGCTGATCGCATATTTTTTCAATTTTGAAGCCTTCTTCGCGACTCGCTGATCGCCAAATCTTGCGATATTAAAGCCTTACTTGCTACTCGCTGGTCGCATATTTTTTCAATTTTGAAGCCTTACTCGCGACTCGCTGATCTCATATTCTTTCGATTTTGAAGCCTTCTTCGCGACTCGCTGATCGCATATTCTTTCGATTTTGAAGCCTTACTCGCGACTCGCTGATCGCATATTCTTTGGATTTTGAAACCTTACTCGCTACTCGTTGATCGCCAAATCTTGCGATTTTAAAGCCTTACTTGCTTCTCGCTGATCGCATATTTTTTCAATTTTGAAGCCTTACTCGCGATACGCTGATCGCATATTCTTTCGATTTTGAAGCCTTACTCGCGACTCGCTGATCGCATATTCTTTCGATTTTGAAGCCTTACTCGCGACTCGTTGATCGCCAAATCTTGCGATTTTAAAGCCTTACTTGCTACTCGCTGGTCGAATATTTTTTCAATTTTGAAGCCTTACTCGCGACTCGCTGATCGCATATTCTTTGGATTTTGAAGCCTTACTCGCTACTCGTTGATCGCCAAATCTTGCGATTTAAAAGCCTTACTTGCTACTCGCTGATCGCATATTTTTTCAATTTTGAAGCCTTACTCGCGAGTCGCTGATCGCATATTCTTTAAATTTTGAAGTTTTACTCGCTACTTGTTGATCGCCAAATCTTGCGATTTGAAAGCCTTACTTGCTACTCGCTGATCGCATATTTTTTCGATTTTGAAGCCTTACTCGCGACTCGCTGATCGCATATTCTTTCGATTTTGAAGCCTTACTCGCTACTCGTTGATCGCCAAATCTTGCGATTTTAAAGCCTTACTTGCTACTCGCTGGTCGCATATTTTTTCAATTTTGAAGCCTTACTCGCGACTCGCTGATCGCATATTCTTTCGATTTTAAATCCTGACTTGCTACTCGCTGATCGCATATTTTTTCGATTTTGAAGCCTTACTCGCGACTCGCTGATCGCACATTCTTTGGATTTTGAAGCCTTACTCGCTACTTGTTGATCGCCAAATCTTGCGATTTTAAAGCCTTACTTGCTACTCGCTGATCGCATATTTTTTCAATTTCGAAGCCTTACTCGCGACTCGCTGATCACATATTCTTTAAATTTCGAAGCCTTACTCGCTACTTGTTGATCGCCAAATCCTGCTATTTTAAAGCCTTACTTGCTACTCGCTGATCGCATATTTTTTCGATTTTGAAGCCTTACTCGCGACTCGCTGATCGCATATTCTTTCGATTTTGAAACCTTACTCGCTACTCGTTGATCGCCAAATCTTGCGATTTTAAAGCCTAACTTGCTACTAGCTGGTCGCATATTTTTTCAATTTTGAAGTCTTACTCGCGACTCGCTGATCGCATATTCTTTCGATTCTAAAGCCTGACTTGCTACTCGCTGATCACATATTTTTTCGATTTTGAAACCTTACTCGCGACTCGCTGATCGCATATTCTTTGGATTTTGAAACCTTACTCGCTACTCGTTGATCGCCAAATCTTGCGATTTTAAAGCCTTACTTGCTACTCGCTGATCGCATATTTTTTCAATTTTGAAGCCTTACTCGCGACTCGCTGATCGCATATTCTTTCGATTTTGAAGCCTTACTCGCTACTCGTTGATCGCCAAATCTTGCGATTTTAAAGCCTTACTTGCAACTCGCTGATCGCATATTTTTTCAATTTTGAAGCCTTACTCGCGACTCGCTGATCGCACATTCTTTCGATTTTGTAGCCTTACTCGCTACTCGTTGATCGCTAAATCTTGCGATTTTAAAGCCTTACTTGCTACTCGCTGATCGCATACTTTTTCAATTTTGAAGCCTTCTTCGCGACTCGCTGATCGCATATTCTTTCGATTTTGAAGCCTTACTCGCGACTCGCTGATCGCATATTCTTTGGATTTTGAAATCTTATTCGCTACTCGTTGATCGCCAAATCTTGCGATTTTAAAGCCTTACTTGCTACTCGCTGATCGCATATTTTTTTAATTTTGAAGCCTTACTCGCGACTCGCTGATCGCATATTCTTTCGATTTTGAAGCCTTACTCGCGACTCGCTGATCGCATATTCTTTCGATTTTGAAGCCTTACTCGCGACTCGTTGATCGCCAAATATTGCGATTTTAAAGCCTTACTTGCTACTCGCTGATCGCATATTTTTTCGATTTTGAAGCCTTACTCGCGACTCGCTGATCGCATATTCTTTCGATTTTGAAGCCTTACTCGCTACTCGTTGATCGCCAAATCTTGCGATTTTAAAACCTAACTTGCTACTCGCTGATCGCATATTTTTTCAATTTTGAAGCCTTACTCGCGACTCGCTGATCGCATATTCCTTCGATTTTGAAGCCTTACTCGCTACTTGTTGAGCGCCAAATCTTGCGATTTGAAAGCCTTACTTGCTACTCGCTGATCGCATATTTTTTCGATTTTGAAGCCTTACTCGCGACTCGCTGATCGCATATTCTTTCGATTTTGAAGCCTTACTCGCTACTCGTTGATCGCCAAATCTTGCGATATTAAAGCCTTACTTGCTACTCGCTGGTCGCATATTTTTTCAATTTTGAAGCCTTACTCGCGACTCGCTGATCTCATATTCTTTCGATTTTGAAGCCTTCTTCGCGACTCGCTGATCGCATATTCTTTCGATTTTGAAGCCTTACTCGCGACTCGCTGATCGCATATTCTTTGGATTTTGAAACCTTACTCGCTACTCGTTGATCGCCAAATCTTGCGATTTTAAAGCCTTACTTGCTTCTCGCTGATCGCATATTTTTTCAATTTTGAAGCCTTACTCGCGATACGCTGATCGCATATTCTTTCGATTTTGAAGCCTTACTCGCGACTCGCTGATCGCATATTCTTTCGATTTTGAAGCCTTACTCGCGACTCGTTGATCGCCAAATCTTGCGATTTTAAAGCCTTACTTGCTACTCGCTGGTCGAATATTTTTTCAATTTTGAAGCCTTACTCGCGACTCGCTGATCGCATATTCTTTGGATTTTGAAGCCTTACTTGCGACTCGCTGATCGCATATTCTTTCGATTTTAAAGCCTGACTTGCTACTCGCTGATCGCATATTTTTTCAATTTTGAAGCCTTACTCGCGAGTCGCTGATCGCATTTTCTTTAAATTTTGAAGTTTTACTCGCTACTTGTTGATCGCCAAATCTTGCGATTTGAAAGCCTTACTTGCTACTCGCTGATCGCATATTTTTTCGATTTTGAAGCCTTACTCGCGACTCGCTGATCGCATATTCTTTCGATTTTGAAGCCTTACTCGCTACTCGTTGATCGCCAAATCTTGCGATTTTAAAGCCTTACTTGCTACTCGCTGATCGCATATTTTTTCGATTTTGAAGCCTTACTCGCGACTCGCTGATCGCATATTCTTTCGATTTTGAAGCCTTACTCGCTTCTCGTTGATCGCCAAATCTTGCGATTTTAAAGCCTTACTTGCTACTCGCTGGTCGCATATTTTTTCAATTTTGAAGCCTTACTCGCGACTCGCTGATCGTATATTCTTTCGATTTTAAAGCCTGACTTGCTACTCGCTGATCGCATATTTTTCGATTTTGAAGCCTTACTCGCGACTCGCTGATCGCATATTCTTTCGATTTTGAAGCCTTACTCGCTACTCGTTTATCGCCAAATCTTGCGATTTTAAAGCCTTACTTGCTACTCGCTGATCGCATATTTTTTCAATTTTGAAGCCTTACTCGCGACTCGCTGATCGCATATTCTTTCGATTTTGAAGCCTTACTCGCTACTCGTTGATCGCCAAATCTTGCGATTTTAAATTCTTACTTGCTACTCGCTGGTCGCATATTTTTTCAATTTTGAAGCCTTACTCGCGACTCGCTGATCGCATATTCTTTCGATTTTGAAGCCTTACTCGCTACTCGCTGATCGCATATTCTTTGGATTTTGAAACCTTACTCGCTACTCGTTGATTGCCAAATCTTGCGATTTTTAAGCCTTACTTGCTACTCGCTGATCGCATATTTTTTCAATTTTGAAGCCTTACTCGCGACTCGCTGATCGCATATTCTTTCGATTTTGAAGCCTTACTCGCGACTCGCTGATCGCATATTATTTCAATTTTGAAGCCTTACTCGCGACTAGTTGATCGCCAAATCTTGCGATTTTAAAGCCTTACTTGCTACTCGCTGATCGCATATTTTTTCGATTTTGAAGCCTTACTCGCGTTTCGCTGATCGCATATTCTTTGGATTTTGAAGCCTTACTCGCTACTCGTTGATCGCCAAATCTTGCGATTTTAAAGCCTTACTTGCTACTCGCTGATCGCATATTTTTTCAATTTTGAAGCCTCACTCGCGAGTCGCTGATCGCATATTCTTAAAATTTTGAAGCCTTACTCGCTACTTGTTGATCGCCAAATATTTCGATTTTAAAGCCTGACTTGCTACTCGCTGATTGCATATTTTTTCGATTTTGAAGCCTTACTCGCGACTCGCTGATCGCACATTCTTTGGATTTAGAAGCCTTACTCGCTACTCGTTGATCGCCAAATCTTGCGATTTTAAAGCCTTACTTGCTACTCGCTGATCGCATATTTTTTCAATTTCGAAGCCTTACTCGCGACTCGCTGATCGCATATTCTTTATATTTCGAAGCCTTACTCGCTACTTGTTGATCGCATATTCTTTGGATTTTGAAGCCTTACTCGCTACTCGTTGATCGCCAAATCTTGCGATTTTAAAGCCTTACTTGCTACTCGCTGGTCGCATATTTTTTCAATTTTGAAGCCTTACTCACGACTCGCTGATCGCATATTCTTTCGATTTTAAAGCCTGACTTGCTACTCGCTGATCGCATAATTTTTCGATTTTGAAGCCTTACTCGCGACTCGCTGATCGCATATTCTTTCGATTTTAAAGCCTTACTCGTGACTCGATGATTGCATATTCTTTCGATTTTGAAGCCTTACTCGCTACTCGTTGATCGCCAAATCTTGCGATTTTAAAGCCTTACTTGCTACTCGCTGATCGCATATTTTTTCGATTTTGAAGCCTTACTCGCGACTCGCTGATCGCATATTCTTTCGATTTAAAAGCCTGACTTGCTTCTCGCTGATCGCATATTTTTTCGATTTTGAAGCCTTACTCGCGACTCGCTGATCGCATATTCTTTCGATTTTGAAGCCTTACTCGCTACTCGTTGATCGCCAAATCTTGCGATTTTAAAGCCTAACTTGCTACTCGCTGGTCGCATATTTTTTCAATTTTGAAGCCTTACTCGCGACTCGCTGATCGCATATTCTTTCGATTTTAAAGCCTGACTTGCTACTCGCTGATCGCATATTTTTTCGATTTTGAAGCCTTACTCGCGACTCGCTGATCGCATATTCTTTCGATTTTGAAGCCTTACTCGCTACTCGTTTATCGCCAAATCTTGCGATTTTAAAGCTTTACTTGCTACTCGCTGATCGCATATTTTTAAGCCTTACTCGCTACTCGCTGATCGCATATTCTTTCGATTTTGAAGCCTTACTCGCTACTCGTTGATCGCCAAATCTTGCGATTTTAAAGCCATACTTGCTACTCGCTGATCGCATATTTTTTCAATTTTGAAGCCTTACTCGCGACTCGCTGATCGCACATTCTTTCGATTTTGTAGCCTTACTCGCTACTCGTTGATCGCTAAATCTTGCGATTTTAAAGCCTTACTTGCTACTCGCTGATCGCATATTTTTTCAATTTTGAAGCCTTCTTCGCGACTCGCTGATCGCATATTCTTTCGATTTTGAAGCCTTACTCGCGACTCGCTGATCGCATATTCTTTCGATTTAAAGCCTGACTTGCTTCTCGCTGATCGCATATATTTTTTCGATTTTGAAGCCTTACTCGCGACTCGCTGATCGCATATTCTTTCGATTTTGAAGCCTTACTCGCTACTCGTTGATCGCCAAATCTTAACTTGCTACTCGCTGGTCGCATATTTTTTCAATTTTGAAGCCTTACTCGCGACTCGCTGATCGCATATTCTTTCGATTTTAAAGCCTGACTTGCTACTCGCTGATCGCATATTTTTTCGATTTTGAAGCCTTACTCGCGACTCGCTGATCGCATATTCTTTCGATTTTGAAGCCTTACTCGCTACTCGTTTATCGCCAAATCTTGCGATTTTAAAGTTTTGCTTGCTACTCGCTGATCGCATATTTTTAAGCCTTACTCGCTACTCGCTGATCGCATATTCTTTCGATTTTGAAGCCTTACTCGCTACTCGTTGATCGCCAAATCTTGCGATTTTAAAGCCTTACTTGCTACTCGCTGATCGCATATTTTTTCAATTTTGAAGCCTTACTCGCGACTCGCTGATCGCATATTCTTTCGATTTTGAAGCCTTACTCGCTACTCGTTGATCGCCAAATCTTGCGATTTTAAAGCCTTAGTTGCTACTCGCTGATCGCATATTTTTTCAATTTCGGAACCTTACTCGCGACTTGCTGATCGCATATTCTTTAAATTTCGAAGCCTTACTCGCTACTTGTTGATCGCCAAATCTTGCGATTTTAAAGCCTTACTTGCTACTCGCTGGTCGCATATTTTTTCAATTTTGAAGCCTTACTCGCGACTCGCTGATCGCATATTCTTTCGATTTTAAAGCCTGACTTGCTACTCGCTGATCGCATATTTTTTCGATTTTGAAGCCTTACTCGCGACTCGCTGATCGCATATTCTTTCGATTTTGAAGCCTTACTCGCTACTCGTTTATCGCCAAATCTTGCGATTTTAAAGCTTTGCTTGCTACTCGCTGATCGCATATTTTTAAGCCCTACTCGCTACTCGCTGATCGCATATTCTTTCGATTTTGAAGCCTTACTCGCTACTCGTTGATCGCCAAATCTTGCGATTTTAAAGCCTTACTTGCTACTCGCTGATCGCATATTTTTTCAATTTTGAAGCCTTACTCGCGACTCGCTGATCGCATATTCTTTCGATTTTGAAGCTTTACTCGCTACTCGTTGATCGCCAAATCTTGCGATTTTAAAGCCTTAGTTGCTACTCGCTGATCGCATATTTTTTCAATTTCGAAACCTTACTCGCGACTTGCTGATCGCATATTCTTTAAATTTCAAAGCCTTACTCGCTACTTGTTGATCGCCAAATCTTGCGATTTTAAAGCCTTACTTGCTACTCGCTGATCGCATATTTTTTCAATTTTAAAGCCTTCTTCGCGACTCGCTGGTCGCATATTTTTTCAATTTTAAAGCCTTACTCGCGACTCGCTGATCGCATATTCTTTTGATTTTGATGCCTTACCCGCTACTCGTTGATCGCCAAATCATGCGATTTTAAAGCCTTACTTGCTACTCGCTGATCGCATATTTTTTCAATTTTGAAGCCTTACTCGCGACTCGCTGATCGCATATTCTTTCGATTTTGAGGCCTTACTCGCGACTCGCTGATCGCATATTCTTTCGATTTTGAAGCCTTACTCGCGACTCGTTGATCGCCAAATCTTGCGATTTTAAAGCCTTACATGCTACTCGCTGGTCGCATATTTTTTCAATTTTGAAGCCTTACTCGCGACTCGCTGATCGCATATTCTTTGGATTTTGAAGCCTTACTCGCTACTCGTTGATCGCCAAATCTTGCGATTTTAAAGCCTTACTTGCTACTCGCTGATCGCATATTTTTTCAATTTTGAAGCCTTACTCGCGAGTCGCTGATCGCATATTCTTTAAATTTTGAAGCCTTACTCGCTATTTGTTGATCGCCAAATCTTGCGATTTTAAAGCCTTACTTGCTACTCGCTGATCGCATATTTTTTCGATTTTGAAGCCTTACTCGCGACTCGCTGTTCGCATATTCTTTCGATTTTGAAGCCTTACTCGCTACTCGTTGATCGCCAAATCTTGCGATTTTAAAGCCTTACGTGCTACTCGCTGGTCGCATATTTTTTCAATTTTGAAGCCTTACTCGCGACTCGCTGATCGCATATTCTTTCGATTTTGAAGCCTTACTCGCTACTCGCTGATCGCATATTCTTTGGATTTTGAAACCTTACTCGCTACTCGTTGATCGCCAAATCTTGCGATTTTTAAGCCTTACTTGCTACTCGCTGATCGCATATTTTTTCAATTTTGAAGCCTTACTCGCGACTCGCTGATCGCATATTCTTTCGATTTTGAAGCCTTACTCGCGACTCGCTGATCGCATATTCTTTCAATTTTGAAGCCTTACTCGCGACTCGTTGATCGCCAAATCTTGCGATTTTAAAGCCTTACTTTCTACTCGCTGATCGCATATTTTTTCGATTTTGAAGCCTTACTCGCGACTCGCTGATCGCATATTCTTTGGATTTTGAAGCCTTACTCGCTACTCGTTGATCGCCAAATCTTGCGATTTTAAAGCCTTACTTGCTACTCGCTGATCGCATATTTTTTCAATTTTGAAGCCTCACTCGCGAGTCGCTGATCGCATATTCTTTAAATTTTGAAGCCTTACTCGCTACTTGTTGATCGCCAAATCTTGCGATTTTAAAGCCTTACTTGCTACTCGCTGATCGCATATTTTTTCGATTTTGAAGCCTTACTCGCGACTCGCTGATCGCATATTCTTTCGATTTTGAAGCCTTACTCGCTACTCGTTGATCGCCAAATCTTGCAATTTTAAAGCCTTACTTGCTACTCGCTGGTCGCATATTTTTTCGATTTTGAAGCCTTACTCACGACTCGCTGATCGCATATTCTTTCGATTTTAAAGCCTGACTTGCTACTCGCTGATCGCATATTTTTTCGATTTTGAAGCCTTACTCGCGACTCGCTGATCGCACATTCTCTGGATTTTGAAGCCTTACTCGCTACTCGTTGATCGCCAAATCTTGCGATTGTAAAGCCTTACTTGCTACTCGCTGATCGCATATTTTTTCAATTTCGAAGCCTTACTCGCGACTCGCTGATCGCATATTCTTTAAATTTCGAAGCCTTACTCGCTACTTGTTGATCACCAAATCTTGCGATTTTAAAGCCTTACTTCCTACTCGCTGATCGCGTATTTTTTCGATTTTGAAGCGTTAGTCGCGACTCGCTGATCGCATATTCTTTGGATTTTGAAGCCTTACTCGCTACTCGTTGATCGCCAAATCTTGCGATTTTAAAGCCTTACTTGCTACTCGCTGGTCGCATATTTTTTCAATTTTGAAGCCTTACTCGCGACTCGCTGATCGCATATTCTTTCGATTTTAAAGCCTGACTTGCTACTCGCTGATCGCATATTTTTTCAATTTTGAAGCCTTCTTCGCGACTCGCTGATCGCATATTCTTTCGATTTTGAAGCCTTACTCGCGACTCGCTGATCGCATATTCTTTCGATTTTAAAGCCTGACTTGCTTCTCGCTGATCGCATATATTTTTTCGATTTTGAAGCCTTACTCGCGACTCGCTGATCGCATATTCTTTCGATTTTGAAGCCTTACTCGCTACTCGTTGATCGCCAAATCTTAACTTGCTACTCGCTGGTCGCATATTTTTTCAATTTTGAAGCCTTACTCGCGACTCGCTGATCGCATATTCTTTCGATTTTAAAGCCTGACTTGCTACTCGCTGATCGCATATTTTTTCGATTTTGAAGCCTTACTCGCGACTCGCTGATCGCATATTCTTTCGATTTTGAAGCCTTACTCGCTACTCGTTTATCGCCAAATCTTGCGATTTTAAAGTTTTGCTTGCTACTCGCTGATCGCATATTTTTAAGCCTTACTCGCTACTCGCTGATCGCATATTCTTTCGATTTTGAAGCCTTACTCGCTACTCGTTGATCGCCAAATCTTGCGATTTTAAAGCCTTACTTGCTACTCGCTGATCGCATATTTTTTCAATTTTGAAGCCTTACTCGCGACTCGCTGATCGCATATTCGTTCGATTTTGAAGCCTTACTCGCTACTCGTTGATCGCCAAATCTTGCGATTTTAAAGCCTTAGTTGCTACTCGCTGATCGCATATTTTTTCAATTTCGGAACCTTACTCGCGACTTGCTGATCGCATATTCTTTAAATTTCGAAGCCTTACTCGCTACTTGTTGATCGCCAAATCTTGCGATTTTAAAGCCTTACTTGCTACTCGCTGGTCGCATATTTTTTCAATTTTGAAGCCTTACTCGCGACTCGCTGATCGCATATTCTTTCGATTTTAAAGCCTGACTTGCTACTCGCTGATCGCATATTTTTTCGATTTTGAAGCCTTACTCGCGACTCGCTGATCGCATATTCTTTCGATTTTGAAGCCTTACTCGCTACTCGTTTATCGCCAAATCTTGCGATTTTAAAGCTTTGCTTGCTACTCGCTGATCGCATATTTTTAAGCCCTACTCGCTACTCGCTGATCGCATATTCTTTCGATTTTGAAGCCTTACTCGCTACTCGTTGATCGCCAAATCTTGCGATTTTAAAGCCTTACTTGCTACTCGCTGATCGCATATTTTTTCAATTTTGAAGCCTTACTCGCGACTCGCTGATCGCATATTCTTTCGATTTTGAAGCTTTACTCGCTACTCGTTGATCGCCAAATCTTGCGATTTTAAAGCCTTAGTTGCTACTCGCTGATCGCATATTTTTTCAATTTCGAAACCTTACTCGCGACTTGCTGATCGCATATTCTTTAAATTTCAAAGCCTTACTCGCTACTTGTTGATCGCCAAATCTTGCGATTTTAAAGCCTTACTTGCTACTCGCTGATCGCATATTTTTTCAATTTTAAAGCCTTCTTCGCGACTCGCTGGTCGCATATTTTTTCAATTTTAAAGCCTTACTCGCGACTCGCTGATCGCATATTCTTTTGATTTTGATGCCTTACCCGCTACTCGTTGATCGCCAAATCATGCGATTTTAAAGCCTTACTTGCTACTCGCTGATCGCATATTTTTTCAATTTTGAAGCCTTACTCGCGACTCGCTGATCGCATATTCTTTCGATTTTGAGGCCTTACTCGCGACTCGCTGATCGCATATTCTTTCGATTTTGAAGCCTTACTCGCGACTCGTTGATCGCCAAATCTTGCGATTTTAAAGCCTTACATGCTACTCGCTGGTCGCATATTTTTTCAATTTTGAAGCCTTACTCGCGACTCGCTGATCGCATATTCTTTGGATTTTGAAGCCTTACTCGCTACTCGTTGATCGCCAAATCTTGCGATTTTAAAGCCTTACTTGCTACTCGCTGATCGCATATTTTTTCAATTTTGAAGCCTTACTCGCGAGTCGCTGATCGCATATTCTTTAAATTTTGAAGCCTTACTCGCTATTTGTTGATCGCCAAATCTTGCGATTTTAAAGCCTTACTTGCTACTCGCTGATCGCATATTTTTTCGATTTTGAAGCCTTACTCGCGACTCGCTGTTCGCATATTCTTTCGATTTTGAAGCCTTACTCGCTACTCGTTGATCGCCAAATCTTGCGATTTTAAAGCCTTACGTGCTACTCGCTGGTCGCATATTTTTTCAATTTTGAAGCCTTACTCGCGACTCGCTGATCGCATATTCTTTCGATTTTGAAGCCTTACTCGCTACTCGCTGATCGCATATTCTTTGGATTTTGAAACCTTACTCGCTACTCGTTGATCGCCAAATCTTGCGATTTTTAAGCCTTACTTGCTACTCGCTGATCGCATATTTTTTCAATTTTGAAGCCTTACTCGCGACTCGCTGATCGCATATTCTTTCGATTTTGAAGCCTTACTCGCGACTCGCTGATCGCATATTCTTTCAATTTTGAAGCCTTACTCGCGACTCGTTGATTGCCAAATCTTGCGATTTTAAAGCCTTACTTTCTACTCGCTGATCGCATATTTTTTCGATTTTGAAGCCTTACTCGCGACTCGCTGATCGCATATTCTTTGGATTTTGAAGCCTTACTCGCTACTCGTTGATCGCCAAATCTTGCGATTTTAAAGCCTTACTTGCTACTCGCTGATCGCATATTTTTTCAATTTTGAAGCCTCACTCGCGAGTCGCTGATCGCATATTCTTTAAATTTTGAAGCCTTACTCGCTACTTGTTGATCGCCAAATCTTGCGATTTTAAAGCCTTACTTGCTACTCGCTGATCGCATATTTTTTCGATTTTGAAGCCTTACTCGCGACTCGCTGATCGCATATTCTTTCGAATTTGAAGCCTTACTCGCTACTCGTTGATCGCCAAATCTTGCAATTTTAAAGCCTTACTTGCTACTCGCTGGTCGCATATTTTTTCGATTTTGAAGCCTTACTCACGACTCGCTGATCGCATATTCTTTCGATTTTAAAGCCTGACTTGCTACTCGCTGATCGCATATTTTTTCGATTTTGAAGCCTTACTCGCGACTCGCTGATCGCACATTCTCTGGATTTTGAAGCCTTACTCGCTACTCGTTGATCGCCAAATCTTGCGATTGTAAAGCCTTACTTGCTACTCGCTGATCGCATATTTTTTCAATTTCGAAGCCTTACTCGCGACTCGCTGATCGCATATTCTTTAAATTTCGAAGCCTTACTCGCTACTTGTTGATCACCAAATCTTGCGATTTTAAAGCCTTACTTCCTACTCGCTGATCGCGTATTTTTTCGATTTTGAAGCGTTAGTCGCGACTCGCTGATCGCATATTCTTTGGATTTTGAAGCCTTACTCGCTACTCGTTGATCGCCAAATCTTGCGATTTTAAAGCCTTACTTGCTACTCGCTGGTCGCATATTTTTTCAATTTTGAAGCCTTACTCGCGACTCGCTGATCGCATATTCTTTCGATTTTAAAGCCTGACTTGCTACTCGCTGATCGCATATTTTTTCGATTTTGAAGCCTTACTCGCGACTCGCTGATCGCATATTCTTTCGATTTTGAAGCCTTACTCGCTACTCGTTTATCGCCAAATCTTGCGATTTTAAAGCTTTGCTTGCTACTCGCTGATCGCATATTTTTAAGCCTTACTCGCTACTCGCTGATCGCATATTCTTTCGATTTTGAAGCCTTACTCGCTACTCGTTGATCGCATATTCTTTCGATTTTGAAGCCTTACTCGCTACTCGTTGATCGCATATTCTTTCGATTTTGAAGCCTTACTCGCTACTCGTTGATCGCCAAATCTTGCGATTTTAAAGCCTTACTTGCTACTCGCTGATCGCATATTTTTTCAATTTTGAAGCCTTACTCGCGACTCGCTGATCGCATATTCTTTCGATTTTGAAGCTTTACTCGCTACTCGTTGATCGCCAAATCTTGCGATTTTAAAGCCTTAGTTGCTACTCGCTGATCGCATATTTTTTCAATTTCGAAACCTTACTCGCGACTTGCTGATCGCATATTCTTTAAATTTCGAAGCCTTACTCGCTACTTGTTGATCGCCAAATCTTGCGATTTTAAAGCCTTACTTGCTACTCGCTGATCGCATATTTTTTCAATTTTAAAGCCTTCTTCGCGACTCGCTGGTCGCATATTTTTTCAATTTTAAAGCCTTACTCGCGACTCGCTGATCGCATATTCTTTTGATTTTGATGCCTTACCCGCTACTCGTTGATCGCCAAATCATGCGATTTTAAAGCCTTACTTGCTACTCGCTGATCGCATATTTTTTCAATTTTGAAGCCTTACTCGCGACTCGCTGATCGCATATTCTTTCGATTTTGAGGCCTTACTCGCGACTCGCTGATCGCATATTCTTTCGATTTTGAAGCCTTACTCGCGACTCGTTGATCGCCAAATCTTGCGATTTTAAAGCCTTACATGCTACTCGCTGGTCGCATATTTTTTCAATTTTGAAGCCTTACTCGCGACTCGCTGATCGCATATTCTTTGGATTTTGAAGCCTTACTCGCTACTCGTTGATCGCCAAATCTTGCGATTTTAAAGCCTTACTTGCTACTCGCTGATCGCATATTTTTTCAATTTTGAAGCCTTACTCGCAAGTCGCTGATCGCATATTCTTTAAATTTTGAAGCCTTACTCGCTATTTGTTGATCGCCAAATCTTGCGATTTTAAAGCCTTACTTGCTACTCGCTGATCGCATATTTTTTCGATTTTGAAGCCTTACTCGCGACTCGCTGTTCGCATATTCTTTCGATTTTGAAGCCTTACTCGCTACTCGTTGATCGCCAAATCTTGCGATTTTAAAGCCTTACGTGCTACTCGCTGGTCGCATATTTTTTCAATTTTGAAGCCTTACTCGCGACTCGCTGATCGCATATTCTTTCGATTTTGAAGCCTTACTCGCTACTCGCTGATCGCATATTCTTTGGATTTTGAAACCTTACTCGCTACTCGTTGATCGCCAAATCTTGCGATTTTTAAGCCTTACTTGCTACTCGCTGATCGCATATTTTTTCAATTTTGAAGCCTTACTCGCGACTCGCTGATCGCATATTCTTTCGATTTTGAAGCCTTACTCGCGACTCGCTGATCGCATATTCTTTCAATTTTGAAGCCTTACTCACGACTCGTTGATCGCCAAATCTTGCGATTTTAAAGCCTTACTTTCTACTCGCTGATCGCATATTTTTTCGATTTTGAAGCCTTACTCGCGACTCGCTGATCGCATATTCTTTGGATTTTGAAGCCTTACTCGCTACTCGTTGATCGCCAAATCTTGCGATTTTAAAGCCTTACTTGCTACTCGCTGATCGCATATTTTTTCAATTTTGAAGCCTCACTCGCGAGTCGCTGATCGCATATTCTTTAAATTTTGAAGCCTTACTCGCTACTTGTTGTTCGCCAAATCTTGCGATTTTAAAGCCTTACTTGCTACTCGCTGATCGCATATTTTTTCGATTTTGAAGCCTTACTCGCGACTCGCTGATCGCATATTCTTTCGATTTTGAAGCCTTACTCGCTACTCGTTGATCGCCAAATCTTGCAATTTTAAAGCCTTACTTGCTACTCGCTGGTCGCATATTTTTTCGATTTTGAAGCCTTACTCACGACTCGCTGATCGCATATTCTTTCGATTTTAAAGCCTGACTTGCTACTCGCTGATCGCATATTTTTTCGATTTTGAAGCCTTACTCGCGACTCGCTGATCGCACATTCTCTGGATTTTGAAGCCTTACTCGCTACTCGTTGATCGCCAAATCTTGCGATTGTAAAGCCTTACTTGCTACTCGCTGATCGCATATTTTTTCAATTTCGAAGCCTTACTCGCGACTCGCTGATCGCATATTCTTTAAATTTCGAAGCCTTACTCGCTACTTGTTGATCACCAAATCTTGCGATTTTAAAGCCTTACTTCCTACTCGCTGATCGCATATTTTTTCGATTTTGAAGCGTTAGTCGCGACTCGCTGATCGCATATTCTTTGGATTTTGAAGCCTTACTCGCTACTCGTTGATCGCCAAATCTTGCGATTTTAAAGCCTTACTTGCTACTCGCTGGTCGCATATTTTTTCAATTTTGAAGCCTTACTCGCGACTCGCTGATCGCATATTCTTTCGATTCTAAAGCCTGACTTGCTACTCGCTGATCGCATATTTTTTCGATTATGAAGCCTTACTCGCGACTCGCTGATCGCATATTCTTTGGATTTTGAAACCTTACTCGCTACTCGTTGGTCGCCAAATCTTGCGATTTTAAAGCCTTACTTGCTACTCGCTGATCGCATATTTTTTCAATTTTGAAGCCTTACTCGCGACTCGCTGATCGCATATTCTTTCGATTTTGAAGCCTTACTCGCTACTCGCTGATCGCATATTCTTTCGATTTTGAAGCCTTACTCGCGACTTGCTGATCGCATATTCTTTTGATTTTGAAGCCTTACTCGCGACTCGTTGATCGCCAAATCTTGCGATTTTAAAGCCTTACTTGCTACTCGCTGGTCGCATATTTTTTCAATTTTGAAGCCTTACTCGCGACTCGCTGATCGCATATTCTTTGGATTTTGAAGCCTAACTCGCTACTCGTTGATCGCCGAATCTTGCGATTTTAAAGCCGTACTTGCTACTCGCTGATCGCATATTTTTTCAATTTTGAAGCCTTACTCGCGAGTCGCTGATCGCATATTCTTTAAATTTTGAAGCCTTACTCGCTACTTGTTGATCGCCAAATCTTGCGATTTTAAAGCCTTACTTGCTTCTCGCTGATCGCATATTTTTTCGATTTTGAAGCCTTACTCGCTACTCGTTGATCGCCAAATCTTGCGATTTTAAAGCCTAACTTGCTACTCGCTGGTCGCATATTTTTTCGATTTTGAAGCCTTACTCGCGACTCGCTGATCGCATATTCTTTCGATTTTGAAGCCTTACTCGCTACTCGTTTATCGCCAAATCTTGCGACTTTAAAGCTTTACTTGCTACTCGCTGATCGCATATTTTTAAGCCTTACTCGCTACTCGCTGATCGCATATTCTTTCGATTTTGAAGCCTTACTCGCTACTCGTTGATCGCAAAATCTTGCGATTTTAAAGCCTTACTTGCTACTCGCTGATCGCATATTTTTTCAATTTTGAAGCCTTACTCGCGACTCGCTGATCGCATATTCTTTCGATTTTGAAGCCTTACTCGCGACTCGCTGATCGCATATTCTTTCGATTTTAAAGCCTGACTTGCTTCTCGCTGATCGCATATATTTTTTCGATTTTGAAGCCTTACTCGCGACTCGCTGATCGCATATTCTTTCGATTTTGAAGCCTTACTCGCTACTCGTTGATCGCCAAATCTTGCGATTTTAAAGCCTAACTTGCTACTCGCTGGTCGCATATTTTTTCAATTTTGAAGCCTTACTCGCGACTCGCTGATCGCATATTCTTTCGATTTTAAAGCCTGACTTGCTACTCGCTGATCGCATATTTTTTCGATTTTGAAGCCTTACTCGCGACTCGCTGATCGCACATTCTTTGGATTTTGAAGCCTTACTCGCTACTCGTTGATCGCCAAATCTTGCGATTTTAAAGCCTTACTTGCTACTCGCTGATCGCATATTTTTTCAATTTCGAAGCCTTACTCGCGACTCGCTGATCGCATATTCTTTAAATTTCGAAGCCTTACTCGCTACTTGTTGATCGCATATTCTTTGGATTTTGAAGCCTTACTCGCTACTCGTTGATCGCCAAATCTTGCGATTTTAAAGCCTTACTTGCTACTCGCTGGTCGCATATTTTTTCAATTTTGAAGCCTTACTCACGACTCGCTGATCGCATATTCTTTCGATTTTAAAGCCTGACTTGCTACTCGCTGATCGCATATTTTTTCGATTTTGAAGCCTTACTCGCGACTCGCTGATCGCATATTCTTTCGATTTTGAAGCCTTACTCATGACTCGATGATCGCATATTCTTTCGATTTTGAAGCCTTACTCGCTACTCGTTGATTGCCAAATCTTGCGATTTTAAAGCCTTACTTGCTACTCGCTGATCGCATATTTTTTCGATTTTGAAGCCTTATTAGCGACTCGCTGATCGCATATTCTTTCGATTTTAAAGCCTGACTTGCTTCTCGCTGATCGCATATTTTTTCGATTTTGAAGCCTTACTCGCGACTCGCTGATCGCATATTCTTTCGATTTTGAAGCCTTACTCGCTACTCGTTGATCGCCAAATCTTGCGATTTTAAAGCCTAACTTGCTACTCGCTGGTCGCATATTTTTTCAATTTTGAAGCCTTACTCGCGACTCGCTGATCGCATATTCTTTCGATTTTAAAGCCTGACTTGCTACTCGCTGATCGCATATTTTTTCGATTTTGAAGCCTTACTCGCGACTCGCTGATCGCATATTCTTTGGATTTTGAAGCCTTACTCGCTACTCGTTGATCGCCAAATCTTGCGATTTTAAAGCCTTACTTGCTACTCGCTGATCGCATATTTTTTCAATTTTGAAGCCTCACTCGCGAGTCGCTGATCGCATATTCTTTAAATTTTGAAGCCTTACTCGCTACTTGTTGATCGCCAAATCTTTCGATTTTAAAGCCTGACTTGCTACTCGCTGATCGCATATTTTTTCGATTTTGAAGCCTTACTCGCGACTCGCTGATCGCACATTCTTTGGATTTTGAAGCCTTACTCGCTACTCGTTGATCGCCAAATCTTGCGATTTTAAAGCCTTACTTGCTACTCGCTGATCGCATATTTTTTCAATTTCGAAGCCTTACTCGCGACTCGCTGATCGCATATTCTTTAAATTTCGAAGCCTTACTCGCTACTTGTTGATCGCATATTCTTTGGATTTTGAAGCCTTACTCGCTACTCGTTGATCGCCAAATCTTGCGATTTTAAAGCCTTACTTGCTACTCGCTCGTCGCATATTTTTTCAATTTTGAAGCCTTACTCACGACCCGCTGATCGCATATTCTTTCGATTTTAAAGCCTGACTTGCTACTCGCTGATCGCATATTTTTTCGATTTTGAAGCCTTACTCGCGACTCGCTGATCGCATATTCTTTCGATTTTGAAGCCTTACTCATGACTCGATGATCGCATATTCTTTCGATTTTGAAGCCTTACTCGCTACTCGTTGATTGCCAAATCTTGCGATTTTAAAGCCTTACTTGCTACTCGCTGATCGCATATTTTTTCGATTTTGAAGCCTTACTCGCGACTCGCTGATCGCATATTCTTTCGATTTTAAAGCCTGACTTGCTTCTCGCTGATCGCATATTTTTTCGATTTTGAAGCCTTACTCGCGACTCGCTGATCGCATATTCTTTCGATTTTGAAGCCTTACTCGCTACTCGTTGATCGCCAAATCTTGCGATTTTAAAGCCTAACCTGCTACTCGCTGGTCGCATATTTTTTCAATTTTGAAGCCTTACTCGCGACTCGCTGATCGCATATTCTTTCGATTTTAAAGCCTGACTTGCTACTCGCTGATCGCATATTTTTTCGATTTTGAAGCCTTACTCGCGACTCGCTGATCGCATATTTTTTCGATTTTGAAGCCTTACTCGCTACTCGTTTATCGCCAAATCTTGTGATTTTAAAGCTTAACTTGCTACTCGCTGATCGCATATTTTTAAGCCTTACTCGCTACTCGCTGATCGCATATTCTTTCGATTTTGAAGCCTTACTCGCTACTCGTTGATCGCCAAATCTTGCGATTTTAAAGCCATACTTGCTACTCGCTGATCGCATATTTTTTCAATTTTGAAGCCTTACTCGCGATTCGCTGATCGCATATTCTTTCGATTTTGAAGCCTTACTCGCTACTCGTTGATCGCCAAATTTTGCGATTTTAAAGCCTAAATTGCTACTCGCTGGTCGCATATTTTTTCAATTTTGAAGCCTTACTCGCGACTCGCTGATCGCATATTCTTTCGATTTTAAAGCCTGACTTGCTACTCGCTGATCGCATATTTTTTCGATTTTGAAGCCTTACTCGCGACTCGCTGATCGCATATTCTTTCGATTTTGAAGCCTTACTCGCTACTCGTTTATCGCCAAATCTTGCGATTTTAAAGCTTTGCTTGCTACTCGCTGATCGCATATTTTTAAGCCTTACTCGCTACTCGCTGATCGCATATTCTTTCGATTTTGAAGCCTTACTCGCTACTCGTTGATCGCCAAATCTTGCGATTTTAAAGCCTTACTTGCTACTCGCTGATCGCATATTTTTTCAATTTTGAAGCCTTACTCGCGACTCGCTGATCGCATATTCTTTCGATTTTGTAGCCTTACTCGCTACTCGTTGATCGCTAAATCTTGCGATTTTAAAGCCTTAGTTGCTACTCGCTGATCGCATATTTTTTCAATTTCGAAACCTTACTCGCGACTTGCTGATCGCATATTCTTTAAATTTCGAAGCCTTACTCGCTACTTGTTGATAGCCAAATCTTGTGATTTTAAAGCTTAACTTGCTACTCGCTGATCGCATATTCTTTCGATTTTGAAGCCTTACTCGCTACTCGTTTATCGCCAAATCTTGCGACTTTAAAGCTTTACTTGCTACTCGCTGATCGCATATTTTTAAGCCTTACTCGCTACTCGCTGATCGCATATTCTTTCGATTTTGAAGCCTTACTCGCTACTCGTTGATCGCAAAATCTTGCGATTTTAAAGCCTTACTTGCTACTCGCTGATCGCATATTTTTTCAATTTTGAAGCCTTACTCGCGACTCGCTGATCGCATATTCTTTCGATTTTGAAGCCTTACTCGCGACTCGCTGATCGCATATTCTTTCGATTTTAAAGCCTGACTTGCTTCTCGCTGATCGCATATATTTTTTCGATTTTGAAGCCTTACTCGCGACTCGCTGATCGCATATTCTTTCGATTTTGAAGCCTTACTCGCTACTCGTTGATCGCCAAATCTTGCGATTTTAAAGCCTAACTTGCTACTCGCTGGTCGCATATTTTTTCAATTTTGAAGCCTTACTCGCGACTCGCTGATCGCATATTCTTTCGATTTTAAAGCCTGACTTGCTACTCGCTGATCGCATATTTTTTCGATTTTGAAGCCTTACTCGCGACTCGCTGATCGCACATTCTTTGGATTTTGAAGCCTTACTCGCTACTCGTTGATCGCCAAATCTTGCGATTTTAAAGCCTTACTTGCTACTCGCTGATCGCATATTTTTTCAATTTCGAAGCCTTACTCGCGACTCGCTGATCGCATTTTCTTTAAATTTCGAAGCCTTACTCGCTACTTGTTGATCGCATATTCTTTGGATTTTGAAGCCTTACTCGCTACTCGTTGATCGCCAAATCTTGCGATTTTAAAGCCTTACTTGCTACTCGCTGGTCGCATATTTTTTCAATTTTGAAGCCTTACTCACGACTCGCTGATCGCATATTCTTTCGATTTTAAAGCCTGACTTGCTACTCGCTGATCGCATATTTTTTCGATTTTGAAGCCTTACTCGCGACTCGCTGATCGCATATTCTTTCGATTTTGAAGCCTTACTCATGACTCGATGATCGCATATTCTTTCGATTTTGAAGCCTTACTCGCTACTCGTTGATTGCCAAATCTTGCGATTTTAAAGCCTTACTTGCTACTCGCTGATCGCATATTTTTTCGATTTTGAAGCCTTATTAGCGACTCGCTGATCGCATATTCTTTCGATTTTAAAGCCTGACTTGCTTCTCGCTGATCGCATATTTTTTCGATTTTGAAGCCTTACTCGCGACTCGCTGATCGCATATTCTTTCGATTTTGAAGCCTTACTCGCTACTCGTTGATTGCCAAATCTTGCGATTTTAAAGCCTTACTTGCTACTCGCTGATCGCATATTTTTTCGATTTTGAAGCCTTACTCGCGACTCGTTGATCGCCAAATCTTGCGATTTTAAAGCCTTACTTGCTACTCGCTGATCGCATATTTTTTCAATTTTGAAGCCTTACTCGCGACTCGCTGATCGCATATTCTTTCGATTTTGAAGCCTTACTCGCGACTCGCTGATCGCATATTCTTTCGATTTTGTAGCCTTACTCGCTACTCGTTGATCGCCAAATTTTGCGATTTTAAAGCCTAAATTGCTACTCGCTGGTCGCATATTTTTTCAATTTTGAAGCCTTACTCGCGACTCGCTGATCGCATATTCTTTCGATTTTAAAGCCTGACTTGCTACTCGCTGATCGCATATTTTTTCGATTTTGAAGCCTTACTCGCGACTCGCTGATCGCATATTCTTTCGATTTTGAAGCCTTACTCGCTACTCGTTTATCGCCAAATCTTGCGATTTTAAAGCTTTGCTTGCTACTCGCTGATCGCATATTTTTAAGCCTTACTCGCTACTCGCTGATCGCATATTCTTTCGATTTTGAAGCCTTACTCGCTACTCGTTGATCGCCAAATCTTGCGATTTTAAAGCCTTACTTGCTACTCGCTGATCGCATATTTTTTCAATTTTGAAGCCTTACTCGCGACTCGCTGATCGCATATTCTTTCGATTTTGTAGCCTTACTCGCTACTCGTTGATCGCTAAATCTTGCGATTTTAAAGCCTTAGTTGCTACTCGCTGATCGCATATTTTTTCAATTTCGAAACCTTACTCGCGACTTGCTGATCGCATATTCTTTAAATTTCGAAGCCTTACTCGCTACTTGTTGATAGCCAAATCTTGTGATTTTAAAGCTTAACTTGCTACTCGCTGATCGCATATTCTTTCGATTTTGAAGCCTTACTCGCTACTCGTTTATCGCCAAATCTTGCGACTTTAAAGCTTTACTTGCTACTCGCTGATCGCATATTTTTAAGCCTTACTCGCTACTCGCTGATCGCATATTCTTTCGATTTTGAAGCCTTACTCGCTACTCGTTGATCGCAAAATCTTGCGATTTTAAAGCCTTACTTGCTACTCGCTGATCGCATATTTTTTCAATTTTGAAGCCTTACTCGCGACTCGCTGATCGCATATTCTTTCGATTTTGAAGCCTTACTCGCGACTCGCTGATCGCATATTCTTTCGATTTTAAAGCCTGACTTGCTTCTCGCTGATCGCATATATTTTTTCGATTTTGAAGCCTTACTCGCGACTCGCTGATCGCATATTCTTTCGATTTTGAAGCCTTACTCGCTACTCGTTGATCGCCAAATCTTGCGATTTTAAAGCCTAACTTGCTACTCGCTGGTCGCATATTTTTCAATTTTAAAGCCTTACTCGCGACTCGCTGATCGCATATTCTTTCGATTTTAAAGCCTGACTTGCTACTCGCTGATCGCATATTTTTTCGATTTTGAAGCCTTACTCGCGACTCGCTGATCGCACATTCTTTGGATTTTGAAGCCTTACTCGCTACTCGTTGATCGCCAAATCTTGCGATTTTAAAGCCTTACTTGCTACTTGCTGATCGCATATTTTTTCAATTTCGAAGCCTTACTCGCGACTCGCTAATCGCATTTTCTTTAAATTTCGAAGCCTTACTCGCTACTTGTTGATCGCATATTCTTTGGATTTTGAAGCCTTACTCGCTACTCGTTGATCGCCAAATCTTGCGATTTTAAAGCCTTACTTGCTACTCGCTGGTCGCATATTTTTTCAATTTTGAAGCCTTACTCACGACTCGCTGATCGCATATTCTTTCGATTTTAAAGCCTGACTTGCTACTCGCTGATCGCATATTTTTTCGATTTTGAAGCCTTACTCGCGACTCGCTGATCGCATATTCTTTCGATTTTGAAGCCTTACTCATGACTCGATGATCGCATATTCTTTCGATTTTGAAGCCTTACTCGCTACTCGTTGATTGCCAAATCTTGCGATTTTAAAGCCTTACTTGCTACTCGCTGATCGCATATTTTTTCGATTTTGAAGCCTTATTAGCGACTCGCTGATCGCATATTCTTTCGATTTTAAAGCCTGACTTGCTTCTCGCTGATCGCATATTTTTTCGATTTTGAAGCCTTACTCGCGACTCGCTGATCGCATATTCTTTCGATTTTGAAGCCTTACTCGCTACTCGTTGATCGCCAAATCTTGCGATTTTAAAGCCTAACTTGCTACTCGCTGGTCGCATATTTTTTCAATTTTGAAGCCTTACTCGCGACTCGCTGATCGCATATTCTTTCGATTTTAAAGCCTGACTTGCTACTCGCTGATCGCATATTTTTTCGATTTTGAAGCCTTACTCGCGACTCGCTGATCGCATATTCTTTGGATTTTGAAGCCTTACTCGCTACTCGTTGATCGCCAAATCTTGCGATTTTAAAGCCTTACTTGCTACTCGCTGATCGCATATTTTTTCAATTTTGAAGCCTCACTCGCGAGTCGCTGATCGCATATTCTTTAAATTTTGAAGCCTTACTCGCTACTTGTTGATCGCCAAATCTTTCGATTTTAAAGCCTGACTTGCTACTCGCTGATCGCATATTTTTTCGATTTTGAAGCCTTACTCGCGACTCGCTGATCGCACATTCTTTGGATTTTGAAGCCTTACTCGCTACTCGTTGATCGCCAAATCTTGCGATTTTAAAGCCTTACTTGCTACTCGCTGATCGCATATTTTTTCAATTTCGAAGCCTTACTCGCGACTCGCTGATCGCATATTCTTTAAATTTCGAAGCCTTACTCGCTACTTGTTGATCGCATATTCTTTGGATTTTGAAGCCTTACTCGCTACTCGTTGATCGCCAAATCTTGCGATTTTAAAGCCTTACTTGCTACTCGCTGGTCGCATATTTTTTCAATTTTGAAGCCTTACTCACGACCCGCTGATCGCATATTCTTTCGATTTTAAAGCCTGACTTGCTACTCGCTGATCGCATATTTTTTCGATTTTGAAGCCTTACTCGCGACTCGCTGATCGCATATTCTTTCGAATTTGAAGCCTTACTCATGACTCGATGATCGCATATTCTTTCGATTTTGAAGCCTTACTCGCTACTCGTTGATTGCCAAATCTTGCGATTTTAAAGCCTTACTTGCTACTCGCTGATCGCATATTTTTTCGATTTTGAAGCCTTACTCGCGACTCGCTGATCGCATATTCTTTCGATTTTAAAGCCTGACTTGCTTCTCGCTGATCGCATATTTTTTCGATTTTGAAGCCTTACTCGCGACTCGCTGATCGCATATTCTTTCGATTTTGAAGCCTTACTCGCTACTCGTTGATCGCCAAATCTTGCGATTTTAAAGCCTAACCTGCTACTCGCTGGTCGCATATTTTTTCAATTTTGAAGCCTTACTCGCGACTCGCTGATCGCATATTCTTTCGATTTTAAAGCCTGACTTGCTACTCGCTGATCGCATATTTTTTCGATTTTGAAGCCTTACTCGCGACTCGCTGATCGCATATTTTTTCGATTTTGAAGCCTTACTCGCTACTCGTTTATCGCCAAATCTTGTGATTTTAAAGCTTAACTTGCTACTCGCTGATCGCATATTTTTAAGCCTTACTCGCTACTCGCTGATCGCATATTCTTTCGATTTTGAAGCCTTACTCGCTACTCGTTGATCGCCAAATCTTGCGATTTTAAAGCCATACTTGCTACTCGCTGATCGCATATTTTTTCAATTTTGAAGCCTTACTCGCGACTCGCTGATCGCCCATTCTTTCGATTTTGAAGCCTTACTCGCGATTCGCTGATCGCATATTCTTTCGATTTTGAAGCCTTACTCGCTACTCGTTGATCGCCAAATTTTGCGATTTTAAAGCCTAAATTGCTACTCGCTGGTCGCATATTTTTTCAATTTTGAAGCCTTACTCGCGACTCGCTGATCGCATATTCTTTCGATTTTAAAGCCTGACTTGCTACTCGCTGATCGCATATTTTTTCGATTTTGAAGCCTTACTCGCGACTCGCTGATCGCATATTCTTTCGATTTTGAAGCCTTACTCGCTACTCGTTTATCGCCAAATCTTGCGATTTTAAAGCTTTGCTTGCTACTCGCTGATCGCATATTTTTAAGCCTTACTCGCTACTCGCTGATCGCATATTCTTTCGATTTTGAAGCCTTACTCGCTACTCGTTTATCGCCAAATCTTGCGATTTTAAAGCTTTGCTTGCTACTCGCTGATCGCATATTTTTAAGCCTTACTCGCTACTCGCTGATCGCATATTCTTTCGATTTTGAAGCCTTACTCGCGACTCGCTGATCGCATATTCTTTCGATTTTGTAGCCTTACTCGCTACTCGTTGATCGCTAAATCTTGCGATTTTAAAGCCTTAGTTGCTACTCGCTGATCGCATATTTTTTCAATTTCGAAACCTTACTCGCGACTTGCTGATCGCATATTCTTTAAATTTCGAAGCCTTACTCGCTACTTGTTGATAGCCAAATCTTGTGATTTTAAAGCTTAACTTGCTACTCGCTGATCGCATATTTTTAAGCCTTACTCGCGACTCGCTGATCGCATATTCTTTGGATTTTGAAGCCTTACTCGCTACTCGTTGATCGCCAAATCATGCGATTTTAAAGCCTTACTTGCTACTCGCTGATCGCATATTTTTTCAATTTTGAAGCCTTACTCGCGACTCGCTGATCGCATATTCTTTCGATTTTGAAGCCTTACTCGCGACTCGCTGATCGCATATTCTTTCGATTTTGTAGCCTTAGTCGCTACTCGTTGATCGCTAAATCTTGCGATTTTAAAGCCTTAGTTGCTACTCGCTGATCGCATATTTTTTCAATTTCGAAACCTTACTCGCGACTTGCTGATCGCATATTCTTTAAATTTCGAAGCCTTACTCGCTACTTGTTGATCGCCAAATCTTGCGATTTTAAAGCCTTACTTGCTACTCGCTGATCGCATATTTTTTCAATTTTGAAGCCGTACTCGCGACTCGCTGATCGCATATTCTTTCGATTTTGAAGCCTTACTCGCTACTCGTTGATCGCCAAATCTTGCGATTTTAAAGCCTTACTTGCTACTCGCTGATCGCATATTTTTTCAATTTTGAAGCCTTACTCGCGACTCGCTGATCGCATATTCTTTCGATTTTGAAGCCTTACTCGCGACTCGCTGATCGCATATTCTTTCGATTTTGAAGCCTTACTCGCGACTCGTTGATCGCCAAATCTTGCGATTTTAAAGCCTTACTTGCTACTCGCTGATCGCATATTTTTTCAATTTTGAAGCCTTACTCGCGACTCGCTGATCGCATATTCTTTCGATTTTGAAGCCTTACTCGCGACTCGCTGATCGCATATTCTTTCGATTTTGTAGCCTTACTCGCTACTCGTTGATCGCTAAATCTTGCGATTTTAAAGCCTTAGTTGCTACTCGCTGATCGCATATTTTTTCAATTTCGAAACCTTACTCGCGACTTGCTGATCGCATATTCTTTAAATTTCGAAGCCTTACTCGCTACTTGTTGATCGCCAAATCTTGCGATTTTAAAGCCTTACTTGCTACTCGCTGATCGCATAATTTTTCAATTTTGAAGCCGTACTCGCGACTCGCTGATCGCATATTCTTTCGATTTTGAAGCCTTACTCGCGACTCGTTGATCGCCAAATCTTGCGATTTTAAAGCCTTACTTGCTACTCGCTGGTCGCATATTTTTTCAATTTTGAAGCCTTACTCGCGACTCGCTGATCGCATATTCTTTGGATTTTGAAGCCTTACTCGCTACTCGTTGATCGCCAAATCATGCGATTTTAAAGCCTTACTTGCTACTCGCTGATCGCATATTTTTTCAATTTTGAAGCCTTACTCGCGACTCGCTGATCGCATATTCTTTCGATTTTGAAGCCTTACTCGCGACTCGCTTATCGCATATTCTTTCGATTTTGTAGCCTTACTCGCTACTCGTTGATCGCTAAATCTTGCGATTTTAAAGCCTTAGTTGCTACTCGCTGATCGCATATTTTTTCAATTTCGAAACCTTACTCGCGACTTGCTGATCGCATATTCTTTAAATTTCGAAGCCTTACTCGCTACTTGTTGATCGCCAAATCTTGCGATTTTAAAGCCTTACTTGCTACTCGCTGATCGCATATTTTTTCAATTTTGAAGCCTTACTCGCGACTCGCTGATCGCATATTCTTTCGATTTTGAAGCCTTACTTGCTACTCGCTGATCGCATATTTTTTCAATTTTGAAGCCTTACTCGCGACTCGCTGATCGCATATTCTTTCGATTTTGAAGCCTTACTCGCGACTCGCTGATCGCATATTCTTTCGATTTTGTAGCCTTACTCGCTACTCGTTGATCGCTAAATCTTGCGATTTTAAAGCCTTAGTTGCTACTCGCTGATCGCATATTTTTTCAATTTCGAAACCTTACTCGCGACTTGCTGATCGCATATTCTTTAAATTTCGAAGCCTTACTCGCTACTTGTTGATCGCCAAATCTTGCGATTTTAAAGCCTTACTTGCTACTCGCTGATCGCATATTTTTTCAATTTTGAAGCCTTACTCGCGACTCGCTGATCGCATATTCTTTCGATTTTGAAGCCTTACTCGCGACTCGTTGATCGCCAAATCTTGCGATTTTAAAGCCTTACTTGCTACTCGCTGGTCGCATATTTTTTCAATTTTGAAGCCTTACTCGCGAATCGCTGATCGCATATTCTTTGGATTTTGAAGCCTTACTCGCTACTCGTTGATCGCCAAATCATGCGATTTTAAAGCCTTACTTGCTACTCGCTGATCGCATATTTTTTCAATTTTGAAGCCTTACTCGCGACTCGCTGATCGCATATTCTTTCGATTTTGAAGCCTTACTCGCGACTCGCTGATCGCATATTCTTTCGATTTTGTAGCCTTACTCGCTACTCGTTGACCGCTAAATCTTGCGATTTTAAAGCCTTAGTTGCTACTCGCTGATCGCATATTTTTTCAATTTCGAAACCTTACTCGCGACTTGCTGATCGCATATTCTTTAAATTTCGAAGCCTTACTCGCTACTTGTTGATCGCCAAATCTTGCGATTTTAAAGCCTTACTTGCTACTCGCTGATCGCATATTTTTTCAATTTTGAAGCCGTACTCGCGACTCGCTGATCGCATATTCTTTCGATTTTGAAGCCTTACTCGCTACTCGTTGATCGCCAAATCTTGCGATTTTAAAGCCTTACTTGCTACTCGCTGATCGCATATTTTTTCAATTTTGAAGCCTTACTCGCGACTCGCTGATCGCATATTCTTTCGATTTTGAAGCCTTACTCGCGACTCGCTGATCGCATATTCTTTCGATTTTGAAGCCTTACTCGCGACTCGTTGATCGCCAAATCTTGCGATTTTAAAGCCTTACTTGCTACTCGCTGATCGCATATTTTTTCAATTTTGAAGCCTTACTCGCGACTCGCTGATCGCATATTCTTTCGATTTTGAAGCCTTACTCGCGACTCGCTGATCGCATATTCTTTCGATTTTGTGGCCTTACTCGCTACTCGTTGATCGCTAAATCTTGCGATTTTAAAGCCTTAGTTGCTACTCGCTGATCGCATATTTTTTCAATTTCGAAACCTTACTCGCGACTTGCTGATGGCATATTCTTTAAATTTCGAAGCCTTACTCGCTACTTGTTGATCGCCAAATCTTGCGATTTTAAAGCCTTACTTGCTACTCGCTGATCGCATATTTTTTCAATTTTGAAGCCGTACTCGCGACTCGCTGATCGCATATTCTTTCGATTTTGAAGCCTTACTCGCTACTCGTTGATCGCCAAATCTTGCGATTTTAAAGCCCTACTTGCTACTCGCTGATCGCATATTTTTTCAATTTTGAAGCCTTACTCGCGACTCGCTGATCGCATATTCTTTCGATTTTGAAGCCTTACTCGCGACTCGCTGATCGCATATTCTTTCGATTTTGAAGCCTTACTCGCGACTCGTTGATCGCCAAATCTTGCGATTTTAAAGCCTTACTTGCTACTCGCTGGTCGCATATTTTTTCAATTTTGAAGCCTTACTCGCGACTCGCTGATCGCATATTCTTTGGATTTTGAAGCCTTACTCGCTACTCGTTGATCGCCAAATCATGCGATTTTAAAGCCTTACTTGCTACTCGCTGATCGCATATTTTTTTTAATTTTGAAGCCTTACTCGCGACTCGCTGATCGCATATTCTTTCGATTTTGAAGCCTTACTCGCGACTCGCTGATCGCATATTCTTTCGATTTTGAAGCCTTACTCGCGACTCGTTGATCGCCAAATCTTGCGATTTTAAAGCCTTACTTGCTACTCGCTGGTCGCATATTTTTTCAATTTTGAAGCCTTACTCGCGACTCGCTGATCGCATATTCTTTTGATTTTGAAGCCTTACTCGCTACTCGTTGATCGCCAAATCATGCGATTTTAAAGCCTTACTTGCTACTCGCTGATCGCATATTTTTTCAATTTTGAAGCCTTACTCGCGACTCGCTGATCGCATATTCTTTCGATTTTGAAGCCTTACTCGCGACTCGCTGATCGCATATTCTTTCGATTTTGAAGCCTTACTCGCGACTCGTTGATCGCCAAATCTTGCGATTTTAAAGCCTTACTTGCTACTCGCTGGTCGCATATTTTTTCAATTTTGAAGCCTTACTCGCGACTCGCTGATCGCATATTTTTTCAATTTTGAAGCCTTACTCGCTACTCGCTGATCGCATATTCTTTAAATTTTGAAGCCTTACTCGCTATTTGTTGATCGCCAAATCTTGCGATTTTAAAGCCTTACTTGCTACTCGCTGATCGCATATTTTTTCGATTTTGAAGCCTTACTCGCGACTCGCTATTCGCATATTCTTTCGATTTTGAAGCCTTACTCGCTACTCGTTGATCGCCAAATCTTGCGATTTTAAAGCCTTACGTGCTACTCGCTGGTCGCATATTTTTTCAATTTTGAAGCCTTACTCGCGACTCGCTGATCGCATATTCTTTCGATTTTGAAGCCTTACTCGCTACTCGCTGATCGCATATTCTTTGGATTTTGAAACCTTACTCGCTACTCGTTGATCGCCAAATCTTGCGATTTTTAAGCCTTACTTGCTACTCGCTGATCGCATATTTTTTCAATTTTGAAGCCTTACTCGCGACTTTCTGATCGCACATTCTTTCGATTTTGAAGCCTTACTCGCGACTCGCTGATCGCATATTCTTTCAATTTTGAAGCCTTACTCGCGACTCGTTGATCGCCAAATCTTGCGATTTTAAAGCCTTACTTGCTACTCGCTGATCGCATATTTTTTCAATTTTGAAGCCTCACTCGCGAGTCGCTGATCGCATATTTTTTCGATTTTGAAGCCTTACTCGCGACTCGCTGATCGCATATTCTTTCGATTTTAAAGCCTTACTCGCTACTCGTTGATCGCCAAATCTTGCAATTTTAAAGCCTTACTTGCTACTCGCTGGTCGCATATTTTTTCAATTTTGAAGCCTTACTCGCGACTCGCTGATCGCATATTCTTTCGATTTAAAAGCCTGACTTGCTACTCGCTGATCGCATATTTTTTCGATTTTGAAGCCTTACTCGCGACTCGCTGATCGCACATTCTTTGGATTTTGAAGCATTACTCGCTACTCGTTGATCGCCAAATCTTGCGATTGTAAAGCCTTACTTGCTACTCGCTGATCGCATATTTTTTCAATTTCGAAGCCTTACTCGCGACTCGCTGATCGCATATTCTTTAAATTTTGAAGCCTTACTCGCTACTTGTTGATCGCCAAATCTTGCGATTTTAAAGCCTTACTTGCTACTCGCTGATCGCATATTTTTTCGATTTTGAAGCCTTAGTCGCGACTCGCTGATCGCATATTCTTTGGATTTTGAAGCCTTACTCGCTACTCGTTGATCGCCAAATCTTGCGATTTTAAAGCCTTACTTGCTACTCGCTGGTCGCATATTTTTTCAATTTTGAAGCCTTACTCGCGACTCGCTGATCGCATATTCTTTCGATTCTAAAGCCTGACTTGCTACTCGCTGATCGCATATTTTTTCGATTTTGAAGCCTTACTCGCGACTCGCTGATCGCATATTCTTTGGATTTTGAAACCTTACTCGCTACTCGTTGGTCGCCAAATCTTGCGATTTTAAAGCCTTACTTGCTACTCGCTGATCGCATATGTTTTCAATTTTGAAGCCTTACTCGCGACTCGCTGATCGCATATTCTTTCGATTTTGAAGCCTTACTCGCTACTCGCTGATCGCATATTCTTTCGATTTTGAAGCCTTACTCGCGACTTGCTGATCGCATATTCTTTTGATTTTGAAGCCTTACTCGCGACTCGTTGATCGCCAAATCTTGCGATTTTAAAGCCTTACTTGCTACTCGCTGGTCGCATATTTTTTCAATTTTGAAGCCTTACTCGCGACTCGCTGATCACATATTCTTTCGATTTTGAAGCCTTACTCGCGACTCGTTGATCGCCAAATCTTGCGATTTTAAAGCCGTACTTGCTACTCGCTGATCGCATATTTTTTCAATTTTGAAGCCTTACTTGCTACTCGCTGATCGCATATTTTTTCAATTTTGAAGCCTTACTCGCGACTCGCTGATCGCATATTCTTTCGATTTTGAAGCCTTACTCGCGACTCGCTGATCGCATATTCTTTCGATTTTGAAGCCTTACTCGCGACTCGCTGATCGCATATTCTTTCGATTTTGAAGCCTTACTCGCTACTTGTTGAACGCCAAATCTTGCGATTTTAAAGCCTTACTTGCTACTCGCTGATCGCATAATTTTTCAATTTTGAAGCCGTACTCGCGACTCGCTGATCGCATATTCTTTCGATTTTGAAGCCTTACTCGCGACTCATTGATCGCCAAATCTTGCGATTTAAAGCCTTACTTGCTACTCGCTGGTCGCATATTTTTTCAATTTTGAAGCCTTACTCGCGACTCGCTGATCGCATATTCTTTGGATTTTGAAGCCTTACTCGCTACTCGTTGATCGCCAAATCATGCGATTTTAAAGCCTTACTTGCTACTCGCTGATCGCATATTTTTTCAATTTTGAAGCCTTACTCGCGACTCGCTGATCGCATATTCTTTCGATTTTGAAGCCTTACTCGCGACTCGCTGATCGCATATTCTTTCGATTTTGTAGCCTTACTCGCTACTCGTTGATCGCTAAATCTTGCGATTTTAAAGCCTTAGTTGCTACTCGCTGATCGCATATTTTTTCAATTTCGAAACCTTACTCGCGACTTGCTGATCGCATATTCTTTAAATTTCGAAGCCTTACTCGCTACTTGTTGATCGCCAAATCTTGCGATTTTAAAGCCTTACTTGCTACTCGCTGATCGCATATTTTTTCAATTTTGAAGCCGTACTCGCGACTCGCTGATCGCATATTCTTTCGATTTTGAAGCCTTACTCGCTACTCGTTGATCGCCAAATCTTGCGATTTTAAAGCCTTACTTGCTACTCGCTGATCGCATATTTTTTCAATTTTGAAGCCTTACTCGCGACTCGCTGATCGCATATTCTTTCGATTTTGAAGCCTTACTCGCGACTCGCTGATCGCATATTCTTTCGATTTTGAAGCCTTACTCGCGACTCGTTGATCGCCAAATCTTGCGATTTTAAAGCCTTACTTGCTACTCGCTGGTCGCATATTTTTTCAATTTTGAAGCCTTACTCGCGACTCGCTGATCGCATATTCTTTGGATTTTGAAGCCTTACTCGCTACTCGTTGATCGCCAAATCATGCGATTTTAAAGCCTTACTTGCTACTCGCTGATCGCATATTTTTTCAATTTTGAAGCCTTACTCGCGACTCGCTGATCGCATATTCTTTCGATTTTGAAGCCTTACTCGCGACTCGCTGATCGCATATTCTTTCGATTTTGAAGCCTTACTCGCGACTCGTTGATCGCCAAATCTTGCGATTTTAAAGCCTTACTTGCTACTCGCTGGTCGCATATTTTTTCAATTTTGAAGCCTTACTCGCGACTCGCTGATCGCATATTCTTTTGATTTTGAAGCCTTACTCGCTACTCGTTGATCGCCAAATCATGCGATTTTAAAGCCTTACTTGCTACTCGCTGATCGCATATTTTTTCAATTTTGAAGCCTTACTCGCGACTCGCTGATCGCATATTCTTTCGATTTTGAAGCCTTACTCGCGACTCGCTGATCGCATATTCTTTCGATTTTGAAGCCTTACTCGCGACTCGTTGATCGCCAAATCTTGCGATTTTAAAGCCTTACTTGCTACTCGCTGGTCGCATATTTTTTCAATTTTGAAGCCTTACTCGCGACTCGCTGATCGCATATTTTTTCAATTTTGAAGCCTTACTCGCTACTCGCTGATCGCATATTCTTTAAATTTTGAAGCCTTACTCGCTATTTGTTGATCGCCAAATCTTGCGATTTTAAAGCCTTACTTGCTACTCGCTGATCGCATATTTTTTCGATTTTGAAGCCTTACTCGCGACTCGCTGTTCGCATATTCTTTTGATTTTGAAGCCTTACTCGCTACTCGTTGATCGCCAAATCTTGCGATTTTAAAGCCTTACGTGCTACTCGCTGGTCGCATATTTTTTCAATTTTGAAGCCTTACTCGCGACTCGCTGATCACATATTCTTTCGATTTTGAAGCCTTACTCGCGACTCGTTGATCGCCAAATCTTGCGATTTTAAAGCCGTACTTGCTACTCGCTGATCGCATATTTTTTCAATTTTGAAGCCTTACTTGCTACTCGCTGATCGCATATTTTTTCAATTTTGAAGCCTTACTCGCGACTCGCTGATCGCATATTCTTTCGATTTTGAAGCCTTACTCGCGACTCGCTGATCGCATATTCTTTCGATTTTGAAGCCTTACTCGCGACTCGCTGATCGCATATTCTTTCGATTTTGAAGCCTTACTCGCTACTTGTTGAACGCCAAATCTTGCGATTTTAAAGCCTTACTTGCTACTCGCTGATCGCATAATTTTTCAATTTTGAAGCCGTACTCGCGACTCGCTGATCGCATATTCTTTCGATTTTGAAGCCTTACTCGCGACTCATTGATCGCCAAATCTTGCGATTTTAAAGCCTTACTTGCTACTCGCTGGTCGCATATTTTTTCAATTTTGAAGCCTTACTCGCGACTCGCTGATCGCATATTCTTTGGATTTTGAAGCCTTACTCGCTACTCGTTGATCGCCAAATCATGCGATTTTAAAGCCTTACTTGCTACTCGCTGATCGCATATTTTTTCAATTTTGAAGCCTTACTCGCGACTCGCTGATCGCATATTCTTTCGATTTTGAAGCCTTACTCGCGACTCGCTGATCGCATATTCTTTCGATTTTGTAGCCTTACTCGCTACTCGTTGATCGCTAAATCTTGCGATTTTAAAGCCTTAGTTGCTACTCGCTGATCGCATATTTTTTCAATTTCGAAACCTTACTCGCGACTTGCTGATCGCATATTCTTTAAATTTCGAAGCCTTACTCGCTACTTGTTGATCGCCAAATCTTGCGATTTTAAAGCCTTACTTGCTACTCGCTGATCGCATATTTTTTCAATTTTGAAGCCGTACTCGCGACTCGCTGATCGCATATTCTTTCGATTTTGAAGCCTTACTCGCTACTCGTTGATCGCCAAATCTTGCGATTTTAAAGCCTTACTTGCTACTCGCTGATCGCATATTTTTTCAATTTTGAAGCCTTACTCGCGACTCGCTGATCGCATATTCTTTCGATTTTGAAGCCTTACTCGCGACTCGCTGATCGCATATTCTTTCGATTTTGAAGCCTTACTCGCGACTCGTTGATCGCCAAATCTTGCGATTTTAAAGCCTTACTTGCTACTCGCTGGTCGCATATTTTTTCAATTTTGAAGCCTTACTCGCGACTCGCTGATCGCATATTCTTTGGATTTTGAAGCCTTACTCGCTACTCGTTGATCGCCAAATCATGCGATTTTAAAGCCTTACTTGCTACTCGCTGATCGCATATTTTTTCAATTTTGAAGCCTTACTCGAGACTCGCTGATCGCATATTCTTTCGATTTTGAAGCCTTACTCGCGACTCGCTGATCGCATATTCTTTCGATTTTGAAGCCTTACTCGCGACTCGTTGATCGCCAAATCTTGCGATTTTAAAGCCTTACTTGCTACTCGCTGGTCGCATATTTTTTCAATTTTGAAGCCTTACTCGCGACTCGCTGATCGCATATTCTTTTGATTTTGAAGCCTTACTCGCTACTCATTGATCGCCAAATCATGCGATTTTAAAGCCTTACTTGCTACTCGCTGATCGCATATTTTTTCAATTTTGAAGCCTTACTCGCGACTCGCTGATCGCATATTCTTTCGATTTTGAAGCCTTACTCGCGACTCGCTGATCGCATATTCTTTCGATTTTGAAGCCTTACTCGCGACTCGTTGATCGCCAAATCTTGCGATTTTAAAGCCTTACTTGCTACTCGCTGGTCGCATATTTTTTCAATTTTGAAGCCTTACTCGCGACTCGCTGATCGCATATTTTTTCAATTTTGAAGCCTTACTCGCTACTCGCTGATCGCATATTCTTTAAATTTTGAAGCCTTACTCGCTATTTGTTGATCGCCAAATCTTGCGATTTTAAAGCCTTACTTGCTACTCGCTGATCGCATATTTTTTCGATTTTGAAGCCTTACTCGCGACTCGCTGTTCGCATATTCTTTCGATTTTGAAGCCTTACTCGCTACTCGTTGATCGCCAAATCTTGCGATTTTAAAGCCTTACGTGCTACTCGCTGGTCGCATATTTTTTCAATTTTGAAGCCTTACTCGCGACTCGCTGATCGCATATTCTTTCGATTTTGAAGCCTTACTCGCTACTCGCTGATCGCATATTCTTTGGATTTTGAAACCTTACTCGCTACTCGTTGATCGCCAAATCTTGCGATTTTTAAGCCTTACTTGCTACTCGCTGATCGCATATTTTTTCAATTTTGAAGCCTTACTCGCGACTTTCTGATCGCACATTCTTTCGATTTTGAAGCCTTACTCGCGACTCGCTGATCGCATATTCTTTCAATTTTGAAGCCTTACTCGCGACTCGTTGATCGCCAAATCTTGCGATTTTAAAGCCTTACTTGCTACTCGCTGATCGCATATTTTTTCAATTTTGAAGCCTCACTCGCGAGTCGCTGATCGCATATTTTTTCGATTTTGAAGCCTTACTCGCGACTCGCTGATCGCATATTCTTTCGATTTTGAAGCCTTACTCGCTACTCGTTGATCGCCAAATCTTGCAATTTTAAAGCCTTACTTGCTACTCGCTGGTCGCATATTTTTTCAATTTTGAAGCCTTACTCGCGACTCGCTGATCGCATATTCTTTCGATTTTAAAGCCTGACTTGCTACTCGCTGATCGCATATTTTTTCGATTTTGAAGCCTTACTCGCGACTCGCTGATCGCACATTCTTTGGATTTTGAAGCATTACTCGCTACTCGTTGATCGCCAAATCTTGCGATTGTAAAGCCTTACTTGCTACTCGCTGATCGCATATTTTTTCAATTTCGAAGCCTTACTCGCGACTCGCTGATCGCATATTCTTTAAATTTCGAAGCCTTACTCGCTACTTGTTGATCACCAAATATTGCGATTTTAAAGCCTTACTTGCTACTCGCTGATCGCATATTTTTTGGATTTTGAAGCCTTACTCGCTACTCGTTGATCGCCAAATCTTGCGATTTTAAAGCCTTACTTGCTACTCGCTGGTCGCATATTTTTTCAATTTTGAAGCCTTACTCGCGACTCGCTGATCGCATATTCTTTCGATTCTAAAGCCTGACTTGCTACTCGCTGATCGCATATTTTTTCGATTTTGAAGCCTTACTCGCGACTCGCTGATCGCATATTCTTTGGATTTTGAAACCTTACTCGCTACTCGTTGGTCGCCAAATCTTGAGATTTTAAAGCCTTACTTGCTACTCGCTGATCGCATATTTTTTCGATTTTGAAGCCTTAGTCGCGACTCGCTTATCGCATATTCTTTGGATTTGGAAGCCTTACTCGCTACTCGTTGATCGCCAAATCTTGCGATTTTAAAGCCTTACTTGCTACTCGCTGGTCGCATATTTTTTCAATTTTGAAGCCTTACTCGCGACTCGCTGATCGCATATTCTTTCGATTCTAAAGCCTGACTTGCTACTCGCTGATCGCATATTTTTTCGATTTTGAAGCCTTACTCGCGACTCGCTGATCGCATATTCTTTGGATTTTGAAACCTTACTCGCTACTCGTTGGTCGCCAAATCTTGCGATTTTAAAGCCTTACTTGCTACTCGCTGATCGCATATTTTTTCAATTTTGAAGCCTTACTCGCGACTCGCTGATCGCATATTCTTTCGATTTTGAAGCCTTACTCGCTACTCGCTGATCGCATATTCTTTCGATTTTGAAGCCTTACTCGCGACTTGCTGATCGCATATTCTTTTGATTTTGAAGCCTTACTCGCGACTTGTTGATCGCCAAATCTTGCGATTTTAAAGCCTTACATGCTACTCGCTGGTCGCATATTTTTTCAATTTTGAAGCCTTACTCGCGACTCGCTGATCGCATATTCTTTGGATTTTGAAGCCTTACTCGCTTCTCGTTGATCGCCAAATCTTGCGATTTTAAAGCCGTACTTGCTACTCGCTGATCGCATATTTTTTCAATTTTAAAGCCTTAATCGCGAGTCGCTGATCGCTTATTCTTTAAATTTTGAAGCCTTACTCGCTACTTGTTGATCGCCAAATCTTGCGATTTTAAAGCCTTACTTGCTACTCGCTGATCGCATATTTTTTCGATTTTGAAGCCTTACTCGCGACTCGCTGATCGCATATTCTTTCGATTTTGAAACCTTATTCGCTACTCGTCGATCGCCAAATCTTTCGATTTTAAAGCCTTACTTGCTACTCGCTGGTCGCATATTTTTTCAATTTTGAAGCCTTACTCGCGACTCGCTGATCGCATATTCTTTCGATTTAAAAGCCTGACTTGCTACTCGCTGATCGCATATTTTTTCGATTTTGAAGCCTTACTCGCGACTCGCTGATCGCATATTCTTTCGATTTTGAAGCCTTACTCGCTACTCGTTGATCGCCAAATCTTGCGATTTTAAAGCCTTACTTGCTACTCGCTGATCGCATATTTTTTCAATTTTGAAGCCTCACTCGCGAGTCGCTGATCGCATATTCTTTCGATTTTGAAGCCTTACTCGCGACTCGCTGATCGCATGTTCTTTCGATTTTGAAGCCTTACTCGCTACTCGTTGATCGCCAAATCTTGCGATTTTAAAGCCTTACTTGCTACTCGCTAGTCGCATATTTTTTCAATTTTGAAGCCTTACTCGCGACTCGCTGATCGCATATTCTTTCGATTTTAAAGCCTAACTTGCTACTCGCTGATCGCATATTTTTTCAATTTTGAAGCCGTACTCGCGACTCGCTGATTGCATATTCTTTAGATTTTGAAGCCTTACTCGCGACTCGCTGATCGCATATTCTTTCGATTTTGAAGCCTTACTCGCGACTCGCTGATCGCATGTTCTTTCGATTTTGAAGCCTTACTCGCTACTCGTTGATCGCCAAATCTTGCGATTTTAAAGCCTTACTTGCTACTCGCTAGTCGCATATTTTTTCAATTTTGAAGCCTTACTCGCGACTCGCTGATCGCATATTCTTTGGATTTTGAAACCTTACTCGCTACTCGTTGGTCGCCAAATCTTGCGATTTTAAAGCCTTACTTGCTACTCGCTGATCGCATATTTTTTCAATTTTGAAGCCTTACTCGCGACTCGCTGATCGCATATTCTTTGGATTTTGAAGCCTTACTCGCTACTCGTTGATCGCCAAATCTTGCGATTTTAAAGCCGTACTTGCTACTCGCTGATCGCATATTTTTTCAATTTTGAAGCCTTACTCGCGAGTCGCTGATCGCATATTCTTTAAATTTTGAAGCCTTACTCGCTACTTGTTGATCGCCAAATCTTGCGATTTTAAAGCCTTACTTGCTACTCGCTGATCGCATATTTTTTCGATTTTGAAGCCTTACTCGCGACTCGCTGATCGCATATTCTTTCGATTTTGAAACCTTATTCGCTACTCGTCGATCGCCAAATCTTGCGATTTTAAAGCCTTACTTGCTACTCGCTGGTCGCATATTTTTTCAATTTTGAAGCCTTACTCGCGACTCGCTGATCGCATATTCTTTCGATTTAAAAGCCTGACTTGCTACTCGCTGATCGCATATTTTTTCGATTTTGAAGCCTTACTCGCGACTCGCTGATCGCATATTCTTTCGATTTTGAAGCCTTACTCGCTACTCGTTGATCGCCAAATCTTGCGATTTTAAAGCCTTACTTGCTACTCGCTGATCGCATATTTTTTCAATTTTGAAGCCTCACTCGCGAGTCGCTGATCGCATATTCTTTCGATTTTAAAGCCTGACTTGCTACTCGCTGATCGCATATTTTTTCGATTTTGAAGCCTTACTCGCGACTCGCTGATCGCACATTCTTTGGATTTTGAAGCCTTACTCGCTACTCGTTGATCGCCAAATCTTGCGATTGTAAAGCCTTACTTGCTACTCGCTGATCACATATTTTTTCAATTTCGAAGCCTTACTCGCGACTCGCTGATCGCATATTCTTTAAATTTCGAAGCCTTACTCGCTACTTGTTGATCACCAAATATTGCGATTTTAAAGCCTTACTTGCTACTCGCTGATCGCATATTTTTTCGATTTTGAAGCCTTAGTCGCGACTCGCTGATCGCATATTCTTTGGATTTGGAAGCCTTACTCGCTACTCGTTGATCGCCAAATCTTGCGATTTTAAAGCCTTACTTGCTACTCGCTGGTCGCATATTTTTTCAATTTTGAAGCCTTACTCGCGACTCGCTGATCGCATATTCTTTCGATTCTAAAGCCTGACTTGCTACTCGCTGATCGCATATTTTTTCGATTTTGAAGCCTTACTCGCGACTCGCTGATCGCATATTCTTTGGATTTTGAAACCTTACTCGCTACTCGTTGGTCGCCAAATCTTGCGATTTTAAAGCCTTACTTGCTACTCGCTGATCGCATATTTTTTCAATTTTGAAGCCTTACTCGCGACTCGCTGATCGCATATTCTTTCGATTTTGAAGCCTTACTCGCTACTCGCTGATCGCATATTCTTTCGATTTTGAAGCCTTACTCGCGACTTGCTGATCGCATATTCTTTTGATTTTCAAGCCTTACTCGCGACTTGTTGATCGCCAAATCTTGCGATTTTAAAGCCTTACTTGCTACTCGCTGGTCGCATATTTTTTCAATTTTGAAGCCTTACTCGCGACTCGCTGATCGCATATTCTTTGGATTTTGAAGCCTTACTCGCTTCTCGTTGATCGCCAAATCTTGCGATTTTAAAGCCGTACTTGCTTCTCGCTGATCGCATATTTTTTCAATTTTGAAGCCTTAATCGCGAGTCGCTGATCGCATATTCTTTAAATTTTGAAGCCTTACTCGCTACTTGTTGATCGCCAAATCTTGCGATTTTAAAGCCTTACTTGCTACTCGCTGATCGCATATTTTTTCGATTTTGAAGCCTTACTCGCGACTCGCTGATCGCATATTCTTTCGATTTTGAAACCTTATTCGCTACTCGTCGATCGCCAAATCTTTCGATTTTAAAGCCTTACTTGCTACTCGCTGGTCGCATATTTTTTCAATTTTGAAGCCTTACTCGCGACTCGCTGATCGCATATTCTTTCGATTTAAAAGCCTGACTTGCTACTCGCTGATCGCATATTTTTTCGATTTTGAAGCCTTACTCGCGACTCGCTGATCGCATATTCTTTCGATTTTGAAGCCTTACTCGCTACTCGTTGATCGCCAAATCTTGCGATTTTAAAGCCTTACTTGCTACTCGCTGATCGCATATTTTTTCAATTTTGAAGCCTCACTCGCGAGTCGCTGATCGCATATTCTTTCGATTTTGAAGCCTTACTCGCGACTCGCTGATCGCATGTTCTTTCGATTTTGAAGCCTTACTCGCTACTCGTTGATCGCCAAATCTTGCGATTTTAAAGCCTTACTTGCTACTCGCTAGTCGCATATTTTTTCAATTTTGAAGCCTTACTCGCGACTCGCTGATCGCATATTCTTTCGATTTTGAAGCCTTACTCGCTACTCGTTGATCGCCAAATCTTGCGATTTTAAAGCCTTACTTGCTACTCGCTGGTAGCATATTTTTTCGATTTTGAAGCCTTCTTCGCGACTCGCTGATCGCATATTCTTTCGATTTTGTAGCCTTACTCGCTACTCGTTGATCGCTAAATCTTGCGATTTTAAAGCCTTACTTGCTACACGCTGATCGCATATTTTTTCAATTTTGAAGCCTTCTTCGCGACTCGCTGATCGCATATTCTTTCGATTTTGAAGCCTTACTCGCGACTCGCTGATCGCATATTCTTTGGATTTTCATGCCTATTTCGCTACTCGTTGATCGCGAAATCTTGCGATTTTAAAGCCTTACTTGCTACTCGCTGATCGCATATTTTTTCGATTTTGAAGCCATACTCGCGACTCGCTGATCGCACATTCTTCGGATTTTGAAGCCTTACTCGCTACTCATTGATCGCCAAATCTTGCGATTGTAAAGCCTTACTTGCTACTCGCTGATCGCATATTTTTTCAATTTCGAAGCCTTACTCGCGACTCGCTGATCGCATATTCTTTAAATTTCGAAGCCTTACTCGCTACTTGTTGATCACCAAATATTGCGATTTTAAAGCCTTACTTGCTACTCGCTGATCGCATATTTTTTCGATTTTGAAGCCTTAGTCGCGCCTCGCTGATCGCATACTCTTTGGATTTTGAAGCCTTACTCGCTACTCGTTGATCGCCAAATCTTGCGATTTTAAAGCCTTACTTTCTACTCACTGGTCGCATATTTTTTCAATTTTGAAGCCTTACTCGCGACTCGCTGATCGCATATTCTTTCGATTCTAAAGCCTGACATGCTACTCGCTGATCGCATATTTTTTCGATTTTGAAGCCTTACTTGCTACTCGCTGATCGCATATTTTTTCGATTTTGAAGCCTTACTCGCGACTCGCTGATCGCACATTCTTTGGATTTTGAAGCCTTACTCGCTACTCATTGATCGCCAAATCTTGCGATTGTAAAGCCTTACTTGCTACTCGCTGATCGCATATTTTTTCAATTTCGAAGCCTTACTCGCGACTCGCTGATCGCATATTCTTTAAATTTCGAAGCCTTACTCGCTACTTGTTGATCACCAAATATTGCGATTTTAAAGCCTTATTTGCTACTCGCTGATCGCATATTTTTTCGATTTTGAAGCCTTAGTCGCGCCTCGCTGATCGCATATTCTTTGGATTTTGAAGCCTTACTCGCTACTCGTTGATCGCCAAATCTTGCGATTTTAAAGCCTTACTTGCTACTCGCTGGTCGCATATTTTTTCAATTTTGAAGCCTTACTCGCGACTCGCTGATCGCATATTCTTTCGATTCTAAAGCCTGACTTGCTACTCGCTGATCGCATATTTTTTCGATTTTGAAGCCTTACTCGCGACTCGCTGATCGCATATTCTTTGGATTTTGAAACCTTACTCGCTACTCGTTGGTCGCCAAATCTTGCGATTTTAAAGCCTTACTTGCTACTCGCTGATCGCATATTTTTTCAATTTTGAAGCCTTACTCGCGACTCGCTGATCGCATATTCTTTCGATTTTGAAGCCTTACTCGCTACTCGCTGATCGCATATTCTTTCGATTTTGAAGCCTTACTCGCGACTTGCTGATCGCATATTCTTTTGATTTTGAAGCCTTACTTGCGACTCGTTGATCGCCAAATCTTGCGATTTTAAAGCCTTACTTGCTACTTGCTGGTCGCATATTTTTTCAATTTTGAAGCCTTACTCGCGACTCGCTGATCGCATATTCTTTGGATTTTGAAGCCTTACTCGCTACTCGTTGATCGCCAAATCTTGCGATTTTAAAGCCGTACTTGCTACTCGCTGATCGCATATTTTTTCAATTTTGAAGCCTTACTTGCGAGTCGCTGATCGCATATTCTTTAAATTTTGAAGCCTTACTCGCTACTTGTTGATCGCCAAATCTTGCGATTTTAAAGCCTTACTTGCTACTCGCTGATCGCATATTTTTTCGATTTTGAAGCCTTACTCGCGACTCGCTGATCGCATATTCTTTCGATTTTGAAACCTTATTCGCTACTCGTCGATCGCCAAATCTTGCGATTTTAAAGCCTTACTTGCTACTCGCTGGTCGCATATTTTTCCAATTTTGAAGCCTTACTCGCGACTCGCTGATCGCATATTCTTTCGATTTTGAAGCCTTACTCGCTACTCGTTGATCGCCAAATCTTGCGATTTTAAAGCCTTACTTGCTACTCGCTGATCGCATATTTTTTCAATTTTGAAGCCTCACTCGCGAGTCGCTGATCGCATATTCTTTCGATTTTGAAGCCTTACTCGCGACTCGCTGATCGCATGTTCTTTCGATTTTAAAGCCTTACTTGCTACTCGCTGATCGCATATTTTTTCGATTTTGAAGCCTTACTCGCGACTCGCTGATCGCACATTCTTTGGATTTTGAAGCCTTACTCGCTACTCATTGATCGCCAAATCTTGCGATTGTAAAGCCTTACTTGCTACTCGCTGATCGCATATTTTTTCAATTTCGAAGCCTTACTCGCGACTCGCTGATCGCATATTCTTTAAATTTCGAAGCCTTACTCGCTACTTGTTGATCACCAAATATTGCGATTTTAAAGCCTTATTTGCTACTCGCTGATCGCATATTTTTTCGATTTTGAAGCCTTAGTCGCGCCTCGCTGATCGCATATTCTTTGGATTTTGAAGCCTTACTCGCTACTCGTTGATCGCCAAATCTTGCGATTTTAAAGCCTTACTTGCTACTCGCTGGTCGCATATTTTTTCAATTTTGAAGCCTTACTCGCGACTCGCTGATCGCATATTCTTTCGATTCTAAAGCCTGACTTGCTACTCACTGATCGCATATTTTTTCGATTTTGAAGCCTTACTCGCGACTCGCTGATCGCATATTCTTTGGATTTTGAAACCTTACTCGCTACTCGTTGGTCGCCAAATCTTGCGATTTTAAAGCCTTACTTGCTACTCGCTGATCGCATATTCTTTCGATTTTGAAGCCTTACTCGCTACTCGCTGATCGCATATTCTTTCGATTTTGAAGCCTTACTCGCGACTTGCTGATCGCATATTCTTTTGATTTTGAAGCCTTACTTGCGACTCGTTGATCGCCAAATCTTGCGATTTTAAAGCCTTACTTGCTACTCGCTGGTCGCATATTTTTTCAATTTTGAAGCCTTACTCGCGACCCGCTGATCGCATATTCTTTCGATTTTGAAACCTTATTCGCTACTCGTCGATCGCCAAATCTTGCGATTTTAAAGCCTTACTTGCTACTCGCTGGTCGCATATTTTTCCAATTTTGTAGCCTTACTCGCGAGTCGCTGATCGCATATTCTTTAAATTTTGAAGCCTTACTCGCTACTTGTTGATCGCCAAATCTTGCGATTTTAAAGCCTTACTTGCTACTCGCTGATCGCATATTTTTTCGATTTTGAAGCCTTACTCGCGACTCGCTGATCGCATATTCTTTCGATTTTGAAACCTTATTCGCTACTCGTCGATCGCCAAATCTTGCGATTTTAAAGCCTTACTTGCTACTCGCTGGTCGCATATTTTTCCAATTTTGAAGCCTTACTCGCGACTCGCTGATCGCATATTCTTTCGATTTAAAAGCCTGACTTGCTACTCGCTGATCGCATATTTTTTCGATTTTGAAGCCTTACTCGCGACTCGCTGATCGCATATTCTTTCGATTTTGAAGCCTTACTCGCTACTCGTTGATCGCCAAATCTTGCGATTTTAAAGCCTTACTTGCTACTCGCTGATCGCATATTTTTTTAATTTTGAAGCCTCACTCGCGAGTCGCTTATCGCATATACTTTCGATTTTGAAGCCTTACTCGCGACTCGCTGATCGCATGTTCTTTCGATTTTGAAGCCTTACTCGCTACTCGTTGATCGCCAAATCTTGCGATTTTAAAGCCTTACTTGCTACTCGCTGGTCGCATATTTTTTCAATTTTGAAGCCTTACTCGCGACTCGCTGATCGCATATTCTTTCGATTTTAAAGCCTTACTTGCTACTCGCTGATCGCATATTTTTTCAATTTTGAAGCCGTACTCGCGACTCGCTGATCGCATATTCTTTCGATTTTGAAGCCTTACTCGCGACTCGCTGATCGCATATTCTTTCGATTTTGAAGCCTTACTCGCTACTCGTTGATCGCCAAATCTTGCGATTTTAAAGCCTTACTTGCTACTCGCTGATCGCATATTTTTTCAATTTTGAAGCCTTACTCGCGACTCGCTGATCGCATATTCTTTCGATTTTGGAAGCCTTACTCGCTTCTCGTTGATCGCCAAATCTTGCGATTTTAAAGCCTTACTTGCTACTCGCTGATCGCATATTTTTTCAATTTTGAAGCCGTACTCGCGACTCGCTGATCGCATATTCTTTCGATTTTGAAGCCTTACTCGCGACTCGCTGATCGCATATTCTTTCGATTTTGAAGCCTTACTCGCTACTCGTTGATCGCCAAATCTTGCGATTTTAAAGCCTTACTTGCTACTCGCTGATCGCATATTTTTTCAATTTTGAAGCCTTACTCGCGACTCGCTGATCGCATATTCTTTCGATTTTGAAGCCTTCTTCGCGACTCGCTGATCGCATATTCTTTCGATTTTGAAGCCTTACTCGCGACTCGCTGATCGCATATTCTTTGGATTTTCATGCCTATTTCGCTACTCGTTGATCGCCAAATCTTGCGATTTTAAAGCCTTACTTGCTACTCGCTGATCGCATATTTTTTCAATTTTGAAGCCTTACTCGCGACTCGCTGATCGCATGTTCTTTCGATTTTGAAGCCTTACTCGCTACTCGTTGATCGCCAAATCTTGCGATTTTAAAGCCTTACTTGCTACTCGCTGGTCGCATATTTTTTCAATTTTGAAGCCTTACTCGCGACTCGCTGATCGCATATTCTTTCGATTTTAAAGCCTTACTTGCTACTCGCTGATCGCATATTTTTTCAATTTTGAAGCCGTACTCGCGACTCGCTGATCGCATATTCTTTCGATTTTGAAGCTTTACTCGCGACTCGCTGATCGCATATTCTTTCGATTTTGAAGCCTTACTCGCTACTCGTTGATCGCCAAATCTTGCGATTTTAAAGCCTTACTTGCTACTCGCTGATCGCATATTTTTTCAATTTTGAAGCCTTACTCGCGACTCGCTGATCGCATATTCTTTCGATTTTGAAGCCTTACTCGCTTCTCGTTGATCGCCAAATCTTGCGATTTTAAAGCCTTACTTGCTACTCGCTGATCGCATATTTTTTCAATTTTGAAGCCGTACTCGCGACTCGCTGATCGCATATTCTTTCGATTTTGAAGCCTTACTCGCGACTCGCTGATCGCATATTCTTTGGATTTTGAAGCCTTACTCGCTACTCGTTGATCGCCAAATCTTGCGATTTTAAAGCCTTACTTGCTACTCGCTGATCGCATATTTTTTCAATTTTGAAGCCTTACTCGCGACTCGCTGATCGCATATTCTTTCGATTTTGAAGCCTTACTCGCTTCTCGTTGATCGCCAAATCTTGCGATTTTAAAGCCTTACTTGCTTCTCGCTGATCGCATATTTTTTCAATTTTGAAGCCTTCTTCGCGACTCGCTGATCGCATATTCTTTCGATTTTGAAGCCTTACTCGCGACTCGTTGATCGCCAAATCTTGCGATTTTAAAGCCTTACTTGCTACTCGCTGATCGCATATTTTTTCAATTTTGAAGCCTTACTCGCGACTCGCTGATCGCATATTCTTTCGATTTTGAAGCCTTACTCGCTTCTCGTTGATCGCCAAATCTTGCGATTTTAAAGCCTTACTTGCTACTCGCTGATCGCATATTTTTTCAATTTTGAAGCCGTACTCGCGACTCGCTGATCGCATATTCTTTCGATTTTGAAGCCTTACTCGCGACTCGCTGATCGCATATTCTTTCGATTTTGAAGCCTTACTCGCTACTCGTTGATCGCCAAATCTTGCGATTTTAAAGCCTTACTTGCTACTCGCTGATCGCATATTTTTTCAATTTTGAAGCCTTACTCGCGACTCGCTGATCGCATATTCTTTCGATTTTGAAGCCTTACTCGCTTCTCGTTGATCGCCAAATCTTGCGATTTTAAAGCCTTACTTGCTTCTCGCTGATCGCATATTTTTTCAATTTTGAAGCCTTCTTCGCGACTCGCTGATCGCATATTCTTTCGATTTTGAAGCCTTACTCAAGACTCGCTGATCGCATATTCTTTGGATTTTCATGCCTATTTCGCTACTCGTTGATCGCCAAATCTTGCGATTTTAAAGCCTTACTTGCTACTCGCTGATCGCATATTTTTTCAATTTTGAAGCCTTACTCGCGACTCGCTGATCGCATATTCTTTCGATTTTGAAGCCTTACTCGCGACTCGTTGATCGCCAAATCTTGCGATTTTAAAGTCTTACTTGCTACTCGCTGGTCGCATATTTTTCAATTTTGAAGCCTTACTCGCGACTCGCTGATCGCATATTCTTTGGATTTTTAAGCCTTACTCGCTACTCGTTGATCGCCAAATCTTGCGATTTTAAAGCCTTACTTGCTACTCGCTGATCGCATATTTTTTCAATTTTGAAGCCTTACTCGCGACTCGCTGATCGCATATTCTTTAAATTTTGAAGCCTTACTCGCTACTAGTTGATCGCCAAATCTTGCGATTTGAAAGCCTTACTTGCTACTCGCTGGTCGCATATTTTTTCGATTTTGAAGCCTTCTTTGCGACTCGCTGATCGCATATTCTTTGGATTTTGTAGCCTTACTCGCTACTCGTTGATCGCTAAATCTTGCGATTTTAAAGCCTTACTTGCTTCTCGCTGATCGCATATTTTTTCAATTTTGAAGCCTTCTTCGCGACTCGCTGATCGCATATTCTTTCGATTTTGAAGCCTTACTCGCGACTCGCTGATCGCATATTCTTTGGATTTTCATGCCTATTTCGCTACTCGTTGATCGCCAAATCTTGCGATTTTAAAGCCTTACTTGCTACTCGCTGATCGCATATTTTTTCAATTTTGAAGCCTTACTCGCGACTCGCTGATCGCATATTCTTTCGATTTTGAAGCCTTACTCGCGACTCGTTGATCACCAAATCTTGCGATTTTAAAGTCTTACTTGCTACTCGCTGGTCGCATATTTTTCAATTTTGAAGCCTTACTCGCGACTCGCTGATCGCATATTTTTTCGATTTTGAAGCCTTACTCGCGACTCGCTGATCGCATATTCTTTCGATTTTGAAGCCTTACTCGCGACTCGTTGATCGCCAAATCTTGCGATTTTAAAGCCTTACTTGCTACTCGCTGGTCGCATATTTTTTCAATTTTGAAGCCTTACTCGCGACTCGCTGATCGTATATTCTTTCGATTTTAAAGCCTGACTTGCTACTCGCTGATCGCATATTTTTTCGATTTTGAAGCCTTACTCGCGACTCGCTGATCGCATATTCTTTAGATTTTGAAGCCTTACTCGCTACTCGTTTATCGCCAAATCTTGCGATTTTAAAGCCTTACTTGCTACTCGCTGATCGCATATTTTTTCAATTTTGAAGCCTTACTCGCGACTCGCTGATCGCATATTCTTTCGATTTTGAAGCCTTACTCGCTACTCGTTGATCGCCAAATCTTGCGATTTTAAATTCTTACTTGCTACTCGCTGGTCGCATATTTTTTCAATTTTGAAGCCTTACTCGCGACTCGCTGATCGCATATTCTTTCGATTTTAAAGCCTGACTTGCTACTCGCTGATCGCATATTTCTTCGATTTTGAAGCCTTAATCGCGACTCGCTGATCGCATATTCTTTCGATTTTGAAGCCTTACTCGCGACTCGCTGATCGCATATTCTTTCGATTTTGAAGCCTTACTCGCTACTTGTTGATCGCCAAATCTCGCGATTTGAAAGCCTTACTTGCTACTTGCTGATCGCATATTTTTTCGATTTTGAAGCCTTACTCGCGACTCGCTGATCGCATATTCTTTCGATTTTGAAGCCTTACTCGCTACTCGTTGATCGCCAAATCTTGCGATATTAAAGCCTTACTTGCTACTCGCTGGTCGCATATTTTTTCAATTTTGAAGCCTTACTCGCGACTCGCTGATCTCATATTCTTTCGATTTTAAAGCCTGACTTGCTACTCGCTGGTCGCATATTTTTTCGATTTTAAAGCCTTACTCGCGACTCGCTGATCGCATATTCTTTCGATTTTGAAGCCTTACTCGCTACTCGTTGATCGCCAAATCTTGCGATTTGATAGCCTTACTTGCTACTCGCTGATCGCATATTTTTTCGATTTTGAAGCCTTACTCGCGACTCGCTGATCGCATATTCTTTCGATTTTGAAGCCTTACTCGCTACTCGTTGATCGCCAAATCTTGCGATTTTAAAGCCTTACTTGCTTCTCGCTGATCGCATATTTTTTCAATTTTGAAGCCTTACTCGCGACTCGCTGATCGCACATTCTTTCGATTTTGTAGCCTTACTCGCTACTCGTTGATCGCTAAATCTCACGATTTTAAAGCCTTACTTGCTACTCGCTGATCGCATATTTTTTCAATTTTGAAGCCTTCTTCGCGACTCGCTGATCGCATATTCTTTCGATTTTGAAACCTAACTCGCTACTCGTTGATTGCCAAATCTTGCGATTTTAAAGCCTAACTTGCTTCTCGCTGATCGCATATTTTTTCGATTTTGAAGCCGTACTTGCGATACGCTGATCGCATATTCTTTCGATTTTGAAGCCTTACTCGCGACTCGCTGATCGCATATTCTTTCGATTTTGAAGCCTTACTCGCGACTCGTTGATCGCCAAATCTTGCGATTTTAAAGCCTTACTTGCTACTCGCTGGTCGAATATTTTTTCAATTTTGAAGCCTTACTCGCGACTCGCTGATCGCATATTCTTTGGATTTTGAAGCCTTACTCGCTACTCGTTGATCGCCAAATCTTGCGATTTAAAAGCCTTACTTGCTACTCGCTGATCGCATATTATTTCAATTTTGAAGCCTTACTCGCGAGTCGCTGATCGCATATTCTTTAAATTTTGAAGTTTTACTCGCTACTTGTTGATCGTCAAATCTTGCGATTTGAAAGCCTTACTTGCTACTCGCTGATCGCATATTTTTTCGATTTTGAAGCCTTACTCGCGACTCGCTGATCGCATATTCTTTCGATTTTGAAGCCTTACTCGCTACTCGTTGATCGCCAAATCTTGCGATTTTAAATCCTTACTTGCTACTCGCTGGTCGCATATTTTTTCAATTTTGAAGCCTTACTCGCGACTCGCTGATCGCATATTCTTTCGATTTTAAAGCCTGACTTGCTACTCGCTGATCGCATATTCTTTCGATTTTGAAGCCTTACTCGCTACTCGTTGATCGCCAAATCTTGCGATTTTAAAGCCTAACTTGCTACTAGCTGGTCGCATATTTTTTCAATTTTGAAGTCTTACTCGCGACTCGCTGATCGCATATTCTTTCGATTCTAAAGCCTGACTTGCTACTTGCTGATCGCATATTCTTTGGATTTTGAAGCCTTACTCGCTACTCGTTGATCGCCAAATCTTGCGATTTTAAATCCTTACTTGCTACTCGCTGGTCGCATTTTTTTTCAATTTTGAAGCCTTACTCGCGACTCGCTGATCGCACATTCTTTCGATTTTGTAGCCTTACTCGCTACTCGTTGATCGCTAAATCTTGCGATTTTAAAGCCTTACTTGCTACTCGCTGATCGCATACTTTTTCAATTTTGAAGCCTTCTTCACGACCCGCTGATCGCATATTCTTTCGATTTTGAAGCCTTACTCGCGACTCGCTGATCGCATATTCTTTCGATTTTGAAGCCTTACTCGCGACTCGCTGATCGCATATTCTTTCGATTTTGAAGCCTTACTCGCGACTCGTTGATCGCCAAATATTGCGATTTTTAAGCCTTACTTGCTACTCGCTGATCGCATATTTTTTCGATTTTGAAGCCTTACTCGCGACTCGCTGATCGCATATTCTTTCGATTTTGAAGCCTTACTCGCTACTCGTTGATCGCCAAATCTTGCGATTTTAAAGCCTAACTTGCTACTCGCTGGTCGCATATTTTTTCAATTTTGAAGCCTTACTCGCGACTCGCTGATCGCATATTCTTTCGATTTTGAAGCCTTACTCGCGACTCGCTGATCGCATATTTTTTCGATTTTGAAGCCTTACTCGCGACTCGCTGATCGCATATTCTTTGGATTTTGTAACCTTACTCGCTACTCGTTGATCGCCAAATCTTGCGATTTTAAAACCTTACTTGCTACTCGCTGATCGCATATTTTTTCAATTTTGAAGCCTTACTCGCGACTCGCTGATCGCATATTCTTTCGATTTTGAAGCCTTACTCGCTTCTCGTTGATCGCCAAATCTTGCGATTTTAAAGCCTTACTTGCTACTCGCTGATCGCATAATTTTTCAAGTTTGAAGCCTTACTCGCGACTCGCTGATCGCATATTCTTTCGATTTTAAAGCCTGACTTGCTACTCGCTGTTCGCATATTTTTTCGATTTTGAAGCCTTACTCGCGACTCGATGATCGCATATTCTTTCGATTTTGAAGCCTTACTCGTTACTCGTTGATCGCCAAATCTTGCGATTTTAAAGCCTAACTTGATACGCGCTGGTCGCATATTTTTTCAATTTTGAAGCCTTACTCGCGACTCGCTGATCGCATATTCTTTCGATTTTAAAGTCTGACTTGCTACTCGCTGATCGCATATTTTTTCGATTTTGAAGCCTTACTCGCGACTCGCTGATCGCAAATTCTTTCGATTTTGAAGCCTTACTCGCTACTCGTTTATCGCCAAATCTTGCGATTTAAAAGCTTTACTTGCTACTCGCTGATCGCATATTTTTAAGCCTTACTCGCTACTCGCTGATCGCATATTCTTTCGATTTTGAAGCCTTACTTGCTACTCGTTGATCGCCAAATCTTGCGATTTTAAAGCCTTACTTGCTACTCGCTGATCGCATATTTTTTCAATTTTGAAGCCTTACTCGCGACTCGCTGATCTTACATTCTTTCGATTTTGTAGCCTTACTCGCTACTCGTTGATCGCTAAATCTTGCGATTTTAAAGCCTTACTTGCTTCTCGCTGATCGCATATTTTTTCAATTTTGAAGCCTTACTCGCGACTCGCTGATCGCATATTCATTCGATTTTGAAGCCTTACTCGCGACTCGCTGATCGCATATTCTTTGGATTTTGAAGCCTAACTCGCTACTTGTTGATCGCCAAATCTTGCGATTTGAAAGCCTTACTTGCTACTCGCTGATCGCATATTTTTTCAATTTTGAAGCCTTACTCGCGACTTGCTGATCGCATATTCTTTCGATTTTGAAGCCTTACTCGCGACTCGCTGATCGCATGTTCTTTCGATTTTGAAGCCTTACTCGCTACTCGTTGATCGCCAAATCTTGCGATTTTAAAGCCTTACTTGCTACTCGCTGGTCGCATATTTTTTCAATTTTGAAGCCTTACTCGCGACTCGCTGATCGCATATTCTTTCGATTTTAAAGCCTTACTTGCTACTCGCTGATCGCATATTTTTTCAATTTTGAAGCCGTACTCGCGACTCGCTGATCGCATATTCTTTCGATTTTAAAGCCTGACTTGCTACTCGCTGATCGCATATTTTTTCGATTTTGAAGCCTTACTCGCGACTCGCTGATCGCATATTCTTTCGATTTTGAAGCCTTACTCGCTACTCGTTGATCGCCAAATCTTGCGATTTTAAAGCCTTACTTGCTACTCGCTGATCGCATATTTTTTCAATTTTGAAGCCTTACTCGCGACTCGCTGATCGCACATTCTTTCGATTTTGTAGCCTTACTCGCTACTCGTTGATCGCTAAATCTTGCGATTTTAAAGCCTTACTTGCTACTCGCTGATCGCATATTTTTTCAATTTTGAAGCCTTCTTTGCAACTCGCTGATCGCATATTCTTTCGATTTTGAAGCCTTACTCGCGACTCGCTGATCGCATATTCTTTGGATTTGGAAACCTTAATCGCTACTCGTTGATCGCCAAATCTTGCGATTTTAAAGCCTTACTTGCTACTCGCTGATCGCATATTTTTTCAATTTTGAAGCCTTACTCGCGACTCGCTGATCGCATATTATTTCGATTTTGAAGCCTTACTCGCGACTCGCTGATCGCATATTCTTTCGATTTTGAAGCCTTACTCGCGACTCGCTGATCGCATATTCTTTCGATTTTAAAGCCTGACTTGCTACTCGCTGATCGCATATTTTTTCGATTTTGAAGCCTTACTCGCGACTCGGTGATCGCATATTCTTTGGATTTTGAAACCTTACTCGTTACTCGTTGATCGCCAAATCTTGCGATTTTAAAGCCTTACTTGCTACTCGCTGATCGCGTATTTTTTCAATTTTGAAGCCTTACTCGCGACTCGCTGATCGCATATTCTTTCGATTTTGAAGCCTTACTCGCGACTCGCTGATCGCATATTCTTTCGATTTTGAAGCCTTACTCGCGACTCGTTGATCGTCAAATCTTGCGATTTTAAAGCCTTACTTGCTACTCGCTGGTCGCATATTTTTTCAATTTTGAAGCCTTACTCGCGACTCGCTGATCGCATATTCTTTGGATTTTGAAGCCTTACTCGCTACTCGTTGATCGCCAAATCTTGCGATTTTAAAGCCTTACTTGCTACTCGCTGATCGCATATTTTTTCAATTTTGAAGCCTTACTCGCGAGTCGCTGATCGCATATTCTTTAAATTTTGAAGCCTCACTCGCTACTTGTTGATTGCCAAATCTTGCGATTTTAAAGCCTTACTTGCTACTCGCTGGTCGCATATTTTTTCAATTTTGAAGCCTTACTCGCGACTCGCTGATCGCATATTCTTTCGATTTAAAAGCCTGACTTGCTACTCGCTGATCGCATATTTTTTCGATTTTGAAGCCTTACTCGCGACTCGCTGATCGCATATTCTTTCGATTTTGAAGCCTTTCTCGCTACTCGTTTATCGCCAAATCTTGCGATTTTGAAGCCTTACTCGCGACTCGCTGATCGCATATTCTTTGGATTTTGAAGCCTTACTCGCTACTCGTTGATCGCCAAATCTTGCGATTTTAAAGCCGTACTTGCTACTCGCTGATCGCAAATTTTTTCAATTTTGAAGCCTTACTCGCGACTCGCTGATCGCATATTCTTTCGATTTAAAAGCCTGCATGCTACTCGCTGATCGCATATTTTTTCGATTTTGAAGCCTTACTCGCGACTCGCTGATCGCATATTCTTTCGATTTTGAAGCCTTACCCGCTACTCGTTTATCGCCAAATCTTGCGATTTTAAAGCCTTACTTGCTACTCGCTGATCGCATATTTTTTCAATTTTGAAGCCTTACTCGCGACTCGCTGATCGCATATTCTTTCGATTTTGAAGCCTTACTCGCGACTCGCTGATCGCATGTTCTTTCGATTTTGAAGCCTTACTCGCTACTCGTTGATCGCCAAATCTTGCGATTTTAAAGCCTTACTTGCTACTCGCTGGTCGCATATTTTTTCAATTTTGAAGCCTTACTCGCGACTCGCTGATCGCATATTCTTTCGATTTTAAAGCCTTACTTGCTACTCGCTGATCGCATATTTTTTCAATTTTGAAGCCGTACTCGCGACTCGCTGATCGCATATTCTTTCGATTTTAAAGCCTGACTTGCTACTCGCTGATCGCATATTTTTTCGATTTTGAAGCCTTACTCGCGACTCGCTGATCGCATATTCTTTCGATTTTGAAGCCTTACTCGCTACTCGTTGATCGCCAAATCTTGCGATTTTAAAGCCTTACTTGCTACTCGCTGATCGCATATTTTTTCAATTTTGAAGCCTTACTCGCGACTCGCTGATCGCACATTCTTTCGATTTTGTAGCCTTACTCGCTACTCGTTGATCGCTAAATCTTGCGATTTTAAAGCCTTACTTGCTACTCGCTGATCGCATATTTTTTCAATTTTGAAGCCTTCTTTGCAACTCGCTGATCGCATATTCTTTCGATTTTGAAGCCTTACTCGCGACTCGCTGATCGCATATTCTTTGGATTTGGAAACCTTAATCGCTACTCGTTGATCGCCAAATCTTGCGATTTTAAAGCCTTACTTGCTACTCGCTGATCGCATATTTTTTCAATTTTGAAGCCTTACTCGCGACTCGCTGATCGCATATTATTTCGATTTTGAAGCCTTACTCGCGAATCGCTGATCGCATATTCTTTCGATTTTGAAGCCTTACTCGCGACTCGCTGATCGCATATTCTTTCGATTTTAAAGCCTGACTTGCTACTCGCTGATCGCATATTTTTTCGATTTTGAAGCCTTACTCGCGACTCGGTGATCGCATATTCTTTGGATTTTGAAACCTTACTCGTTACTCGTTGATCGCCAAATCTTGCGATTTTAAAGCCTTACTTGCTACTCGCTGATCGCGTATTTTTTCAATTTTGAAGCCTTACTCGCGACTCGCTGATCGCATATTCTTTCGATTTTGAAGCCTTACTCGCGACTCGCTGATCGCATATTCTTTCGATTTTGAAGCCTTACTCGCGACTCGTTGATCGTCAAATCTTGCGATTTTAAAGCCTTACTTGCTACTCGCTGGTCGCATATTTTTTCAATTTTGAAGCCTTACTCGCGACTCGCTGATCGCATATTCTTTGGATTTTGAAGCCTTACTCGCTACTCGTTGATCGCCAAATCTTGCGATTTTAAAGCCTTACTTGCTACTCGCTGATCGCATATTTTTTCAATTTTGAAGCCTTACTCGCGAGTCGCTGATCGCATATTCTTTAAATTTTGAAGCCTCACTCGCTACTTGTTGATCGCCAAATCTTGCGATTTTAAAGCCTTACTTGCTACTCGCTGGTCGCATATTTTTTCAATTTTGAAGCCTTACTCGCGACTCGCTGATCGCATATTCTTTCGATTTAAAAGCCTGACTTGCTACTCGCTGATCGCATATTTTTTCGATTTTGAAGCCTTACTCGCGACTCGCTGATCGCATATTCTTTCGATTTTGAAGCCTTTCTCGCTACTCGTTTATCGCCAAATCTTGCGATTTTAAAGCCTAACTTGCTACTCGCTGGTCGCATATTTTTTCAATTTGAAGCATTACTCGCGCCCCTTGATCGCATATTCTTTCGATTTTAAAGCCTGACTTGCTTCTCGCTGATCGCATATTTTTTCGATTTTGAAGCATTACTCGCGACTCGCTGATCGCATATTCTTTCGATTTTGAAGCCTTACTCGCTACTCGTTGATCGCCAAATCTTGCGATTTTAAAGCCTTACTTGCTACTCGCTGGTCGCATATTTTTTCAATTTTGAAGCCTTACTCGCGACTCGCTGATCGCATATTCTTTCGATTTAAAAGCCTGACTTGCTACTCGCTGATCGCATATTTTTTCGATTTTGAAGCCTTACTCGCGACTCGCTGATCGCATATTCTTTCGATTTTGAAGCCTTTCTCGCTACTCGTTTATCGCCAAATCTTGCGATTTTAAAGCCTTACTTGCTACTCGCTGATCGCATATTTTTTCAATTTTGAAGCCTTACTCGCGACTCGCTGATCGCATATTCTTTCGATTTTGAAGCCTTACTCGCGACTGGCTGATCGCATATTCTTTCGATTTTGAAGCCTTACTCGCTACTCGTTGATCGCCAAATCTTGCGATTTTAAAGCCTTACTTGCTACTCGCTGGTCGCATATTTTTTCAATTTTGAAGCCTTACTCGCGACTCGCTGATCGCATATTCTTTCGATTTTAAAGCCTTACTTGCTACTCGCTGATCGCATATTTTTTCAATTTTGAAGCCTTACTCGCGACTCGCTGATCGCATGTTCTTTCGATTTTAAAGCCTGACTTGCTACTCGCTGATCGCATATTTTTTCGATTTTGAAGCCTTACTCGCGACTCGCTGATCGCATATTCTTTCGATTTTGAAGCCTTACTCGCGACTCGCTGATCGCATATTCTTTCGATTTTGAAGCCTTACTCGCGACTCGCTGATCGCATATTCTTTCGATTTTGAAGCCTTACTTGCCACTCGTTGATCGCCAAATCTTGCGATTTTAAAGCCTTACTTGCTACTCGCTGGTCGCATATTTTTTCAATTTTGAAGGCTTATTCGCGACTCGCTGATCGCATATTCTTTCGATTTTAAAGCCTGACTTGCTACTCGCTGATCGCATATTTTTTCGATTTTGAAGCCTTACTCGCGACTCGCTGATCGCATATTTTTTCGATTTTGAAGCCTTACTCGCTACTCGTTTATCGCCAAATCTTGCGATTTTAAAGCCTTACTTGCTACTCGCTGATCGCATATTCTTTCGATTTTAAAGCCTGACTTGCTACTCGCTGATCGCATATTTTTTTAATTTTGAAGCCTTACTCGCGACTCGGTGATCGCATATTCTTTGGATTTTGAAACCTTACTCGCTACTCGTTGATCGGCAAATCTTGCGATTTTAAAGCCTTACTTGCTACTCGCTGATCGCGTATTTTTTCAATTTTGAAGCCTTACTCGCGACTCGCTGATCGCATATTCTTTCGATTTTGAAGCCTTACTCGCGACTCGCTGATCGCATATTCTTTCGATTTTGAAGCCTTACTCGCGACTCGTTGATCGTCAAATCTTGCGATTTTAAAGCCTTACTTGCTACTCGCTGGTCGCATATTTTTTCAATTTTGAAGCCTTACTCGCGACTCGCTGATCGCATATTCTTTGGATTTTGAAGCCTTACTCGCTACTCGTTGATCGCCAAATCTTGCGATTTTAAAGCCTTACTTGCTACTCGTTGATCGCATATTTTTTCAATTTTGAAGCCTTACTCGCGAGTCGCTGATCGCATATTCTTTAAATTTTGAAGCCTCACTCGCTACTTGTTGATCGCCAAATCTTGCGATTTGAAAGCCTTACTTGCTACTCGCTGATCGCATATTTTTTCGATTTTGAAGCCTTACTCGCGACTCGCTGATCGCATATTCTTTCGATTTTGAAGCCTTACCCGCTACTCGTTGATCGCCAAATCTTGCGATTTTAAAGCCTTACTTGCTACTCGCTGGTCGCATATTTTTTCAATTTTGAAGCCTTACTCGCGACTCGCTGATCGCATATTCTTTCGATTTTAAAGCCTGACTTGCTACTCGCTGATCGCATATTTTTTCAATTTTGAAGCCTTACTCGCGAGTCGCTGATCGCATATTCTTTAAATTTTGAAGCCTTACTCGCTACTTGTTGATCGCAAAATCTTGCGATTTGAAAGCCTTACTTGTACTCGCAGATCGCATATTTTTTCGATTTTGAAGCCTTACTCGCGACTCGCTGATCGCATATTCTTTCGATTTTGAAGCCTTACTTGCCACTCGTTGATCGCCAAATCTTGCGATTTTAAAGCCTTACTTGCTACTCGCTGGTCGCATATTTTTTCAATTTTGAAGCCTTACTCGCGACTCGCTGATCGCATATTCTTTCGATTTTAAAGCCTGACTTGCTACTCGCTGATCGCATATTTTTTCGATTTTGAAGCCTTACTCGCGACTCGCTGATCGCATATTTTTTCGATTTTGAAGCCTTACTCGCTACTCGTTTATCGCCAAATCTTGCGATTTTAAAGCCTTACTTGCTACTCGCTGATCGCATATTTTTTCGATTTTGAAGCCTTTCTCGCGACTCGCTGATCGCATATTCTTTCGATTTTGAAGCCTTACTCGCGACTCGCTGATCGCATATTCTTTCGATTTTGAAGCCTTACTCGCTACTCGTTGATCGCCAAATCTTGCGATTTTAAAGCCTTACTTGCTACTCGCTGGTCGCATATTTTTTCAATTTTGAAGCCTTACTCGCGACTCGCTGATCGCATTTTCTTTCGATTTTAAAGCCTAACTTGCTACTCGCTGGTCGCATATTTTTTCAATTTTGAAGCCTTACTCGCGACTAGCTGATCGCATATTCTTTCGTTTTTAAAGCCTGACTTGCTACTCGCTGATCGCATATTTTTTCGATTTTGAAGCCTTACGCGCGACTCGCTAATCGCATATTCTTTCGATTTTGAAGCCTTACTCGCTACTTGTTTATCGCCAAATCTTGCGATTTTAAAGCCTTACTTGCTACTCGCTGATCGCATATTTTTAAGCCTTACTCGCTACTCGCTGATCGCATATTCTTTCGATTTTGAAGCCTTACTCGCTACTCGTTGATCGCCAAATCTTGCGATTTTAAAGCCTTACTTGCTACTCGCTGATCGAATATGTTTTCAATTTTGAAGCCTTACTCGCGACTCGCTGATCGCACATTCTTTCGATTTTGTAGCCTTATTCGCTACTCGTTGATCGCCAAATCTTGCGATTTTAAAGCCTTACTTGCTACTCGCTGGTCGCATATTTTTTCAATTTTGAAGCCTTACTCGCGACTCGCTGATCGCATATTCGTTGGATTTTGAAGCCTTACTCGCTACTCGTTGATCGCCAAATCTTGCGATTTTAAAGCCTTACTTGCTACTCGCTGATCGAATATTTTTTCAATTTTGAAGCCTTACTCGCGACTCGCTGATCGCACATTCTTTCAATTTTGTAGCCTTATTCGCTACTCGTTGATCGCTAAATCTTGCGATTTTAAAGCCTTACTTGCTACTCGCTGATCGCATATTTTTTCAATTTTGAAGCCTTACTCGCGACTCGCTGATCGCATATTCTTTCGATTTTGAAGCCTTACTCGCTACTCGTTGATCGCCAAATCTTGCGATTTTAAAGACTTACTTGCTACTCGCTGATCGCATATTTTTTCAATTTTGAAGCCTTACTCGCGACTCGCTGATCGCACATTCTTTCGATTTTATAGCCTTATTCGCTACTCTTTGATCGCCAAATCTTGCGATTTTAAAGCCTTACTTGCTACTCGCTGATCGCATATTTTTTCAATTTTGAAGCCTACCTCGCGACTCGCTGATCGCACATTCTTTCGATTTTGTAGCCTTACTCGCTACTCGTTGATCGCTTAATCTTGCGATTTTAAAGCCTTACTTGCTACTCGCTGATCGCATATTTTTTCAATTTGAAGAATTCTTCGCGACTCGCTGATCGCATATTCTTTCGATTTTGAAGCCTTACTCGCGACTCGCTGATCGCATATTCTTTGGATTTTGAAAACTTACTCGCTACTCGTTGATCGCCAAATCTTACGATTTTAAAGCCTTACCTGCTACTCGCTGATCGCATATTTTTTCAATTTTGAAGCCTTACTCGCGACTCGCTGATCGCATATTCTTTCGATTTTGAAGCCTTACTCGCGACTCGCTGATCGCATATTCTTTCGATTTTGAAGCCTTACTCGCGACTCGTTGATCGCCAAATCTTGCGATTTTAAAGCCTTACTTGCTACTCGCTGGTCGCATATTTTTTCAATTTTGAAGCCTTACTCGCGACTCGCTGATCGCATATTCTTTGGATTTTGAAGCCTTACTCGCTACTCGTTGATCGCCAAATCTTGCGATTTTAAAGCCTTACTTGCTACTCGCTGATCGCATATTTTTTCAATTTTGAAGCCTTACTCGCGAGTCGCTGATCGCATATTCTTTAAATTTTGAAGCCTTACTCGCTACTTGTTGATCGCCAAATCTTGCGATTTGAAAGCCTTACTTGCTACTCATTGATCGCATATTTTTTCGATTTTGAAGCCTTACTCGCGACTCGCTGATCGCATATTCTTTCGATTTTGAAGCCTTACCCGCTACTCGTTGATCGCCAAATCTTGCGATTTTAAAGCCTTACTTGCTACTCGCTGATCGCATATTTTTTCAATTTTGAAGCCTTACTCGCGACTCGCTGATCGCATATTCTATCGATTTTGAAGCCTTACTCGCGACTCGCTGATCGCATATTCTTTCGATTTTGAAGCCTTACTCGCGACTCGTTGATCGCATATTCTTTCGATTTTGAAGCCTTACTCGCGACTCGCTGATCGCATATTCTTTGGATTTTGAAAACTTACTCGCTACTCGTTGTTCGCCAAATCTTGCGATTTTAAAGCCTTACTTGCTACTCGCTGATCGCATATTTTTTCAATTTTGAAGCCTTACTCGCCAATCGCTGATCGCATATTCTTTCGATTTTGAAGCCTTACTCGCGACTCGCTGATCGCATATTCTTTGGATTTTGAAGCCTTACTCGCTACTCGTTGATCGCCAAATCTTGCGATTTTGAAGCCTTACTTGCTACTAGCTGATCGCATATTTTTTCAATTTTGAAGCCTTACTCGCGACTCGCTGATCGCATATTCTTTCGATTTTGAAGCCTTACTCGCTACTCGTTGATCGCCAAATCTTGCGATTTTAAAGCCTTACTTGCTACTCGCTGATCGCATATTTTTTCAATTTTGAAGCCTTACTCGCGACTCGCTGATCGCATATTCTTTCGATTTTGAAGCCTTACTCGCGACTCGCTGATCGCATATTCTTTCGATTTTGAAGCCTTACTCGCGACTCGTTGATCGCCAAATCTTGCGATTTTAAAGCCTTACTTGCTACTCGCTGATCGCATATTTTTTCAATTTTGAAGCCTTACTTGCGAGTCGCTGATCGCATATTCTTTCAATTTTGAAGCCTTACTCGCTACTTGTTGATCGCCAAATCTTGCGATTTGAAAGCCTTACTCGCGACTCGCTGATCGCATATTCTTTCGATTTTGAAGCCTTACTCGCTACTCGTTGATCGCCAAATCTTGCGATTTTAAAGCCTTACTCGCGACTCGCTGATCGCATATTCTTTCGATTTTGAAGCCTTACTCGCTACTCGTTGATCGCCAAATCTTGCGATTTTAAAGCCTAACTTGCTACTCGCTGGTCGCATATTTTTTCAATTTTGAAGCCTTACTCGCGACTCGCTGATCGCATATTCTTTCGATTTTAAAGCGTGACTTGCTACTCGCTGATCGCATATTTTTTCGATTTTGAAGCCTTACTCGCGACTCGCTGATCGCATATTCTTTCGATTTTGAAGCCTTACTCGCTACTCGTTTATCGCCAAATCTAGCGATTTTAAAGCCTTACTTGCTTCTCGCTGATCGCATATTTTTAACCCTTACTCGCTACTCGCTGATCGCATATTCATTCGATTTTGAAACCTTACTCGCTACTCGTTGATCGCCAAATCTTGCGATTTTAAAGCCTTACTTGCTACTCGCTAATCGAATATTTTTTAAATTTTGAAGCTTTACTCGCGACTCGCTGATCGCACATTCTTTCGATTTTATAGCCTTATTCGCTACTCTTTGATCGCTAAATCTTGCGATTTTAAAGCCTTACTTGCTACTCGCTGATCGCATATTTTTTCAATTTTGAAGCCTTCTTCGCGACTCGCTGATCGCATATTCTTTCGATTTTGAAGCCTTACTCGCGACTCGCTGATCGCATATTCTTTGGATTTTGAAGCCTAACTCGCTACTCGTTGATCGCCAAATCTTGCGATTTTAAAGCCTTACTTGCTACTCGCTGATCGCATATTTTTTCAATTTTGAAGCCTTACTCGCGACTCGCTGATCGCATATTCTATCGATTTTGAAGCCTTACTCGCGACTCGCTGATCGCATATTCTTTCGATTTTAAAGCCTGACTTGCTACTCGCTGATCGCATATTTTTTCGATTTTGAAGCCTTACTCGCGACTCGCTGATCGCATATTTTTTCGATTTTGAAGCCTTACTCGCTACTCGTTTATCGCCAAATCTTGCGATTTTAAAGCCTTACTTGCTACTCGCTGATCGCATATTTTTTCGATTTTGAAGCCTTTCTCGCGACTCGCTGATCGCATATTCTTTCGATTTTGAAGCCTTACTCGCGACTCGCTGATCGCATATTCTTTCGATTTTGAAGCCTTACTCGCTACTCGTTGATCGCCAAATCTTGCGATTTTAAAGCCTTACTTGCTACTCGCTGGTCGCATATTTTTTCAATTTTGAAGCCTTACTCGCGACTCGCTGATCGCATTTTCTTTCGATTTTAAAGCCTAACTTGCTACTCGCTGGTCGCATATTTTTTCAATTTTGAAGCCTTACTCGCGACTAGCTGATCGCATATTCTTTCGTTTTTAAAGCCTGACTTGCTACTCGCTGATCGCATATTTTTTCGATTTTGAAGCCTTACGCGCGACTCGCTAATCGCATATTCTTTCGATTTTGAAGCCTTACTCGCTACTTGTTTATCGCCAAATCTTGCGATTTTAAAGCCTTACTTGCTACTCGCTGATCGCATATTTTTAAGCCTTACTCGCTACTCGCTGATCGCATATTCTTTCGATTTTGAAGCCTTACTCGCTACTCGTTGATCGCCAAATCTTGCGATTTTAAAGCCTTACTTGCTACTCGCTGATCGAATATGTTTTCAATTTTGAAGCCTTACTCGCGACTCGCTGATCGCACATTCTTTCGATTTTGTAGCCTTATTCGCTACTCGTTGATCGCCAAATCTTGCGATTTTAAAGCCTTACTTGCTACTCGCTGGTCGCATATTTTTTCAATTTTGAAGCCTTACTCGCGACTCGCTGATCGCATATTCGTTGGATTTTGAAGCCTTACTCGCTACTCGTTGATCGCCAAATCTTGCGATTTTAAAGCCTTACTTGCTACTCGCTGATCGAATATTTTTTCAATTTTGAAGCCTTACTCGCGACTCGCTGATCGCACATTCTTTCAATTTTGTAGCCTTATTCGCTACTCGTTGATCGCTAAATCTTGCGATTTTAAAGCCTTACTTGCTACTCGCTGATCGCATATTTTTTCAATTTTGAAGCCTTACTCGCGACTCGCTGATCGCATATTCTTTCGATTTTGAAGCCTTACTCGCTACTCGTTGATCGCCAAATCTTGCGATTTTAAAGACTTACTTGCTACTCGCTGATCGCATATTTTTTCAATTTTGAAGCCTTACTCGCGACTCGCTGATCGCACATTCTTTCGATTTTATAGCCTTATTCGCTACTCTTTGATCGCCAAATCTTGCGATTTTAAAGCCTTACTTGCTACTCGCTGATCGCATATTTTTTCAATTTTGAAGCCTACCTCGCGACTCGCTGATCGCACATTCTTTCGATTTTGTAGCCTTACTCGCTACTCGTTGATCGCTTAATCTTGCGATTTTAAAGCCTTACTTGCTACTCGCTGATCGCATATTTTTTCAATTTGAAGAATTCTTCGCGACTCGCTGATCGCATATTCTTTCGATTTTGAAGCCTTACTCGCGACTCGCTGATCGCATATTCTTTGGATTTTGAAAACTTACTCGCTACTCGTTGATCGCCAAATCTTACGATTTTAAAGCCTTACCTGCTACTCGCTGATCGCATATTTTTTCAATTTTGAAGCCTTACTCGCGACTCGCTGATCGCATATTCTTTCGATTTTGAAGCCTTACTCGCGACTCGCTGATCGCATATTCTTTCGATTTTGAAGCCTTACTCGCGACTCGTTGATCGCCAAATCTTGCGATTTTAAAGCCTTACTTGCTACTCGCTGGTCGCATATTTTTTCAATTTTGAAGCCTTACTCGCGACTCGCTGATCGCATATTCTTTGGATTTTGAAGCCTTACTCGCTACTCGTTGATCGCCAAATCTTGCGATTTTAAAGCCTTACTTGCTACTCGCTGATCGCATATTTTTTCAATTTTGAAGCCTTACTCGCGAGTCGCTGATCGCATATTCTTTAAATTTTGAAGCCTTACTCGCTACTTGTTGATCGCCAAATCTTGCGATTTGAAAGCCTTACTTGCTACTCATTGATCGCATATTTTTTCGATTTTGAAGCCTTACTCGCGACTCGCTGATCGCATATTCTTTCGATTTTGAAGCCTTACCCGCTACTCGTTGATCGCCAAATCTTGCGATTTTAAAGCCTTACTTGCTACTCGCTGATCGCATATTTTTTCAATTTTGAAGCCTTACTCGCGACTCGCTGATCGCATATTCTATCGATTTTGAAGCCTTACTCGCGACTCGCTGATCGCATATTCTTTCGATTTTAAAGCCTGACTTGCTACTCGCTGATCGCATATTTTTTCGATTTTGAAGCCTTACTCGCGACTCGCTGATCGCATATTTTTTCGATTTTGAAGCCTTACTCGCTACTCGTTTATCGCCAAATCTTGCGATTTTAAAGCCTTACTTGCTACTCGCTGATCGCATATTTTTTCGATTTTGAAGCCTTTCTCGCGACTCGCTGATCGCATATTCTTTCGATTTTGAAGCCTTACTCGCGACTCGCTGATCGCATATTCTTTCGATTTTGAAGCCTTACTCGCTACTCGTTGATCGCCAAATCTTGCGATTTTAAAGCCTTACTTGCTACTCGCTGGTCGCATATTTTTTCAATTTTGAAGCCTTACTCGCGACTCGCTGATCGCATTTTCTTTCGATTTTAAAGCCTAACTTGCTACTCGCTGGTCGCATATTTTTTCAATTTTGAAGCCTTACTCGCGACTAGCTGATCGCATATTCTTTCGTTTTTAAAGCCTGACTTGCTACTCGCTGATCGCATATTTTTTCGATTTTGAAGCCTTACGCGCGACTCGCTAATCGCATATTCTTTCGATTTTGAAGCCTTACTCGCTACTTGTTTATCGCCAAATCTTGCGATTTTAAAGCCTTACTTGCTACTCGCTGATCGCATATTTTTAAGCCTTACTCGCTACTCGCTGATCGCATATTCTTTCGATTTTGAAGCCTTACTCGCTACTCGTTGATCGCCAAATCTTGCGATTTTAAAGCCTTACTTGCTACTCGCTGATCGAATATGTTTTCAATTTTGAAGCCTTACTCGCGACTCGCTGATCGCACATTCTTTCGATTTTGTAGCCTTATTCGCTACTCGTTGATCGCCAAATCTTGCGATTTTAAAGCCTTACTTGCTACTCGCTGGTCGCATATTTTTTCAATTTTGAAGCCTTACTCGCGACTCGCTGATCGCATATTCGTTGGATTTTGAAGCCTTACTCGCTACTCGTTGATCGCCAAATCTTGCGATTTTAAAGCCTTACTTGCTACTCGCTGATCGAATATTTTTTCAATTTTGAAGCCTTACTCGCGACTCGCTGATCGCACATTCTTTCAATTTTGTAGCCTTATTCGCTACTCGTTGATCGCTAAATCTTGCGATTTTAAAGCCTTACTTGCTACTCGCTGATCGCATATTTTTTCAATTTTGAAGCCTTACTCGCGACTCGCTGATCGCATATTCTTTCGATTTTGAAGCCTTACTCGCTACTCGTTGATCGCCAAATCTTGCGATTTTAAAGACTTACTTGCTACTCGCTGATCGCATATTTTTTCAATTTTGAAGCCTTACTCGCGACTCGCTGATCGCACATTCTTTCGATTTTATAGCCTTATTCGCTACTCTTTGATCGCCAAATCTTGCGATTTTAAAGCCTTACTTGCTACTCGCTGATCGCATATTTTTTCAATTTTGAAGCCTACCTCGCGACTCGCTGATCGCACATTCTTTCGATTTTGTAGCCTTACTCGCTACTCGTTGATCGCTTAATCTTGCGATTTTAAAGCCTTACTTGCTACTCGCTGATCGCATATTTTTTCAATTTGAAGAATTCTTCGCGACTCGCTGATCGCATATTCTTTCGATTTTGAAGCCTTACTCGCGACTCGCTGATCGCATATTCTTTGGATTTTGAAAACTTACTCGCTACTCGTTGATCGCCAAATCTTACGATTTTAAAGCCTTACCTGCTACTCGCTGATCGCATATTTTTTCAATTTTGAAGCCTTACTCGCGACTCGCTGATCGCATATTCTTTCGATTTTGAAGCCTTACTCGCGACTCGCTGATCGCATATTCTTTCGATTTTGAAGCCTTACTCGCGACTCGTTGATCGCCAAATCTTGCGATTTTAAAGCCTTACTTGCTACTCGCTGGTCGCATATTTTTTCAATTTTGAAGCCTTACTCGCGACTCGCTGATCGCATATTCTTTGGATTTTGAAGCCTTACTCGCTACTCGTTGATCGCCAAATCTTGCGATTTTAAAGCCTTACTTGCTACTCGCTGATCGCATATTTTTTCAATTTTGAAGCCTTACTCGCGAGTCGCTGATCGCATATTCTTTAAATTTTGAAGCCTTACTCGCTACTTGTTGATCGCCAAATCTTGCGATTTGAAAGCCTTACTTGCTACTCATTGATCGCATATTTTTTCGATTTTGAAGCCTTACTCGCGACTCGCTGATCGCATATTCTTTCGATTTTGAAGCCTTACCCGCTACTCGTTGATCGCCAAATCTTGCGATTTTAAAGCCTTACTTGCTACTCGCTGATCGCATATTTTTTCAATTTTGAAGCCTTACTCGCGACTCGCTGATCGCATATTCTATCGATTTTGAAGCCTTACTCGCGACTCGCTGATCGCATATTCTTTCGATTTTGAAGCCTTACTCGCGACTCGTTGATCGCATATTCTTTCGATTTTGAAGCCTTACTCGCGACTCGCTGATCGCATATTCTTTGGATTTTGAAAACTTACTCGCTACTCGTTGTTCGCCAAATCTTGCGATTTTAAAGCCTTACTTGCTACTCGCTGATCGCATATTTTTTCAATTTTGAAGCCTTACTCGCCAATCGCTGATCGCATATTCTTTCGATTTTGAAGCCTTACTCGCGACTCGCTGATCGCATATTCTTTGGATTTTGAAGCCTTACTCGCTACTCGTTGATCGCCAAATCTTGCGATTTTGAAGCCTTACTTGCTACTAGCTGATCGCATATTTTTTCAATTTTGAAGCCTTACTCGCGACTCGCTGATCGCATATTCTTTCGATTTTGAAGCCTTACTCGCTACTCGTTGATCGCCAAATCTTGCGATTTTAAAGCCTTACTTGCTACTCGCTGATCGCATATTTTTTCAATTTTGAAGCCTTACTCGCGACTCGCTGATCGCATATTCTTTCGATTTTGAAGCCTTACTCGCTACTCGTTGATCGCCAAATCTTGCGATTTTAAAGCCTTACTTGCTACTCGCTGATCGCATATTTTTTCAATTTTGAAGCCTACCTCGCGACTCGCTGATCGCACATTTTTTCGATTTTGTAGCCTTACTCGCTACTCGTTGATCGCTAAATCTTGCGATTTTAAAGCCTGACTTGCTACTCGCTGATCGCATATTTTTTCGATTTTGAAGCCTTCTTCGCGACTTGCTGATCGCATATTCTTTCGATTTTGAAGCCTTACTCGCGACTCGCTGATCGCATATTCTTTGGATTTTGAAAACTTACTCGCTACTCTTTGATCGCCAAATCTTGCGATTTTAAAGCCTTACTTGCTACTCGCTGATCGCATATTTTTTCAATTTTGAAGCCTTACTCGCGACTCGCTGATCGCATATTCTTTCGATTTTGAAGCCTTACTCGCGACTCGCTGATCGCATATTCTTTCGATTTTGAAGCCTTACTCGCGACTCGTTGATCGCCAAATCTTGCGATTTTAAAGCCTTACTTGCTACTCGCTGATCGCATATTTTTTCAATTTTGAAGCCTTACTTGCGAGTCGCTGATCGCATATTCTTTCAATTTTGAAGCCTTACTCGCTACTTGTTGATCGCCAAATCTTGCGATTTGAAAGCCTTACTCGCGACTCGCTGATCGCATATTCTTTCGATTTTGAAGCCTTACTCGCTACTCGTTGATCGCCAAATCTTGCGATTTTAAAGCCTTACTCGCGACTCGCTGATCGCATATTCTTTCGATTTTGAAGCCTTACTCGCTACTCGTTGATCGCCAAATCTTGCGATTTTAAAGCCTAACTTGCTACTCGCTGGTCGCATATTTTTTCAATTTTGAAGCCTTACTCGCGACTCGCTGATCGCATATTCTTTCGATTTTAAAGCGTGACTTGCTACTCGCTGATCGCATATTTTTTCGATTTTGAAGCCTTACTCGCGACTCGCTGATCGCATATTCTTTCGATTTTGAAGCCTTACTCGCTACTCGTTTATCGCCAAATCTAGCGATTTTAAAGCCTTACTTGCTTCTCGCTGATCGCATATTTTTAACCCTTACTCGCTACTCGCTGATCGCATATTCATTCGATTTTGAAACCTTACTCGCTACTCGTTGATCGCCAAATCTTGCGATTTTAAAGCCTTACTTGCTACTCGCTAATCGAATATTTTTTAAATTTTGAAGCTTTACTCGCGACTCGCTGATCGCACATTCTTTCGATTTTATAGCCTTATTCGCTACTCTTTGATCGCTAAATCTTGCGATTTTAAAGCCTTACTTGCTACTCGCTGATCGCATATTTTTTCAATTTTGAAGCCTTCTTCGCGACTCGCTGATCGCATATTCTTTCGATTTTGAAGCCTTACTCGCGACTCGCTGATCGCATATTCTTTGGATTTTGAAGCCTAACTCGCTACTCGTTGATCGCCAAATCTTGCGATTTTAAAGCCTTACTTGCTACTAGCTGATCGCATATTTTTTCAATTTTGAAGCCTTACTCGCGACTCGCTGATCGCATATTCTTTCGATTTTGAAGCCTTACTCGCTACTCGTTGATCGCCAAATCTTGCGATTTTAAAGCCTTACTTGCTACTCGCTGATCGCATATTTTTTCAATTTTGAAGCCTTACTCGCGACTCGCTGATCGCATATTCTTTCGATTTTGAAGCCTTACTCGCTACTCGTTGATCGCCAAATCTTGCGATTTTAAAGCCTTACTTGCTACTCGCTGATCGCATATTTTTTCAATTTTGAAGCCTACCTCGCGACTCGCTGATCGCACATTTTTTCGATTTTGAAGCCTTACTCGCTACTCGTTGATCGCCAAATCTTGCGATTTTAAAGCCTTACTTGCTACTCGCTGATCGCATATTTTTTCAATTTTGAAGCCTTCTTCGCGACTTGCTGATCGCATATTCTTTCGATTTTGAAGCCTTACTCGCGACTCGCTGATCGCATATTCTTTGGATTTTGAAAACTTACTCGCTACTCTTTGATCGCTAAATCTTGCGATTTTAAAGCCTTACTTGCTACTCGCTGATCGCATATTTTTTCAATTTTGAAGCCTTACTCGCGACTCGCTGATCGCATATTCTTTCGATTTTGAAGCCTTACTCGCGACTCGCTGATCGCATATTCTTTCGATTTTAAAGCCTCACTCGCGACTCGTTGATCAACAAATCTTGCGATTTTAAAGCCTTACTTGCTACTCGCTGATCGCATATTTTTTCAATTTTGAAGCCTTACTTGCGAGTCGCTGATCGCATATTCTTTCAATTTTGAAGCCTTACTCGCTACTTGTTGATCGCCAAATCTTGCGATTTGAAAGCCTTACTTGCTACTCGCTGATCGCATATTTTTTCGATTTTGAAGCCTTACTCGCGACTCGCTGATCGCATATTCTTTCGATTTTGAAGCCTTACCCGCTACTCGTTGATCGCCAAATCTTGCGATTTTAAAGCCTTACTTGCTACTCGCTGGTCGCATATTTTTTCAATTTTGAAGCCTTACTCGCGACTCGCTGATCGCATATTCTTTAAATTTTGAAGCCTTACTCGCTACTTGTTGATCGCCAAATCTTTCGATTTGAAAGCCTTACTTGCTACTCGCTGATCGCATATTTTTTCGATTTTGAAGCCTTACTCGCGACTCGCTGATCGCCAAATCTTGCGATTTTAAAGCCTTACTTGCTACTCGCTGGTCGCATATTTTTTCAAATTTGAAGCCTTACTCGCGACTCGCTGATCGCATATTCTTTCGATTTTAAAGCCTGACTTGCTACTCGCTGATCGCATATTTTTTCGATTTTGAAGCCTTACTCGCGACTCGCTGATCGCATATTCTTTCGATTTTGAAGCCTAACTCGCTACTCGTTTATCGCCAAATCTTGCGATTTTAAAGCCTTACTTGCTACTCGCTGATCGCATATTTTTTCAATTTTGAAGTTTTTCTCGCGACTCGCTGATCGCATATTCTTTCAATTTTGAAGCCTTACTCGCGACTCGCTGATCGCATATTCTTTCGATTTTGAAACCTTACTCGCTACTCGTTGATCGCCAAATCTTGTGATTTTAAAGCCTTACTTGCTACTCGCTGGTCGCATATTTTTTCAATTTTGAAGCCTTCTTCGCGACTCGCTGATCGCATATTCTTTCGATTTTAAAGCCTGACTTGCTACTCGCTGATCGCATATTTTTTCGATTTTGAAGCCTTACTCGCGACTCGCTGATCGCATATTCTTTCGATTTTGTAGCCTTACTCGCTACTCGTTTATCGCCAAATCTTGCGATTTTAAAGCCTTACTTGCTACTCGCTGATCGCATATTTTTAAGCCTTACTCGCTACTCGCTGATCGCATATTCTTTCGATTTTGAAGCCTTTCTCGCTACTCGTTGATCGCCAAATCTTGCGATTTTAAAGCCTTACTTGCTACTCGCTGATCGAATATTTTTTAGATTTTGAAGCCTTACTCGCGACTCGCTGATCGCACATTCTTTCGATTTTGTAGCCTTGTTCGCAACTCGTTGATCGCTTAATCTTGCGATTTTAAAGCCTTACTTCCTACTCGCTGATCGCATATATTTTCAATTTTGAAGCCTTCTTCGCGACTCGCTGATCGCATATTCTTTCGATTTTGAAGCCTTACTCGCGACTCGCTGATCGCATATTCTTTGGATTTTGAAGCCTAACTCGCTACTCGTTGATCGCCAAATCTTGCGACTTTAAAGCCTTACTTGCTACTCGCTGATCGCATATTTTTTCAATTTCGAAGCCTTACTCGCGACTCGCTGATCGCATATTCTTTGGATTTTGAAGCCTTACTCGCTACTCGTTGATCGCCAAATCTTGCGATTTTAAAGCCTTACTTGCTACTCGCTGATCGCATATTTTTTTAATTTTGAAGCCTTCTTCGCGACTCGCTGATCGCATATTCTTTCGATTTTGAAGCCTTACTCGCGACTCGCTGATCGCATATTCTTTGGATTTTGAAGCCTTACTCGCTACTCGTTGATCGCCAAATCTTGCGATTTTGACGCCTTACTTGCTACTCGCTGATCGCATATTTTTTCAATTTTGAAGCCTCACTCGCGACTCGTTGATCGCATATTCTTTAAATTTTGAAGCCTTACTCGCTACTTGTTGATCGCCAAATCTTGCGATTTTAAAGCCTTACTTGCTACTCGCTGATCGCATTTTTTGAAGCCTTACTCGCTACTCGCTGATCGCATATTCTTTCGATTTTGAAGACTTACTCGCTACTCGTTGATCGCCAAATCTTGCGATTTTAAAGCCTTACTTGCTACTCGCTGATCGCATATTTTATCAATTTTGAAGCCTTACTCGCGACTCGCTGATCGCATATTCTTTTGATTTTGAAGCCTTACTCGCGACCCGCTGATCGCATATTCTTTCGATTTTGAAGCCTTACTCGCGACTCGTTGATCGACAAATCTTGCGAATTTAAAGCCTTACTTGCTACTCGCTGGTCGCATATTTTTTCAATTTTGAAGCCTTACTCGCGACTCGCTCATCGCATATTCTTTGGATTTTGAAGCCTTACTCGCTACTCGTTGATCGCCAAATCTTGCGATTTTAAAGCCTTACTTGCTACTCGCTGATCGCATATTTTTTCAATTTTGAAGCATTACTCGCGAGTCGCTGATCGCATATTCTTTAAATTTTGAAGCCTTACTCGCTACTTGTTGATCGCCAAATCTTGCGATTTGAAAGCCTTACTTGCTACTCGCTGATCGCATATTTTTTCGATTTTGAAGCTTTACTCGCGACTCGCTGATCGCATATTCTTTCGATTTTGAAGCCTTACTTGCTACTCGTTGATCGCCAAATCTTGCGATTTTAAAGCCTTACTTGTTACTCGCTGGTCGCATATTTTTTCAATTTTGATGCCTTACTCGCGACTCGCTGATCGCATATTCTTTCGATTTTAAAGCCTGACTTGCTACTCGCTGATCGCATATTTTTTCGATTTTGAAGCCTTACTCGCGACTCGCTGATCGCATATTCTTTCGATTTTGAAGCCTTACTCGCTACTCGTTTATCGCCAAATCTTGCGATTTTAAAGCCTTACTTGCTACTCGCTGATCGCATATTTTTAAGCCTTACTCGCTACTCGCTGATCGCATATTCTTTCGATTTTGAAGCCTTACTCGCTACTCGTTGATCGCCAAATCTTGCGATTTTAAAGCCTTACTTGCTACTCGCTGATCGCATATTTTTTCGATTTTGAAGCCTTACTCGCGACTCGCTGATCGCATATTCTTTCGATTTTGAAGCCTTACTTGCTCTTCGTTGATCGCCAAATCTTGCGATTTTAAAGCCTTACTTGTTACTCGCTGGTCGCATATTTTTTCAATTTTGAAGCCTTACTCGCGACTCGCTGATCGCATATTCTTTCGATTTTAAAGCCTGACTTGCTACTCGCTGATCGCATATTTTTTCGATTTTGAAGCCTTACTCGCGACTCGCTGATCGCATATTCTTTCGATTTTGAAGCCTTACTCGCTACTCGTTTATCGCCAAATCTTGCGATTTTAAAGCCTTACTTGCTACTCGCTGATCGCATATTTTTAAGCCTTACTCGCTACTCGCTGATCGCATATTCTTTCGATTTTGAAGCCTTACTCGCTACTCGTTGATCGCCAAATCTTGCGATTTTAAAGCCTTACTTGCTACTCGCTGATCGAATATTTTTTCAATTTTGAAGCCTGACTTGCTACTCGCTGATCGCATATTTTTTCGATTTTGAAGCCTTACTCGCGACTCGCTGATCGCATATTCTTTCGATTTTAAAGCCTGACTTGCTACTCGCTGATCGCATATTTTTTCGATTTTGAAGCCTTACTCGCGACTCGCTGATCGCATATTCTTTCGATTTTGAAGCTTAACTCGCTACTCGTTTATCGCCAAATCTTGCGATTTTAAAGCCTTACTTGCTACTCGCTGATCGCATATTTTTTCAATTTTGAAGCCGTACTCGCGACTCGCTGATCGCATATTCTTTTAATTTTGAAGCCTTACTCGCTACTTGTTGATCGCCAAATCTTGCGATTTGAAAGCCTTACTTGCTACTCGCTGATCGCATATTTTTTCGATTTTGAAGCCTTACTCGCGACTCGCTGATCGCATATTCTTTCGATTTTGAAGCCTTACTCGCTACTCGTTGATCGCCAAATCTTGCGATTTTAAAGCCTTACTTGCTACTCGCTGATCGCATATTTTTTCAATTTTGAAACCTTACTCGCGACTCGCTGATCGTATTTTCTTTCGATTTTAAAGCCTGACTTGCTACTCGCTAATCGCATATTTTTTCGATTTTGAAGCCTTACTCGCGACTCGCTGATCGCATATTCTTTCGATTTTGAAGCCTTACTCGCGACTCGCTGATCGCAGATTCTTTCGATTTTGAAGCCTTACTCGTTACTCGTTGATCGCCAAATCTTGCGATTTTAAAGCCTTACTTGTTACTCGCTGGTCGCATATTTTTTCAATTTTGATGCCTTACTCGCGACTCGCTGATCGCATATTCTTTCGATTTTAAAGCCTGACTTGCTACTCGCTGATCGCATATTTTTTCGATTTTGAAGCCTTACTCGCGACTCGCTGATCGCATATTCTTTCGATTTTGAAGCCTTACTCGCTACTCGTTTATCGCCAAATCTTGCGATTTTAAAGCCTTACTTGCTACTCGCTGATCGCATATTTTTAAGCCTTACTCGCTACTCGCTGATCGCATATTCTTTCGATTTTGAAGCCTTACTCGCTACTCGTTGATCGCCAAATCTTGCGATTTTAAAGCCTTACTTGCTACTCGCTGATCGCATATTTTTTCGATTTTGAAGCCTTACTCGCGACTCGCTGATCGCATATTCTTTCGATTTTGAAGCCTTACTTGCTCTTCGTTGATCGCCAAATCTTGCGATTTTAAAGCCTTACTTGTTACTCGCTGGTCGCATATTTTTTCAATTTTGAAGCCTTACTCGCGACTCGCTGATCGCATATTCTTTCGATTTTAAAGCCTGACTTGCTACTCGCTGATCGCATATTTTTTCGATTTTGAAGCCTTACTCGCGACTCGCTGATCGCATATTCTTTCGATTTTGAAGCCTTACTCGCTACTCGTTTATCGCCAAATCTTGCGATTTTAAAGCCTTACTTGCTACTCGCTGATCGCATATTTTTAAGCCTTACTCGCTACTCGCTGATCGCATATTCTTTCGATTTTGAAGCCTTACTCGCTACTCGTTGATCGCCAAATCTTGCGATTTTAAAGCCTTACTTGCTACTCGCTGATCGAATATTTTTTCAATTTTGAAGCCTGACTTGCTACTCGCTGATCGCATATTTTTTCGATTTTGAAGCCTTACTCGCGACTCGCTGATCGCATATTCTTTCGATTTTAAAGCCTGACTTGCTACTCGCTGATCGCATATTTTTTCGATTTTGAAGCCTTACTCGCGACTCGCTGATCGCATATTCTTTCGATTTTGAAGCTTAACTCGCTACTCGTTTATCGCCAAATCTTGCGATTTTAAAGCCTTACTTGCTACTCGCTGATCGCATATTTTTTCAATTTTGAAGCCGTACTCGCGACTCGCTGATCGCATATTCTTTTAATTTTGAAGCCTTACTCGCTACTTGTTGATCGCCAAATCTTGCGATTTGAAAGCCTTACTTGCTACTCGCTGATCGCATATTTTTTCGATTTTGAAGCCTTACTCGCGACTCGCTGATCGCATATTCTTTCGATTTTGAAGCCTTACTCGCTACTCGTTGATCGCCAAATCTTGCGATTTTAAAGCCTTACTTGCTACTCGCTGATCGCATATTTTTTCAATTTTGAAGCCTTACTCGCGACTCGCTGATCGTATTTTCTTTCGATTTTAAAGCCTGACTTGCTACTCGCTAATCGCATATTTTTTCGATTTTGAAGCCTTACTCGCGACTCGCTGATCGCATATTCTTTCGATTTTGAAGCCTTACTCGCGACTCGCTGATCGCAGATTCTTTCGATTTTGAAGCCTTACTCGTTACTCGTTGATCGCCAAATCTTGCGATTTTAAAGCCTAACTTGCTACGCGCTGGTCGCATTTTTTTTTCAATTTTGAAGCCTTACTCGCGACTCGCTGATCGCATATTCTTTCGATTTTAAAGTCTGACTTGCTACTCGCTGATCGCATATTTTTTCGATTTTGAAGCCTTACTCGCGACTCGCTGATCGCATATTCTTTCGATTTTGAAGCCTTACTCGCTACTCGTTTATCGCCAAATCTTGCGATTTAAAAGCTTTACTTGCTACTCGCTGATCGCATATTTTTAAGCCTTACTCGCTACTCGCTGATCGCATATTCTTTCGATTTTGAAGCCTTACTCGCTATTCGTTGATCAACAAATCTTGCGATTTTAAAGCCTTACTTGCTACTCGCTGATCGCATATTTTTTCAATTTTGAAGCCTTACTCGCGACTCGCTGATCGCACATTCTTTCGATTTTAAAGCCTGACTTGCTTCTCGCTGATCGCATATTTTTCGATTTTGAAGCCTTACTCGCGACTCGCTGATCGCATATTCTTTCGATTTTGAAGCCTTACTCGCTACTCGTTGATCGCCAAATCTTGCGATTTTTAAGCCTAACTTGCTACTCGCTGGTCGCATATTTTTTCAATTTTGAAGCCTTACTTGCGACTCGCTGATCGCATATTCTTTCGATTTTAAAGCCTGACTTGCTACTCGCTGATCGCATATTTTTTCGATTTTTAAGCCTTACTCGCGACTCGCTGATCGCATATTCTTTCGATTTTGAAGCCTTACTCGCTACTCGTTTATCGCCAAATCTTGCGATTTTAAAGCTTTACTTGCTACTCGCTGATCTCATATTTTTAAGCCTTACTCGCTACTCGCTGATCGCATATTCTTTCGATTTTGAAGCCTTACTCGCTACTCGTTGATCGCCAAATCTTGCGATTTAAAAGCCATACTTGCTACTCGCTGATCGCATATTTTTTCAATTTTGAAGCCTTACTCGCGACTCGCTGATCGCACATTCTTTCGATTTTGTAGCCTTACTCGCTACTCGTTGATCGCTAAATCTTGCGATTTTAAAGCCTTACTTGCTACTCGCTGATCGCATATTTTTTCAATTTTGAAGCCTTCTTCGCGACTCGCTGATCGCATATTCTTTCGATTTTGAAGCCTTACTCGCGACTCGCTGATCGCATATTCTTTCGATTTTAAAGCCTGACTTGCTTCTCGCTGATCGCATATATTTTTTCGATTTTGAAGCCTTACTCACGACTCGCTGATCGCATATTCTTTCGATTTTGAAGCCTTACTCGCTACTCGTTGATCGCCAAATCTTGCGATTTTAAAGCCTAACTTGCTACTCGCTGGTCGCATATTTTTTCAATTTTGAAGCCTTACTCGCGACTCGCAGATCGCATATTCTTTCGATTTTAAAGCCTGACTTGCTACTCGCTGATCGCATATTTTTTCGATTTTGAAGCCTTACTCGCGACTCGCTGATCGCATATTCTTTCGATTTTGAAGCCTTACTCGCTACTCGTTTATCGCCATATCTTGCGATTTTAAAGCTTTACTTGCTACTCACTGATCGCATATTTTTAAGCCTTACTCGCTACTCGCTGATCGCATATTCTTTCGATTTTGAAGCCTTACTCGCTACTCGTTGATCGCCAAATCTTGCGATTTTAAAGCCTTACTTGCTACTCGCTGATCGCATATTTTTTCAATTTTGAAGCCTTACTCGCGACTCGCTGATCGCATATTCTTTCGATTTTGTAGCCTTACTCGCTACTCGTTGATCGCTAAATCTTGCGATTTTAAAGCCTTAGTTGCTACTCGCTGATCGCATATTTTTTCAATTTCGAAACCTTACTCGCGACTTGCTGATCGCATATTCTTTAAATTTCGAAGCCTTACTCGCTACTTGTTGATCGCCAAATCTGGCGATTTTAAAGCCTTACTTGCTACTCGCTGATCGTATATTTTTTCAATTTTGAAGCCGTACTCGCGACTCGCTGATCGCATATTCTTTCGATTTTGAAGCCTTACTCGCTACTCGTTTATCGCCAAATCTTGCGATTTAAAAGCTTTACTTGCTACTCGCTGATCGCATATTTTTAAGCCTTACTCGCTACTCGCTGATCGCATATTCTTTCGATTTTGAAGCCTTACTCGCTATTCGTTGATCAACAAATCTTGCGATTTTAAAGCCTTACTTGCTACTCGCTGATCGCATATTTTTTCAATTTTGAAGCCTTACTCGCGACTCGCTGATCGCACATTCTTTCGATTTTAAAGCCTGACTTGCTTCTCGCTGATCGCATATTTTTCGATTTTGAAGCCTTACTCGCGACTCGCTGATCGCATATTCTTTCGATTTTGAAGCCTTACTCGCTACTCGTTGATCGCCAAATCTTGCGATTTTTAAGCCTAACTTGCTACTCGCTGGTCGCATATTTTTTCAATTTTGAAGCCTTACTTGCGACTCGCTGATCGCATATTCTTTCGATTTTAAAGCCTGACTTGCTACTCGCTGATCGCATATTTTTTCGATTTTTAAGCCTTACTCGCGACTCGCTGATCGCATATTCTTTCGATTTTGAAGCCTTACTCGCTACTCGTTTATCGCCAAATCTTGCGATTTTAAAGCTTTACTTGCTACTCGCTGATCTCATATTTTTAAGCCTTACTCGCTACTCGCTGATCGCATATTCTTTCGATTTTGAAGCCTTACTCGCTACTCGTTGATCGCCAAATCTTGCGATTTAAAAGCCATACTTGCTACTCACTGATCGCATATTTTTAAGCCTTACTCGCTACTCGCTGATCGCATATTCTTTCGATTTTGAAGCCTTACTCGCTACTCGTTGATCGCCAAATCTTGCGATTTTAAAGCCTTACTTGCTACTCGCTGATCGCATATTTTTTCAATTTTGAAGCCTTACTCGCGACTCGCTGATCGCACATTCTTTCGATTTTGTAGCCTTACTCGCTACTCGTTGATCGCTAAATCTTGCGATTTTAAAGCTTTACTTGCTACTCGCTGATCGCATATTTTTTCAATTTTGAAGCCTTCTTCGCGACTCGCTGATCGCATATTCTTTCGATTTTGAAGCCTTACTCGCGACTCGCTGATCGCATATTCTTTCGATTTTAAAGCCTGACTTGCTTCTCGCTGATCGCATATATTTTTTCGATTTTGAAGCCTTACTCACGACTCGCTGATCGCATATTCTTTCGATTTTGAAGCCTTACTCGCTACTCGTTGATCGCCAAATCTTGCGATTTTAAAGCCTAACTTGCTACTCGCTGGTCGCATATTTTTTCAATTTTGAAGCCTTACTCGCGACTCGCAGATCGCATATTCTTTCGATTTTAAAGCCTGACTTGCTACTCGCTGATCGCATATTTTTTCGATTTTGAAGCCTTACTCGCGACTCGCTGATCGCATATTCTTTCGATTTTGAAGCCTTACTCGCTACTCGTTTATCGCCATATCTTGCGATTTTAAAGCTTTACTTGCTACTCACTGATCGCATATTTTTAAGCCTTACTCGCTACTCGCTGATCGCATATTCTTTCGATTTTGAAGCCTTACTCGCTACTCGTTGATCGCCAAATCTTGCGATTTTAAAGCCTTACTTGCTACTCGCTGATCGCATATTTTTTCAATTTTGAAGCCTTACTCGCGACTCGCTGATCGCATATTCTTTCGATTTTGTAGCCTTACTCGCTACTCGTTGATCGCTAAATCTTGCGATTTTAAAGCCTTAGTTGCTACTCGCTGATCGCATATTTTTTCAATTTCGAAACCTTACTCGCGACTTGCTGATCGCATATTCTTTAAATTTCGAAGCCTTACTCGCTACTTGTTGATCGCCAAATCTGGCGATTTTAAAGCCTTACTTGCTACTCGCTGATCGTATATTTTTTCAATTTTGAAGCCGTACTCGCGACTCGCTGATCGCATATTCTTTCGATTTTGAAGCCTTACTCGCTACTCGTTGATCGCCAAATCTTGCGATTTTAAAGCCTTACTTGCTACTCGCTGATCGCATATTTTTTCAATTTTGAAGCCTTACTCGCGACTCGCTGATCGCATATTCTTTCGATTTTGAAGCCTTACTCGCGACTCGCTGATCGCATATTCTTTCGATTTTGAAGCCTTACTCGCGACTCGTTGATCGCCAAATCTTGCGATTTTAAAGCCTTACTTGCTACTCGCTGGTCGCATATTTTTTAAATTTTGAAGCCTTACTCGCGACTCGCTGATCGCATATTCTTTGGATTTTGAAGCCTTACTCGCTACTCGTTGATCGCCAAATCATGCGATTTTAAAGCCTTTCTTGCTACTCGCTGATCGCATATTTTTTCAATTTTGAAGCCTTACTCGCGACTCGCTGATCGCATATTCTTTCGATTTTGAAGCCTTACTCGCGACTCGCTGATCGCATATTCTTTCGATTTTGAAGCCTTACTCGTGACTCGATGATCGCATATTCTTTCTATTTTGAAGCCTTACTCGCTACTCGTTGATCGCCAAATCTTGCGATTTTAAAGCCTTACTTGCTACTCGCTGATCGCATATTTTTTCGATTTTGAAGCCTTACTCGCGACTCGCTGATCGCATATTCTTTCGATTTTAAAGCCTGACTTGCTTCTCGCTGATCGCATATTTTTTCGATTTTGAAGCCTTACTCGCGACTCGCTGATCGCATATTCTTTCGATTTTGAAGCCTTACTCGCTACTCGTTGATCGCCAAATCTTGCGATTTTAAAGCCTTACTTGCTACTCGCTGGTCGCATATTTTTTCAATTTTGAAGCCTTACTCGCGACTCGCTGATCGCATATTCTTTCGATTTTAAAGCCTGACTTGCTACTCGCTGATCGCATATTTTTTCGATTTTGAAGCCTTACTCGCGACTCGCTGATCGCATATTCTTTCGATTTTGAAGCCTTACTCGCTACTCGTTTATCGCCAAATCTTGCGATTTTAAAGCTTTACTTGCTACTCGCTGATCGCATATTTTTAAGCCTTACTCGCTACTCGCTGATCGCATATTCTTTCGATTTTGAAGCCTTACTCGCTACTCGTTGATCGCCAAATCTTGCGATTTTAAAGCCATACTTGCTAATCGCTGATCGCATATTTTTTCAATTTTGAAGCCTTCTTCGCGACTCGCTGATCGCATATTCTTTCGATTTTGAAGCCTTACTCGCGACTCGCTGATCGCATATTCTTTCGATTTTAAAGCCTGACTTGCTTCTCGCTGATCGCATATATTTTTTCGATTTTGAAGCCTTACTCGCGACTCGCTGATCGCATATTCTTTCGATTTTGAAGCCTTACTCGCTACTCGTTGATCGCCAAATCTTGCGATTTTAAAGCCTAACTTGCTACTCGCTGGTCGCATATTTTTTCAATTTTGAAGCCTTACTCGCGACTCGCTGATCGCACATTCTTTCAATTTTGTAGCCTTATTCGCTACTCGTTGATCGCTAAATCTTGCGATTTTAAAGCCTTACTTGCTACTCGCTGATCGCATATTTTTTCAATTTTGAAGCCTTACTCGCGACTCGCTGATCGCATATTCTTTCGATTTTGAAGCCTTACTCGCTACTCGTTGATCGCCAAATCTTGCGATTTTAAAGCCTTACTTGCTACTCGCTGATCGCATATTTTTTTCAATTTTGAAGCCTTACTCGCGACTCGCTGATCGCATATTCTTTCGATTTTAAAGCCTGATTTGCTACTCGCTGATCGCATATTTTTTCGATTTTGAAGCCTTACTCGCGACTCGCTGATCGCATATTCTTTCGATTTTGAAGCCTTACTCGCTACTCGTTTATCGCCAAATCTTGCGATTTTAAAGCTTTACTTGCTACTCGCTGATCGCATATTTTTAAGCCTTACTCGCTACTCGCTGATCGCATATTCTTTCGATTTTGAAGCCTTACTCGCTACTCGTTGATCGCCAAATCTTGCGATTTTAAAGCCATACTTGCTAATCGCTGATCGCATATTTTTTCAATTTTGAAGCCTTCTTCGCGACTCGCTGATCGCATATTCTTTCGATTTTGAAGCCTTACTCGCGACTCGCTGATCGCATATTCTTTCGATTTTAAAGCCTGACTTGCTTCTCGCTGATCGCATATATTTTTTCGATTTTGAAGCCTTACTCGCGACTCGCTGATCGCATATTCTTTCGATTTTGAAGCCTTACTCGCTACTCGTTGATCGCCAAATCTTGCGATTTTAAAGCCTAACTTGCTACTCGCTGGTCGCATATTTTTTCAATTTTGAAGCCTTACTCGCGACTCGCTGATCGCACATTCTTTCAATTTTGTAGCCTTATTCGCTACTCGTTGATCGCTAAATCTTGCGATTTTAAAGCCTTACTTGCTACTCGCTGATCGCATATTTTTTCAATTTTGAAGCCTTACTCGCGACTCGCTGATCGCATATTCTTTCGATTTTGAAGCCTTACTCGCTACTCGTTGATCGCCAAATCTTGCGATTTTAAAGCCTTACTTGCTACTCGCTGATCGCATATTTTTTTCAATTTTGAAGCCTACCTCGCGACTCGCTGATCGCACATTCTTTCGATTTTGTAGCCTTACTCGCTACTCGTTGATCGCTAAATCTTGCGATTTTAAAGCCTTACTTGCTACTCGCTGATCGCATATTTTTTCAATTTTGAAGCCTTCTTCGCGACTCGCTGATCGCATATTCTTTCGATTTTGAAGCCTTACTTGCGACTCGCTGATCGCATATTCTTTGGATTTTGAAAACTTACTCGCTACTCGTTGATCGCCAAATCTTGCGATTTTAAAGCCTTACTTGCTACTCGCTGATCGCATATTTTTTCAATTTTGAAGCTTTACTCGCGACTCGCTGATCGCATATTCTTTCGATTTTGAAGCCTTACTCGCGACTCGCTGATCGCATATTCTTTCGATTTTGAAGCCTTACTCGCGACTCGTTGATCGCCAAATCTTGCGATTTTAAAGCCTTACTTGCTACTCGCTGGTCGCATATTTTTTCAATTTTGAAGCCTTACTCGCGACTCGCTGATCGCATATTCTTTGGATTTTGAAGCCTTACTCGCTACTCGTTGATCGCCAAATCTTGCGATTTTAAAGCCTTACTTGCTACTCGCTGATCGCATATTTTTTCAATTTTGAAGCCTTACTCGCGAGTCGCAGATCGCATATTCTTTAAATTTTGAAGCCTTACTCGCTACTTGTTGATCGCCAAATCTTGCGATTTGAAAGCCTTACTTGCTACTCGCTGATCGCATATTTTTTCGATTTTGAAGCCTTACTCGCGACTCGCTGATCGCATATTCTTTCGATTTTGAAGCCTTACCCGCTACTCGTTGATCGCCAAATCTTGCGATTTTAAAGCCTTACTTGCTACTCGCTGATCGCATATTTTTTCAATTTTGAAGCCTTACTCGCGACTCGCTGATCGCATATTCTTTCGATTTTGAAGCCTTACTCGCGACTCGCTGATCGCATATTCTTTCGATTTTGAAGCCTTACTCGCGACTCGTTTATCGCATATTCTTTCGATTTTGAAGCCTTACTCGCGACTCGCTGATCGCATATTCTTTGGATTTTGAAAACTTACTCGCTACTCGTTGATCGCCAAATCTTGCGATTTTAAAGCCTTACTTGCTACTCGCTGATCGCATATTTTTTCAATTTTGAAGCCTTACTCGCCAATCGCTGATCGCATATTCTTTCGATTTTGAAGCCTTACTCGCGACTCGCTGATCGCATATTCTTTCGATTTTGAAGCCTTACTCGCGACTCGTTGATCGTCAAATCTTGCGATTTTAAAGCCTTACTTGCTACTCGCTGGTCGCATATTTTTTCAATTTTGAAGCCTTACTCGCGACTCGCTGATCGCATATTCTTTGGATTTTGAAGCCTTACTCGCTTCTCGTTGATCGCCAAATCTAGCGATTTTAAAGCCTTACTTGCTACTCGCTGATCGCATATTTTTTCAATTTTAAAGCCTTACTCGCGAGTCGCTGATCGCATATTCTTTAAATTTTGAAGCCTCACTCGCTACTTGTTGATCGCGAAATCTTGCGATTTGAAAGCCTTACTTGCTACTCGCTGATCGCATATTTTTTCGATTTTGAAGCCTTACTCGCGATTCGCTGATCGCATATTCTTTCGATTTTGAAGCCTTACCCGCTACTCGTTGATCGCCAAATCTTGCGATTTTAAAGCCTTACTTGCTACTCGCTGGTCGCATATTTTTTCGATTTTGAAGCCTTACTCGCGACTCGCTGATCGCATATTCTTTCGATTTTAAAGCCTGACTTGCTACTCGCTGATCGCATATTTTTTCAATTTTGAAGCCTTACTCGCGAGTCGCTGATCGCATATTCTTTAAATTTTGAAGCCTTACTCGCTACTTGTTGATCGCCAAATCTTGCGATTTGAAAGCCTTACTTGTACTCGCTGATCGCATATTTTTTCGATTTTGAAGCCTTACTCGCGACTCGCTGATCGCATATTCTTTCGATTTTGAAGCCTAACTTGCTACTCGTTGATCGCCAAATCTTGCGATTTTAAAGCCTTACTTGCTACTCGCTGGTCGCATATTTTTTCAATTTTGAAGCCTTACTCGCGACTCGCTGATCGCATATTCTTTCGATTTTAAAGCCTGACTTGCTACTCGCTGATCGCATATTTTTTCGATTTTGAAGCCTTACTCGCGACTCGCTGATCGCATATTTTTTCGATTTTGAAGCCTTACTCGCTACTCGTTTATCGCCAAATCTTGCGATTTTAAAGCCTTACTTGTTACTCGCTGATCGCATATTTTTTCAATTTTGAAGCCTTACTCGCGAGTCGCTGATCGCATATTCTTTAAATTTTGAAGCCTCACTCGCTACTTGTTGATCGCCAAATCTTGCGATTTTAAAGCCTTACTTGCTACTCGCTGGTCGCATATTTTTTCAATTTTGAAGCCTTACTCGCGACTCGCTGATCGCATATTCTTTCGATTTAAAAGCCTGACTTGCTACTCGCTGATCGCATATTTTTTCGATTTTGAAGCCTTACTCGCGACTCGCTGATCGCATATTCTTTCGATTTTGAAGCCTTTCTCGCTACTCGTTTATCGCCAAATCTTGCGATTTTAAAGCCTAACTTGCTACTCGCTGGTCGCATATTTTTTCAATTTTGAAGCATTACTCGCGCCCCTTGATCGCATATTCTTTCGATTTTAAAGCCTGACTTGCTTCTCGCTGATCGCATATTTTTTCGATTTTGAAGCATTACTCGCGACTCGCTGATCGCATATTCTTTCGATTTTGAAGCCTTACTCGCTACTCGTTGATCGCCAAATCTTGCGATTTTAAAGCCTTACTTGCTACTCGCTGGTCGCATATTTTTTCAATTTTGAAGCCTTACTCGCGACTCGCTGATCGCATATTCTTTCGATTTAAAAGCCTGACTTGCTACTCGCTGATCGCATATTTTTTCGATTTTGAAGCCTTACTCGCGACTCGCTGATCGCATATTCTTTCGATTTTGAAGCCTTTCTCGCTACTCGTTTATCGCCAAATCTTGCGATTTTAAAGCCTTACTTGCTACTCGCTGATCGCATATTTTTTCAATTTTGAAGCCTTACTCGCGACTCGCTGATCGCATATTCTTTCGATTTTGAAGCCTTACTCGCGACTGGCTGATCGCATATTCTTTCGATTTTGAAGCCTTACTCGCTACTCGTTGATCGCCAAATCTTGCGATTTTAAAGCCTTACTTGCAACTCGCTGGTCGCATATTTTTTCAATTTTGAAGCCTTACTCGCGACTCGCTGATCGCATATTCTTTCGATTTTAAAGCCTTACTTGCTACTCGCTGATCGCATATTTTTTCGATTTTGAAGCATTACTCGCGACTCGCTGATCGCATATTCTTTCGATTTTGAAGCCTTACTCGCTACTCGTTGATCGCCAAATCTTGCGATTTTAAAGCCTTACTTGCTACTCGCTGGTCGCATATTTTTTCAATTTTGAAGCCTTACTCGCGACTCGCTGATCGCATATTCTTTCGATTTAAAAGCCTGACTTGCTACTCGCTGATCGCATATTTTTTCGATTTTGAAGCCTTACTCGCGACTCGCTGATCGCATATTCTTTCGATTTTGAAGCCTTTCTCGCTACTCGTTTATCGCATATTCTTTCGATTTTGAAGCCTTACCCGCTACTCGTTGATCGCCAAATCTTGCGATTTTAAAGCCTTACTTGCTACTCGCTGGTCGCATATTTTTTCGATTTTGAAGCCTTACTCGCGACTCGCTGATCGCATATTCTTTCGATTTTAAAGCCTGACTTGCTACTCGCTGATCGCATATTTTTTCAATTTTGAAGCCTTACTCGCGAGTCGCTGATCGCATATTCTTTAAATTTTGAAGCCTTACTCGCTACTTGTTGATCGCCAAATCTTGCGATTTGAAAGCCTTACTTGTACTCGCTGATCGCATATTTTTTCGATTTTGAAGCCTAACTTGCTACTCGTTGATCGCCAAATCTTGCGATTTTAAAGCCTTACTTGCTACTCGCTGGTCGCATATTTTTTCAATTTTGAAGCCTTACTCGCGACTCGCTGATCGCATATTCTTTCGATTTTAAAGCCTGACTTGCTACTCGCTGATCGCATATTTTTTCGATTTTGAAGCCTTACTCGCGACTCGCTGATCGCATATTTTTTCGATTTTGAAGCCTTACTCGCTACTCGTTTATCGCCAAATCTTGCGATTTTAAAGCCTTACTTGTTACTCGCTGATCGCATATTTTTTCAATTTTGAAGCCTTACTCGCGAGTCGCTGATCGCATATTCTTTCGATTTTGAAGCCTTTCTCGCTACTCGTTTATCGCCAAATCTTGCGATTTTAAAGCCTAACTTGCTACTCGCTGGTCGCATATTTTTTCAATTTTGAAGCATTACTCGCGCCCCTTGATCGCATATTCTTTCGATTTTAAAGCCTGACTTGCTTCTCGCTGATCGCATATTTTTTCGATTTTGAAGCATTACTCGCGACTCGCTGATCGCATATTCTTTCGATTTTGAAGCCTTACTCGCTACTCGTTGATCGCCAAATCTTGCGATTTTAAAGCCTTACTTGCTACTCGCTGGTCGCATATTTTTTCAATTTTGAAGCCTTACTCGCGACTCGCTGATCGCATATTCTTTCGATTTAAAAGCCTGACTTGCTACTCGCTGATCGCATATTTTTTCGATTTTGAAGCCTTACTCGCGACTCGCTGATCGCATATTCTTTCGATTTTGAAGCCTTTCTCGCTACTCGTTTATCGCCAAATCTTGCTATTTTAAAGCCTTACTTGCTACTCGCTGATCGCATATTTTTTCAATTTTGAAGCCTTACTCGCGACTCGCTGATCGCATATTCTTTCGATTTTGAAGCCTTACTCGCGACTGGCTGATCGCATATTCTTTCGATTTTGAAGCCTTACTCGCTACTCGTTGATCGCCAAATCTTGCGATTTTAAAGCCTTACTTGCAACTCGCTGGTCGCATATTTTTTCAATTTTGAAGCCTTACTCGCGACTCGCTGATCGCATATTCTTTCGATTTTAAAGCCTTACTTGCTACTCGCTGATCGCATATTTTTTCAATTTTGAAGCCTTACTCGCGACTCGCTGATCGCATGTTCTTTCGATTTTAAAGCCTGACTTGCTACTCGCTGATCGCATATTTTTTCGATTTTGAAGCCTTACTCGCGACTCGCTGATCGCATATTCTTTCGATTTTGAAGCCTTACTCGCGACTCGCTGATCGCATATTCTTTCGATTTTGAAGCCTTACTCGCGACTCGCTGATCGCATATTCTTTCGATTTTGAAGCCTTACTTGCCACTCGTTGATCGCCAAATCTTGCGATTTTAAAGCCTTACTTGCTACTCGCTGGTCGCATATTTTTTCAATTTTGAAGGCTTACTCGCGACTCGCTGATCGCATATTCTTTCGATTTTAAAGCCTGACTTGCTACTCGCTGATCGCATATTTTTTCGATTTTGAAGCCTTACTCGCGACTCGCTGATCGCATATTTTTTCGATTTTGAAGCCTTACTCGCTACTCGTTTATCGCCAAATCTTGCGATTTTAAAGCCTTACTTGCTACTCGCTGATCGCATATTCTTTCGATTTTAAAGCCTGACTTGCTACTCGCTGATCGCATATTTTTTCGATTTTGAAGCCTTACTCGCGACTCGGTGATCGCATATTCTTTGGATTTTGAAACCTTACTCGCTACTCGTTGATCGGCAAATCTTGCGATTTTAAAGCCTTACTTGCTACTCGCTGATCGCGTATTTTTTCAATTTTGAAGCCTTACTCGCGACTCGCTGATCGCATATTCTTTCGATTTTGAAGCCTTACTCGCGACTCGTTGATCGTCAAATCTTGCGATTTTAAAGCCTTACTTGCTACTCGCTGGTCGCATATTTTTTCAATTTTGAAGCCTTACTCGCGACTCGCTGATCGCATATTCTTTGGATTTTGAAGCCTTACTCGCTACTCGTTGATCGCCAAATCTTGCGATTTTAAAGCCTTACTTGCTACTCGTTGATCGCATATTTTTTCAATTTTGAAGCCTTACTCGCGAGTCGCTGATCGCATATTCTTTAAATTTTGAAGCCTCACTCGCTACTTGTTGATCGCCAAATCTTGCGATTTGAAAGCCTTACTTGCTACTCGCTGATCGCATATTTTTTCGATTTTGAAGCCTTACTCGCAACTCGCTGATCGCATATTCTTTCGATTTTGAAGCCTTACCCGCTACTCGTTGATCGCCAAATCTTGCGATTTTAAAGCCTTACTTGCTACTCGCTGGTCGCATATTTTTTCAATTTTGAAGCCTTACTCGCGACTCGCTGATCGCATATTCTTTCGATTTTAAAGCCTGACTTGCTACTCGCTGATCGCATATTTTTTCAATTTTGAAGCCTTACTCGCGAGTCGCTGATCGCATATTCTTTAAATTTTGAAGCCTTACTCGCTACTTGTTGATCGCAAAATCTTGCGATTTTAAAGCCTTACTTGCTACTCGCTGGTCGCATATTTTTTCAATTTTGAAGCCTTACTCGCGACTCGCTGATCGCATATTCTTTCGATTTTAAAGCCTGACTTGCTACTCGCTGATCGCATATTTTTTCGATTTTGAAGCCTTACTCGCGACTCGCTGATCGCATATTCTTTCGATTTTGAAGCCTTACTCGCTACTCGTTTATCGCCAAATCTTGCGATTTTAAAGCCTTACTTGCTACTCGCTGATCGCATATTTTTTCGATTTTGAAGCCTTTCTCGCGACTCGCTGATCGCATATTCTTTCGATTTTGAAGCCTTACTCGCGACTCGCTGATCGCATATTCTTTCGATTTTGAAGCCTAACTCGCTACTCGTTGATCGCCAAATCTTGCGATTTTAAAGCCTTACTTGCTACTCGCTGGTCGCATATTTTTTCAATTTTGAAGCCTTACTCGCGACTCGCTGATCGCATTTTCTTTCGATTTTAAAGCCTAACTTGCTACTCGCTGGTCGCATATTTTTTCAATTTTGAAGCCTTACTCGCGACTAGCTGATCGCATATTCTTTCGTTTTTAAAGCCTGACTTGCTACTCGCTGATCGCATATTTTTTCGATTTTGAAGCCTTACGCGCGACTCGCTGATCGCATATTCTTTCGATTTTGAAGCCTTACTCGCTACTTGTTTATCGCCAAATCTTGCGATTTTAAAGCCTTACTTGCTACTCGCTGATCGCATATTTTTAAGCCTTACTCGCTACTCGCTGATCGCATATTCTTTCGATTTTGAAGCCTTACTCGCTACTCGTTGATCGCCAAATCTTGCGATTTTAAAGCCTTACTTGCTACTCGCTGATCGAATATGTTTTCAATTTTGAAGCCTTACTCGCGACTCGCTGATCGCACATTCTTTCGATTTTGTAGCCTTATTCGCTACTCGTTGATCGCCAAATCTTGCGATTTTAAAGCTTTACTTGCTACTCGCTGGTCGCATATTTTTTCAATTTTGAAGCCTTACTCGCGACTCGCTGATCGCATATTCGTTGGATTTTGAAGCCTTACTCGCTACTCGTTGATCGCCAAATCTTGCGATTTTAAAGCCTTACTTGCTACTCGCTGATCGAATATTTTTTCAATTTTGAAGCCTTACTCGCGACTCGCTGATCGCACATTCTTTCAATTTTGTAGCCTTATTCGCTACTCGTTGATCGCTTAATCTTGCGATTTTAAAGCCTTACTTGCTACTCGCTGATCGCATATTTTTTCAATTTTAAAGCCTTACTCGCGACTCGCTGATCGCATATTCTTTCGATTTTGAAGCCTTACTCGCTACTCGTTGATCGCCAAATCTTGCGATTTTAAAGCCTTACTTGCTACTCGCTGATCGCATATTTTTTCAATTTGAAGAATTCTTCGCGACTCGCTGATCGCATATTCTTTCGATTTTGAAGCCTTACTCGCGACTCGCTGATCGCATATTCTTTGGATTTTGAAAACTTACTCGCTACTCGTTGATCGCCAAATCTTACGATTTTAAAGCCTTACCTGCTACTCGCTGATCGCATATTTTTTCAATTTTGAAGCCTTACTCGCGACTCGCTGATCGCATATTCTTTCGATTTTGAAGCCTTACTCGCGACTCGCTGATCGCATATTCTTTCGATTTTGAAGCCTTACTCGCGACTCGTTGATCGCCAAATCTTGCGATTTTAAAGCCTTACTTGCTACTCGCTGGTCGCATATTTTTTCAATTTTGAAGCCTTACTCGCGACTCGCTGATCGCATATTCTTTGGATTTTGAAGCCTTACTCGCTACTCGTTGATCGCCAAATCTTGCGATTTTAAAGCCTTACTTGCTACTCGCTGATCGCATATTTTTTCAATTTTGAAGCCTTACTCGCGAGTCGCTGATCGCATATTCTTTAAATTTTGAAGCCTTACTCGCTACTTGTTGATCGCCAAATCTTGCGATTTGAAAGCCTTACTTGCTACTCATTGATCGCATATTTTTTCGATTTTGAAGCCTTACTCGCGACTCGCTGATCGCATATTCTTTCGATTTTGAAGCCTTACCCGCTACTCGTTGATCGCCAAATCTTGCGATTTTAAAGCCTTACTTGCTACTCGCTGATCGCATATTTTTTCAATTTTGAAGCCTTACTCGCGACTCGCTGATCGCATATTCTTTCGATTTTGAAGCCTTACTCGCGACTCGCTGATCGCATATTCTTTCGATTTTGAAGCCTTACTCGCGACTCGTTGATCGCATATTCTTTCGATTTTGAAGCCTTACTCGCGACTCGCTGATCGCATATTCTTTGGATTTTGAAAACTTACTCGCTACTCGTTGTTCGCCAAATCTTGCGATTTTAAAGCCTTACTTGCTACTCGCTGATCGCATATTTTTTCAATTTTGAAGCCTTACTCGCCAATCGCTGATCGCATATTCTTTCGATTTTGAAGCCTTACTCGCGACTCGCTGATCGCATATTCTTTCGATTTTGAAGCCTTACTCGCGACTCGTTGATCGCCAAATCTTGCGATTTTAAAGCCTTACTTGCTACTCGCTGGTCGCATATTTTTTCAATTTTGAAGCCTTACTCGCGACTCGCTGATCGCATTTTCTTTGGATTTTGAAGCCTTACTCGCTACTCGTTGATCGCCAAATCTTGCGATTTTAAAGCCTTACTTGCTACTCGCTGATCGCATATTTTTTCAATTTTGAAGCCTTACTCGCGAGTCGCTGATCGCATATTCTTTAAATTTTGAAGCCTTACTCGCTACTTGTTGATCGCCAAATCTTGCGATTTGAAAGCCTTACTTGCTACTCGCTGATCGCATATTTTTTCGATTTTGAAGCCTTACTCGCGACTCGCTGATCGCATATTCTTTCGATTTTGAAGCCTTACCCGCTACTCGTTGATCGCCAAATCTTGCGATTTTAAAGCCTTACTTGCTACTCGCTGGTCGCATATTTTTTCAATTTTGAAGCCTTACTCGCGACTCGCTGATCGCATATTCTTTCGATTTTAAAGCCTGACTTGCTACTCGCTGATCGCATATTTTTTCAATTTTGAAGCCTTACTCGCGAGTCGCTGATCGCATATTCTTTAAATTTTGAAGCCTTACTCGCTACTTGTTGATCGCCAAATCTTGCGATTTGAAAGCCTTACTTGCTACTCGCTGATCGCATGTTTTTTCGATTTTGAAGCCTTACTCGCGACTCGCTGATCGCATATTCTTTCGATTTTAAAGCCTGACTTGCTACTCGCTGATCGCATATTTTTTCGATTTTGAAACCTTACTCGCTACTCGTTGATCGCCAAATCTTGCGATTTTAAAGCCTTACTTGCTACTCGCTGGTCGCATATTTTTTCAATTTTGAAGCCTTACTCGCGACTCGCTGATCGCATATTCTTTCAATTTTGAAGCCTTACTCGCGACTCGTTGATCGCCAAATCTTGCGATTTAAAAGCCTTACTCGCGACTCGCTGATCGCATATTCTATCGATTTTGAAGCCTTACTCGCTACTCGTTGATCGCCAAATCTTGCGATTTTAAAGCCTAACTTGCTACTCGCTGGTCGCATATTATTTCAATTTTGAAGCCATACTCGCGACTCGCTGATCGCATATTCTTTCGATTTTGAAGCCTTACTCGCTACTCGTTGATCGCCAAATCTTGCGATTTTAAAGCCTAACTTGCTACTCGCTGGTCGCATATTTTTTCAATTTTGAAGCCTTACTCGCGACTCGCTGATCGCATATTCTTTCGATTTTAAAGCGTGACTTGCTACTCGCTGATCGCATATTTTTTCGATTTTGAAGCCTTACTCGCGACTCGCTGATCGCATATTCTTTCGATTTTGAAGCCTTACTCGCTACTCGTTTATCGCCAAATCTAGCGATTTTAAAGCCTTACTTGCTTCTCGCTGATCGCATATTTTTAAGCCTTACTCGCTACTCGCTGATCGCATATTCTTTCGATTTTAAAGCCTTACTCGCTACTCGTTGATCGCCAAATCTTGCGATTTTAAAGCCTTACTTGCTACTCGCTAATCGAATATTTTTTAATTTTGAAGCTTTACTCGCGACTCGCTGATCGCACATTCTTTCGATTTTATAGCCTTATTCGCTACTCTTTGATCGCTAAATCTTGCGATTTTAAAGCCTTACTTGCTACTCGCTGATCGCATATTTTTTCAATTTTGAAGCCTTCTTCGCGACTCGCTGATCGCGTATTCTTTCGATTTTGAAGCCTTACTCGCGACTCGCTGATCGCATATTCTTTGGATTTTGAAGCCTAACTCGCTACTCGTTGATCGCCAAATCTTGCGATTTTAAAGCCTTACTTGCTACTCGCTGATCGCATATTTTTTCAATTTCGAAGCCTTACTTGCGACTCGCTGATCGCATATTCTTTGGATTTTGAAGCCTTATTCGCTACTCGTTGATCGCCAAATCTTGCGATTTTAAAGCCTTACTTGCTACTCGCTGATCGCATATTTTTTTAATTTTGAAGCCTTCTTCGCGACTCGCTGATCGCATATTCTTTCGATTTTGAAGCCTTACTCGCGACTCGCTGATCGCATATTCTTTGGATTTTGAAGCCTTACTCGCTACTCGTTGATCGCCAAATCTTGCGATTTTGAAGCCTTACTTGCTATTAGCTGATCGCATATTTTTTCAATTTTGAAGCCTTACTCGCGACTCGCTGATCGCATATTCTTTCGATTTTGAAGCCTTACTCGCTACTCGTTGATCGCCAAATCTTGCGATTTTAAAGCCTTACTTGCTTCTCGCTGATCGCATATTTTTTCAATTTTGAAGCCTTACTCGCGACTCGCTGATCGCATATTCTTTCGATTTTGAAGCCTTACTCGCTACTCGTTGATCGCCAAATCTTGCGATTTTAAAGCCTTACTTGCTACTCGCTGATCGCATATTTTTTCAATTTTGAAGCCTACCTCGCGACTCGCTGATCGCACATTTTTTCGATTTTGTAGCCTTACTCGCTACTCGTTGATCGCTAAATCTTGCGATTTTAAAGCCTTACTTGCTACTCGCTGATCGCATATTTTTTCAATTTTGAAGCCTTCTTCGCGACTTGCTGATCGCATATTCTTTCGATTTTGAAGCCTTACTCGCGACTCGCTGATCGCATATTCTTTGGATTTTGAAAACTTACTCGCTACTCTTTGATCGCCAAATCTTGCGATTTTAAAGCCTTACTTGCTACTCGCTGATCGCATATTTTTCAATTTTGAAGCCTTACTCGCGACTCGCTGATCGCATATTCTTTCGATTTTGAAGCCTTACTCGCGACTCGCTGATCGCATATTCTTTCGATTTTGAAGCCTTACTCGCGACTCGTTGATCGCCAAATCTTGCGATTTTAAAGCCTTACTTGCTACTCGCTGATCGCATATTTTTTCAATTTTGAAGCCTTACTTGCGAGTCGCTGATCGCATATTCTTTCAATTTTGAAGCCTTACTCGCTACTTGTTGATCGCCAAATCTTGCGATTTGAAAGCCTTACTCGCGACTCGCTGATCGCATATTCTTTCGATTTTGAAGCCTTACTCGCTACTCGTTGATCGCCAAATCTTGCGATTTTAAAGCCTTACTCGCGACTCGCTGATCGCATATTCTTTCGATTTTAAAGCCTTACTCGCTACTCGTTGATCGCCAAATCTTGCGATTTTAAAGCCTAACTTGCTTCTCGCTGGTCGCATATTTTTTCAATTTTGAAGCCATACTCGCGACTCGCTGATCGCATATTCTTTCGATTTTGAAGCCTTACTCGCTACTCGTTGATCGCCAAATCTTGCGATTTTAAAGCCTAACTTGCTACTCGCTGGTCGCATATTTTTTCAATTTTGAAGCCTTACTCGCGACTCGCTGATCGCATATTCTTTCGATTTTAAAGCGTGACTTGCTACTCGCTGATCGCATATTTTTTCGATTTTGAAGCCTTACTCGCGACTCGCTGATCGCATATTCTTTCGATTTTGAAGCCTTACTCGCTACTCGTTTATCGCCAAATCTAGCGATTTTAAAGCCTTACTTGCTTCTCGCTGATCGCATATTTTTAACCCTTACTCGCTACTCGCTGATCGCATATTCTTTCGATTTTGAAACCTTACTCGCTACTCGTTGATCGCCAAATCTTGCGATTTTAAAGCCTTACTTGCTACTCGCTAATCAAATATTTTTTAAATTTTGAAGCTTTACTCGCGACTCGCTGATCGCACATTCTTTCGATTTTATAGCCTTATTCGCTACTCTTTGATCGCTAAATCTTGCGATTTTAAAGCCTTACTTGCTACTCGCTGATCGCATATTTTTTCAATTTTGAAGCCTTCTTCGCGACTCGCTGATCGCATATTCTTTCGATTTTGAAGCCTTACTCGCGACTCGCTGATCGCATTTTCTTTGGATTTTGAAGCCTAACTCGCTACTCGTTGATCGCCAAATCTTGCGATTTTAAAGCCTTACTTGCTACTCGCTGATCGCATATTTTTTCAATTTCGAAGCCTTACTTGCGACTCGCTGATCGCATATTCTTTGGATTTTGAAGCCTTATTCGCTACTCGTTGATCGCCAAATCTTGCGATTTTAAAGCCTTACTTGCTACTCGCTGATCGCATATTTTTTTAATTTTGAAGCCTTCTTCGCGACTCGCTGATCGCATATTCTTTCGATTTTGAAGCCTTACTCGCGACTCGCTGATCGCATATTTTTTGGATTTTGAAGCCTTACTCGCTACTCGTTGATCGCCAAATCTTGCGATTTTGAAGCCTTACTTGCTACTAGCTGATCGCATATTTTTTCAATTTTGAAGCCTTACTCGCGACTCGCTGATCGCATATTCTTTCGATTTTGAAGCCTTACTCGCTACTCGTTGATCGCCAAATCTTGCGATTTTAAAGCCTTACTTGCTACTCGCTGATCGCATATTTTTTCAATTTTGAAGCCTTACTCGCGACTCGCTGATCGCATATTCTTTCGATTTTGAAGCCTTACTCGCTACTCGTTGATCGCCAAATCTTGCGATTTTAAAGCCTTACTTGCTTCTCGCTGATCGCATATTTTTTCAATTTTGAAGCCTTACTCGCGACTCGCTGATCGCATATTCTTTCGATTTTGAAGCCTTACTCGCTACTCGTTGATCGCCAAATCTTGCGATTTTAAAGCCTTACTTGCTACTCGCTGATCGCATATTTTTTCAATTTTGAAGCCTACCTCGCGACTCGCTGATCGCACATTTTTTCGATTTTGTAGCCTTACTCGCTACTCGTTGATCGCTAAATCTTGCGATTTTAAAGCCTTACTTGCTACTCGCTGATCGCATATTTTTTCAATTTTGAAGCCTTCTTCGCGACTTGCTGATCGCATATTCTTTCGATTTTGAAGCCTTACTCGCGACTCGCTGATCGCATATTCTTTGGATTTTGAAAACTTACTCGCTACTCTTTGATCGCCAAATCTTGCGATTTTAAAGCCTTACTTGCTACTCGCTGATCGCATATTTTTTCAATTTTGAAGCCTTACTCGCGACTCGCTGATCGCATATTCTTTCGATTTTGAAGCCTTACTCGCGACTCGCTGATCGCATATTCTTTCGATTTTGAAGCCTTACTCGCGACTCGTTGATCGCCAAATCTTGCGATTTTAAAGCCTTACTTGCTACTCGCTGATCGCATATTTTTTCAATTTTGAAGCCTTACTTGCGAGTCGCTGATCGCATATTCTTTCAATTTTGAAGCCTTACTCGCTACTTGTTGATCGCCAAATCTTGCGATTTGAAAGCCTTACTCGCGACTCGCTGATCGCATATTCTTTCGATTTTGAAGCCTTACTCGCTACTCGTTGATCGCCAAATCTTGCGATTTTAAAGCCTTACTCGCGACTCGCTGATCGCATATTCTTTCGATTTTAAAGCCTTACTCGCTACTCGTTGATCGCCAAATCTTGCGATTTTAAAGCCTAACTTGCTTCTCGCTGGTCGCATATTTTTTCAATTTTGAAGCCATACTCGCGACTCGCTGATCGCATATTCTTTCGATTTTGAAGCCTTACTCGCTACTCGTTGATCGCCAAATCTTGCGATTTTAAAGCCTAACTTGCTACTCGCTGGTCGCATATTTTTTCAATTTTGAAGCCTTACTCGCGACTCGCTGATCGCATATTCTTTCGATTTTAAAGCGTGACTTGCTACTCGCTGATCGCATATTTTTTCGATTTTGAAGCCTTACTCGCGACTCGCTGATCGCATATTCTTTCGATTTTGAAGCCTTACTCGCTACTCGTTTATCGCCAAATCTAGCGATTTTAAAGCCTTACTTGCTTCTCGCTGATCGCATATTTTTAACCCTTACTCGCTACTCGCTGATCGCATATTCTTTCGATTTTGAAACCTTACTCGCTACTCGTTGATCGCCAAATCTTGCGATTTTAAAGCCTTACTTGCTACTCGCTAATCAAATATTTTTTAAATTTTGAAGCTTTACTCGCGACTCGCTGATCGCACATTCTTTCGATTTTATAGCCTTATTCGCTACTCTTTGATCGCTAAATCTTGCGATTTTAAAGCCTTACTTGCTACTCGCTGATCGCATATTTTTTCAATTTTGAAGCCTTCTTCGCGACTCGCTGATCGCATATTCTTTCGATTTTGAAGCCTTACTCGCGACTCGCTGATCGCATTTTCTTTGGATTTTGAAGCCTAACTCGCTACTCGTTGATCGCCAAATCTTGCGATTTTAAAGCCTTACTTGCTACTCGCTGATCGCATATTTTTTCAATTTCGAAGCCTTACTTGCGACTCGCTGATCGCATATTCTTTGGATTTTGAAGCCTTATTCGCTACTCGTTGATCGCCAAATCTTGCGATTTTAAAGCCTTACTTGCTACTCGCTGATCGCATATTTTTTTAATTTTGAAGCCTTCTTCGCGACTCGCTGATCGCATATTCTTTCGATTTTGAAGCCTTACTCGCGACTCGCTGATCGCATATTCTTTGGATTTTGAAGCCTTACTCGCTACTCGTTGATCGCCAAATCTTGCGATTTTGAAGCCTTACTTGCTACTAGCTGATCGCATATTTTTTCAATTTTGAAGCCTTACTCGCGACTCGCTGATCGCATATTCTTTCGATTTTGAAGCCTTACTCGCTACTCGTTGATCGCCAAATCTTGCGATTTTAAAGCCTTACTTGCTACTCGCTGATCGCATATTTTTTCAATTTTGAAGCCTTACTCGCGACTCGCTGATCGCATATTCTGTCGATTTTGAAGCCTTACTCGCTACTCGTTGATCGCCAAATCTTGCGATTTTAAAGCCTTACTTGCTACTCGCTGATCGCATATTTTTTCAATTTTGAAGCCTACCTCGCGACTCGCTGATCGCACATTTTTTCGATTTTGTAGCCTTACTCGCTACTCGTTGATCGCTAAATCTTGCGATTTTAAAGCCTTACTTGCTACTCGCTGATCGCATATTTTTTCAATTTTGAAGCCTTCTTCGCGACTTGCTGATCGCATATTCTTTCGATTTTGAAGCCTTACTCGCGACTCGCTGATCGCATATTCTTTGGATTTTGAAAACTTACTCGCTACTCTTTGATCGCTAAATCTTGCGATTTTAAAGCCTTACTTGCTACTCGCTGATCGCATATTTTTTCAATTTTGAAGCCTTACTCGCGACTCGCTGATCGCATATTCTTTCGATTTTGAAGCCTTACTCGCGACTCGCTGATCGCATATTCTTTCGATTTTGAAGCCTTACTCGCGACTCGTTGATCGCCAAATCTTGCGATTTTAAAGCCTTACTTGCTACTCGCTGATCGCATATTTTTTTAATTTTGAAGCCTTCTTCGCGACTCGCTGATCGCATATTCTTTCGATTTTGAAGCCTTACTCGCGACTCGCTGATCGCATATTCTTTGGATTTTGAAGCCTTACTCGCTACTCGTTGATCGCCAAATCTTGCGATTTTGAAGCCTTACTTGCTACTAGCTGATCGCATATTTTTTCAATTTTGAAGCCTTACTCGCGACTCGCTGATCGCATATTCTTTCGATTTTGAAGCCTTACTCGCTACTCGTTGATCGCCAAATCTTGCGATTTTATAGCCTTACTTGCTACTCGCTGATCGCATATTTTTCAATTTTGAAGCCTTACTCGCGACTCGCTGATCGCATATTCTGTCGATTTTGAAGCCTTACTCGCTACTCGTTGATCGCCAAATCTTGCGATTTTAAAGCCTTACTTGCTACTCGCTGATCGCATATTTTTTCAATTTTGAAGCCTACCTCGCGACTCGCTGATCGCACATTTTTTCGATTTTGTAGCCTTACTCGCTACTCGTTGATCGCTAAATCTTGCGATTTTAAAGCCTTACTTGCTACTCGCTGATCGCATATTTTTTCAATTTTGAAGCCTTCTTCGCGACTTGCTGATCGCATATTCTTTCGATTTTGAAGCCTTACTCGCGACTCGCTGATCGCATATTCTTTGGATTTTGAAAACTTACTCGCTACTCTTTGATCGCTAAATCTTGCGATTTTAAAGCCTTACTTGCTACTCGCTGATCGCATATTTTTTCAATTTTGAAGCCTTACTCGCGACTCGCTGATCGCATATTCTTTCGATTTTGAAGCCTTACTCGCGACTCGCTGATCGCATATTCTTTCGATTTTGAAGCCTTACTCGCGACTCGTTGATCGCCAAATCTTGCGATTTTAAAGCCTAACTTGCTACTCGCTGGTCGCATATTTTTTCAATTTTGAAGCCTTACTCGCGACTCGCTGATCGCATATTCTTTCGATTTTAAAGCCTGACTTGCTACTCGCTGATCGCATATTTTTTCGATTTTGAAGCCTTACTCGCGACTCGCTGATCGCATATTCTTTCGATTTTGAAGCCTTACTCGCTACTCGTTTATCGCCATATCTTGCGATTTTAAAGCTTTACTTGCTACTCGCTGATCGCATATTTTTAAGCCTTACTCGCTACTCGCTGATCGCATATTCTTTCGATTTTGAAGCCTTACTCGCTACTCGTTGATCGCCAAATCTTGCGATTTTAAAGCCTTACTTGCTACTCGCTGATCGCATATTTTTTCAATTTTGAAGCCTTACTCGCGACTCGCTGATCGCATATTCTTTCGATTTTGTAGCCTTACTCACTACTCGTTGATCGCTAAATCTTGCGATTTTAAAGCCTTAGTTGCTACTCGCTGATCGCATATTTTTTCAATTTCGAAACCTTACTCGCGACTTGCTGATCGCATATTCTTTAAATTTCGAAGCCTTACTCGCTACTTGTTGATCGCCAAATCTGGCGATTTTAAAGCCTTACTTGCTACTCGCTGATCGTATATTTTTTCAATTTTGAAGCCGTACTCGCGACTCGCTGATCGCATATTCTTTCGATTTTGAAGCCTTACTCGCTACTCGTTGATCGCCAAATCTTGCGATTTTAAAGCCTTACTTGCTACTCGCTGATCGCATATTTTTTCAATTTTGAAGCCTTACTCGCGACTCGCTGATCGCATATTCTTTAGATTTTGAAGCCTTACTCGCGACTCGCTGATCGCATATTCTTTCGATTTTGAAGCCTTACTCGCGACTCGTTGATCGCCAAATCTTGCGATTTTAAAGCCTTACTTGCTACTCGCTGGTCGCATATTTTTTAAATTTTGAAGCCTTACTCGCGACTCGCTGATCGCATATTCTTTGGATTTTGAAGCCTTACTCGCTACTCGTTGATCGCCAAATCATGCGATTTTAAAGCCTTACTTGCTACTCGCTGATCGCATATTTTTTCAATTTTGAAGCCTTACTCGCGACTCGCTGATCGCATATTCTTTCGATTTTGAAGCCTTACTCGCGACTCGCTGATCGCATATTCTTTCGATTTTGAAGCCTTACTCGTGACTCGATGATCGCATATTCTTTCTATTTTGAAGCCTTACTCGCTACTCGTTGATCGCCAAATCTTGCGATTTTAAAGCCTTACTTGCTACTCGCTGATCGCATATTTTTTCGATTTTGAAGCCTTACTCGCGACTCGCTGATCGCATATTCTTTCGATTTTAAAGCCTGACTTGCTTCTCGCTGATCGCATATTTTTTCGATTTTGAAGCCTTACTCGCGACTCGCTGATCGCATATTCTTTCGATTTTGAAGCCTTACTCGCTACTCGTTGATCGCCAAATCTTGCGATTTTAAAGCCATACTTGCTAATCGCTGATCGCATATTTTTTCAATTTTGAAGCCTTCTTCGCGACTCGCTGATCGCATATTCTTTCGATTTTGAAGCCTTACTCGCGACTCGCTGATCGCATATTCTTTCGATTTTAAAGCCTGACTTGCTTCTCGCTGATCGCATATATTTTTTCGATTTTGAAGCCTTACTCGCGACTCGCTGATCGCATATTCTTTCGATTTTGAAGCCTTACTCGCTACTCGTTGTACGCCAAATCTTGCGATTTTAAAGCCTAACTTGCTACTCGCTGGTCGCATATTTTTTCAATTTTGAAGCCTTACTCGCGATTCGCTGATCGCACATTCTTTCAATTTTGTAGCCTTATTCGCTACTCGTTGATCGCTAAATCTTGCGATTTTAAAGCCTTACTTGCTACTCGCTGATCGCATATTTTTTCAATTTTGAAGCCTTACTCGCGACTCGCTGATCGCATATTCTTTCGATTTTGAAGCCTTACTCGCTACTCGTTGATCGCCAAATCTTGCGATTTTAAAGACTTACTTGCTACTCGCTGATCGCATATTTTTTCAATTTTGAAGCCTTACTCGCGACTCGCTGATCGCATATTCTTTCGATTTTGAAGCCTTACTCGCTACTCGTTGATCGCCAAATCTTGCGATTTTAAAGCCTTACTTGCTACTCGCTGATCGCATATTTTTTTCAATTTTGAAGCCTACCTCGCGACTCGCTGATCGCACATTCTTTCGATTTTGTAGCCTTACTCGCTACTCGTTGATCGCTAAATCTTGCGATTTTAAAGCCTTACTTGCTACTCGCTGATCGCATATTTTTTCAATTTTGAAGCCTTCTTCGCGACTCGCTGATCGCATATTCTTTCGATTTTGAAGCCTTACTTGCGACTCGCTGATCGCATATTCTTTGGATTTTGAAAACTTACTCGCTACTCGTTGATCGCCAAATCTTGCGATTTTAAAGCCTTACTTGCTACTCGCTGATCGCATATTTTTTCAATTTTGAAGCTTTACTCGCGACTCGCTGATCGCATATTCTTTCGATTTTGAAGCCTTACTCGCGACTCGCTGATCGCATATTCTTTCGATTTTGAAGCCTTACTCGCGACTCGTTGATCGCCAAATCTTGCGATTTTAAAGCCTTACTTGCTACTCGCTGGTCGCATATTTTTTCAATTTTAAAGCCTTACTCGCGACTCGCTGATCGCATATTCTTTGGATTTTGAAGCCTTACTCGCTACTCGTTGATCGCCAAATCTTGCGATTTTAAAGCCTTACTTGCTACTCGCTGATCGCATATTTTTTCAATTTTGAAGCCTTACTCGCGAGTCGCAGATCGCATATTCTTTAAATTTTGAAGCCTTACTCGCTACTTGTTGATCGCCAAATCTTGCGATTTGAAAGCCTTACTTGCTACTCGCTGATCGCATATTTTTTCGATTTTGAAGCCTTACTCGCGACTCGCTGATCGCATATTCTTTCGATTTTGAAGCCTTACCCGCTACTCGTTGATCGCCAAATCTTGCGATTTTAAAGCCTTACTTGCTACTCGCTGATCGCATATTTTTTCAATTTTGAAGCCTTACTCGCGACTCGCTGATCGCATATTCTTTCGATTTTGAAGCCTTACTCGCGACTCGCTGATCGCATATTCTTTCGATTTTGAAGCCTTACTCGCGACTCGTTGATCGCATATTCTTTCGATTTTGAAGCCTTACTCGCGACTCGCTGATCGCATATTCTTTGGATTTTGAAAACTTACTCGCTACTCGTTGATCGCCAAATCTTGCGATTTTAAAGCCTTACTTGCTACTCGCTGATCGCATATTTTTTCAATTTTGAAGCCTTACTCGCCAATCGCTGATCGCATATTCTTTCGATTTTGAAGCCTTACTCGCGACTCGCTGATCGCATATTCTTTCGATTTTGAAGCCTTACTCGCGACTCGTTGATCGTCAAATCTTGCGATTTTAAAGCCTTACTTGCTACTCGCTGGTCGCATATTTTTTCAATTTTGAAGCCTTACTCGCGACTCGCTGATCGCATTTTCTTTGGATTTTGAAGCCTTACTCGCTTCTCGTTGATCGCCAAATCTAGCGATTTTAAAGCCTTACTTGCTACTCGCTGATCGCATATTTTTTCAATTTTGAAGCCTTACTCGCGAGTCGCTGATCGCATATTCTTTAAATTTTGAAGCCTCACTCGCTACTTGTTGATCGCGAAATCTTGCGATTTGAAAGCCTTACTTGCTACTCGCTGATCGCATATTTTTTCGATTTTGAAGCCTTACTCGCGACTCGCTGATCGCATATTCTTTCGATTTTGAAGCCTTACCCGCTACTCGTTGATCGCCCAATCTTGCGATTTTAAAGCCTTACTTGCTACTCGCTGGTCGCATATTTTTTCGATTTTGAAGCCTTACTCGCGACTCGCTGATCGCATATTCTTTCGATTTTAAAGCCTGACTTGCTACTCGCTGATCGCATATTTTTTCAATTTTGAAGCCTTACTCGCGAGTCGCTGATCGCATATTCTTTAAATTTTGAAGCCTTACTCGCTACTTGTTGATCGCCAAATCTTGCGATTTGAAAGCCTTACTTGTACTCGCTGATCGCATATTTTTTCGATTTTGAAGCCTTACTCGCGACTCGCTGATCGCATATTCTTTCGATTTTGAAGCCTAACTTGCTACTCGTTGATCGCCAAATCTTGCGATTTTAAAGCCTTACTTGCTACTCGCTGGTCGCATATTTTTTCAATTTTGAAGCCTTACTCGCGACTCGCTGATCGCATATTCTTTCGATTTTAAAGCCTGACTTGCTACTCGCTGATCGCATATTTTTTCGATTTTGAAGCCTTACTCGCGACTCGCTGATCGCATATTTTTTCGATTTTGAAGCCTTACTCGCTACTCGTTTATCGCCAAATCTTGCGATTTTAAAGCCTAACTTGTTACTCGCTGATCGCATATTTTTTCGATTTTGAAGCCTTACTCGCGACTCGCTGATCGCATATTCTTTCGATTTTGAAGCCTTACTCGCGACTCGCTGATCGCATATTCTTTCGATTTTGAAGCCTTACTCGCTACTCGTTGATCGCCAAATCTTGCGATTTTAAAGCCTTACTTGCTACTCGCTGGTCGCATATTTTTTCAATTTTGAAGCCTTACTCGCGACTCGCTGATCGCATTTTCTTTCGATTTTAAAACCTAACTTGCTACTCGCTGGTCGCATATTTTTTCAATTTTGAAGCCTTACTCGCGACTCGCTGATCGCATATTCTTTCGTTTTTAAAGCCTGACTTGCTACTCGCTGATTGCATATTTTTTCGATTTTGAAGCCTTACTCGCGACTCGCTGATCGCATATTCTTTCGATTTTGAAGCCTTACTCGCTACTTGTTTATCGCCAAATCTTGCGATTTTAAAGCCTTACTTGCTACTCGCTGATCGCATATTTTTAAGCCTTACTCGCTACTCGCTGATCGCATATTCTTTCGATTTTGAAGCCTTACTCGCTACTCGTTGATCGCCAAATCTTGCGATTTTAAAGCCTTACTTGCTACTCGCTGATCGAATATTTTTTCAATTTTGAAGCCTTACTCGCGACTCGCTGATCGCACATTCTTTCGATTATGTAGCCTTATTCGCTACTCGTTGATCGCCAAATCTTGCGATTTTAAAGCCTTACTTGCTACTCGCTGGTCGCATATTTTTTCAATTTTGAAGCCTTACTCGCGACTCGCTGATCGCATATTCTTTGGATTTTGAAGCCTTACTCGCTACTCGTTGATCGCCAAATCTTGCGATTTTAAAGCCTTACTTGCTACTCGCTGATCGAATATTTTTTCAATTTTGAAGCCTTACTCGCGACTCGCTGATCGCATATTCTTTAAATTTTGAAGCCTTACTCGCTACTTGTTGATCGCCAAATCTTGCGATTTGAAAGCCTTACTTGCTACTCGCTGATCGCATATTTTTTCGATTTTGAAGCCTTACTCGCGACTCGCTGATCGCATATTCTTTTGATTTTGAAGCCTTACTCGTTACTCGTTGATCGCATATTCTTTGGATTTGGAAACCTTAATCGCTACTCGTTGATCGCCAAATCTTGCGATTTTAAAGCCTTACTTGCTACTCGCTGATCGCATATTTTTTCAATTTTGAAGCCTTACTCGCGACTCGCTGATCGCATTGTGGTGAGTGTCACGTATGTTGTACATCAGCATGTCACGTATTGTTCAGGGTTAAGTTAAGGTAGATATACTTCGTGTTAGCACGTAGTCACGTACTATCTATGTATATTTAAACCACCTATTAAAGGAGAGAGGACAGTTGAGGACTGTAGCTGAGTATAGTTGAGTCTCTGTTCACAATTGACTCTCAAAGTAATACACGTCATGTTGTTTACTTAACCCCTCCTCATCCCCACATCGCATGGCGACCCTGCCAGTCGGCTGGACGGCGTTATAGCTCTCCGTTCGAGGGATTCGCAGCAGCAAAAGTCGACTAGGCTTCGGTGAGCTTCGCGTCACATCAGGTCACGGGCCATGGGGAGCACAACATCAAAGGAAGAAGTGGTCGTCGCTCAGATGGCGGTGGGTGGTTCGAATACCGCAGCGATTACACAGGAGCAGGTGACGGCCATCCAAACGGTGCTGTTATTTATTGCTGTATGTTTGGCGCTTGTCATCGTTGGTGTGGCGGTCCGGATATACAGAAGGTGTCACCACAGTTGGATCGAGGACCAGCTAAACCAGCGGGAGGTTCACAAGGCTGTGCAGATGGCCTGACCAGATATTGACGAAGAAGACACACAGGAAGTAAGTGATTAAGTGATTCTATACGTGAGCTTAAGTGTGTGATATGACCGAGCGGTAAATTTAGAGACAATAGTATGCATATAGTGTATTAAGTTCGTAGATACTATAAAATTTGAAGACATCGGCAAAATCGAGTTAGAGATGGCGGCGGAAAGATTTTCTTTAAAGACGGCGGTTAGCTTGCTACCGAAAATGAATGGCGATGAGCAGGTGACCCAAGATTTGATTGATGCCATAGGTTTATATAGTTCTATGTTGGTGGAGACAGATAATACTCTTTTAGTAAAATTCGTTCTAACCACACGGCTTACTCAGGGGGCTAGGATTCGATTGTCTTCCAATTACGCAACGGTGGACAGTCTGTTAGCTGACATGAGGAAACATTTAATAACAGTAGAGTCGGACGTGGCTGTGCAAGCCAAACTTGCTCGCGCTAGGCAAAACAATAAATCGGTCGCGGAGTTTGGTGCCGAGATAGAAAAGTTGATGGTCAATTTAACTATTTCTCAAGCCGGGGAAAGTTCGGAAGCTTATAAAATTTTGCAGCCATTGAACGAAAGATATGCGATTAGGAAGTTTGCTGACGGACTTCGTAATCAGCGTCTTACTACGGTTATTGCGGCTCGGAATTTAACTTGTTTAAAAGATGCTATTAGGGTAGCGGAAGACGAGGATTGTGCTTCGTCATCGCAAGTGTTGACGTACCAGCGCTGGCCCGCAAGACGTGGTTTTTCATCGGGCGTAAGAAATTGCGGAAATAACCATAGGCGGCAGATTGTAGAGAGTAGGCACGTGCAGCATGGAACAGCTGTTGAGCGTACGCGCAAAAATGTCAAGGCATGGCATAGCAGTGGAATGCGCGGTCGCAGCGATAATGCTCGTCGTGGACGCCAGACTCAGCAAGGTCGGCGGCGTGTAGCGTGTTTTGAGCACGCGCGGAATGATGCTGACTCAGGCTCAGTGTCAATGTCACGGAGTGGCGAAGGCGGTCAGCTGAGTGAGACTCAGTTTTTTCGTGCATAAGCATATTTTAGCTTGTGATAGCATTAACTGGGTTAATTTGGTAGTGGATAGTGTAGATACGGAATGGTTAGTGGATACGGGTGCGTCCATATCAGCCGTAAAAAACACTTTTTTAACGAATAACGCTTTGTGTTATAAAGTGGTTAAGGAAGAGTTGGTGATCAATGGTGTAGGAGGTAGTTTGCGAGCTATAGGTTATGTATATTTAAATTTGGAGTACGGTCGATGTTCATTCGTGCATAGGTTTTATATATTTGATGAGTTGCCATGTAAGTCGGTAGGCATATTAGGCCAGGATTTTTTGCAGAAATATAGTGGTGTTATAGATTTTTCATTGAATAGGTTGTCTCTTAAGGGTAATAAGGGGCAGAAGGTTTCGATGCCGCTCAAGTCGTATGATTACCTGTTGACTATTCCTCCGCGTTGTGAAGTAGTTAGGTATTTTCCCGTTAATAGAGCAGAAGATTGTATAGTGGTAAGGAAAGAATTGCGTGAAGGTGTTTTTTTGGCAAGTGTGGTGGCTAGGCCTAGGAATGGGATGATACCCATTAGGATTTTAAACACAAACTCTGAGGAAGTTGTGTGTAGTATGTCCGGTGTAGAAGTTTATCCGTTAAGTGGTTACGTTTGTTGTAGTTTTGCGGAGCAGGAAAGGAGCGTTGAACGTGTTAAGGAAATATTTTCTTTGCTTAAACTTGATTATTTGAATGCCGAGGAACGATTGTCAATTGAGCGAATTTGCGCGAAGTATTCAGATATATTTCATGTTCCGGGAGATAAATTATCAGTCACGAATGTGTATGAGCAGTCAATACGATTGAAAGAGAATGTGACTCCAGTTTATAGGAGGCAATATAGAATACCTTATGTACAGAAGAAGGAAGTTGATAGGCAAGTGCAAGAGATGTTGGATAGTAATATTATTGAGGAGACAGCTAGTGAGTGGTCTAGTCCTGTTTTGGTTGTACCCAAAAAAGCAGATCGTAGTGGGGAGAAGAAATGGCGCGTGGTGATAGATTACAGGCAGTTGAACGAAAGGATACAGGATGATAAATTCCCTTTGCCTAATATAACTGAAATCTTAGATTCAATGTCGGGTGCTGTTTACTTTAGTCACTGTGATTTGTCGCAATCATATTATCAATGTGCTTTAGAAGAAAGTAGTAGGAGATACACTGCTTTTACGACTGATAAGGGGCAGTATCAGATGTGTAGGTTACCAATGGGGTTGAAGATTAGTCCGAGTTCTTTTAGCAGATTGATGACTGTGGCTATGTCTGGATTGAATTATGACAGGTGTCTGGTTTATTTAGATGATCTAATTATTTTTGGACGGAATTTGGATGAGCATAACAGGAATCTTATATCAGTTTTTTCACGCTTGAGGAAAGTGAATCTTAAGCTAAATCCATCCAAATGTGAATTTTTGAAGAAGCAAGTGCTTTATTTAGGACACGTAATTTCGGCGGAAGGTATTTCACCAGATCCAGAGAAGGTAGGAGTCGTGAAAAGTTATCCGCGTCCAACGACGGTTGATGAGGTGAAGAGGTTCGTAGCGTTTGTGAATTATTATAGGAAATTCATACCAAATTTTGCTAATATAGTGGTACCAATGAATGGACTGTGTAAAAGGGGTGTCGTGTTTAGTTGGACCGATGAGTGTGAGAGGTCTTTTCTGTTGCTTAAGGAAGCGTTAATGAATCCACCGGTGTTGGATTATCCAGATTTTTCTGATAACAACACTTTCGTATTGCAAACCGATAGTTCGGGGTACGCTTTAGGGGGTGTGTTGTGTAATGGGAACGGGAAACCCGTTGCATATGCTAGTAGGTCTTTAGGGAAAAGTGAGTTAAATTATCCAATAATAGAGAAGGAGTTACTGGCAATAGTTTGGTCAGTTAAACATTTTAGACCATATTTGTACGGGCGGAGGTTCGTCGTAAAAACGGATCACCGGCCGCTGTTGTATTTGTTTAACATGACAGATCCTTCAAGTAGGTTAACTAAGTTTCGTTTGTGTTTAGAAGAATACGACTTTGAGGTTGAATATATTAAGGGAAAAGAAAATGTGCAAGCAGATGCACTTTCCAGGATAGTGATTACGAGCGAGGATTTGAAAACCATACGCGAAAAGACTATATCCGTGATGACGAGAGCGCAGTACAAACGGTTAAGAGAGCCGAATGTTTGTGATACGGACTCCATGGTATCTGGGACTGATCACCCTAGGATTGTGGAAGTTCTTAAAAAACAAGGAAATGACGTTGAGATATGTTTAAATGAATGGGAGAAAATGTTACGTAACAAAAATTATAAAAAGATATTTTCAAAAGCGCGTAATTTAATGTATGTGCCAGGAAACTCGAGTATTTATGTAAACTATGAATCTTTATCGGCATCATCGCGGGACGAGTTGTTGAAAGACATAGTAGATTTTTGTATTGAGAAAGGCATAAAAGAAGTTATTATTATAAAAAATCGTTATAACGTTGAATTTATTACAAAAATGGCACAATATTTGAAGGAAAATGGTGGTAAATCTCTACATACGAAAGATTTTAAAATGTGTGTGGTGAAGGATTTAAGGAGAGTAGAAAGGGAAGATGAGAAGAGGATTATTTTGAATGATTTCCACATTTTACCCACAAGTGGTCATGCAGGTATACGCAGAATGGTGAATAATATAAAGAAGTATTATTATTGGTCTTCTATTGAAAAAGATGTAACGGAATACATTAATAAATGTGATAAGTGTAAGAAGCAAAAGTATTCTAGACATACTAAGGAACCAATGACAATTACTACCACTGCATCCACATCGTTTGAGAAAATTTATTTAGATATAGTGGGGCCACTTGATAGGGACGAAAAAGGCAATGTTTATATATTGACACTTCAGTGTGAGCTTACAAAATTTGTAGAGGCGTATCCATTAAAGAATAAATCCGCAAATGAGGTAGCGAAAGCGTTGGCAGAAAATTTTGTTTTGAGATATGGAATACCGCGGACAATTGCTACAGATAGGGGTTCTGAGTTCATTTCAAAAGTAATGGTAGAGCTATGTAACATCTTGTGTATCAATAAAATCTTGTCGACATCATATCATCATGAGAGTATAGGATCTTTGGAAAATGTTCACAAGACTTTAGGCGCGTATTTAAGGATACAGACGGAAAATAATCCATCGTCATGGAGTTCTTGGATTCCATATTGGTGCTTTTCATATAACACTACAGTTAATACTGTGACCAAATATACACCTTATGAATTAGTTTTCGGTAAAATTTGCAGGTTACCAAGTAGTCTTCAAGGTGAAAGTGTTGAACCATTGTACAATTTTGATGATTATCCTTTAGAATTTAAGTTTAGATTGCAGAGGGCTCAAAATGATGCGAAAGGAAATTTGATAGCAAGTAAGTTAGCGAGGAAAAGTTGTTATGATAAGAACCTTAATTCAATAAATTATAAAGAAGGTGACTGGATATTAATAAAAAACGAAACAGGCAATAAACTAGAATGTATTTATAATGGACCATTTGAAGTTATAAAGGACGAGTCACCAAATGTAATTGTAAAAAAGAATAATAATAAGATAGATGTAATTCATAAGAATAGAACAAAATTATATTGTAGGAGTTAGAATGTAAGTTTGAAATGTTAAAAAAAAGGAAAAAAAAAAACCGTAATTTAGTTTTTTTTTTTTTCTTTAAGCGGGGTGATGTGGTGAGTGTCACGTATGTTGTACATCAGCATGTCACGTATTGTTCAGGGTTAAGTTAAGGTAGATATACTTCGTGTTAGCACGTAGTCACGTACTATCTATGTATATTTAAACCACCTATTAAAGGAGAGAGGACAGTTGAGGACTGTAGCTGAGTATAGTTGAGTCTCTGTTCACAATTGACTCTCAAAGTAATACACGTCATGTTGTTTACTTAACCCCTCCTCATCCCCACATCGCAGCATATTCTTTCGATTTTGAAGCCTTACTCGCGACTCGGTGATCGCATATTCTTTCGATTTTGAAGCCTTACTCGCGACTCGCTGATCGCATATTCTTTCGATTTTAAAGCCTGACTTGCTACTCGCTGATCGCATATTTTTTCGATTTTGAAGCCTTACTCGCGACTCGGTGATCGCATATTCTTTGGATTTTGAAACCTTACTCGCTACTCGTTGATCGCCAAATCTTGCGATTTTAAAGCCTTACTTGCTACTCGCTGATCGCGTATTTTTTCAATTTTGAAGCCTTACTCGCGACTCGCTGATCGCATATTCTTTCGATTTTGAAGCCTTACTCGCGACTCGCTGATCGCATATTCTTTCGATTTTGAAGCCTTACTCGCGACTCGTTGATCGTCAAATCTTGCGATTTTAAAGCCTTACTTGCTACTCGCTGGTCGCATATTTTTTCAATTTTGAAGCCTTACTCGCGACTCGCTGATCGCATATTCTTTGGATTTTGAAGCCTTACTCGCTACTCGTTGATCGCCAAATCTTGCGATTTTAAAGCCTTACTTGCTACTCGCTGATCGCATATTTTTTCAATTTTGAAGCCTTACTCGCGAGTCGCTGATCGCATATTCTTTAAATTTTGAAGCCTCACTCGCTACTTGTTGATCGCCAAATCTTGCGATTTGAAAGCCTTACTTGCTACTCGCTGATCGCATATTTTTTCGATTTTGAAGCCTTACTCGCGACTCGCTGATCGCATATTCTTTCGATTTTGAAGCCTTACCCGCTACTCGTTGATCGCCAAATCTTGCGATTTTAAAGCCTTACTTGCTACTCGCTGGTCGCATATTTTTTCAATTTTGAAGCCTTACTCGCGACTCGCTGATCGCATATTCTTTCGATTTTAAAGCCTGACTTGCTACTCGCTGATCGCATATTTTTTCAATTTTGAAGCCTTACTCGCGAGTCGCTGAACGCATATTCTTTAAATTTTGAAGCCTTACTCGCTACTTGTTGATCGCCAAATCTTGCGATTTGAAAGCCTTACTTGTACTCGCTGATCGCATATTTTTTCGATTTTGAAGCCTTACTCGCGACTCGCTGATCGCATATTCTTTCGATTCTGAAGCCTTACTTGCTACTCGTTGATCGCCAAATCTTGCGATTTTAAAGCCTTACTTGCTACTCGCTGGTCGCATATTTTCTCAATTTTGAAGCCTTACTCGCGACTCGCTGATCGCATATTCTTTCGATTTTGAAGCCTTACTCGCTGCTCGTTGATCGCCAAATCTTGCGATTTTAAAGCCTTACTTGCTACTCGCTGGTCGCATATTTTTTCAATTTTGAAGCCTTACTCGCGACTCGCTGATCGCATATTCTTTCGATTTTGAAGCCTTACTCGCTACTCGTTGATCGCCAAATCTTGCGATTTTAAAGCCTTACTTGCTACTCGCTGGTCGCATATTTTTTCAATTTTGAAGCCTTACTCGCGACTCGCTGATCGCATATTCTTTCGATTTTGAAGCCTTACTCGCTACTCGTTGATCGCCAAATCTTGCGATTTTAAAGCCTTACTTGCTACTCGCTGATCGCATATTTTTTCAATTTTGAAGCCTTACTCGCGAGTCGCTGATCGCATATTCTTTAAATTTTGAAGCCTCACTCGCTACTTGTTGATCGCCAAATCTTGCGATTTGAAAGCCTTACTTGCTACTCGCTGATCGCATATTTTTTCGATTTTGAAGCCTTACTCGCGACTCGCTGATCGCATATTCTTTCGATTTTGAAGCCTTACCCGCTACTCGTTGATCGCCAAATCTTGCGATTTTAAAGCCTTACTTGCTACTCGCTGGTCGCATATTTTTTCAATTTTGAAGCCTTACTCGCGACTCGCTGATCGCATATTCTTTCGATTTTAAAGCCTGACTTGCTACTCGCTGATCGCATATTTTTTCAATTTTGAAGCCTTACTCGCGAGTCGCTGAACGCATATTCTTTAAATTTTGAAGCCTTACTCGCTACTTGTTGATCGCCAAATCTTGCGATTTGAAAGCCTTACTTGTACTCGCTGATCGCATATTTTTTCGATTTTGAAGCCTTACTCGCGACTCGCTGATCGCATATTCTTTCGATTCTGAAGCCTTACTTGCTACTCGTTGATCGCCAAATCTTGCGATTTTAAAGCCTTACTTGCTACTCGCTGGTCGCATATTTTCTCAATTTTGAAGCCGTACTCGCGACTCGCTGATCGCATATTCTTTCGATTTTAAAGCCTGACTTGCTACTCGCTGATCGCATATTTTTTCGATTTTGAAGCCTTACTCGCTACTCGTTTATCGCCAAATCTTGCGATTTTAAAGCCTTACTTGCTACTCGCTGATCGCATATTTTTTCGATTTTGAAGCCTTACTCGCGACTCGCTGATCGCATATTCTTTCGATTTTGAAGCCTTACTCGCGACTCGCTGATCGCATATTCTTTCGATTTTGAAGCCTTACTCGTTACTCGTTGATCGCCAAATCTTGCGATTTTAAAGCCTTACTTGCTACTCGCTGGTCGCATATTTTTTCAATTTTGAAGCCTTACTCGCGACTCGCTGATCGCATTTTCTTTCGATTTTAAAGCCTAACTTGCTACTCGCTGGTCGCATATTTTTTCAATTTTGAAGTCTTACTCGCGACTCGCTGATCGCATATTCTTTCGTTTTTAAAGCCTGACTTGCTACTCGCTGATCGCATATTTTTTCGATTTTGAAGCCTTACTCGCGACTCGCTGATCGCATATTCTTTCGATTTTGAAGCCTTACTCGCTACTTGTTTATCGCCAAATCTTGCGATTTTAAAGCCTTACTTGCTACTCGCTGATCGCATATTTTTAAGCCTTACTCGCTACTCGCTGATCGCATATTCTTTCGATTTTGAAGCCTTACTCGCTACTCGTTGATCGCCAAATCTTGCGATTTTAAAGCCTTACTTGCTACTCGCTGATCGAATATTTTTTCACTTTTGAAGCCTTACTCGCGACTCGCTGATCGCACATTCTTTCAATTTTGTAGCCTTATTCGCTACTCGTTGATCGCTAAATCTTGCGATTTTAAAGCCTTACTTGCTACTCGCTGATCGCATATTTTTTCAATTTTGAAGCCTTACTCGCGACTCGCTGATCGCATATTCTTTCGATTTTGAAGCCTTACTCGCTACTCGTTGATCGCCAAATCTTGCGATTTTAAAGACTTACTTGCTACTCGCTGATCGCATATTTTTTCAATTTTGAAGCCTTACTCGCGACTCGCTGATCGCATATTCTTTCGATTTTGAAGCCTTACTCGCTACTCGTTGATCGCCAAATCTTGCGATTTTAAAGCCTTACTTGCTACTCGCTGATCGCATATTTTTTTCAATTTTGAAGCCTACCTCGCGACTCGCTGATCGCACATTCTTTCGATTTTGTAGCCTTACTCGCTACTCGTTGATCGCTAAATCTTGCGATTTTAAAGCCTTACTTGCTACTCGCTGATCGCATATTTTTTCAATTTTGAAGCTTTACTCGCGACTCGCTGATCGCATATTCTTTCGATTTTGAAGCCTTACTCGCGACTCGCTGATCGCATATTCTTTCGATTTTGAAGCCTTACTCGCGACTCGTTGATCGCCAAATCTTGCGATTTTAAAGCCTTACTTGCTACTCGCTGGTCGCATATTTTTTCAATTTTGAAGCCTTACTCGCGACTCGCTGATCGCATATTCTTTGGATTTTGAAGCCTTACTCGCTCTTCGTTGATCGCCAAATCTTGCGATTTTAAAGCCTTACTTGCTACTCGCTGATCGCATATTTTTTCAATTTTGAAGCCTTACTCGCGAGTCGCAGATCGCATATTCTTTAAATTTTGAAGCCTTACTCGCTACTTGTTGATCGCCAAATCTTGCGATTTGAAAGCCTTACTTGCTACTCGCTGATCGCATATTTTTTCGATTTTGAAGCCTTACTCGCGACTCGCTGATCGCATATTCTTTCGATTTTGAAGCCTTACCCGCTACTCGTTGATCGCCAAATCTTGCGATTTTAAAGCCTTACTTGCTACTCGCTGATCGCATATTTTTTCAATTTTGAAGCCTTACTCGCGACTCGCTGATCGCATATTCTTTCGATTTTGAAGCCTTACTCGCGACTCGCTGATCGCATATTCTTTCGATTTTGAAGCCTTACTCGCGACTCGTTGATCGCATATTCTTTCGATTTTGAAGCCTTACTCGCGACTCGCTGATCGCATATTCTTTGGATTTTGAAAACTTACTCGCTACTCGTTGATCGCCAAATCTTGCGATTTTAAAGCCTTACTTGCTACTCGCTGATCGCATATTTTTTCAATTTTGAAGCCTTACTCGCCAATCGCTGATCGCATATTCTTTCGATTTTGAAGCCTTACTCGCGACTCGCTGATCGCATATTCTTTCGATTTTGAAGCCTTACTCGCGACTCGCTGATCGCATATTCTTTCGATTTTGAAGCCTTACTCGCGACTCGTTGATCGCCAAATCTTGCGATTTTAAAGCCTTACTTGCTACTCGCTGGTCGCATATTTTTTCAATTTTGAAGCCTTACTCGCGACTCGCTGATCGCATATTCTTTGGATTTTGAAGCCTTACTCGCGACTCGTTGATCGCCAAATCTTGCGATTTTAAAGCCTTACTTGCTACTCGCTGGTCGCATATTTTTTCAATTTTGAAGCCTTACTCGCGACTCGCTGATCGCATATTCTTTGGATTTTGAAGCCTTACTCGCTCTTCGTTGATCGCCAAATCTTGCGATTTTAAAGCCTTACTTGCTACTCGCTGATCGCATATTTTTTCAATTTTGAAGCCTTACTCGCGAGTCGCAGATCGCATATTCCTTAAATTTTGAAGCCTTACTCGCTACTTGTTGATCGCCAAATCTTTCGATTTTAAAGCCTGACTTGCTACTCGCTGATCGCATATTTTTTCGATTTTGAAGCCTTACTCGCGACTCGCTGATCGCATATTTTTTCGATTTTGAAGCCTTACTCGCTACTCGTTTATCGCCAAATCTTGCGATTTTAAAGCCTTACTTGCTACTCGCTGATCGCATATTTTTTCGATTTTGAAGCCTTACTCGCGACTCGCTGATCGTATATTCTTTCGATTTTGAAGCCTTACTCGCGACTCGCTGATGGCATATTCTTTCGATTTTGAAGCCTTACTCGCTACTCGTTGATCGCCAAATCTTGCGATTTTAAAGCCTTACTTGCTACTCGCTGGTCGCATATTTTTTCAATTTTGAAGCCTTACTCGCGACTCGCTGATCGCATTTTCTTTCGATTTTAAAACCTAACTTGCTACTCGCTGGTCGCATATTTTTTCAATTTTGAAGCCTTACTCGCGACTCGCTGATCGCATATTCTTTCGTTTTTAAAGCCTGACTTGCTACTCGCTGATTGCATATTTTTTCGATTTTGAAGCCTTACTCGCGACTCGCTGATCGCATATTCTTTCGATTTTGAAGCCTTACTCGCTACTTGTTTATCGCCAAATCTTGCGATTTTAAAGCCTTACTTGCTACTCGCTGATCGCATATTTTTAAGCCTTACTCGCTACTCGCTGATCGCATATTCTTTCGATTTTGAAGCCTTACTCGCTACTCGTTGATCGCCAAATCTTGCGATTTTAAAGCCTTACTTGCTACTCGCTGATCGAATATTTTTTCAATTTTGAAGCCTTACTCGCGACTCGCTGATCGCACATTCTTTCGATTATGTAGCCTTATTCGCTACTCGTTGATCGCCAAATCTTGCGATTTTAAAGCCTTACTTGCTACTCGCTGGTCGCATAATTTTTCAATTTTGAAGCCTTACTCGCGACTCGCTGATCGCATATTCTTTGGATTTTGAAGCCTTACTCGCTACTCGTTGATCGCCAATTCTTGCGATTTTAAAGCCTTACTTGCTACTCGCTGATCGAATATTTTTTCAATTTTGAAGCCTTACTCGCGACTCGCTGATCGCACATTCTTTCAATTTTGTAGCCTTATTCGCTACTCGTTGATCGCTAAATCTTGCGATTTTAAAGCCTTACTTGCTACTCGCTGATCGCATATTTTTTCAATTTTGAAGCCTTACTCGCGACTCGCTGATCGCATATTCTTTCGATTTTGAAGCCTTACTCGCTACTCGTTGATCGCCAAATCTTGCGATTTTAAAGACTTACTTGCTACTCGCTGATCGCATATTTTTTCAATTTTGAAGCCTTACTCGCGACTCGCTGATCGCATATTCTTTCGATTTTGAAGCCTTACTCGCGACTCGTTGATCGCCAAATCTTGCGATTTTAAAGCCTTACTTGCTACTCGCTGGTCGCATATTTTTTCAATTTTGAAGCCTTACTCGCGACTCGCTGATCGCATATTCTTTGGATTTTGAAGCCTTACTCGCTACTCGTTGATCGCCAAATCTTGCGATTTTAAAGCCTTACTTGCTACTCGCTGATCGCATATTTTTTCAATTTTGAAGCCTTACTCGCGAGTCGCTGATCGCATATTCTTTAAATTTTGAAGCCTTACTCGCCAATCGCTGATCGCATATTCTTTCGATTTTGAAGCCTTACTCGCGACTCGCTGATCGCATATTCTTTCGATTTTGAAGCCTTACTCGCGACTCGCTGATCGCATATTCTTTCGATTTTGAAGCCTTACTCGCGACTCGTTGATCGCCAAATCTTGCGATTTTAAAGCCTTACTTGCTACTCGCTGATCGCATATTTTTTCAATTTTGAAGCCTTACTCGCGACTCGCTGATCGCATATTCTTTCGATTTTGAAGCCTTACTCGCGACTCGCTGATCGCATATTCTTTCGATTTTGAAGCCTTACTCGCGACTCGTTGATCGCATATTCTTTCGATTTTGAAGCCTTACTCGCGACTCGCTGATCGCATATTCTTTGGATTTTGAAAACTTACTCGCTACTTGTTGATCGCCAAATCTTGCGATTTTAAAGCCTTACTTGCTACTCGCTGATCGCATATTTTTTCAATTTTGAAGCCTTACTCGCCAATCGCTGATCGCATATTCTTTCGATTTTGAAGCCTTACTCGCGACTCGCTGATCGCATATTCTTTCGATTTTGAAGCCTTACTCGCTACTCGTTGATCGCCAAATCTTGCGATTTTAAAGCCTTACTTGCTACTCGCTGGTCGCATATTTTTTCAATTTTGAAGCCTTACTCGCGACTCGCTGATCGCATTTTCTTTCGATTTTGAAGCCTTACTCGCTACTTGTTTATCGCCAAATCGTGCGATTTTAAAGCCTTACTTGCTACTCGCTGATCGCATATTTTTAAGCCTTACTCGCGACTCGCTGATCGCATTTTCTTTCGATTTTGAAGCCTTACTCGCGACTCGCTGATCGCATATTCTTTCGATTTTGAAGCCTTACTCGCGACTCGTTGATCGCCAAATCTTGCGATTTTAAAGCCTTACTTGCTACTCGCTGATCGCATATTTTTTCAATTTTGAAGCCTTACTCGCAACTCGCTGATCGCATATTCTTTCGATTTTGAAGCCTTACTCGCGACTCGCTGATCGCATATTCTTTCGATTTTGAAGCCTTACTCGCGACTCGTTGATCGCATATTCTTTCGATTTTGAAGCCTTACTCGCGACTCGCTGATCGCATATTCTTTGGATTTTGAAAACTTACTCGCTACTTGTTGATCGCCAAATCTTGCGATTTTAAAGCCTTACTTGCTACTCGCTGATCGCATATTTTTTCAATTTTGAAGCCTTACTCGCCAATCGCTGATCGCATATTCTTTCGATTTTGAAGCCTTACTCGCGACTCGCTGATCGCATATTCTTTCGATTTTGAAGCCATACTCGCTACTCGTTGATCGCCAAATCTTGCGATTTTAAAGCCTTACTTGCTACTCGCTGGTCGCATATTTTTTCAATTTTGAAGCCTTACTCGCGACTCGCTGATCGCATTTTCTTTCGATTTTGAAGCCTTACTCGCTACTTGTTTATCGCCAAATCTTGCGATTTTAAAGCCTTACTTGCTACTCGCTGATCGCATATTTTTAAGCCTTACTCGCGACTCGCTGATCGCATTTTCTTTCGATTTTGAAGCCTTACTCGCTACTTGTTTATCGCCAAATCTTGCGATTTTAAAGCCTTACTTGCTACTCGCTGATCGAATATTTTTTCAATTTTGAAGCCTTACTCGCGACTCGCTGATCGCACATTCTTTCGATTATGTAGCCTTATTCGCTACTCGTTGATCGCCAAATCTTGCGATTTTAAAGCCTTACTTGCTACTCGCTGGTCGCATATTTTTTCAATTTTGAAGCCTTACTCGCGACTCGCTGATCGCATATTCTTTGGATTTTGAAGCCTTACTCGCTACTCGTTGATCGCCAAATCTTGCGATTTTAAAGCCTTACTTGCTACTCGCTGATCGAATATTTTTTCAATTTTGAAGCCTTACTCGCGACTCGCTGATCGCACATTCTTTCAATTTTGTAGCCTTATTCGCTACTCGTTGATCGCTAAATCTTGCGATTTTAAAGCCTTACTTGCTACTCGCTGATCGCATATTTTTTCAATTTTGAAGCCTTACTCGCGACTCGCTGATCGCATATTCTTTCGATTTTGAAGCCTTACTCGCTACTCGTTGATCGCCAAATCTTGCGATTTTAAAGACTTACTTGCTACTCGCTGATCGCATATTTTTTCAATTTTGAAGCCTTACTAGCGACTCGCTGATCGCATATTCTTTCGATTTTGAAGCCTTACTCGCGACTCGTTGATCGCCAAATCTTGCGATTTTAAAGCCTTACTTGCTACTCGCTGGTCGCATATTTTTTCAATTTTGAAGCCTTACTCGCGACTCGCTGATCGCATATTCTTTGGATTTTGAAGCCTTACTCGCTACTCGTTGATCGCCAAATCTTGCGATTTTAAAGCCTTACTTGCTACTCGCTGATCGCATATTTTTTCAATTTTGAAGCCTTACTCGCGAGTCGCTGATCGCATATTCTTTAAATTTTGAAGCCTTACTCGCCAATCGCTGATCGCATATTCTTTCGATTTTGAAGCCTTACTCGCGACTCGCTGATCGCATATTCTTTCGATTTTGAAGCCTTACTCGCGACTCGCTGATCGCATATTCTTTCGATTTTGAAGCCTTACTCGCGACTCGTTGATCGCCAAATCTTGCGATTTTAAAGCCTTACTTGCTACTCGCTGATCGCATATTTTTTCAATTTTGAAGCCTTACTCGCGACTCGCTGATCGCATATTCTTTCGATTTTGAAGCCTTACTCGCGACTCGCTGATCGCATATTCTTTCGATTTTGAAGCCTTACTCGCGACTCGTTGATCGCATATTCTTTCGATTTTGAAGCCTTACTCGCGACTCGCTGATCGCATATTCTTTGGATTTTGAAAACTTACTCGCTACTTGTTGATCGCCAAATCTTGCGATTTTAAAGCCTTACTTGCTACTCGCTGATCGCATATTTTTTCAATTTTGAAGCCTTACTCGCCAATCGCTGATCGCATATTCTTTCGATTTTGAAGCCTTACTCGCGACTCGCTGATCGCATATTCTTTCGATTTTGAAGCCTTACTCGCTACTCGTTGATCGCCAAATCTTGCGATTTTAAAGCCTTACTTGCTACTCGCTGGTTGCATATTTTTTCAATTTTGAAGCCTTACTCGCGACTCGCTGATCGCATTTTCTTTCGATTTTAAAACCTAACTTGCTACTCGCTGGTCGCATATTTTTTCAATTTTGAAGCCTTACTCGCGACTCGCTGATCGCATATTCTTTCGTTTTTAAAGCCTGACTTGCTACTCGCTGATTGCATATTTTTTCGATTTTGAAGCCTTACTCGCGACTCGCTGATCGCATATTCTTTCGATTTTGAAGCCTTACTCGCTACTTGTTTATCGCCAAATCTTGCGATTTTAAAGCCTTACTTGCTACTCGCTGATCGCATATTTTTAAGCCTTACTCGCTACTCGCTGATCGCATATTCTTTCGATTTTGAAGCCTTACTCGCTACTCGTTGATCGCCAAATCTTGCGATTTTAAAGCCTTACTTGCTACTCGCTGATCGAATATTTTTTCAATTTTGAAGCCTTACTCGCGACTCGCTGATCGCACATTCTGTCGATTATGTAGCCTTATTCGCTACTCGTTGATCGCCAAATCTTGCGATTTTAAAGCCTTACTTGCTACTCGCTGGTCGCATATTTTTTCAATTTTGAAGCCTTACTCGCGACTCGCTGATCGCATATTCTTTGGATTTTGAAGCCTTACTCGCTACTCGTTGATCGCCAAATCTTGCGATTTTAAAGCCTTACTTGCTACTCGCTGATCGAATATTTTTTCAATTTTGAAGCCTTACTCGCGACTCGCTGATCGCACATTCTTTCAATTTTGTAGCCTTATTCGCTACTCGTTGATCGCTAAATCTTGCGATTTTAAAGCCTTACTTGCTACTCGCTGATCGCATATTTTTTCAATTTTGAAGCCTTACTCGCGACTCGCTGATCGCATATTCTTTCGATTTTGAAGCCTTACTCGCTACTCGTTGATCGCCAAATCTTGCGATTTTAAAGACTTACTTGCTACTCGCTGATCGCATATTTTTTCAATTTTGAAGCCTTACTAGCGACTCGCTGATCGCATATTCTTTCGATTTTGAAGCCTTACTCGCGACTCGTTGATCGCCAAATCTTGCGATTTTAAAGCCTTACTTGCTACTCGCTGGTCGCATATTTTTTCAATTTTGAAGCCTTACTCGCGACTCGCTGATCGCATATTCTTTGGATTTTGAAGCCTTACTCGCTACTCGTTGATCGCCAAATCTTGCGATTTTAAAGCCTTACTTGCTACTCGCTGATCGCATATTTTTTCAATTTTGAAGCCTTACTCGCGAGTCGCTGATCGCATATTCTTTAAATTTTGAAGCCTTACTCGCCAATCGCTGATCGCATATTCTTTCGATTTTGAAGCCTTACTCGCGACTCGCTGATCGCATATTCTTTCGATTTTGAAGCCTTACTCGCGACTCGCTGATCGCATATTCTTTCGATTTTGAAGCCTTACTCGCGACTCGTTGATCGCCAAATCTTGCGATTTTAAAGCCTTACTTGCTACTCGCTGATCGCATATTTTTTCAATTTTGAAGCCTTACTCGCGACTCGCTGATCGCATATTCTTTCGATTTTGAAGCCTTACTCGCGACTCGCTGATCGCATATTCTTTCGATTTTGAAGCCTTACTCGCGACTCGTTGATCGCATATTCTTTCGATTTTGAAGCCTTACTCGCGACTCGCTGATCGCATATTCTTTGGATTTTGAAAACTTACTCGCTACTTGTTGATCGCCAAATCTTGCGATTTTAAAGCCTTACTTGCTACTCGCTGATCGCATATTTTTTCAATTTTGAAGCCTTACTCGCCAATCGCTGATCGCATATTCTTTCGATTTTGAAGCCTTACTCGCGACTCGCTGATCGCATATTCTTTCGATTTTGAAGCCTTACTCGCTACTCGTTGATCGCCAAATCTTGCGATTTTAAAGCCTTACTTGCTACTCGCTGGTTGCATATTTTTTCAATTTTGAAGCCTTACTCGCGACTCGCTGATCGCATTTTCTTTCGATTTTAAAACCTAACTTGCTACTCGCTGGTCGCATATTTTTTCAATTTTGAAGCCTTACTCGCGACTCGCTGATCGCATATTCTTTCGTTTTTAAAGCCTGACTTGCTACTCGCTGATTGCATATTTTTTCGATTTTGAAGCCTTACTCGCGACTCGCTGATCGCATATTCTTTCGATTTTGAAGCCTTACTCGCTACTTGTTTATCGCCAAATCTTGCGATTTTAAAGCCTTACTTGCTACTCGCTGATCGCATATTTTTAAGCCTTACTCGCTACTCGCTGATCGCATATTCTTTCGATTTTGAAGCCTTACTCGCTACTCGTTGATCGCCAAATCTTGCGATTTTAAAGCCTTACTTGCTACTCGCTGATCGAATATTTTTTCAATTTTGAAGCCTTACTCGCGACTCGCTGATCGCACATTCTGTCGATTATGTAGCCTTATTCGCTACTCGTTGATCGCCAAATCTTGCGATTTTAAAGCCTTACTTGCTACTCGCTGGTCGCATATTTTTTCAATTTTGAAGCCTTACTCGCGACTCGCTGATCGCATATTCTTTGGATTTTGAAGCCTTACTCGCTACTCGTTGATCGCCAAATCTTGCGATTTTAAAGCCTTACTTGCTACTCGCTGATCGAATATTTTTTCAATTTTGAAGCCTTACTCGCGACTCGCTGATCGCACATTCTTTCAATTTTGTAGCCTTATTCGCTACTCGTTGATCGCTAAATCTTGCGATTTTAAAGCCTTACTTGCTACTCGCTGGTCGCATATTTTTTCAATTTTGAAGCCTTACTCGCGACTCGCTGATCGCATATTCTTTGGATTTTGAAGCCTTACTCGCTACTCGTTGATCGCCAAATCTTGCAATTTTAAAGCCTTACTTGCTACTCGCTGATCGCATATTTTTTCAATTTTGAAGCCTTACTCGCGAGTCGCTGATCGCATATTCTTTAAATTTTGAAGCCTTACTCGTCAATCGCTGATCGCATATTCTTTCGATTTTGAAGCCTTACTCGCGACTCGCTGATCGCATATTCTTTCGATTTTGAAGCCTTACTCGCGACTCGCTGATCGCATATTCTTTCGATTTTGAAGCCTTACTCGCGACTCGTTGATCGCCAAATCTTGCGATTTTAAAGCCTTACTTGCTACTCGCTGATCGCATATTTTTTCAATTTTGAAGCCTTACTCGCGACTCGCTGATCGCATATTCTTTCGATTTTGAAGCCTTACTCGCGACTCGCTGATCGCATATTCTTTCGATTTTGAAGCCTTACTCGCGACTCGTTGATCGCATATTCTTTCGATTTTGAAGCCTTACTCGCGACTCGCTGATCGCATATTCTTTGGATTTTGAAAACTTACTCGCTACTTGTTGATCGCCAAATCTTGCGATTTTAAAGCCTTACTTGCTACTCGCTGATCGCATATTTTTTCAATTTTGAAGCCTTACTCGCCAATCGCTGATCGCATATTCTTTCGATTATGAAGCCTTACTCGCGACTCGCTGATCGCATATTCTTTCGATTTTGAAGCCTTACTCGCGACTCGTTGATCGCCAAATCTTGCGATTTTAAAGCCTTACTTGCTACTCGCTGGTCGCATATTTTTTCAATTTTGAAGCCTTACTCGCGACTCGCTGATCGCATATTCTTTGGATTTTGAAGCCTTACTCGCTACTCGTTGATCGCCAAATCTTGCGATTTTAAAGCCTTACTTGCTACTCGCTGATCGCATATTTTTTCAATTTTGAAGCCTTACTCGCGAGTCGCTGATCGCATATTCTTTAAATTTTGAAGCCTTACTCGCTACTTGTTGATCGCCAAATCTTGCGATTTGAAAGCCTTACTTGCTACTCGCTGATCGCATATTTTTTCGATTTTGAAGCCTTACTCGCGACTCGCTGATCGCATATTCTTTCGATTTTGAAGCCTTACCCGCTACTCGTTGATCGCCAAATCTTGCGATTTTAAAGCCTTACTTGCTACTCGCTGGTCGCATATTTTTTCAATTTTGAAGCCTTACTCGCGACTCGCTGATCGCATATTCTTTCGATTTTAAAGCCTGACTTGCTACTCGCTGATCGCATATTTTTTCAATTTTGAAGCCTTACTCGCGAGTCGCTGATCGCATATTCTTTAAATTTTGAAGCCTTACTCGCTACTTGTTGATCACCAAATCTTGCGATTTGAAAGCCTTACTTGCTACTCGCTGATCGCATGTTTTTTCGATTTTGAAGCCTTACTCGCGACTCGCTGATCGCATATTCTTTCGATTTTAAAGCCTGACTTGCTACTCGCTGATCGCATATTTTTTTTCGATTTTGAAACCTTACTCGCTACTCGTTGATCGCCAAATCTTGCGATTTTAAAGCCTTACTTGCTACTCGCTGGTCGCATATTTTTTCAATTTTGAAGCCTTACTCGCGACTCGCTGATCGAATTTTCTTACGATTTTAAAGCCTTACTTGCTACTCGCTGATCGCATATTTTTTCGATTTTGAAGCCTTACTCGCGACTCGCTGATCGCATATTCTTTCGATTTTGAAGCCTTACTCGCTACTCGTTGATCGCCAAATCTTGCGATTTTAAAGCCTAACTTGCTACTCGCTGGTCGCATATTTTTTCAATTTTGAAGCCTTACTCGCGACTCTCTGATCGCATATTCTTTCGATTTTAAAGCCTGACTTGCTACTCGCTGATCGCATATTTTTTCGATTTTGAAGCCTTACTCGCGACTCGCTGATCGCATATTCTTTCGATTTTGAAGCCTTACTCGCTACTCGGTTATCGCCAAATCTAGCGATTTTAAAGCCTTACTTGCTACTCGCTGATCGCATATTTTTAAGCCTTACTCGCTACTCGCTGATCGCATATTCTTTCGATTTTGAAGCCTTACTCGCTACTCGTTGATCGCCAAATCTTGCGATTTTAAAGCCTTACTTTCTACTCGCTGATCGCATATTTTTTCGATTTTGAAGCCTTACTCGCGACTCGCTGATCGCATATTCTTTCGATTTTGAAGCCTTACCCGCTACTCGTTGATCGCCAAATCTTGCGATTTTAAAGCCTTACTTGCTACTCGCTGATCGCATATTTTTTCAATTTTGAAGCCTTACTCGCGACTCGCTGATCGCATATTCTTTCGATTTTGAAGCCTTACTCGCGACTCGCTGATCGCATATTCTTTCGATTTTGAAGCCTTACTCGCGACTCGCTGATCGCATATTCTTTCGATTTTAAAGCCTGACTTGCTACTCGCTGATCGCATATTTTTTCGATTTTGAAGCCTTACTCGCGACTCGCTGATCGCATATTCTTTCGATTTTGAAGCCTTACTCGCTACTCGGTTATCGCCAAATCTAGCGATTTTAAAGCCTTACTTGCTACTCGCTGATCGCATATTTTTAAGCCTTACTCGCTACTCGCTGATCGCATATTCTTTCGATTTTGAAGCCTTACTCGCTACTCGTTGATCGCCAAATCTTGCGATTTTAAAGCCTTACTTGCTACTCGCTGATCGAATATTTTTTCAATTTTGAAGCTTTACTCGCGACTCGCTGATCGCACATTCTTACGATTTTGTAGCCTTATTCGCTACTCGTTGATCGCTAAATCTTGCGATTTTAAAGCCTTACTTGCTACTCGCTGATCGCATATTTTTTCAATTTTGAAGCCTTCTTCGCGACTCGCTGATCGCATATTCTTTCGATTTTGAAGCCTTACTCGCGACTCGCTGATCGCATATTCTTTGGATTTTGAAGCCTAACTCGCTACTCGTTGATCGCCAAATCTTGCGATTTTAAAGCCTTACTTGCTACTCGCTGATCGCATATTTTTTCAATTTCGAAGCCTTACTCGCGACTCGCTGATCGCATATTCTTTGGATTTTGAAGCCTTACTCGCTAATCGTTGATCGCCAAATCTTGCGATTTTAAAGCCTTACTTGCTGCTCGCTGATCGCATATTTTTTTAATTTTGAAGCCTTCTTCGCGACTCGCTGATCGCATATTCTTTCGATTTTGAAGCCTTACTCGCGACTCGCTGATCGCATATTCTTTGGATTTTGAAGCCTTACTCGCTACTCGTTGATCGCCAAATCTTGCGATTTTGAAGCCTTACTTGCTACTCGCTGATCGCATATTTTTTCAATTTTGAAGCCTTACTCGTGACTCGCTGATCGCATATTCTTTCGATTTTGAAGCCTTACTCGCTACTCGTTGATCGCCAAATCTTGCGATTTTAAAGCCTTACTTGCTTCTCGCTGATCGCATATTTTTTCAATTTTGAAGCCTTACTCGCGACTCGCTGATCGCATATTCTTTCGATTTTGAAGCCTTACTCGCTACACGTTGATCGCCAAATCTTGCGATTTTAAAGCCTTACTTGCCACTCGCTGATCGCATATTTTTTCAATTTTGAAGCCTACCTCGCGACTCGCTGATCGCACATTTTTTCGATTTTGTAGCCTTACTCGCTACTCGTTGATCGCTAAATCTTGCGATTTTAAAGCCTTACTTGCTACTCGCTGATCGCATATTTTTTCAATTTTGAAGCCTTCTTCGCGACTCGCTGATCGCATATTCTTTCGATTTTGAAGCCTTACTCGCGACTCGCTGATCGCATATTCTTTGGATTTTGAAAACTTACTCGCTACTCTTTGATCGCCAAATCTTGCGATTTTAAAGCCTTACTTGCTACTCGCTGATCGCATATTTTTTCAATTTTGAAGCCTTACTCGCGACTCGCTGATCGCATATTCTTTCGATTTTGAAGCCTTACTCGCGACTCGCTGATCGCATATTCTTTCGATTTTGAAGCCTTACTCGCGACTCGTTGATCGCCAAATCTTGCGATTTTAAAGCCTTACTTGCTACTCGCTGGTCGCATATTTTTTCAATTTTGAAGCCTTACTCGCGAGTCGCTGATCGCATATTCTTTAAATTTTGAAGCCTTACTCGCTACTTGTTGATCGCCAAATCTTGCGATTTGAAAGCCTTACTTGCTACTCGCTGATCGCATATTTTTTCGATTTTGAAGCCTTACTCGCGACTCGCTGATCGCATATTCTTTCGATTTTGAAGCCTTACCCGCTACTCGTTGATCGCCAAATCTTGCGATTTTAAAGCCTTACTTGCTACTCGCTGGTCGCATATTTTTTCAATTTTGAAGCCTTACTCGCGACTCGCTGATCGCATATTCTTTCGATTTTAAAGCCTGACTTGCTACTCGCTGATTGCATATTTTTTCAATTTTGAAGCCTTACTTGCGAGTCGCTGATCGCATATTCTTTAAATTTTGAAGCCTTACTCGCTACTTGTTGATCGCCAAATCTTGCGATTTGAAAGCCTTACTTGCTACTCGCTGATCGCATATTTTTTCGATTTTGAAGCCTTACTCGCGACTCGCTGATCGCCAAATCTTGCGATTTTAAAGCCTTACTTGCTACTCGCTGGTCGCATATTTTTTCAATTTTGAAGCCTTACTCGCGACTCGCTGATCGCATATTCTTTCGATTTTGAAGCCTTACTCGCGATTCGCTGATCGCATATTCTTTGGATTTTGAAGCCTTACTCGCTACTCGTTGATCGCCAAATCTTGCGATTTTGAAGCCTTACTTGCTACTCGCTGATCGCATATTTTTTCAATTTTGAAGCCTTACTCGCGACTCGCTGATCGCATATTCTTTCGATTTTGAAGCCTTACTCGCTACTCGTTGATCGCCAAATCTTGCGATTTTAAAGCCTTACTTGCTACTCGCTGATCGCATATTTTTTCAATTTTGAAGCCTTACTCGCGACTCGCTGATCGCATATTCTTTCGATTTTGAAGCCTTACTCGCTACTCGTTGATCGCCAAATCTTGCGATTTTAAAGCCTTACTTGCTACTCGCTGATCGCATATTTTTTCAATTTTGAAGCCTACCTCGCGACTCGCTGATCGCACATTTTTTCGATTTTGTAGCCTTACTGGCTACTCGTTGATCGCTAAATCTTGCGATTTTAAAGCCTTACTTGCTACTCGCTGATCGCATATTTTTTCAATTTTGAAGCCTTCTTCGCGACTCGCTGATCGCATATTCTTTCGATTTTGAAGCCTTACTCGCGACTCGCTGATCGCATATTCTTTGGATTTTGAAAAATAACTCGCTACTCTTTGATCGCCAAATCTTGCGATTTTAAAGCCTTACTTGCTACTCGCTGATCGCATATTTTTTCAATTTTGAAGCCTTACTCGCGACTCGCTGATCGCATATTCTTTCGATTTTGAAGCCTTACTCGCGACTCGCTGATCGCATATTCTTTCGATTTTGAAGCCTTACTCGCGACTCGTTGATCGCCAAATCTTGCGATTTTAAAGCCTTACTTGCTACTCCCTGGTCGCATATTTTTTCAATTTTGAAGCCTTACTCGCGAGTCGCTGATCGCATATTCTTTAAATTTTGAAGCCTTACTCGCTACTTGTTGATCGCCAAATCTTGCGATTTGAAAGCCTTACTTGCTACTCGCTGATCGCATATTTTTTCGATTTTGAAGCCTTACTCGCGACTCGCTGATCGCATATTCTTTCGATTTTGAAACCTTACCCGCTACTCGTTGATCGCTAAATCTTGCGATTTTAAAGCCTTACTTGCTACTCGCTGGTCGCATATTTTTTCAATTTTGAAGCATTACTCGCGACTCGCTGATCGCATATTCTTTCGATTTTAAAGCCTGACTTGCTACTCGCTGATCGCATATTTTTTCAATTTTGAAGCCTTACTTGCGAGTCGCTGATCGCATATTCTTTAAATTTTGAAGCCTTACTCGTTACTTGTTGATCGCCAAATCTAGCGATTTGAAAGCCTTACTTGCTACTCGCTGATCGCATATTTTTTCGATTTTGAAGCCTTACTCGCGACTCGCTGATCGCCAAATCTTGCGATTTTAAAGCCTTACTTGCTACTCGCTGGTCGCATATTTTTTCAATTTTGAAGCCTTACTCGCGACTCGCTGATCGCATATTCTTTCGATTTTAAAGCCTGACTTGCTACTCGCTGATCGCATATTTATTCGATTTTGAAGCCTTACTCGCGACTCGCTGATCGCATATTCTTTCGATTTTGAAGCCTAACTCGCTACTCGTTTATCGCCAAATCTTGCGATTTTAAAGCCTTACTTGCTACTCGCTGATCGCATATTTTTTCAATTTTGAAGCCTTACTCGCGACTCGCTGATCGCATATTCTTTGGATTTTGAAGCCTTACTCGCGACTCGCTGATCGCATATTCTTTCGATTTTGAAACCTTACTCGCTACTCGTTGATCGCCAAATCTTGCGATTTTAAAGCCTTACTTGCTACTCGCTGGTCGCATATTTTTTCAATTTTGAAGCCTTACTCGCGACTCGCTGATCGAATTTTCTTTCGATTTTAAAGCCTTACTCGCTACTCGCTGATCGCATATTCTTTCGATTTTGAAGCCTTACTGGCTACTCGTTGATCGCCAAATCTTGCGATTTTAAAGCCTTACTTGCTACTCGCTGATCGCATATTTTTTCAATTTTGAAGCCTACCTCGCGACTCGCTGATCGCACATTTTTTCGATTTTGTAGCCTTACTCGCTACTCGTTGATCGCTAAATCTTGCGATTTTAAAGCCTTACTTGCTACTCGCTGATCGCATATTTTTTCAATTTTGTAGCCTTCTTCGCGACTCGCTGATCGCATATTCTTTCGATTTTGAAGCCTTACTCGCGACTCGCTGATCGCATATTCTTTGGATTTTGAAAACTTACTCGCTACTCTTTGATCGCCAAATCTTGCGATTTTAAAGCCTTACTTGCTACTCGCTGATCGCATATTTTTTCAATTTTGAAGCCTTACTCGCGACTCGCTGATCGCATATTCTTTCGATTTTGAAGCCTTACTCGCGACTCGCTGATCGCATATTCTTTCGATTTTGAAGCCTTACTCGCGACTCGTTGATCGCCAAATCTTGCGATTTTAAAGCCTTACTTGCTACTCGCTGGTCGCATATTTTTTCAATTTTGAAGCCTTACTCGCGACTCGCTGATCGCATATTCTTTGGATTTTGAAGCCTTACTCGCTACTCGTTGATCGCCAAATCTTGCGATTTTAAAGCCTTACTTGCTACTCGCTGATCGCATATTTTTTCAATTTTGAAGCCTTACTCGCGACTCGCTGATCGCATATTCTTTGGATTTTGAAGCCTTACTCGCGACTCGCTGATCGCATATTTTTTCGATTTTGAAGCCTTACTCGCGACTCGCTGATCGCATATTCTTTCGATTCTGAAGCCTTACTCGCGACTCGCTGATCGCATATTTTTTCAATTTTGAAGCCTTACTCGCGACTCGCTGATCGCATATTCTTTGGATTTTGAAGCCTTACTCGCGACTCGCTGATCGCATATTTTTTCGATTTTGAAGCCTTACTCGCGACTCGCTGATCGTATATTCTTTGGATTTTGAAGCCTTACTCGCGACTCGCTGATCGCATATTTTTTCGATTTTGAAGCTTTACTCGCGACTCGCTGATCGCATATTCTTTCGATTTTGAAGCCTTACCCGCTACTCGTTGATCGCCAAATCTTGCGATTTTAAAGCCTTACTTGCTACTCGCTGATCGCATATTTTTTCAATTTTGAAGCCTTACTCGCGACTCGCTGATCGCATATTCTTTGGATTTTGAAGCCTTACTCGCGACTCGCTGATCGCATATTCTTTCGATTTTGAAACCTTACTCGCTACTCGTTGATCGCCAAATCTTGCGATTTTAAAGCCTTACTTGCTACTCGCTGGTCGCATATTTTTTCAATTTTGAAGCCTTTCTCGCGACTCGCTGATCGAATTTTCTTTCGATTTTAAAGCCTTACTCGCTACTCGCTGATCGCATATTCTTTCGATTTTGAAGCCTTACTGGCTACTCGTTGATCGCCAAATCTTGCGATTTTAAAGCCTTACTTGCTACTCGCTGATCGCATATTTTTTCAATTTTGAAGCCTACCTCGCGACTCGCTGATCGCACATTTTTTCGATTTTGTAGCCTTACTCGCTACTCGTTGATCGCTAAATCTTACGATTTTAAAGCCTTACTTGCTACTCGCTGATCGCATATTTTTTCAATTTTGAAGCCTTCTTCGCGACTCGCTGATCGCATATTCTTTCGATTTTGAAGCCTTACTCGCGACTCGCTGATCGCATATTCTTTGGATTTTGAAAACTTACTCGCTACTCTTTGATCGCCAAATCTTGCGATTTTAAAGCCTTACTTGCTACTCGCTGATCGCATATTTTTTCAATTTTGAAGCCTTACTCGCGACTCGCTGATCGCATATTCTTCCGATTTTGAAGCCTTACTCGCGACTCGCTGATCGCATATTCTTTCGATTTTAAAGCCTTACTCGCGACTCGTTGATCGCCAAATCTTGCGATTTTAAAGCCTTACTTGCTACTCGCTGATCGCATATTTTTTCGATTTTGAAGCCTTACTCGCGACTCGCTGATCGCATATTCTTTCGATTTTGAAGCCTTACCCGCTACTCGTTGATCGCCAAATCTTGCGATTTTAAAGCCTTACTTGCTACTCGCTGGTCGCATATTCTTTCGATTTTGAAGCCTTACCCGCTACTCGTTGATCGCCAAATCTTGCGATTTTAAAGCCTTACTTGCTACTCGCTGGTCGCATATTTTTTCAATTTTGAAGCCTAACTCGCGACTCGCTGATCGAATTTTCTTTCGATTTTAAATCCTTACTTGCTACTCGCTGATCGCATATTTTTTCGATTTTGAAGCCTTACTCGCGACTCGCTGATCGCATATTCTTTCGATGTTGAAGCCTTACTCGCTACTCGTTGATCGCCAAATCTTGCGATTTTAAAGCCTAACTTGCTACTCGCTGGTCGCATATTTTTTCAATTTTGAAGCCTTACTCGCGACTCGCTGATCGCATATTCTTTCGATTTTAAAGCCTGACTTGCTACTCGCTGATCGCATATTTTTTCGATTTTGAAGCCTTACTCGCGACTCGCTGATCGCATATTCTTTCGATTTTGAAGCCTTACTCGCTACTCGTTTATCGCCAAATCTAGCGATTTTAAAGCCTTACTTGCTACTCGCTGATCGCATATTTTTAAGCCTTACTCGCTACTCGCTGATCGCATATTCTTTCGATTTTGAAGCCTTACTCGCTACTCGTTGATCGCCAAATCTTGCGATTTTAAAGCCTTACTTGCTACTCGCTGATCGAATATTTTTTCAATTTTGAAGCTTTACTCGCGACTCGCTGATCGCACATTCTTTCGATTTTGTAGCCTTATTCGCTACTCGTTGATCGCTAAATCTTGCGATTTTAAAGCCTTACTTGCTACTCGCTGATCGCATATTTTTTCAATTTTGAAGCCTTCTTCGCGACTCGCTGATCGCATATTCTTTCGATTTTGAAGCCTTACTCGCGACTCGCTGATCGCATATTCTTTGGATTTTGAAGCCTAACTCGCTACTCGTTGATCGCCAAATCTTGCGATTTTAAAGCCTTACTTGCTTCTCGCTGATCGCATATTTTTTCAATTTCGAAGCCTTACTCGCGACTCGCTGATCGCATATTCTTTGGATTTTGAAGCCTTACTCGCTACTCGTTGATCGCCAAATCTTGCGATTTTTAAGCCTTACTTGCTACTCGCTGATCGCATATTTTTTTAATTTTGAAGCCTTCTTCGCGACTCGCTGATCGCATATTCTTTCGATTTTGAAGCCTTACTCGCGACTCGCTGATCGCATATTCTTTGGATTTTGAAGCCTTACTCGCTACTCGTTGATCGCCAAATCTTGCGATTTTATTTATTTATTTATTTATTATTAGGGATAACAACAGCTTCCAAAACTTAACTAGGTACTTATCTAGGATTACATGACTAGCCAATAATAGTTATCCACGGCAGATACACAGGGTGGATGGATATGCTATTTAGACTAACTAAGATTAACCTAACAACATTAAAAATGATTGGGAAACTTTGAAGAGATACGAGTAAGTTTATTTAAGATATAATAAATAAATATAATTACAGAATAACATATGCAAATACATAAACATTTATATATATATATATATATGAAGAAAAATACAATATATATAGAAATTAAAATATACCAATTAAATAACCAGCCATTTAATCGTAGTATAATTTTGATGAGTTAAATAAATAGCCTATTTTGATAATAAATCAAGCAAAACCCGTTTTTTGAAATCATTCTTAGAGCCAATAAATAAGTCCACACTGTTAAAGTGTTTATTATAAGAGTCAAGTAAACGTGGTATTACGCTATTTTTACCATAATTACTGGAGTGAAAAGGAGTGCAAAATAATGTAGTGTGCCTAGTGCGTTTTCTTGGAACGTTAAACTTGATATTCTTTAAAAGCATAGGGCAATCGGTCCGTCCCCGTAATATGTCATATAGCAACCCCATATCCATGAGAATACGCCTCTCTTGCAGAGTTAAAAGATTGTAAAACCGACAATTCTCTTTGTAATCAAGTGAGCAGTGATGAAATTTGAAATTAAGGTGATCAATTAACTTCTTCTGAATGCGTTCAAGACTATTTTTATGTATTGCATAGCCGGGAGACCATATCTGACAACCGTATTCCAATATACTACGGACAAAAGCAAAATAAACTACTTTTAAGCTTAACAAACTCTTGAAAGGTAGGCAAGATCTTATAACAAAACCTAGATTGCGAAATGACCTGCTGCATATCGCATCGATGTGCTGTCGCATGGACATCTCCGAGTCTAATAGAATACCCAAGTCCCGCACCAACTTGACCCTCTCGATTGCAACGCCGTTGAAACTGTATTGATATATGATCGGATTTTTTTTACGAGTAAAGGATATACTTTGACATTTTTTTAAAATTTTGAAGCCTTACTTGCTACTCGCTGATCGCATATTTTTTCAATTTTGAAGCCTTACTCGCGACTCGCTGATCGCATATTCTTTCGATTTTGAAGCCTTACACGCTACTCGTTGATCGCCAAATCTTGCGATTTTAAAGCCTTACTTGCTACTCGCTGATCGCATATTTTTTCAATTTTGAAGCCTACCTCGCGACTCGCTGATCGCACATTTTTTCGATTTTGTAGCCTTACTCGCTACTCGTTGATCGCTAAATCTTGCGATTTTAAAGCCTTACTTGCTACTCGCTGATCGCATATTTTTTCAATTTTGAAGCCTTCTTCGCGACTCGCTGATCGCATATTCATTCGATTTTGAAGCCTTACTCGCGACTCGCTGATCGCATATTCTTTCGATTTTGAAGCCTTACTCGCGACTCGTTGATCGCCAAATCTTGCGATTTTAAAGCCTTACTTGCTACTCGCTGGTCGCATATTTTTTCAATTTTGAAGCCTTACTCGCGACTCGCTGATCGCATATTCTTTGGATTTTGAAGCCTTACTCGCTACTCGTTGATCGCCAAATCTTGCGATTTTAAAGCCTTACTTGCTACTCGCTGATCGCATATTTTTTCAATTTTGAAGCCTTACTCGCGAGTCGCTGATCGCATATTCTTTAAATTTTGAAGCCTTCCTCGCTACTTGTTGATCGCCAAATCTTGCGATTTGAAAGCCTTACTTGCTACTCGCTGGTCGCATATTTTTTCAATTTTGAAGCCTTACTCGCGACTCGCTGATCGCATATTCTTTCGATTTTGAAGCCTTACCCGCTACTCGTTGATCGCCAAATCTTGCGATTTTAAAGCCTTACTTGCTACTCGCTGGTCGCATATTTTTTCAATTTTGAAGCCTTACTCGCGACTCGCTGATCGCATATTCTTTCGATTTTAATGCCTGACTTGCTACTCGCTGATCGCATATTTTTTCAATTTTGAAGCCTTACTTGCGAGTCGCTGATCGCATATTCTTTAAATTTTGAAGCCTTACTCGCTACTTGTTGATCGCCAAATCTTGCGATTTGAAAGCCTTACTTGCTACTCGCTGATCGCATATTTTTTCGATTTTGAAGCCTTACTCGCGACTCGCTGATCGCCAAATCTTGCGATTTTAAAGCCTTACTTGCTACTCGCTGGTCGCATATTTTTTCAAGTTTGAAGCCTTACTCGCGACTCGTTGATCGCATATTCTTTCGATTTTAAAGCCTGACTTGCTACTCGCTGATCGCATATTTTTTCGATTTTGAAGCCTTAGTCGCGACTCGCTGATCGCATATTCTTTCGATTTTGAAGCCTAACTCGCTACTCGTTGATCGCCAAATCTTGCGATTTTAAAGCCTTACTTGTTACTCGCTGAACGCATATTTTTTCAATTTTGAAGCCTTATTCGCGACTCGCTGATCGCATATTCTTTCGATTTTGAAGCCTTACTCGCGACTCGCTGATCGCATACTCTTTCGATTTTGAAACCTTACTCGCTACTCGTTGATCGCCAAATCTTGCGATTTTAAAGCCTTACTTGCTACTCGCTGGTCGCATATTTTTTCAATTTTGAAGCCTTACTCGCGACTCGCTGATCGAATTTTCTTTCGATTTTAAAGCCTTACTTGCTACTCGCTGATCGCATATTTTTTCGATTTTGAAGCCTTACTCGCGACTCGCTGATCGCATATTCTTTCGATTTTTAAGCCTTACTTGCTACTCGCTGATCGCCATATCTTGCGATTTTAAAGCCTAACTTGCTACTCGCTGGTCGCATATTTTTTCAATTTTGAAGCCTTACTCGCGACTCGCTGATCGCATATTCTTTCGATTTTAAAGCCTGACTTGCTACTCGCTGATCGCATATTTTTTCGATTTTGAAGCCTTACTCGCGAATCGCTGATCGCATATTCTTTCGATTTTGAAGCCTTACTCGCTACTCGTTTATCGCCAAATCTTGCGATTTTAAAGCCTTACTTGCAACTCGCTGATCGCATATTTTAAAGCCTTACTCGCTACTCGCTGATCGCATATTCTTTCGATTTTGAAGCCATACTCGCTACTCGTTGATCGCCAAATCTTGCGATTTTAAAGCCTTACTTGCTACTCGCTGATCGAATATTTTTTCAATTTTGAAGCCTTACTCGCGACTCGCTGATCGCACTTTCTTTCGATTTTGTAGCCTTGTTCGCAACTCGTTGATCGCTAAATCTTGCGATTTTAAAGCCTTACTTGCTACTCGCTGATCGCATATTTTTTCAATTTTGAAGCCTTCTTCGCGACTCGCTGATCGCATATTCTTTCGATTTTGAAGCCTTACTCGCGACTCGCTGATCGCATATTCTTTGGATTTTGAAGCCTAACTCGCTACTCGTTGATCGCCAAATCTTGCGACTTTAAAGCCTTACTTGCTACTCGCTGATCGCATATTTTTTTAATTTTGAAGCCTTCTTCGCGACTCGCTGATCGCATATTCTTTCGATATTGAAGCCTTACTCGCGAATCACTGATCGCATATTCTTTGGATTTTGAAGCCTTACTCGCTACTCGTTGATCGCCAAATCTTGCGATTTTGACGCCTTACTTGCTACTCGCTGATCGCATAGTTTTTCAATTTTGAAGCCTTACTCGCGACTCGCTGATCGCATATTCTTTAAATTTTGAAGCCTTACTCGCTACTTGTTGATCGCCAAATCTTGCGATTTTAAAGCCTTACTTGCTACTCGCTGATCGCATATTTTGAAGCCTTACTCGCTACTCGCTGATCGCATATTCTTTCGATTTTGAAGACTTACTCGCTACTCGTTGATCGCCAAATCTTGCGATTTTAAAGCCTTACTTGCTACTCGCTGATCGCATATTTTTTCAATTTTGAAGCCTTACTCGCGACTCGCTGATCGCATATTCTTTTGATTTTGAAGCCTTACTCGCGACCCGCTAATCGCATATTCTTTCGATTTTAAAGCCTTACACGCGACTCGTTGATCGCCAAATCTTGCGATTTTAAAGCCTTACTTGCTACTCGCTGGTCGCATATTTTTTCAATTTCGAAGCCTTACTCGCGACTCGCTGATCGCATATTCTTTGGATTTTGAAGCCTTACTCGCTACTCGTTGATCGCCAAATCTTGCGATTTTAAAGCCTTACTTGCTACTCGCTGATCGCATATTTTTTCAATTTTGAAGCCTTACTCGCGAGTCGCTGATCGCATATTCTTTAAATTTTGAAGCCTCACTCGCTACTTGTTGATCGCCAAATCTTGCGATTTGAAAGCCTTACTTGCTACTCGCTGATCGCATATTTTTTCGATTTTGAAGCCTTACTCGCGACTCGCTGATCGCATATTCTTTCGATTTTGTAGCCTTACTTGCTACTCGTTGATCGCCCAATCTTGCGATTTTAAAGCCTTACTTGCTACTCGCTGGTCGCATATTTTTTCAATTTTGAAGCCTTACTCGCGACTCGCTGGTCGCATATTCTTTCGATTTTAAAGCCTGACTTGCTACTCGCTGATCGCATATTTTTTCAATTTTGAAGCCTTACTCGCGAGTCGCTGATCGCATATTCTTTAAATTTTGAAGCCTTACTCGCTACTTGTTGATCGCCAAATCTTGCGATTTGAAAGCCTTACTTGCTACTCGCTGATCGCATGTTTTTTCGATTTTGAAGCCTTACTCGCGACTCGCTGATCGCATATTCTTTCGATTTTGAAGCCTTACTCGCGACTCGCTGATCGAATTTTCTTTCGATTTTAAAGCCTTACTTGCTACTCGCTGATCGCAAATTTTTTCGATTTTGAAGCTTTACTCGCGACTCGCTGATCGCATATTCTTTCGATTTTGAAGCCTTACTCGCTACTCGTTGATCGCCAAATCTTGCGATTTTAAAGCCTAACTTGCTACTCGCTGGTCGCATATTTTTTCAATTTTGAAGCTTTACTCGCGACTCGCTGATCGCATATTCTTACGAATTTGAAGCCTTACTCGCTACTCGTTGATCGCCAAATCTTGCGATTTTAAAGCCTTACTTGCTACTCGCTGGTCGCATATTTTTTCAATTTTGAAGCCTAACTCGCGACTCGCTGATCGCATATTCTTTGGATTTTGAAGCCTTACTCGCTACTCGTTGATCGCCAAATCTTGCGATTTTAAAGCCTTACTTGCTACTCGCTGATCGCATATTTTTTCAATTTTGAAGCCTTACTCGCGACTCGCTGATCGCATATTCTTTGGATTTTGAAGCCTTACTCGCGACTCGCTGATCGCATATTTTTTCGATTTTGAAGCCTTACTCGCGACTCGCTGATCGCATATTCTTTCGATTTTGAAGCCTTACTCGCGACTCGCTGATCGCATATTTTTTCAATTTTGAAGCCTTACTCGCGACTCGCTGATCGCATATTCTTTGGATTTTGAAGCCTTACTCGCGACTCGCTGATCGCATATTTTTTCGATTTTGAAGCCTTACTCGCGACTCGCTGATCGCATATTCTTTGGATTTTGAAGCCTTACTCGCGACTCGCTGATCGCATATTTTTTCGATTTTGAAGCCTTACTCGCGACTCGCTGATCGCATATTCTTTCGATTTTGAAGCCTTACCCGCTACTCGTTGATCGCCAAATCTTGCGATTTTAAAGCCTTACTTGCTACTCGCTGATCGCATATTTTTTCAATTTTGAAGCCTTACTCGCGACTCGCTGATCGCATATTCTTTGGATTTTGAAGCCTTACTCGCGACTCGCTGATCGCATATTCTTTCGATTTTGAAACCTTACTCGCTACTCGTTGATCGCCAAATCTTGCGATTTTAAAGCCTTACTTGCTACTCGCTGGTCGCATATTTTTTCAATTTTGAAGCCTTTCTCGCGACTCGCTGATCGAATTTTCTTTCGATTTTAAAGCTTTACTCGCTACTCGCTGATCGCATATTCTTTCGATTTTGAAGCCTTACTGGCTTCTCGTTGATCGCCAAATCTTGCGATTTTAAAGCCTTACTTGCTACTCGCTGATCGCATATTTTTTCAATTTTGAAGCCTACCTCGCGACTCGCTGATCGCACATTTTTTCGATTTTGTAGCCTTACTCGCTACTCGTTGATCGCTAAATCTTGCGATTTTAAAGCCTTACTTGCTACTCGCTGATCGCATATTTTTTCAATTTTGAAGCCTTCTTCGCGACTCGCTGATCGCATATTCTTTCGATTTTGAAGCCTTACTCGCGACTCGCTGATCGCATATTCTTTGGATTTTGAAAACTTACTCGCTACTCTTTGATCGCCAAATCTTGCGATTTTAAAGCCTTACTTGCTACTCGCTGATCGCATATTTTTTCAATTTTGAAGCCTTACTCGCGACTCGCTGATCGCATATTCTTTCGATTTTGAAGCCTTACTCGCGACTCGCTGATCGCATATCCTTTCGATTTTAAATCCTTACTTGCTACTCGCTGATCGCATATTTTTTCGATTTTGAAGCCTTACTCGCGACTCGCTGATCGCATATTCTTTCGATTTTGAAGCCTTACTCGCGACTCGTTGATCGCCAAATCTTGCGATTTTAAAGCCTTACTTGCTACTCGCTGGTCGCATATTTTTTCAATTTTGAAGCCTTACTCGCGACTCGCTGATCGCATATTCTTTGGATTTTGAAGCCTTACTCGCTACTCGTTGATCGCCAAATCTTGCGATTTTAAAGCCTTACTTGCTACTCGCTGATCGCATATTTTTTCGATTTTGAAGCCTTACTCGCGACTCGCTGATCGCATATTCTTTCGATTTTGAAGCCTTACCCGCTACTCGTTGATCGCCAAATCTTGCGATTTTAAAGCCTTACTTGCTACTCGCTGGTCGCATATTTTTTCGATTTTGAAACCTTACTCGCTACTCGTTGATCGCCAAATCTTGCGATTTTAAAGCCTTACTTGCTACTCGCTGATCGCATATTTTTTCGATTTTGAAGCCTTACTCGCGACTCGCTGATCGCATATTCTTTCGATTTTGAAGCCTTACCCGCTACTCGTTGATCGCCAAATCTTGCGATTTTAAAGCCTTACTTGCTACTCGCTGGTCGCATATTCTTTCGATTTTGAAGCCTTACCCGCTACTCGTTGATCGCCAAATCTTGCGATTTTAAAGCCTTACTTGCTACTCGCTGGTCGCATATTTTTTCAATTTTGAAGCCTAACTCGCGACTCACTGATCGAATTTTCTTTCGATTTTAAATCCTTACTTGCTACTCGCTGATCGCATATTTTTTCGATTTTGAAGCCTTACTCGCGACTCGCTGATCGCATATTCTTTCGATTTTGAAGCCTTACTCGCTACTCGTTGATCGCCAAATCTTGCGATTTTAAAGCCTAACTTGCTACTCGCTGGTCGCATATTTTTTCAATTTTGAAGCCTTACTCGCGACTCGCTGATCGCATATTCTTTCGATTTTAAAGCCTGACTTGCTACTCGCTGATCGCATATTTTTTCGATTTTGAAGCCTTACTCGCGACTCGCTGATCGCATATTCTTTCGATTTTGAAGCCTTACTCGCTACTCGTTTATCGCCAAATCTAGCGATTTTAAAGCCTTACTTGCTACTCGCTGATCGCATATTTTTAAGCCTTACTCGCTACTCGCTGATCGCATATTCTTTCGATTTTGAAGCCTTACTCGCTACTCGTTGATCGCCAAATCTTGCGATTTTAAAGCCTTACTTGCTACTCGCTGATCGAATATTTTTTCAATTTTGAAGCTTTACTCGCGACTCGCTGATCGCACATTCTTTCGATTTTGTAGCCTTATTCGCTACTCGTTGATCGCTAAATCTTGCGATTTTAAAGCCTTACTTGCTACTCGCTGATCGCATATTTTTTCAATTTTGAAGCCTTCTTCGCGACTCGCTGATCGCATATTCTTTCGATTTTGAAGCCTTACTCGCGACTCGCTGATCGCATATTCTTTGGATTTTGAAGCCTAACTCGCTACTCGTTGATCGCCAAATCTTGCGATTTTAAAGCCTTACTCTCTTCTCGCTGATCGCATATTTTTTCAATTTTGAAGCCTTACTCGCGACTCGCTGATCGCATATTCTTTGGATTTTGAAGCCTTACTCGCTACTCGTTGATCGCCAAATCTTGCGATTTTTAAGCCTTACTTGCTACTCGCTGATCGCATATTTTTTTAATTTTGAAGCCTTCTTCGCGACTCGCTGATCGCATATTCTTTCGATTTTGAAGCCTTACTCGCGTATCGCTGATCGCATATTCTTTGGATTTTGAAGCCTTACTCGCTACTCGTTGATCGCCAAATCTTGCGATTTTGAAGCCTTACTTGCTACTCGCTGATCGCATATTTTTTCAATTTTGAAGCCTTACTCGCGACTCGCTGATCGCATATTCTTTCGATTTTGAAGCCTTACTCGCTACTCGTTGATCGCCAAATCTTGCGATTTTAAAGCCTTACTTGCTACTCGCTGATCGCATATTTTTTCAATTTTGAAGCCTACCTCGCGACTCGCTGATCGCACATTTTTTCGATTTTGTAGCCTTACTCGCTACTCGTTGATCGCTAAATCTTGCGATTTTAAAGCCTTACTTGCTACTCGCTGATCGCATATTTTTTCAATTTTGAAGCCTTCTTCGCGACTCGCTGATCGCATATTCATTCGATTTTGAAGCCTTACTCGCGACTCGCTGATCGCATATTCTTTCGATTTTGAAGCCTTACTCGCGACTCGTTGATCGCCAAATCTTGCGATTTTAAAGCCTTACTTGCTACTCGCTGGTCGCATATTTTTTCAATTTTGAAGCCTTACTCGCGACTCGCTGATCGCATATTCTTTGGATTTTGAAGCCTTACTCGCTACTCGTTGATCGCCAAATCTTGCGATTTTAAAGCCTTACTTGCTACTCGCTGATCGCATATTTTTTCAATTTTGAAGCCTTACTCGCGAGTCGCTGATCGCATATTCTTTAAATTTTGAAGCCTTACTCGCTACTTGTTGATCGCCAAATCCTGCGATTTGAAAGCCTTACTTGCTACTCGCTGGTCGCATATTTTTTCAATTTTGAAGCCTTACTCGCGACTCGCTGATCGCATATTCTTTCGATTTTGAAGCCTTACCCGCTACTCGTTGATCGCCAAATCTTGCGATTTTAAAGCCTTACTTGCTACTCGCTGGTCGCATATTTTTTCAATTTTGAAGCCTTACTCGCGACTCGCTGATCGCATATTCTTTCGATTTTAATGCCTGACTTGCTACTCGCTGATCGCATATTTTTTCAATTTTGAAGCCTTACTTGCGAGTCGCTGATCGCATATTCTTTAAATTTTGAAGCCTTACTCGCTATTTGTTGATCGCCAAATCTTGCGATTTGAAAGCCTTACTTGCTACTCGCTGATCGCATATTTTTTCGATTTTGAAGCCTTACTCGCGACTCGCTGATCGCCAAATCTTGCGATTTTAAAGCCTTACTTGCTACTCGCTGGTCGCATATTTTTTCAAGTTTGAAGCCTTACTCGCGACTCGTTGATCGCATATTCTTTCGATTTTAAAGCCTGACTTGCTACTCGCTGATCGCATATTTTTTCGATTTTGAAGCCTTAGTCGCGACTCGCTGATCGCATATTCTTTCGATTTTGAAGCCTAACTCGCTACTCGTTGATCGCCAAATCTTGCGATTTTAAAGCCTTACTTGCTACTCGCTGAACGCATATTTTTTCAATTTTGAAGCCTTACTCGCGACTCGCTGATCGCATATTCTTTCGATTTTGAAGCCTTACTCGCGACTCGCTGATCGCATATTCTTTCGATTTTGAAACCTTACTCGCTACTCGTTGATCGCCAAATCTTGCGATTTTAAAGCCTTACTTGCTACTCGCTGGTCGCATATTTTTTCAATTTTGAAGCCTTACTCGCGACTCGCTGATCGAATTTTCTTTCGATTTTAAAGCCTTACTTGCTACTCGCTGATCGCATATTTTTTCGATTTTGAAGCCTTACTCGCGACTCGCTGATCGCATATTCTTTCGATTTTTAAGCCTTACTTGCTACTCGCTGATCGCCATATCTTGCGATTTTAAAGCCTAACTTGCTACTCGCTGGTCGCATATTTTTTCAATTTTGAAGCCTTACTCGCGACTCGCTGATCGCATATTCTTTCGATTTTAAAGCCTGACTTGCTACTCGCTGATCGCATATTTTTTCGATTTTGAAGCCTTACTCGCGAATCGCTGATCGCATATTCTTTCGATTTTGAAGCCTTACTCGCTACTCGTTTATCGCCAAATCTTGCGATTTTAAAGCCTTACTTGCAACTCGCTGATCGCATATTTTAAAGACTTACTCGCTACTCGCTGATCGCATATTCTTTCGATTTTGAAGCCATACTCGCTACTCGTTGATCGCCAAATCTTGCGATTTTAAAGCCTTACTTGCTACTCGCTGATCGAATATTTTTTCAATTTTGAAGCCTTACTCGCGACTCGCTGATCGCACTTTCTTTCGATTTTGTAGCCTTGTTCGCAACTCGTTGATCGCTAAATCTTGCGATTTTAAAGCCTTACTTGCTACTCGCTGATCGCATATTTTTTCAATTTTGAAGCCTTCTTCGCGACTCGCTGATCGCATATTCTTTCGATTTTGAAGCCTTACTCGCGACTCGCTGATCGCATATTCTTTGGATTTTGAAGCCTAACTCGCTACTCGTTGATCGCCAAATCTTGCGACTTTAAAGCCTTACTTGCTACTCGCTGATCGCATATTTTTTTAATTTTGAAGCCTTCTTCGCGACTCGCTGATCGCATATTCTTTCGATATTGAAGCCTTACTCGCGAATCACTGATCGCATATTCTTTGGATTTTGAAGCCTTACTCGCTACTCGTTGATCGCCAAATCTTGCGATTTTGACGCCTTACTTGCTACTCGCTGATCGCATAGTTTTTCAATTTTGAAGCCTTACTCGCGACTCGCTGATCGCATATTCTTTAAATTTTGAAGCCTTACTCGCTACTTGTTGATCGCCAAATCTTGCGATTTTAAAGCCTTACTTGCTACTCGCTGATCGCATATTTTGAAGCCTTACTCGCTACTCGCTGATCGCATATTCTTTCGATTTTGAAGACTTACTCGCTACTCGTTGATCGCCAAATCTTGCGATTTTAAAGCCTTACTTGCTACTCGCTGATCGCATATTTTTTCAATTTTGAAGCCTTACTCGCGACTCGCTGATCGCATATTCTTTTGATTTTGAAGCCTTACTCGCGACCCGCTGATCGCATATTCTTTCGATTTTAAAGCCTTACTCGCGACTCGTTGATCGCCAAATCTTGCGATTTTAAAGCCTTACTTGCTACTCGCTGGTCGCATATTTTTTCAATTTCGAAGCCTTACTCGCGACTCGCTGATCGCATATTCTTTGGATTTTGAAGCCTTACTCGCTACTCGTTGATCGCCAAATCTTGCGATTTTAAAGCCTTACTTGCTACTCGCTGATCGCATATTTTTTCAATTTTGAAGCCTTACTCGCGAGTCGCTGATCGCATATTCTTTAAATTTTGAAGCCTCACTCGCTACTTGTTGATCGCCAAATCTTGCGATTTGAAAGCCTTACTTGCTACTCGCTGATCGCATATTTTTTCGATTTTGAAGCCTTACTCGCGACTCGCTGATCGCATATTCTTTCGATTTTGAAGCCTTACTTGCTACTCGTTGATCGCCAAATCTTGCGATTTTAAAGCCTTACTTGCTACTCGCTGGTCGCATATTTTTTCAATTTTGAAGCCTTACTCGCGACTCGCTGATCGCATATTCTTTCGATTTTAAAGCCTGACTTGCTACTCGCTGATCGCATATTTTTTCAATTTTGAAGCCTTACTCGCGAGTCGCTGATCGCATATTCTTTAAATTTTGAAGCCTTACTCGCTACTTGTTGATCGCCAAATCTTGCGATTTGAAAGCCTTACTTGCTACTCGCTGATCGCATGTTTTTTCGATTTTGAAGCCTTACTCGCGACTCGCTGATCGCATATTCTTTCGATTTTGAAGCCTTACTCGCGACTCGCTGATCGAATTTTCTTTCGATTTTAAAGCCTTACTTGCTACTCGCTGATCGCAAATTTTTTCGATTTTGAAGCTTTACTCGCGACTCGCTGATCGCATATTCTTTCGATTTTGAAGCCTTACTCGCTACTCGTTGATCGCCAAATCTTGCGATTTTAAAGCCTAACTTGCTACTCGCTGGTCGCATATTTTTTCAATTTTGAAGCCTTACTCGCGACTCGCTGATCGCATATTATTCTTTCGATTTTAAAGCCTGACTTGCTACTCGCTGATCGCATATTTTTTCGATTTTGAAGCCTTACTCGCGACTCGCTGATCGCATATTCTTTCGATTTTGAAGCCTTACTCGCTACTCGTTTATCGACAAATCTAGCGATTTTTAAGCCTTACTTGCTACTCGCTGATCGCATATTTTTAAGCCTTACTCGCTACTCGCTGATCGCATATTCTTTCGATTTTGAAGCCTTACTCGCTACTCGTTGATCGCCAAATCTTGCTAGTTTAAAGCCTTACTTGCTACTCGCTGGTCGCATATTTTTTCAATTTGAAGCCTTACTCGCGACTCGCTGATCGAATTTTCTTTCGATTTTAAAGCCTTACTTGCTACTCGCTGATCGCAAATTTTTTCGATTTTGAAGCTTTACTCGCGACTCGCTGATCGCATATTCTTTCGATTTTGAAGCCTTACTCGCTACTCGTTGATCGCCAAATCTTGCGATTTTAAAGCCTAACTTGCTACTCGCTGGTCGCATATTTTTTCAATTTTGAAGCCTTACTCGCGACTCGCTGATCGCATATTATTCTTTCAATTTTAAAGCCTGACTTGCTACTCGCTGATCGCAAATTTTTTCGATTTTGAAGCTTTACTCGCGACTCGCTGATCGCATATTCTTTCGATTTTGAAGCCTTACTCGCTACTCGTTGATCGCCAAATCTTGCGATTTTAAAGCCTAACTTGCTACTCGCTGGTCGCATATTTTTTCAATTTTGAAGCCTTACTCGCGACTCGCTGATCGCATATTATTCTTTCGATTTTAAAGCCTGACTTGCTACTCGCTGATCGCATATTTTTTCGATTTTGAAGCCTTACTCGCGACTCGCTGATCGCATATTCTTTCGATTTTGAAGCCTTACTCGCTACTCGTTTATCGCCAAATCTAGCGATTTTTAAGCCTTACTTGCTACTCGCTGATCGCATAATTTTAAGCCTTACTCGCTACTCGCTGATCGCATATTCTTTCGATTTTGAAGCCTTACTCGCTACTCGTTGATCGCCAAATCTTGCTAGTTTAAAGCCTTACTTGCTACTCGCTGGTCGCATATTTTTTCAATTTGAAGCCTTACTCGCGACTCGCTGATCGAATTTTCTTTCGATTTTAAAGCCTTACTTGCTACTCGCTGATCGCAAATTTTTTCGATTTTGAAGCTTTACTCGCGACTCGCTGATCGCATATTCTTTCGATTTTGAAGCCTTACTCGCTACTCGTTGATCGCCAAATCTTGCGATTTTAAAGCCTAACTTGCTACTCGCTGGTCGCATATTTTTTCAATTTTGAAGCCTTACTCGCGACTCGCTGATCGCATATTATTCTTTCAATTTTAAAGCCTGACTTGCTACTCGCTGATCGCATATTTTTTCGATTTTGAAGCCTTACTCGCGACTCGCTGATCGCATATTCTTTCGATTTTGAAGCCTTACTCGCTACTCGTTTATCGCCAAATCTAGCGATTTTTAAGCCTTACTTGCTACTCGCTGATCGCATATTTTTAAGCCTTACTCGCTACTCGCTGATCGCATATTCTTTCGATTTTGAAGCCTTACTCGCTACTCGTTGATCGCCAAATCTTGCGATTTTAAAGCCTTACTTGCTACTCGCTGATCGAATATTTTTTCAATTTTGAAGCATTACTCGCGACTCGCTGATCGCACATTCTTTCGATTTTGTAGCCTTATTCGCTACTCGTTGATCGCTAAATCTTGCGATTTTAAAGCCTTACTTGCTACTCGCTGATCGCATATTTTTTCAATTTTGAAGCCTTCTTCGCGACTCGCTGATCGCATATTCTTTGGATTTTGAAGCCTTACTCGCTACTCGTTGATCGCCAAATCTTGCGACTTTAAAGCCTTACTTGCTACTCGCTGATCGCATATTTTTTCAATTTCGAAGCCTTACTCGCGACTCGCTGATCGCATATTCTTTGGATTTTGAAGCCTTACTCGCTACTCGTTGATCGCCAAATCTTGCGATTTTAAAGCCTTACTTGCTACTCGCTGATCGCATATTTTTTTAATTTTGAAGCCTTCTTCGCGACTCGCTGATCGCATATTCTTTCGATTTTGAAGCCTTACTCGCGACTCGCTGATCGCATATTCTTTGGATTTTGAAGCCTTACTCGCTACTCGTTGATCGCCAAATCTTGCGATTTTGAAGCCTTACTTGCTACTCGCTGATCGCATATTTTTTCAATTTTGAAGCCTTACTCGCGACTCGCTGATCGCATATTCTTTCGATTTTGAAGCCTTACTCGCTACTCGTTGATCGCCAAATCTTGCGATTTAAAAGCCTAACTTGCTACTCGCTGGTCGCATATTTTTTCAATTTTGAAGCCTTACTCGCGACTCGCTGATCGCATATTCTTTCGTTTTTAAAGCCTGACTTGCTACTCGCTGATCGCATATTTTTTCGATTTTGAAGCCTTACTCGCGACTCGCTGATCGCATATTCTTTCGATTTTGAAGCCTTACTCGCTACTCGTTTATCGCCAAATCTTGCTAGTTTAAAGCCTTACTTGCTACTCGCTGGTCGCATATTTTTTCAATTTTGAAGCCTTACTCGCGACTCGCTGATCGAATTTTCTTTCGATTTTAAAGCCTTACTTGCTACTCGCTGATCGCATATTTTTTCGATTTTGAAGCCTTACTCGCGACTCGCTGATCGCATATTCTTTCGATTTTGAAGCCTTACTCGCTACTCGTTTATCGCCAAATCTAGCGATTTTAAAGCCTTACTTGCTACTCGCTGATCGCATATTTTTAAGCCTTACTCGCTACTCGCTGATCGCATATTCTTTCGATTTTGAAGCCTTACTCGCTACTCGTTGATCGCCAAATCTTGCGATTTTAAAGCCTTACTTGCTACTCGCTGATCGAATATTTTTTCAATTTTGAAGCTTTACTCGCGACTCGCTGATCGCACATTCTTTCGATTTTGTAGCCTTATTCGCTACTCGTTGATCGCTAAATCTTGCGATTTTAAAGCCTTACTTGCTACTCGCTGATCGCATATTTTTTCGATTTTGAAGCCTTACTAGCGACTCGCTGATCGCATATTCTTTGGATTTTGAAGCCTAACTCGCTACTCGTTGATCGCCAAATCTTGCGATTTTAAAGCCTTACTTGCTTCTCGCTGATCGCATATTTTTTCAATTTCGAAGCCTTACTCGCGACTCGCTGATCGCATATTCTTTGGATTTTGAAGACTTACTCGCTACTCGTTGATCGCCAAATCTTGCGATTTTTAAGCCTTACTTGCTACTCGCTGATCGCATATTTTTTTAATTTTGAAGCCTTCTTCGCGACTCGCTGATCGCATATTCTTTCGATTTTGAAGCCTTACTCGCGACTCGCTGATCGCATATTCTTTGGATTTTGAAGCCTTACTCGCTACTCGTTGATCGCCAAATCTTGCGATTTTGAAGCCTTACTTGCTACTCGCTGATCGCATATTTTTTCAATTTTGAAGCCTTACTCGCGACTCGCTGATCGAATATTCTTTCGATTTTGAAGCCTTACTCGCTACTCGTTGATCGCCAAATCTTGCGATTTTAAAGCCTTACTTGCTACTCGCTGATCGCATATTTTTTCAATTTTGAAGCCTACCTCGCGACTCGCTGATCGCACATTTTTTCGATTTTGTAGCCTTACTCGCTACTCGTTGATCGCTAAATCTTGCGATTTTAAAGCCTTACTTGCTACTCGCTGATCGCATATTTTTTCAATTTTGAAGCCTTCTTCGCGACTCGCTGATCGCATATTCTTTCGATTTTGAAGCCTTACTCGCGACTCGCTGATCGCATATTCTTTCGATTTTGAAGCCTTACTCGCGACTCGTTGATCGCCAAATCTTGCGATTTTAAAGCCTTACTTGCTACTCGCTGATCGCATATTTTTTCAATTTTGAAGCCTTACTCGCGACTCGCTGATCGCATATTCTTTGGATTTTGAAGCCTTACTCGCTACTCGTTGATCGCCAAATCTTGCGATTTTAAAGCCTTACTTGCTACTCGCTGATCGCATATTTTTTCAATTTTGAAGCCTTACTCGCGAGTCGCTGATCGCATATTCTTTTAATTTTGAAGCCTTACCCGCTACTCGTTGATCGCCAAATCTTGCGATTTTAAAGCCTTACTTGCTACTCGCTGGTCGCATATTTTTTCAATTTTGAAGCCTTACTCGCGACTCGCTGATCGCATATTCTTTCGATTTTAAAGCCTGACTTGCTACTCGCTGATCGCATATTTTTTCAATTTTGAAGCCTTACTTGCGAGTCGCTGATCGCATATTCTTTAAATTTTGAAGCCTTACTCGCTACTTGTTGATCGCCAAATCTTGCGATTTGAAAGCCTTACTTGCTACTCGCTGATCGCATATTTTTTCGATTTTGAAGCCTTACTCGCGACTCGCTGATCGCAAAATCTTGCGATTTTAAAGCCTTACTTGCTACTCGCTGGTCGCATATTTTTTCAATTTTGAAGCCTTACTCGCGACTCGCTGATCGCATATTCTTTCGATTTTGAAGCCTTACTCGCGACTCGCTGATCGCATATTCTTTCGATTTTGAAACCTTACTCGCTACTCGTTGATCGCCAAATCTTGCGATTTTAAAGCCTTACTTGCTACTCGCTGGTCGCATATTTTTTCAATTTTGAAGCCTTACTCGCGACTCGCTGATCGAATTTTCTTTCGATTTTAAAGCCTTACTTGCTACTCGCTGATCGCATATTTTTTCGATTTTGAAGCCTTACTCGCGACTCGCTGATCGCATATTCTTTCGATTTTGAAGCCTTACTCGCTACTCGTTGATCGCCAAATCTTGCGATTTAAAAGCCTAACTTGCTACTCGCTGGTCGCATATTTTTTCAATTTTGAAGCCTTACTCGCGACTCGCTGATCGCATATTCTTTCGATTTTAAAGCCTGACTTGCTACTCGCTGATCGCATATTTTTTCGATTTTGAAGCCTTACTCGCGACTCGCTGATCGCATATTCTTTCGATTTTGAAGCCTTACTCGCTACTCGTTTATCGCCAAATCTTGCGATTTTAAAGCCTTACTTGCAACTCGCTGATCGCATATTTTAAAGCCTTACTCGCTACTCGCTGATCGCATATTCTTTCGATTTTGAAGCCATACTCGCTACTCGTTGATCGCCAAATCTTGCGATTTTAAAGCCTTACTTGCTACTCGCTGATCGATTATTTTTTCAATTTTGAAGCCTTACTCGCGACTCGCTGATCGCACATTCTTTCGATTTTGTAGCCTTGTTCGCAACTCGTTGATCGCTAAATCTTACGATTTTAAAGCCTTACTTGCTACTCGCTGATCGCATATTTTTTCAATTTTGAAGCCTTCTTCGCGACTCGCTGATCGCATATTCTTTCGATTTTGAAGCCTTACTCGCGACTCGCTGATCGCATATTCTTTGGATTTTGAAGCCTAACTCGCTACTCGTTGATCGCCAAATCTTGCGACTTTAAAGCCTTACTTGCTACTCGCTGATCGCATATTTTTTCAATTTCGAAGCCTTACTCGCGACTCGCTGATCGCATATTCTTTGGATTTTGAAGCCTTACTCGCTACTCGTTGATCGCCAAATCTTGCGATTTTAAAGCCTTACTTGCTACTCGCTGATCGCATATTTTTTTAATTTTGAAGCCTTCTTCGCGACTCGCTGATCGCATATTCTTTCGATTTTGAAGCCTTACTCGCGACTCGCTGATCGCATATTCTTTGGATTTTGAAGCCTTACTCGCTACTCGTTGATCGCCAAATCTTGCGATTTTGACGCCTTACTTGCTACTCGCTGATCGCATAGTTTTTCAATTTTGAAGCCTTACTCGCAACTCGCTGATCGCATATTCTTTAAATTTTGAAGCCTTACTCGCTACTTGTTGATCGCCAAATCTTGCGATTTTAAAGCCTTACTTGCTACTCGCTGATCGCATATTTTGAAGCCTTACTCGCTACTCGCTGATCGCATATTCTTTCGATTTTGAAGACTTACTCGCTACTCGTTGATCGCCAAATCTTGCGATTTTAAAGCCTTACTTGCTACTCGCTGATCGCATATTTTTTCAATTTTGAAGCCTTACTCGCGACTCGCTGATCGCATATTCTTTTGATTTTGAAGCCTTACTCGCGACCCGCTGATCGCATATTCTTTCGATTTTGAAGCCTTACTCGCGACTCGTTGATCGCCAAATCTTGCGATTTTAAAGCATTACTTGCTACTCGCTGGTCGCATATTTTTTCAATTTTGAAGCCTTACTCGCGACTCGCTGATCGCATATTCTTCGGATTTTGAAGCCTTACTCGCTACTCGTTGATCGCCAAATCTTGCGACTTTAAAGCCTTACTTGCTACTCGCTGATCGCATATTTTTTCAATTTCGAAGCCTTACTCGCGACTCGCTGATCGCATATTCTTTGGATTTTGAAGCCTTACTCGCTACTCGTTGATCGCCAAATCTTGCGATTTTAAAGCCTTACTTGCTTTTCGCTGATCGCATATTTTTTTAATTTTGAAGCCTTCTTCGCGACTCGCTGATCGCATATTCTTTCGATTTTGAAGCCTTACTCGTGACTCGCTGATCGCATATTCTTTGGATTTTGAAGCCTTACTCGCTACTCGTTGATCGCCAAATCTTGCGATTTTGACGCCTTACTTGCTACTCGCTGATCGCATAGTTTTTCAATTTTGAAGCCTTACTCGCGACTCGCTGATCGCATATTCTTTAAATTTTGAAGCTTTACTCGCTAGTTGTTGATCGCCAAATCTTGCGATTTTAAAGCCTTACTTGCTACTCGCTGATCGCATATTTTGAAGCCTTACTCGCTAATCGCTGATCGCATATTCTTTCGATTTTGAAGACTTACTCGCTACTCGTTGATCGCCAAATCTTTTGATTTTAAAGCCTTACTTGCTACTCGCTGATCGCATATTTTTTCAATTTTGAAGCCTTACTCGCGACTCGCTGATCGCATATTCTTTTGATTTTGAAGCCTTACTCGCGACCCGCTGATCGCATATTCTTTCGATTTTGAAGCCTTACTCGCGACTCGTTGATCGCCAAATCTTGCGATTTTAAAGCCTTACTTGCTACTCGCTGGTCGCATATTTTTTCAATTTTGAAGCCTTACTCGCGACTCGCTGATCGCATATTCTTTGGATTTTGAAGCCTTACACGCTACTCGTTGATCGCCAAATCTTGCGATTTTAAAGCCTTACTTGCTACTCGCTGATCGCATATTTTTTCAATTTTGAAGCCTTACTCGCGAGTCGCTGATCGCATATTCTTTAAATTTTGAAGCCTTACTCGCTACTTGTTGATCGCCAAATCTTGCGATTTGAAAGCCTTACTTGCTACTCGCTGATCGCATATTTTTTCGATTTTGAAGCCTTACTCGCGACTCGCTGATCGCATATTCTTTCGATTTTGAAGCCTTACTTGCTACTCGTTGATCGCCAAATCTTGCGATTTTAAAGCCTTACTTGCTACTCGCTGGTCGCATATTTTTTCAATTTTGAAGCCTTACTCGCGACTCGCTGATCGCATATTCTTTCGATTTTAAAGCCTTACTCGCGACTCGCTGATCGCATATTTTTTCAATTTTGAAGCCTTACTCGCAACTTGTTGATCGCCAAATCTTGCGATTTGAAAGCCTTACTTGCTACTCGCTGACCGCATGTTTTTTCGATTTTGAAGCCTTACTCGCGACTCGCTGATCGCATATTCTTTCGATTTTAAAGCCTGACTTGCTACTCGCTGATCGCATATTTTTTCGATTTTGAAACCTTACTCGCTACTCGTTGATCGCCAAATCTTGCTAGTTTAAAGCCTTACTTGCTACTCGCTGGTCGCATATTTTTTCAATTTTGAAGCCTTACTCGCGACTCGCTGATCGAATTTTCTTTCGATTTTAAAGCCTTACTTGCTACTCGCTGATCGCAAATTTTTTCGATTTTGAAGCTTTACTTGCGACTCGCTGATCGCATATTCTTTCGATTTTGAAGCCTTACTCGCTACTCGTTGATCGCCAAATCTTGCGATTTTAAAGCCTAACTTGCTACTAGCTGGTCGCATATTTTTTCAATTTTGAAGCCTTACTCGCGACTCGCTGATCGCATATTATTCTTTCGATTTTAAAGCCTGACTTGCTACTCGCTGATCGCATATTTTTTCGATTTTGAAGCCTTACTCGCGACTCGCTGATCGCATATTCTTTCGATTTTGAAGCCTTACTCGCTACTCGTTTATCGCCAAATCTAGCGATTTTAAAGCCTTACTTGCTACTCGCTGATCGCATATTTTTAAGCCTTACTCGCTACTCGCTGATCGCATATTCTTTCGATTTTGAAGCCTTACTCGCTACTCGTTGATCGCCAAATCTTGCGATTTTAAAGCCTTAATTGCTACTCGCTGATCGAATATTTTTTCAATTTTGAAGCATTACTCGCGACTCGCTGATCGCACATTCTTTCGATTTTGTAGCCTTATTCGCTACTCGTTGATCGCTAAATCTTGCGATTTTAAAGCCTTACTTGCTACTCGCTGACCGCATATTTTTTCAATTTTGAAGCCTTCTTCGCGACTCGCTATTCGCATATTCTTTGGATTTTGAAACCTTACTCGCTACTCGTTGATCGCCAAATCTTGCGACTTTAAAGCCTTACTTGCTACTCGCTGATCGCATATTTTTTCAATTTCGAAGCCTTACTCGCGACTCGCTGATCGCATATTCTTTGGATTTTGAAGCCTTTTTCGCTACTCGTTGATCGCCAAATCTTGCGATTTTAAAGCCTTACTTGCTACTCGCTGATCGCATATTTTTTTAATTTTGAAGCCTTCTTCGCGACTTGCTGATTGCATATTCTTTCGATTTTGAAGCCTTACTCGCGACTCGCTGATCGCATATTCTTTGGATTTTGAAGCCTTACTCGCTACTCGTTGATCGCCAAATCTTGCGATTTTGACGCCTTATTTGCTACTCGCTGATCGCGTAGTTTTTCAATTTTGAAGCCTTACTCGCGACTCGCTGATCGCATATTCTTTAAATTTTGAAGCCTTACTCGCTACTTGTTGATCGCCAAATCTTGCGATTTTAAAGCCTTACTTGCTACTCGCTGATCGCATATTTTGAAGCCTTACTCGCTACTCGCTGTTCGCATATTCTTTCGATTTTGAAGACTTACTCGCTACTCGTTGATCGCCAAATCTTGCGATTTTAAAGCCTTACTTGCTACTCGCTGATCGCATATTTTTTCAATTTTGAAGCCTTACTCGCGACTCGCTGATCGCATATTCTTTTGATTTTGAAGCCTTACTCGCGACCCGCTGATCGCATATTCTTTCGATTTTGAAGCCTTACTCGCGACTCGTTGATCGCCAAATCTTGCGATTTTAAAGCTTTACTTGCTACTCGCTGGTCGCATATTTTTTCAATTTTGAAGCCTTACTCGCGACTCGCTGATCGCATATTCTTTGGATTTTGAAGCCTTACTCGCTACTCGTTGATCGCCAAATCTTGCGATTTTAAAGCCTTACTTGCTACTCGCTGATCGCATATTCTTTCGATTTTGAAGCCTTACTCGCTACTCGTTGATCGCCAAATCTTGCGATTTTAAAGCCTTACTTGCTACTCACTGATCGAATATTTTTTCAATTTTGAAGCCTTACTCGCGACTCGCTGATCGAATATTCTTTCGATTTTGAAGCCTTACTCGCGACTCGCTGATCGCATATTCTTACGATTTTGAAGCCTTACTTGCTACTCGTTGATCGCCAAATCTTGCGATTTTAAAGCCTTACTTGCTACTCGCTGGTCGCATATTTTTTCGATTTTGAAGCCTTACTCGCGACTCGCTGATCGCATATTCTTTCGATTTTAAAGCCTGACTTGCTACTCGCTGATCGCATATTTTTTCGATTTTGAAGCCTTACTCGCGACTCGCTGATCGCATATTCTTTCGATTTTGAAGCTTTACTCGCTAGTCGTTTATCGCCAAATCTTGCGATTTTAAAGCCTTACTTGCTACTCGCTGATCGCATATTTTTTCAATTTTGAAGCCTTACTCGCGACTCGCTGATCGCATATTCTTTCGATTTTGAAGCCTTACTCGCGACTCGCTGATCGCATATTCTTTCGATTTTGAAGCCTTACTCGCTACTCGTTGATCGCCAAATCTTGCGATTTTAAAGCCTTACTTGCTACTCGCTGGTCGCATATTTTTTTAATTTTGAAGCCTTACTCGCGACTCGCTGATCGCATTTTCTTTCGATTTAAAAGCCTTACTTGCTACTCGCTGATCGCATATTTTTTCGATTTTGAAGCCTTACTCGCGACTCGCTGATCGCATATTCTTTCGATTTTGAAGCCTTACTCGCTACTCGTTTATCGCCAAATCTTGCGATTTTAAAGCCTAACTTGCTACTCGCTGGTCGCATATTTTTTCAAATTTGAAGCCTTACTCGCGACTCGCTGATCGCATATTCTTTCGATTTTGAAGCCTTACTCGCGACTCGCTGATCGCATATTCTTTCGATTTTGAAGCCTTACTCGCTACTCGTTGATCGCCAAATCTTGCGATTTTAAAGCCTTACTTGCTACTCGCTGGTCGCGTATTTTTTCAATTTTGAAGCCTTACTCGCGACTCGCTGATCGCATATTCTTTGGATTTTGAAGCCTTACTCGCTACTCGTTGATCGCCTAATCTTGCGATTTTGACGCCTTACTTGCTACTCGCTGATCGCATATTTTTTCAATTTTGAAGCCTTACTCGCGACTCGCTGATCGCATATTCTTTCAATTTTGAAGCCTTACTCGCTACTTGTTGATCGCCAAATCTTGCGATTTTAAAGCCTTACTTGCTACTCGCTGATTGCATATTTTGAAGCCTTACTCGCTACTCGCTGATCGCATATTCTTACGATTTTGAAGACTTACTCGCTACTCGTTGATCGCCAAATCTTGCGATTTTAAAGCCTTACTTGCTACTCGCTGATCGCATATTTTTTCAATTTTGAAGCCTTACTCGCGACTCGCTGATCGCATATTCTTTTGATTTTGAAGCCTTACTCGCGACCCGCTGATCGCATATTCTTTCGATTTTGAAGCCTTACTCGCGACTCGTTGATCGCCAAATCTTGCGATTTTAAAGCTTTACTTGCTACTCGCTGGTCGCATATTTTTTCAATTTTGAAGCCTTACTCGCGACTCGCTGATCGCATATTCTTTGGATTTTGAAGCCTTACTCGCTACTCGTTGATCGCCAAATCTTGCGATTTTAAAGCCTTACTTGCTACTCGCTGGTCGCGTATTTTTTCAATTTTGAAGCCTTACTCGCGACTCGCTGATCGCATATTCTTTGGATTTTGAAGCCTTACTCGCTACTCGTTGATCGCCTAATCTTGCGATTTTGACGCCTTACTTGCTACTCGCTGATCGCATATTCTTTCGATTTTGAAGACTTACTCGCTACTCGTTGATCGCCAAATCTTGCGATTTTGACGCCTTACTCGCTACTCGCTGTTCGCATATTCTTTCGATTTTGAAGACTTACTCGCTACTCGTTGATCGCCAAATCTTGCGATTTTAAAGCCTTACTTGCTACTCGCTGATCGCATATTTTTTCAATTTTGAAGCCTTACTCGCGACTCGCTGATCGCATATTCTTTTGATTTTGAAGCCTTACTCGCGACCCGCTGATCGCATATTCTTTCGATTTTGAAGCCTTACTCGCGACTCGTTGATCGCCAAATCTTGCGATTTTAAAGCTTTACTTGCTACTCGCTGGTCGCATATTTTTTCAATTTTGAAGCCTTACTCGCGACTCGCTGATCGCATATTCTTTGGATTTTGAAGCCTTACTCGCTACTCGTTGATCGCCAAATCTTGCGATTTTAAAGCCTTACTTGCTACTCGCTGATCGCATATTCTTTCGATTTTGAAGCCTTACTCGCTACTCGTTGATCGCCAAATCTTGCGATTTTAAAGCCTTACTTGCTACTCACTGATCGAATATTTTTTCAATTTTGAAGCCTTACTCGCGACTCGCTGATCGAATATTCTTTCGATTTTGAAGCCTTACTCGCGACTCGCTGATCGCATATTCTTACGATTTTGAAGCCTTACTTGCTACTCGTTGATCGCCAAATCTTGCGATTTTAAAGCCTTACTTGCTACTCGCTGGTCGCATATTTTTTCGATTTTGAAGCCTTACTCGCGACTCGCTGATCGCATATTCTTTCGATTTTAAAGCCTGACTTGCTACTCGCTGATCGCATATTTTTTCGATTTTGAAGCCTTACTCGCGACTCGCTGATCGCATATTCTTTCGATTTTGAAGCTTTACTCGCTAGTCGTTTATCGCCAAATCTTGCGATTTTAAAGCCTTACTTGCTACTCGCTGATCGCATATTTTTTCAATTTTGAAGCCTTACTCGCGACTCGCTGATCGCATATTCTTTCGATTTTGAAGCCTTACTCGCGACTCGCTGATCGCATATTCTTTCGATTTTGAAGCCTTACTCGCTACTCGTTGATCGCCAAATCTTGCGATTTTAAAGCCTTACTTGCTACTCGCTGGTCGCATATTTTTTTAATTTTGAAGCCTTACTCGCGACTCGCTGATCGCATTTTCTTTCGATTTAAAAGCCTTACTTGCTACTCGCTGATCGCATATTTTTTCGATTTTGAAGCCTTACTCGCGACTCGCTGATCGCATATTCTTTCGATTTTGAAGCCTTACTCGCTACTCGTTTATCGCCAAATCTTGCGATTTTAAAGCCTAACTTGCTACTCGCTGGTCGCATATTTTTTCAATTTTGAAGCCTTACTCGCGACTCGCTGATCGCATATTCTTTCGATTTTGAAGCCTTACTCGCGACTCGCTGATCGCATATTCTTTCGATTTTGAAGCCTTACTCGCTACTCGTTGATCGCCAAATCTTGCGATTTTAAAGCCTTACTTGCTACTCGCTGGTCGCATATTTTTTTAATTTTGAAGCCTTCTTCGCGACTCGCTGATCGCATATTCTTTCGATTTTTAAGCCTTACTTGCTACTCGCTGATCGCATATTTTTTCGATTTTGAAGCCTTACTCGCGACCTGCTGATCGCATATTCTTTCGATTTGGAAGCCTTACTCGCTACTCGTTGATCGCCAAATCTTGCGATTTAAAAGCCTTACTTGCTACTCGCTGGTCGCATATTTTTTCAATTTTGAAGCCTTACTCGATCGCATATTCTTTCGATTTTAAAACCTTACTTGCTACTCGATGATCGCATATTTTTTCGATTTTGAAGCCTTACTCGCGACCTGCTGATCGCATATTCTTTCGATTTTGAAGCCTTACTCGCTACTCGTTTATCGCCAAATCTTGCGATTTTAAAGCCTTACTTGCTACTCGCTGATCGCATATTTTTTCAATTTTGAAGCCTTACTCGCGACTCGCTGATCGCATATTCTTTCGATTTTGAAGCCTTACTCGCTATTCGTTGATCGCCAAATCTTGCGATTTTAAAGCCTTACTTGCTACTCGCTGGTCGCATATTTTTTCAAATTTGAAGCATTACTCGCGACTCGCTGATCGCACATTCTTTCGATTTTGAAGCCTTACTCGCTACTCGTTGATCGCTAAATCTTGCGATTTTAAAGCCTTACTTGCTACTCACTGATCGCATATTTTTTCAATTTTGAAGCCATCTTCGCGACTCGCTGATCGCATATTCTTTCGATTTTGAAGCCTTACTCGCGACTCGCTGATCGCATATTCTTTGGATTTTGAAGCCTTACTCGCTGCTCGTTGATCGCCAAATCTTGCGATTTTAAAGCCTTACTTGCTACTCGCTGATCGCATATTTTTTCAATTTTGAAGCCTTACTCGCGACTCGCTGATCGCATATTCTTTAAATTTTGAAGCCTTACTCGCTACTTGTTGATAGCCAAATCTTGCGATTTTAAAGCCTTACTTGCTTCTCGCTGATCGCATATTTTTTCGATTTTGAAGCATTACTCGCGACTCGCTGATCGCATATTCTTTCGATTTTGAAGCCTTACTCGCTACTCGTTGATCGCCAAATCTTGCGATTTTAAAGCCTTACTTGCTACTCGCTGGTCGCATATTTTTTCAAATTTGAAGCCTTACTCGCGACTCGCTGATCGCATATTCTTTCGATTTTGAAGCTTTACTTGCTACTCGTTGATCGCCAAAGCTTGCGATTTTATAGCCTTACTTGCTACTCGCTGATCGCATATTTTTTCAATTTTGGAGCCTTACTCGCGACTCGCTGATCGCATATTCTTTCAAATTTTGAAGCTTTACTCGCTACTCGTTGATCGCCAAATCTTGCGATTTTAAAGCCTTACTCGCGACTCGCTGATCACATATTCTTTCGATTTTGAAGCCTTACTCGCGACTCGCTGATCGCATATTCTTTCGATTTTGAAGCCTTACTCGCGACTCGCTGATCGCATATTCTTTCGATTTTAAAGCCTTACTTGCTATTCGCTGATCGCATATTCTTTCGATTTTGAAGCCTTACTTGCGACCCACTGAACGCATATTCTTTCGATTTTGAAGCTTTACTCGCTACTCGTTTATCGCCAAATCTTGCGATTTTAAAGCCTTACTTGCTACTGGCTGATCGCATATTTTTCAATTTTGAAGCCTTACTCGCGACTCGCTGATCGCATTTTCTTTCGATTTTGAAGCCTTACTCGCTACTCGTTGATCGCCAAATCTTGCGATTTTAAAGCCTTTCTTGCTACTCGCTGGTCGCATATTTTTTCAAATTTGAAGCCTTACTCGCGACTCGCTGATCGCATATTTTTTCAATTTTGAAGCCTTCTTCGCGACTCGCTGATCGCATATTCTTTCGATTTTGAAGCCTGACTCGCGACTCGCTGATCGCATATTCTTTGGATTTTGAAGCCCTACTCGCTACTCGTTGATCGCCAAATCTTGCGATTTAAAAGCCTTACTTGCTACTCGCTGACCGCATAATTTTTCAATTTTGAAGCCTTACTCGCGACTCGCAGATCGCATATTCTTTAAATTTTGAAGCCTTACTCGCTATTCTTTGATCGCCAAATCTTGCGATTTTAAAGCCTTAGTTGCTACTCGCTGATCGCATATTTTTTCGATTTTGAAGCCTTACTCGCGACTCGCTGTTCGCATATTCTTTCGATTTTGAATCCTTACTCACTACTCGCTGATCGCCAAGTCTTGCGATTTTAAAGCCTTACTTGCTACTCGCTGGTCGCATATTTTTTCAATTTTGAAGCCTTAATCGCGACTCGCTGATCGCATATTCTTTCGATTTTAAAGCCTTACTTGCTACTCGCTGATCGCATATTTTTCCGATTTTGAAGCCTTACTTGCTACTCGCTGATCGCATATTTTTTCAATTTTGAAGCCTTACTCGCGACTCGCTGATCGCATATTCTTTCGATTTTGAAGCCTTACTCGCGACTCGCTGATCGCATATTCTTTCGATTTTGAAGCCTTACTCGCTACTCGTTGATCGCTAAATCTTGCGATTTTAAAGCCTTACTTGCTACTCGCTGGTCGCATATTTTTTCAATTTTGAAGCCTTACTTACGACTCGCTGATCGCATATTATTTCGATTTTAAAGCCTTACTTGCTACTCGCTGATCGCATATTTTTTCGATTTTGAAGCCTTACTCGCGACCTGCTGATCGCATATTCTTTCGATTTTGAAGCCTTACTCGCTACTCGTTGATCGCCAAATCTTGCGATTTTAAAGCCTTACTTGCTACTCGCTGGTCGCATATTTTTTCAAATTTGAAGCCTTACTCGCGACTCGCTGATCGCATATTCTTTCGATTTTGAAGCTTTACTTGCTACTCGCTGATCGCATATTCTTTCGATTTTGAAGCCTTACTCGCTACTCGTTGATCGCCAAATCTTGCGATTTTAAAGCCTTACTTGCTACTCGCTGGTCGCATATTTTTTCAATTTTGAAGCCTTACTTACGACTCGCTGATCGCATATTATTTCGATTTTAAAGCCTTACTTGCTACTCGCTGATCACATATTCTTTCGATTTTGAAGCCTTACTCGCGACTCGCTGATCGCATATTTTTCGATTTTGAAGCCTTACTCGCGACTCGCTGATCGCATATTCTTTCGATTTTAAAGCCTTACTTGCTATTCGCTGATCACATATTCTTTCGATTTTGAAGCCTTACTTGCGACCCGCTGAACGCATATTCTTTCGATTTTGAAGCTTTACTCGCTACTCGTTTATCGCCAAATCTTGCGATTTTAAAGCCTTACTTGCTACTGGCTGATCGCATATTTTTTCAATTTTGAAGCCTTACTCGCGACTCGCTGATCGCATTTTCTTTCGATTTTGAAGCCTTACTCGCTACTCGTTGATCGCCAAATCTTGCGATTTTAAAGATTTACTTGCTACTCGCTGGTCGCATATTTTTTCAAATTTGAAGCCTTACTCGAGACTCGCTGATCGCATATTTTTTCAATTTTGAAGCCTTCTTTGCGACTCGCTCATCGCATATTCTTTCGATTTTGAAGCCTGACTCGCGACTCGCTGATCGCATATTCTTTGGATTTTGAAGCCCTACTCGCTACTCGTTGATCGCCAAATCTTGCGATTTAAAAGCCTTACTTGCTACTCGCTGATCGCATAATTTTTCAATTTTGAAGCCTTACTCGCGACTCGCTGATCGCATATTCTTTAAATTTTGAAGCCTTACTCGCTATTCTTTGATCGCCAAATCTTGCGATTTTAAAGCCTTAGTTGCTACTCGCTGATCGCATATTTTTTCGATTTTGAAGCCTTACTCGCGACTCGCTGTCCGCATATTCTTTCGATTTTGAAGCCTTACTCACTACTCGCTGATCGCCAAGTCTTGCGATTTTAAAGCCTTACTTGCTACTCGCTGGTCGCATATTTTTTCAATTTTGAAGCCTTACTCGCGACTCGCTGATCGCATATTCTTTCGATTTTAAAGCCTTACTTGCTACTCGCTGATCGCATATTTTTCCGATTTTGAAGCCTTACTTGCAACTCGCTGATCGCATATTTTTTCAATTTTGAAGCCTTACTCGCGACTCGCTGATCGCATATTCTTTCGATTTTGAAGCCTTACTCGCGACTCGCTGATCGCATATTCTTTCGATTTTGAAGCCTTACTCGCTACTCGTTGATCGCCAAATCTTGCGATTTTAAAGATTTACTTGCTACTCGCTGGTCGCATATTTTTTCAAATTTGAAGCCTTACTCGAGACTCGCTGATCGCATATTTTTTCAATTTTGAAGCCTTCTTTGCGACTCGCTCATCGCATATTCTTTCGATTTTGAAGCCTGACTCGCGACTCGCTGATCGCATATTCTTTGGATTTTGAAGCCCTACTCGCTACTCGTTGATCGCCAAATCTTGCGATTTAAAAGCCTTACTTGCTACTCGCTGATCGCATAATTTTTCAATTTTGAAGCCTTACTCGCGACTCGCTGATCGCATATTCTTTAAATTTTGAAGCCTTACTCGCTATTCTTTGATCGCCAAATCTTGCGATTTTAAAGCCTTAGTTGCTACTCGCTGATCGCATATTTTTTCGATTTTGAAGCCTTACTCGCGACTCGCTGTTCGCATATTCTTTCGATTTTGAAGCCTTACTCACTACTCGCTGATCGCCAAGTCTTGCGATTTTAAAGCCTTACTTGCTACTCGCTGGTCGCATATTTTTTCAATTTTGAAGCCTTACTCGCGACTCGCTGATCGCATATTCTTTCGATTTTAAAGCCTTACTTGCTACTCGCTGATCGCATATTTTTCCGATTTTGAAGCCTTACTTGCAACTCGCTGATCGCATATTTTTTCAATTTTGAAGCCTTACTCGCGACTCGCTGATCGCATATTCTTTCGATTTTGAAGCCTTACTCGCGACTCGCTGATCGCATATTCTTTCGATTTTGAAGCCTTACTCGCTACTCGTTGATCGCCAAATCTTGCGATTTTAAAGGCTTAATTGCTACTCGCTGGTCGCATATTTTTTCAATTTTGAAGCCTTACTCGCGACTCGCTGATCGCATATTATTTCGATTTTAAAGCCTTACTTGCTACTCGCTGATCGCATATTTTTTCGATTTTGAAGCCTTACTCGCGACCTGCTGATCGCATATTCTTTCGATTTGGAAGCCTTACTCGCTACTCGTTGATCGCCAAATCTTGCGATTTTAAAGCCTTACTTGCTTCTCGCTGATCGCATATTTTTTCAATTTTGAAGCCTTACTGGCGACTCGCTGATCGCATATTCTTTAAATTTTGAAGCCTTACTCGCTACTTGTTGATCGCAAAATCTTGCGATTTTAAAGCCTTTCTTGCTACTCGCTGATCGCATATTTTTTCGATTTTGAAGCCTTACTCGCGACTCGCTGATCGCATATTCTTTCGATTTTAAAGCCTTACTCGCGACTCGCTGATCGCATATTCTTTCGATTTTAAAGCCTTACTTGCTATTCGCTGATCGCATATTCTTTCGATTTTGAAGCCTTACTTGCGACCCGCTGAACGCATATTCTTTCGATTTGGAAGCTTTACTCGCTACTCGTTTATCGCCAAATCTTGCGATTTTAAAGCCTTACTTGCTACTGGCTGATCGCATATTTTTTCAAATTTGAAGCCTTACTCGCGACTCGCTGATCGCATATATTTTCAATTTTGAAGCCTTCTTTGCGACTCGCTGATCGCATATTCTTTCGATTTTAAAGCCTGACTCGCGACTCGCTGATCGCATATTCTTTGGATTTTGAAGCCTTACTCGCTACTCGTTGATCGCCAAATCTTGCGATTTTAAAGATTTACTTGCTACTCGCTGGTCGCATATTTTTTCAAATTTGAAGCTTTACTCGAGACTCGCTGATCGCATATTTTTTCAATTTTGAAGCCTTCTTTGCGACTCGCTCATCGCATATTCTTTCGATTTTGAAGCCTGACTCGCGACTCGCTGATCGCATATTCTTTGGATTTTGAAGCCTTACTCGCTATTCTTTGATCGCCAAATCTTGCGATTTTAAAGCCTTAGTTGCTACTCGCTGATCGCATATTTTTTCGATTTTGAAGCCTTACTCGCGACTCGCTGTTCGCATATTCTTTCGATTTTGAAGCCTTACTCACTACTCGCTGATCGCCAAGTCTTGCGATTTTAAAGCCTTACTTGCTACTCGCTGGTCGCATATTTTTTCAATTTTGAAGCTTTACTCGCGACTCGCTGATCGCATATTCTTTCGATTTTAAAGCCTTACTTGCTACTCGCTGATCGCATATTTTTCCGATTTTGAAGCCTTACTTGCAACTCGCTGATCGCATATTTTTTCAATTTTGAAGCCTTACTCGCGACTCGCTGATCGCATATTCTTTCGATTTTGAAGCCTTACTCGCGACTCGCTGATCGCATATTCTTTCGATTTTGAAGCCTTACTCGCTTCTCGTTGATCGCCAAATCTTGCGATTTTAAAGATTTACTTGCTACTCGCTGGTCGCATATTTTTTCAAATTTGAAGCCTTACTCGAGACTCGCTGATCGCAAATTTTTTCAATTTTGAAGCCTTCTTTGCGACTCGCTCATCGCATATTCTTTCGATTTTGAAGCCTGACTCGCGACTCGCTGATCGCATATTCTTTGGATTTTGAAGCCCTACTCGCTACTCGTTGATCGCCAAATCTTGCGATTTAAAAGCCTTACTTGCTACTCGCTGATCGCATAATTTTTCAATTTTGAAGCCTTACTCGCGACTCGCTGATCGCATATTCTTTAAATTTTGAAGCCTTACTCGCTATTCTTTGATCGCCAAATCTTGCGATTTTAAAGCCTTAGTTGCTACTCGCTGATCGCATATTTTTTCGATTTTGAAGCCTTACTCGCGACTCGCTGTTCGCATATTCTTTCGATTTTGAAGCCTTACTCACTACTCGCTGATCGCCAAGTCTTGCGATTTTAAAGCCTTACTTGCTACTCGCTGGTCGCATATTTTTACAATTTTGAAGCCTTACTCGCGACTCGCTGATCGCATATTCTTTCGATTTTAAAGCCTTACTTGCTACTCGCTGATCGCATATTTTTCCGATTTTGAAGCCTTACTTGCAACTCGCTGATCGCATATTTTTTCAATTTTGAAGCCTTACTCGCGACTCGCTGATCGCATATTCTTTCGATTTTGAAGCCTTACTCGCGACTCGCTGATCGCATATTCTTTCGATTTTGAAGCCATACTCGCTACTCGTTGATCGCCAAATCTTGCGATTTTAAAGCCTTAATTGCTACTCGCTGGTCGCATATTTTTTCAATTTTGAAGCCTTACTCGCGACTCGCTGATCGCATATTATTTCGATTTTAAAGCCTTACTTGCTACTCGCTGATCGCATATTTTTTCGATTTTGAAGCCTTACTCGCGACCTGCTGATCGCATATTCTTTCGATTTGGAAGCCTTACTCGCTACTCGTTGATCGCCAAATCTTGCGATTTTAAAGCCTTACTTGCTTCTCGCTGATCGCATATTTTTTCAATTTTGAAGCCTTACTCGCGACTCGCTGATCGCATATTCTTTAAATTTTGAAGCCTTACTCGCTACTTGTTGATCGCAAAATCTTGCGATTTTAAAGCCTTACTTGCTACTCGCTGATCGCATATTTTTTCGATTTTGAAGCCTTACTCGCGACTCGCTGATCGCATATTCTTTCGATTTTAAAGCCTTACTCGCGACTCGCTGATCGCATATTCTTTCGATTTTAAAGCCTAACTTGCTATTCGCTGATCGCATATTCTTTCGATTTTGAAGCCTTACTTGCGACCCGCTGAACGCATATTCTTTCGATTTGGAAGCTTTACTCGCTACTCGTTTATCGCCAAATCTTGCGATTTTAAAGCCTTACTTGCTACTGGCTGATCGCATATTTTTTCAAATTTGAAGCCTTACTCGCGACTCGCTGATCGCATATTTTTTCAATTTTGAAGCCTTCTTTGCGACTCGCTGATCGTATATTCTTTCGATTTTAAAGCCTGACTCGCGACTCGCTGATCGCATATTCTTTGGATTTTGAAGCCTTACTCGCTACTCGTTGATCGCCAAATCTTGCGATTTTAAAGATTTACTTGCTACTCGCTGGTCGCATATTTTTTCAAATTTGAAGCTTTACTCGAGACTCGCTGATCGCATATTTTTTCAATTTTGAAGCCTTCTTTGCGACTCGCTCATCGCATATTCTTTCGATTTTGAAGCCTGACTCGCGACTCGCTGATCGCATATTCTTTGGATTTTGAAGCCCTACTCGCTACTCGTTGATCGCCAAATCTTGCGATTTAAAAGCCTTACTTGCTACTCGCTGATCGCATAATTTTTCAATTTTGAAGCCTTACTCGCGACTCGCTGATCGCATATTCTTTAAATTTTGAAGCCTTACTCGCTATTCTTTGATCGCCAAATCTTGCGATTTTAAAGCCTTAGTTGCTACTCGCTGATCGCATATTTTTTCGATTTTGAAGCCTTACTCGCGACTCGCTGTTCGCATATTCTTTCGATTTTGAAGCCTTACTCACTACTCGCTGATCGCCAAGTCTTGCGATTTTAAAGCCTTACTTGCTACTCGCTGGTCGCATATTTTTTCAATTTTGAAGCCTTACTCGCGACTCGCTGATCGCATATTCTTTCGATTTTAAAGCCTTACTTGCTACTCGCTGATCGCATATTGTTCCGATTTTGAAGCCTTACTTGCAACTCGCTGATCGCATATTTTTTCAATTTTGAAGCCTTACTCGCGACTCGCTGATCGCATATTCTTTCGATTTTGAAGCCTTACTCGCGACTCGCTGATCGCATATTCTTTCGATTTTGAAGCCTTACTCGCTACTCGTTGATCGCCAAATCTTGCGATTTTAAAGCCTTAATTGCTACTCGCTGGTCGCATATTTTTTCAATTTTGAAGCCTTACTCGCGACTCGCTGATCGTATATTATTTCGATTTTAAAGCCTGACTTGCTACTCGCTGATCGCATATTTTTTCGATTTTGAAGCCTTACTCGCGACCTGCTGATCGCATATTCTTTCGATTTGGAAGCCTTACTCGCTACTCGTTGATCGCCAAATCTTGCGATTTTAAAGCCTTACTTGCTTCTCGCTGATCGCATATTTTTTCAATTTTGAAGCCTTACTCGCGACTCGCTGATCGCATATTCTTTAAATTTTGAAGCCTTACTCGCTACTTGTTGATCGCAAAATCTTGCGATTTTAAAGCCTTACTTGCTACTCGCTGATCGCATATTTTTTCGATTTTGAAGCCTTACTCGCGACTCGCTGATCGCATATTCTTTCGATTTTAAAGCCTTACTCGCGACTCGCTGATCGCATATTCTTTCGATTTTAAAGCCTTACTTGCTATTCGCTGATCGCATATTCTTTCGATTTTGAAGCCTTACTTGCGACCCGCTGAACGCATATTCTTTCGATTTGGAAGCTTTACTCGCTACTCGTTTATCGCCAAATCTTGCGATTTTAAAGCCTTACTTGCTACTGGCTGATCGCATATTTTTTCAAATTTGAAGCCTTACTCGCGACTCGCTGATCGCATATTTTTTCAATTTTGAAGCCTTCTTTGCGACTCGCTGATCGCATATTCTTTCGATTTTAAAGCCTGACTCGCGACTCGCTGATCGCATATTCTTTGGATTTTGAAGCCTTACTCGCTACTCGTTGATCGCCAAATCTTGCGATTTTAAAGCCTTTCTTGCTACTCGCTGGTCGCATATTTTTTCAATTTTGAAGCCTTACTCGCGACTCGCTGATCGCATATTATTTCGATTTTAAAGCCTTACTTGCTACTCGCTGATCGCATATTTTTCCGATTTTGAAGCCTTACTCGCGACCCGCTGATCGCATATTCTTTTGATTTTAAAGCCTTACTTGCTACTCGCTGATCGCATATTCTTTCGATTTTAAAGCCTTACTTGCTATTCGCTGATCGCATATTCTTTCGATTTTGAAGCCTTACTTGCGACCCGCTGAACGCATATTCTTTCGATTTGGAAGCTTTACTCGCTACTCGTTTATCGCCAAATCTTGCGATTTTAAAGCCTTACTTGCTACTGGCTGATCGCATATTTTTTCAAATTTGAAGCCTTACTCGCGACTCGCTGATCGCATATTTTTTCAATTTTGAAGCCTTCTTTGCGACTCGCTGATCGCATATTCTTTCGATTTTAAAGCCTGACTCGCGACTCGCTGATCGCATATTCTTTGGATTTTGAAGCCTTACTCGCTACTCGTTGATCGCCAAATCTTGCGATTTTAAAGCCTTACTCGCGACTCGCTGATCGCATAATTCTTTCGATTTTGAAGCCTTACTCGCGACTTGCTGATCGCATATTCTTTCGATTTGGAAGCCTTACTCGCTACTCGTTGATCGCCAAATCTTGCGATTTAAAAGCCTTACTTGCTACTCGCTGGTCGCATATTTTTTCAATTTTGAAGCCTTACTCGACTGCATATTCTTTCGATTTTAAAGCCTTACTTGCTACTCGGTTATCTCATATTTTTTCGATTTTGAAGCCTTACTCGCGACCTGCTGATCGCATATTCTTTCGATTTTGAAGCCTTACTCGCTACTCGTTTATCGCCAAATCTTGCGATTTTAAAGCCTTACTTGCTACTCGCTGATCGCATATTTTTTCAATTTTGAAGCCTTACTCGCGACTCGCTGATCGCATATTCTTTCGATTTTTAAGCCTTACTCGCTATTCGTTGATCGCTAAATCTTGCGATTTTAAAGCCTTACTTGCTACTCACTGATCGCATATTTTTTTGTTTTGAAGCCTTCTTCGCGACTCGCTGATCGCATATTCTTTCGATTTTGAAGCCTTACTCGCGATTCGCTGATCGCATATTCTTTGGATTTTGAAGCCTTACTCGCTGATCGTTGATCGCCAAATCTTGCGATTTTAAAGCCTTACTTGCTACTTGCTGATCGCATATTTTTTCAATTTTGAAGCCTTACTCGCGACTCGCTGATCGCATATTCTTTAAATTTTGAAGCCTTTTTCGCTACTTGTTGATCGCCAAATCTTGCGATTTTAAAGCCTTACTTGCTACTCGCTGATCGCATATTTTTTCGATTTTGAAGCATTACTCGCGACTCGCTGATCGCATACTCTTTCGATTTTGAAGCCTTACTCGCAACTCGTTGATCGCCAAATCTTGCGATTTTAAAGCCTTACTTGCAACTCGCTGGTAACATATTTTTTCAAATTTGAAGCCTTACGCGACTCGCTGATCGCATATTCTTTCGATTTTGAAGCTTTACTTGCTACTCGTTGATCGCCAAAACTTGCGATTTTAAAGCCTTACTTGCTACTCGCTGATCGCATATTTTTTCAATATTGGAGCCTTACTCGCGACTCGCTGATCGCATATTCTTTCAAATTTTGAAGCTTTACTCGCTACTCGTTGATCGCCAAATCTTGCGATTTTAAAGCCTTACTCGCGACTCGCTGATCACATAGTCTTTCGATTTTGAAGCCTTACTCGCGACTCGCTGATCGCATATTCTTTCGATTTTAAAGCCTTACTCGCGACTCGCTGATCGCATATTCTTTCGATTTTAAAGCCTTACTTGCTATTCGCTGATCGCATATTCTTTCGATTTTGAAGCCTTACTTGCGACCCGCTGAACGCATATTCTTTCGATTTGGAAGCTTTACTCGCTACTCGTTTATCGCCAAATCTTGCGATTTTAAAGCCTTACTTGCTACTGGCTGATCGCATATTTTTTCAATTTTGTAGCCTTACTCGCGACTCGCTGATCGCCAAATTTTGCGATTTTAAAGCCTTACTTGCTACTCGCTGGTCGAATATTTTTTCAAATTTGAAGCCTTACTCGCGACTCGCTGATCGCATATTTTTTTAATTTTGAAGCCTTCTTTGCGACTCGCTGATCGCATATTCTTTCGATTTTGAAGCCTGACTCGCGACTCGCTGATCGCATATTCTTTGGATTTTGAAGCCTTACTCGCTACTCGTTGATCGCCAAATCTTGCGATTTTAAAGCCTTACTTGCTACTCGCTGGTCGCATATTTTTTCAATTTTGAAGCCTTACTCGCGACTCGCTGATCGCATATTATTTCGATTTTAAAGCCTTACTTGCTACTCGCTGATCGCATATTTTTCCGATTTTGAAGCCTTACTCGCGACTTGCTGATCGCATATTCTTTTGATTTTGAAGCCTTACTCGCTACTCGTTTATCGCCAAATCTTGCGATTTTAAAGCCTTTCTTGCTACTCGCTGATCGCATATTTTTTCAATTTTGAAGCCTTACTCGCGACTCGCTGATCGCATATTCTTTCGATTTTGAAGCCTTAATCGCTACTCGTTGATCGCCAAATCTTGCGATTTTAAAGCCTTACTCGCGACTCGCTGATCGCATAATTCTTTCGATTTTGAAGCCTTACTCGCGACTTGCTGATCGCATATTCTTTCGATTTGGAAGCCTTACTCGCTACCCGTTGATCGCCAAATCTTGCGATTTTAAAGCCTTACTTGCTACTCGCTGGTCGAATATTTTTTCAAATTTGAAGCCTTACTCGCGACTCGCTGATCGCATATTTTTTTTATTTTGAAGCCTTCTTTGCGACTCGCTGATCGCATATTCTTTCGATTTTGAAGCCTGACTCGCGACTCGCTGATCGCATATTCTTTGGATTTTGAAGCCTTACTCGCTACTCGTTGATCGCCAAATCTTGTGATTTTAAAGCCTTACTTGCTACTCGCTGGTCGCATATTTTTTCAATTTTGAAGCCTTACTCGCGACTCGCTGATCGCATATTATTTCGATTTTAAAGCCTTACTTGCTACTCGCTGATCGCATATTTTTCCGATTTTGAAGCCTTACTCGCGAATCGCTGATCGCATATTCTTTTGATTTTGAAGCCTTACTCGCTACTCGTTTATCGCCAAATCTTGCGATTTTAAAGCCTTTCTTGCTACTCGCTGATCGCATATTTTTTCAATTTTGAAGCCTTACTCGCGACTCGCTGATCGCATATTCTTTCGATTTGGAAGCCTTACTCGCTACTCGTTGATCGCTAAATCTTGCGATTTTAAAGCTTTACTCGCGACTCGCTGATCGCATAATTCTTTCGATTTTGAAGCCTTACTCGCGACTTGCTGATCGCATATTCTTTCGATTTGGAAGCCTTACTCGCTACTCGTTGATCGCCAAATCTTGCGATTTAAAAGCCTTACTTGCTACTCGCTGGTCTAATATTTTTTTAATTTTGAAGCCTTCTTCGCGACTCGCTGATCGCATATTTTTTCGATTTTAAAGCCTTACTTGCTACTCGCTGATCGCATATTTTTTCGATTTTGAAGCCTTACTCGCGACCTGCTGATCGCATATTCTTTCGATTTGGAAGCCTTACTCGCTACTCGTTGATCGCCAAATCTTGCGATTTGAAAGCCTTACTTGCTACTCGCTGGTCGCATATTTTTTCAATTTTGAAGCCTTACTCGATCGCATATTCTTTCGATTTTGAAGCCTTACTCGCGACTCGCTGATCGCATATTCTTTCGATTTTGAAGCCTTACTCGCTATTCGTTGATCGCTAAATCTTGCGATTTTAAAGTCTTACTATCTACTCGCTGGTCGCATATTTTTTCAAATTTGAAGCATTACTCGCGACTCGTTGATCGCACATTCTTTCGATTTTGAAGCCTTACTCGCTTCTCGTTGATCGCTAAATCTTGCGATTTTAAAGCCTTACTTGCTACTCACTGATCGCATATTTTTTCAATTTTGAAGCCTTCTTCGCGACTCGCTGATCGCATATTCTTTCGATTTTGAAGCCTTACTCGCGACTCGCTGATCGCATATTCTTTGGATTTTGAAGCCTTATTCGCTGCTCGTTGATCGCCAAATCTTGCGATTTTAAAGCCTTACTTGCTACTCGCTGATCGCATATTTTTTCAATTTTGAAGCCTTACTCGCGACTCGCTGATCGCATATTCTTTAAATTTTGAAGCCTTACTCGCTACTTGTTGATCGCCAAATCTTGCGATTTTAAAGCCTTACTTGCTACTCGCTGATCGCATATTTTTTCGATTTTGAAGCATTACTCGCGACTCGCTGATCGCATATTCTTTCGATTTTGAAGCCTTACTCGCTACTCGTTGATCGCCAAATCTTGCGATTTTAAAGCCTTACTTGCTACTCGCTGGTCGCATATTTTTTCGATTTTGAAGCATTATTCGCGACTCGCTGATCGCATATTCTTTCGATTTTGAAGCCTTACTTGCTACTCGTTGATCGCCAAATCTTGCGATTTTAAAGCCTTACTTGCTACTCGCTGGTCGCATATTTTTTTAAATTTGAAGCCTTACTCGCGACTCGCTGATCGCATATTCTTTCGATTTTGAAGCTTTACTTGCTACTCGTTGATCGCCAAATCTTGCGATTTTAAAGCCTTATTTGCTACTCGCTGATCGCATATTTTTTCAATTTTGGAGCCTTACTCGCGACTCGCTGATCGCATATTCTTTCAAATTTTGAAGCCTTACTCGCTACTCGTTGATCGCCAAATCTTGCGATTTTAAAGCCTTACTCGCGACTCGCTGATCACATATTCTTTCGATTTTGAAGCCTTACTCGCGACTCGCTGATCGCATATTCTTTCGATTTTGAAGCCTTACTCGCGACTCGCTGATCGCATATTCTTTCGATTTTAAAGCCTTACTTGCTATTCGCTGATCGCATATTCTTTCGATTTTGAAGCCTTACTTGCGACCCGCTGAACGCATTTTCTTTCGATTTTGAAGCTTTACTTGCTACTCGTTGATCGCCAAATCTTGCGATTTTTAAGCCTTACTTGCTTCTCGCTGATCGCTAATTTTTTCAATTTTGAAGCCTTCTTCGCGACTCGCTGATCGCATATTCTTTCGATTTTGAAGCCTTACTCGCGACTCGCTGATAGCATATTCTTTGGATTTTGAAGCCTTACTTGCTTCTCTCTGATCGCATATTCTTTCAATTTTAAAGCCTCACTTGCTACTCGCTGATCGCCAATTCTTCCGATTTTAAAGCCTTACTCACTTCTCGCTGATCGCCAAATCTTGCGATTTTAAAGCCTTACTTGCTACTCGATGATCGCATATTTATTCGATTTTGAAGCCTTACTCGCGACTCGCTGATCGCATATTCTTTCGATTTTAAAGCCTTACTTGCTACTCGCTGATCGCATATTTTTTCGATTTTGAAGTCTTAATCGCGACCCGCTGATCGCATATTCTTCCGATTTTAAAGCCTTACTCGCTACTCGTTTATCGCCAAATCTTGCGATTTTAAAGCCTTACTTGCTACTCGCTGATCGCATATTTTTTCAATTTTGAAGCCTTACTCGCGACTCGCTGATCGCACATTCTTTCGATTTTGAAGCCTTACTCGCTACTCGTTGATCGCCAAATCTTGCGATTTTAAAGCCTTACTTGCTACTCGCTGATCGCATATTTTTTCAATTTTGAAGCCTTCTTCGCGACTCGCTGATCGCATATTCTTTCGATTTTGAAGCCTTACTCGAGACTCGCTGATCGCATATTCTTTGGATTTTGAAGCCTAACTCGCTACTCGTTGATCGCCAAATCTTGCGATTTTAAAGCCTTACTTGCTACTCGCTGATCGCATATTTTTTCAATTTTGAAGCCTTACTCACGACTCGCTGATCGCATATTCTTTAAATTTTGAAGCCTTACTCGCTACTTGTTGATCGCCAAATCTTGCGATTTTAAAGCCTTACTTGCTACTCGCTGATTGCATATTTTTTCGATTTTGAAGCCTTACTCGCGACTCGCTGATCGCATATTCTTTCGATTTTGAAGCCTTACTCGCTACTCGTTGATCGCCAAATCTTGCGATTTTAAAGCCTTACTTGCTACTCGCTGGTCGCATATTTTTTCGATTTTAAAGCCATACTCGCGACCCGCTGATCGCATATTCTTTCGATTTTGAAGCCTTACTCGCTACTCGTTTTTCGCCAAATCTTGCGATTTTAAAGCCTTACTTGCTACTCGCTGATCGCATATTTTTTCAATTTTGAAGCCTTACTCGCGACTCGCTGATCGCATATTCTTTCGATTTTGAAGCCTCACTCGCGACTCGCTGATCGCATATTCTTTCGATTTTGAAGCCTTACTCGCTACTCGTTGATCGCCAAATCTTGCGATTTTAAAGCCTTACTTGCTACTCGCTGGTCGCATATTTTTTCAATTTTAAAGCCTTACTCGCGACTCGCTGATCGCATATTCTTTCGATTTTAAAGCCTTACTTGCTACTCGCTGATCGCATATTTTTTCGATTTTGAAGCCTTACTTGCTACTCGCTGATCGCATATTTTTTCAGTTTCGAAGCCTTACTCGCGACTCGCTGATCGCATATTCTTTCGATTTTTAAGCCTTACTCGCGACTCACTGATCGCATATTCTTTCGATTTTGAAGCCTTACTCGCTACTCGTTGATCGCCAAATCTTGCGATTTTAAAGCCTTACTTGCTACTCGCTGGTCGCATATATTTTCAATTTTGAAGCCTTACTCGCGACTCGCTGATCGCATATTATTTCGATTTTAAAGCCTTACTTGCTACTCGCTGATCGCATATTTTTTCGATTTTGAAGCCTTACTCGCGACCCGCTGATCGCATATTCTTTCGATTTTGAAGCCTTACTCGCTACTCGTTTATCGCCAAATCTTGCGATTTTAAAGCCTTACTTGCTACTCGCTGATCGCATATTTTTTCAATTTTGAAGCCTTCTTCGCGACTCGCTGATCGCATATTCTTTCGATTTTGAAGCCTTACTCGCGACTCGCTGATCGCATATTCATTGGATTTTGAAGCCCTACTCGCTACTCGTTGATCGCCAAATCTTGCGATTTTAAAGCCTTACTTGCTACTCGCTGATCGCATATTTTTTCAATTTTGAAGCCTTACTCGCGACTCGCTGATCGCATATTCTTTAAATTTTGAAGCCTTACTCGCTATTCTTTGATCGCCAAATCTTGCGATTTTAAAGCCTTAGTTGCTACTCGCTGATCGCATATTTTTTCGATTTTGAAGCCTTACTCGCGACTCGCTGATCGCATATTCTTTCGATTTTTAAGCCTTACTCACTACTCGCTTATCGCCAAGTCTTGCGATTTTAAAGCCTTACTTGCTACTCGCTGGTCGCATATTTTTTCAATTTTGAAGCCTTACTCGCGACTCGCTGATCGCATATTCTTTCGATTTTAAAGCCTTACTTGCTACGCGCTGATCGCATATTTTTTCGATTTTGAAACCTTACTTGCTACTCGCTGATCGCATATTTTTTCAATTTTGAAGCCTTACTCGCGACTCGCTGATCGCATATTCTTTCGATTTTGAAGTCTTACTCGCGACTCGCTGATCGCATATTCTTTCGATTTTGAAGCCTTACTCGCTACTCGTTGATCGCCAAATCTTGCCATTTTAAAGCCTTACTTGCTACTCGCTGGTCGCATATTTTTTCAATTTTGAAGCCTTACTCGCGACTCGCTGATTGCATATTATTTCGATTTTAAAGCCTTACTTGCTACTCGCTGATCGCATATTTTTTCGATTTTGAAGCCTTACTCGCGACCCGCTGATCGCATATTCTTTTGATTTTGAAGCCTTACTCGCTACTCGTTTATCGCCAAATCTTGCGATTTTAAAGCCTTACTTGCTACTCGCTGATCGCATATTTTTTCAATTTTGAAGCCTTACTCGTGACTCGCTGATCGCATATTCTTTCGATTTTGAAGCCTTACTCGCGACTCGCTGATCGCATATTCTTTCGATTTGGAAGCCTTACTCGCTACTCGTTGATCGCCAAATCTTGCGATTTAAAAGCCTTACTTGCTACTCGCTGGTCGCATATTTTTTTAATTTTGAAGCCTTACTCGCGACTCGCTGGTCGCATATTCTTTCGATTTTAAAGCCTTACTTGCTACTCGCTGATCGCATATTTTTTCGATTTTGAAGCATTACTCGCGACTCGCTGATCGCATATTCTTTCGATTTTGAAGCCTTACTCGCTACTCGTTGATCGCCAAATCTTGCGATTTTAAAGCCTTACTTGCTACTCGCTGGTCGCATATTTTTTCAAATTTAAAGCCTTACTCGCGACTCGCTGATCGCATTTTCTTTCGATTTTGAAGCTTTACTTGCTACTCGTTGATCGCCAAATCTTGCGATTTTAAAGCCTTACTTGCTACTCGCTGATCGCATATTTTTTCAATTTTGGAGCCTTACTCGCGACTTGCTGATCGCATATTCTTTCAAATTTTGAAGCTTTACTCGCTACTCGTTGATCGCCAAATCTTGCGATGTTAAAGCCTTACTCGCGACTCGCTGATCACATATTCTTTCGATTTTGAAGCCTTCCTCGCGACTCGCTGATCGCATATTCTTTCGATTTTAAAGCCTTACTCGCGACTCGCTGATCGCATATTCTTTCGATTTTAAAGCCTTAGTTTCTATTCGCTGATCGCATATTCTTTCGATTTTGAAGCCTTACTTGCGACCCGCTGAACGTATATTCTTTCGATTTGGAAGCTTTACTCGCTACTCGTTTATCGCCAAATCTTGCGATTTTAAAGCCTTACTTGCTACTGGCTGATCGCATATTTTTTCAATTTTGAAGCCTTACTCGCGACTCGCTGATCGCATTTTCTTTCGATTTTGAAGCTTTACTCGCTACTCGTTGATCGCCAAATCTTGCGATTTTAAAGCCTTACTTGCTACTCGCTGGTCGCATATTTTTTCAAATTTGAAGCCTTACTCGCGACTCGCTGATCGCATATTTTTTCAATTTTGAAGCCTTCTTTGCGACTCGCTGATCGCATATTCTTTCGATTTTGAAGCCTGACTCGCGACTCGCTGATCGCATATTCTTTGGATTTTGAAGCCTTACTCGCTACTCGTTGATCGCCAAATCTTGCGATTTTAAAGCCTTACTTTCTACTCGCTGATCGCATAATTTTTCAATTTTGAAGCCTTACTCGCGACTCGCTGATCGCATATTCTTTAAATTTTGAAGCCTTACTCGCTATTCTTTGATCGCCAAATCTTGCGATTTTAAAGCCTTAGTTGCTACTCGCTGATCGCATATTTTTTCGATTTTGAAGCCTTAATCGCGACTCGCTGTTCGCATATTCTTTCGATTTTGAAGCCTTACTCACTACTCGCTGATCGCCAAGTCTTGCGATTTTAAAGCCTTACTTGCTACTCGCTGGTCGCATATTTTTTCAATTTTGAAGCCTTACTCGCGACTCGCTGATCGCATATTCTTTCGATTTTAAAGCCTTACTTGCTACTGGCTAATCGCATATTTTTCCGATTTTGAAGCCTTACTTGCTACTCGCTGATCGCATATTTTTTCAATTTTGAAGCCTTACTCGCGACTCGCTGATCGCATATTCTTTCGATTTTGAAGCCTTACTCGCTACTCGTTGATCGCCAAATCTTGCGATTTTAAAGCCTTACTTGCTACTCGCTGGTCGCATATTTTTTCAATTTTGAAGCCTTACTCGCGACTCGCTGATCGCATATTATTTCGATTTTAAAGCCTTACTTGCTACTCGCTGATCGCATATTTTTCCGATTTTGAAGCCTTACTCGCGACCCGCTGATCGCATATTCTTTTGATTTTGAAGCCTTACTCGCTCCTCGTTTATCGCCAAATCTTGCGATTTTAAAGCCTTTCTTGCTACTCGCTGATCGCATATTTTTTCAATTTTGAAGCCTTACTCGCGACTCGCTGATCGCATATTCTTTCGATTTTGAAGCCTTAGTCGCTACTCGTTGATCGCCAAATCTTGCGATTTTAAAGCCTTACTCGCGACTCGCTGATCGCATAATTCTTTCGATTTTGAAGCCTTACTCGCGACTTGCTGATCGCATATTCTTTCGATTTGGAAACCTTACTCGCTACTCGTTGATCGCCAAATCTTGCGATTTAAAAGCCTTACTTGCTACTCGCTGGTCTAATATTTTTTTAATTTTGAAGCCTTCTTCGCGACTCGCTGATCGCATATTCTTTCGATTTTAAAGCCTTACTCGCTACTCGCTGATCGCATATTTTTTCAATTTTGAAGCCTTACTCGCGACTCGCTGATCGCATTTTCTTTCGATTTTGAAGCTTTACTCGCTACTCGTTGATCGCCAAATCTTGCGATTTTAAAGCCTTACTTGCTACTCGCTGGTCGCATATTTTTTCAAATTTGAAGCCTTACTCGCGACTCGCTGATCGCATATTTTTTCAATTTTGAAGCCTTCTTTGCGACTCGCTGATCGCATATTCTTTCGATTTTGAAGCCTGACTCGCGACTCGCTGATCGCATATTCTTTGGATTTTGAAGCCTTACTCGCTACTCGTTGATCGCCAAATCTTGCGATTTTAAAGCCTTACTTTCTACTCGCTGATCGCATAATTTTTCAATTTTGAAGCCTTACTCGCGACTCGCTGATCGCATATTCTTTAAATTTTGAAGCCTTACTCGCTATTCTTTGATCGCCAAATCTTGCGATTTTAAAGCCTTAGTTGCTACTCGCTGATCGCATATTTTTTCGATTTTGAAGCCTTAATCGCGACTCGCTGTTCGCATATTCTTTCGATTTTGAAGCCTTACTCACTACTCGCTGATCGCCAAGTCTTGCGATTTTAAAGCCTTACTTGCTACTCGCTGGTCGCATATTTTTTCAATTTTGAAGCCTTACTCGCGACTCGCTGATCGCATATTCTTTCGATTTTAAAGCCTTACTTGCTACTGGCTAATCGCATATTTTTCCGATTTTGAAGCCTTACTTGCTACTCGCTGATCGCATATTTTTTCAATTTTGAAGCCTTACTCGCGACTCGCTGATCGCATATTCTTTCGATTTTGAAGCCTTACTCGCTACTCGTTGATCGCCAAATCTTGCGATTTTAAAGCCTTACTTGCTACTCGCTGGTCGCATATTTTTTCAATTTTGAAGCCTTACTCGCGACTCGCTGATCGCATATTATTTCGATTTTAAAGCCTTACTTGCTACTCGCTGATCGCATATTTTTCCGATTTTGAAGCCTTACTCGCGACCCGCTGATCGCATATTCTTTTGATTTTGAAGCCTTACTCGCTACTCGTTTATCGCCAAATCTTGCGATTTTAAAGCCTTTCTTGCTACTCGCTGATCGCAAATTTTTTCAATTTTGAAGCCTTACTCGCGACTCGCTGATCGCATATTCTTTCGATTTTGAAGCCTTACTCGCTATTCGTTGATCGCCAAATCTTGCGATTTTAAAGTCTTACTTGCTACTCGCTGGTCGCATATTTTTTCAAATTTGAAGCATTACTCGCGACTCGTTGATCGCACATTCTTTCGATTTTGAAGCCTTACTCGCTACTCGTTGATCGCTAAATCTTGCGATTTTAAAGCCTTACTTGCTACTCACTGATCGCATATTTTTTCAATTTTGAAGCCTTCTTCGCGACTCGCTGATCAAATATTCTTTCGATTTTGAAGCCTCACTCGCGACTCGCTGATCGCATATTCTTTCGATTTTGAAGCCTTACTCGCTACTCGTTGATCGCTAAATCTTGCGATTTTAAAGCCTTACTTGCTACTCGCTGGTCGCATATTTTTTCAATTTTAAAGCCTTACTCGCGACTCGCTGATCGCATATTCTTTCGATTTTAAAGCCTTACTTGCTACTCGTTGATCGCATATTTTTTCGATTTTGAAGCCTTACTTGCTACTCGCTGATCGCATATTTTTTCAATTTTGAAGCCTTACTCGCGACTCGCTGATCGCATATTCTTTCGATTTTGAAGCCTTACTCGCGACTCACTGATCGCATATTCTTTCGATTTTGAAGCCTGACTCGCGACTCGCTGATCGCATATTCTTTGGATTTTGAAGCCTTACTCGCTACTCGTTGATCGCCAAATCTTGCGATTTTAAAGCCTTACTTTCTACTCGCTGATCGCATTATTTTTCAATTTTGAAGCCTTACTCGCGACTCGCTGATCGCATATTCTTTAAATTTTGAAGCCTTACTCGCTATTCTTTGATCGCCAAATCTTGCGATTTTAAAGCCTTAGTTGCTACTCGCTGATCGCATATTTTTTCGATTTTGAAGCCTTAATCGCGACTCGCTGTTCGCATATTCTTTCGATTTTGAAGCCTTACTCACTACTCGCTGATCGCCAAGTCTTGCGATTTTAAAGCCTTACTTGCTACTCGCTGATCGCATATTTTTTCAATTTTGAAGCCTTACTCGCGACTCGCTGATCGCATATTCTTTCGATTTTAAAGCCTTACTTGCTACTGGCTAGTCGCATATTTTTCCGATTTTGAAGCCTTACTTGCTACTCGCTGATCGCATATTTTTTCAATTTTGAAGCCTTACTCGCGACTCGCTGATCGCATATTCTTTCGATTTTGAAGCCTTACTCGCTACTCGTTGATCGCCAAATCTTGCGATTTTAAAGCCTTACTTGCTACTCGCTGGTCGCATATTTTTTCAATTTTGAAGCCTTACTCGCGACTCGCTGATCGCATATTATTTCGATTTTAAAGCCTTACTTGCTACTCGCTGATCGCATATTTTTCCGATTTTGAAGCCTTACTCGCGACCCGCTGATCGCATATTCTTTTGATTTTGAAGCCTTACTCGCTACTCGTTTATCGCCAAATCTTGCGATTTTAAAGCCTTTCTTGCTACTCGCTGATCGCATATTTTTTCAATTTTGAAGCCTTACTCGCGACTCGCTGATCGCATATTCTTTCGATTTTGAAGCCTTAGTCGCTACTCGTTGATCGCCAAATCTTGCGATTTTAAAGCCTTACTCGCGACTCGCTGATCGCATAATTCTTTCGATTTTGAAGCCTTACTCGCGACTTGCTGATCGCATATTCTTTCGATTTGGAAGCCTTACTCGCTACTCGTTGATCGCCAAATCTTGCGATTTAAAAGCCTTACTTGCTACTCGCTGGTCTAATATTTTTTTAATTTTGAAGCCTTCTTCGCGACTCGCTGATCGCATATTCTTTCGATTTTAAAGCCTTACTCGCTACTCGCTGATCGCATATTTTTTCGATTTTGAAGCCTTATTCGCGACCTGCTGATCGCATATTCTTTCGATTTGGAAGCCTTACTCGCTACTCGTTGATCGCCAAATCTTGCGATTTAAAAGCCTTACTTGCTACTCGCTGGTCGCATATTTTTTTCAATTTTGAAGCCTTACTCGATCGCATATTCTTTCGATTTTAAAGCCTTACTTGCTACTCGGTGATCGCATATTTTTTCGATTTTGAAGCCTTACTCGCGACCTGCTGATCGCATATTCTTTCGATTTTGAAGCCTTACTCGCTACTCGTTTATCGCCAAATCTTGCGATTTTAAAGCCTTACTTGCTTCTCGCTGATCGCATATTTTTTCAATTTTGAAGCCTTACTCGCGACTCGCTGATCGCATATTCTTTCGATTTTGAAGCCTTACTCGCTATTCGTTGATCGCCAAATCTTGCGATTTTAAAGTCTTACTTGCTACTCGCTGGTCGCATATTTTTTCAAATTTGAAGCATTACTCGCGACTCGTTAATCGCACATTCTTTCGATTTTGAAGCCTTACTCGCTACTCGTTGATCGCTAAATCTTGCGATTTTAAAGCCTTACTTGCTACTCACTGATCGCATATTTTTTCAATTTTGAAGCCTTCTTCGCGACTCGCTGATCAAATATTCTTTCGATTTTGAAGCCTCACTCGCGACTCGCTGATCGCATATTCTTTCGATTTTGAAGCCTTACTCGCTACTCGTTGATCGCTAAATCTTGCGATTTTAAAGCCTTACTTGCTACTCGCTGGTCGCATATTTTTTCAATTTTAAAGCCTTACTCGCGACTCGCTGATCGCATATTCTTTCGATTTTAAAGCCTTACTTGCTACTCGTTGATCGCATATTTTTTCGATTTTGAAGCCTTACTTGCTACTCGCTGATCGCATATTTTTTCAATTTTGAAGCCTTACTCGCGACTCGCTGATCGCATATTCTTTCGATTTTGAAGCCTTACTCGCGACTCACTGATCGCATATTCTTTCGATTTTGAAGCCTTACTCGCTATTCGTTGATCGCCAAATCTTTCGATTTTAAAGCCTTACTTGCTACCCGCTGGTCGCATATTTTTTCAATTTTGAAGCCTTACTCGCGACTCGCTGATCGCATATTATTTCGATTTTAAAGCCTTACTTGCTACTTGCTGATCGCATATTTTTTCGATTTTGAAGCCTTACTCGCGACCCGCTGATCGCATATTCTTTCGATTTTGAAGCCTTACTCGCTACTCGTTTATCGCCAAATCTTGCGATTTTAAAGCCTTACTTGCTACTCGCTGATCGCATATTTTTTCAATTTTGAAGCCTTCTTCGCGACTCGCTGATCGCATATTCTTTAGATTTTGAAGCCTTACTCGCGACTCGCTGATCGCATATTCTTTAAATTTTGAAGCCTTACTCGCTATTCTTTGATCGCCAAATCTTGCGATTTTAAAGCCTTAGTTGCTACTCGCTGATCGCATATTTTTTCGATTTTGAAGCCTTACTCGCGACTCGCTGATCGCATATTCTTTCGATTTTGAAGCCTTACTCACTACTCGCTGATCGCCAAGTCTTGCGATTTTAAAGCCTTACTTGCTACTAGCTGGTCGCATATTTTTTCAATTTTGAATCCTTACTCGCGACTCGCTGATCGCATATTCTTTCGATTTTAAAGCCTTACTTGCTACTCGCTGATCGCATATTTTTTCGATTTTGAAGCCTTACTTGCTACTCGCTGATCGCATATTTTTTCAATTTTGAAGCCTTACTCGCGACTCGCTGATCGCATATTCTTTCGATTTTGAAGCCTTACTCGCTATTCGTTGATCGCCAAATCTTGCGATTTTAAAGTCTTACTTGCTACTCGCTGGTCGCATATTTTTTCAAATTTGAAGCATTACTCGCGACTCGTTGATCGCACATTCTTTCGATTTTGAAGCCTTACTCGCTATTCGTTGATCGCTAAATCTTGCGATTTTAAAGCCTTACTTGCTACTCACTGATCGCATATTTTTTCAATTTTGAAGCCTTCTTCGCGACTCGCTGATCGCATATTCTTTGGATTTTGAAGCCTTACTCGCTGCTCGTTGATCGCCAAATCTTGCGATTTTAGAGCCTTACTTGCTACTCGCTGATCGCATATTTTTTCAATTTTGAAGCCTTACTCGCGACTCGCTGATCGCATATTCTTTAAATTTTGAAGCCTTACTCGCTACTTGTTGATCGCCAAATCTTGCGATTTTAAAGCCTTACTTGCTACTCGCTAATCGCATATTTTTTCGATTTTGAAGCCTTACTTGCTACTCGCTGATCGCATATTTTTTCAATTTTGAAGCCTTACTCGCGACTCGCTGATCGCATATTCTTTCGATTTTGAAGCCTTACTCGCTATTCGTTGATCGCCAAATCTTGCGATTTTAAAGTCTTACTTGCTACTCGCTGGTCGCATATTTTTTCAAATTTGAAGCATTACTCGCGACTCGTTGATCGCACATTCTTTCGATTTTGAAGCCTTACTCGCTATTCGTTGATCGCTAAATCTTGCGATTTTAAAGCCTTACTTGCTACTCACTGATCGCATATTTTTTCAATTTTGAAGCCTTCTTCGCGACTCGCTGATCGCAAATTCTTTGGATTTTGAAGCCTTACTCGCTGCTCGTTGATCGCCAAATCTTGCGATTTTAGAGCCTTACTTGCTACTCGCTGATCGCATATTTTTTCAATTTTGAAGCCTTACTCGCGACTCGCTGATCGCATATTCTTTAAATTTTGAAGCCTTACTCGCTACTTGTTGATCGCCAAATCTTGCGATTTTAAAGCCTTACTTGCTACTCGCTGATCGCATATTTTTTCGATTTTGAAGCATTACTCGCGACTCGCTGATCGCATATTCTTTCGATTTTGAAGCCTTACTCGCTACTCGTTGATAGCCAAATCTTGCGATTTTAAAGCCTTACTTGCTACTCGCTGGTCGCATATTTTTTTAAATTTGAAGCCTTACTCGCGACTCGCTGATCGCATATTCTTTCGATTTTGAAGCCTTACTCGCGACTCGCTGATCGCATATTCTTTCGATTTTGAAGCCTTACTCGCGACTCGCTGATCGCATATTCTTTCGATTTAAAAGCCTTACTTGCTATTCGCTGATCGCATATTCTTTCGATTTTGAAGCCTTACTTGCGACCCGCTAAACGCATATTCTTTCGATTTTGAAGCTTTACTCGCTACTCGTTGATCGCCAAATCTTGCGATTTTAAAGCCTTACTTGCTACTCGCTGGTCGCATATTTTTTCAAATTTGAAGCCTTACTCGCGACTCGCTGATCGCATATTTTTTCAATTTTGAAGCCTTCTTCGCGACTCGCTGATCGCATATTCTTTCGATTTTGAAGCCTGACTCGCGACTCGCTGATCGCATATTCTTTGGATTTTGAAGCCCTACTCGCTACTCGTTGATCGCCAAATCTTGCGATTTTAAAGCCTTACTTGCTTCTCGCTGATCGCGTAATTTTTCAATTTTGAAGCCTTACTCGCGACTCGCTGATCGCATATTCTTTGGATTTTGAAGCCCTACTCGCTATTCTTTGATCGCCAAATCTTGCGATTTTAAAGCCTTAGTTGCTACTCGCTGATCGCATATTTTTTCGATTTTGAAGCCTTACTCGCGACTCGCTGTTCGCATATTCTATCGATTTTGAAGCCTTACTCACTACTCGCTGATCGCCAAGTCTTGCGATTTTAAAGCCTTACTTGCAACTCGCTGGTCGCATATTTTTTCAATTTTGAAGCCTTACTCGCGACTCGCTGATCGCATATTCTTTCGATTTTAAAGCCTTACTTGCTACTCGCTGATCGCATATTTTTCCGATTTTGAAGCCTTACTTGCTACTCGCTGATCGCATATTTTTTCAATTTTGAAGCCTTACTCGCGACTCGCTGATCGCATATTCTTCCGATTTTGAAGTCTTACTCGCGACTCGCTGATCGCATATTCTTTCGATTTTGAAGCCTTACTCGCTACTCGTTGATCGCCAAATCTTGCGATTTTAAAGCCTTACTTGCTACTCGCTGGTCGCATATTTTTTCAATTTTGAAGCCTTACTCGCGACTCGCTGATCGCATATTATTTCGATTTTAAATCCTTACTTGCTACTCGCTGATCGCATATTTTTTCGATTTTGAAGCCTTACTCGCGACCCGCGCTGATAGCATATTCTTTTGATTTTGAAGCCTTACTCGCTACTCGTTTATCGCCAAATCTTGCGATTTTAAAGCCTTACTTGCTACTCGCTGATCGCATATTTTTTCAATTTTGAAGCCTTACTCGCGACTCGCTGATCGCATATTCTTTCGATTTTGAAGCCTTAGTCGCTACTCGTTGATCGCCAAATCTTGCGATTTTAAAGCCTTACTCGCGACTCGCTGATCGCATAATTCTTTCGATTTTGAAGCCTTACTTGCGACTTGCTGATCGCATATTCTTTCGATTTGGAAGCCTTACTCGCTACTCGTTGATCGCCAAATCTTGCGATTTAAAAGCCTTACTTGCTACTCACTGGTCTAATATTTTTTTAATTTTGAAGCCTTCTTCGCGACTCGCTGATCGCAAATTCTTTCGATTTTAAAGCCTTACTTGCTACTCGCTGATCGCATAATTTTTCGATTTTGAAGCCTTACTCGCGACCTGCTGATTGCATATTCTTTCGACTTGGAAGCCTTACTCGCTACTCGTTGATCGCCAAATCTTGCGATTTAAAAGCCTTACTTGCTACTCGCTGGTCGCATATTTTTTCAATTTTGAAGCCTTACTCGATCGCATATTCTTTCGATTTTAAAGCCTTACTTGCTACTCGGTGATCGCATATTTTTTCGATTTTGAAGCCTTACTCGCGACCTGCTGATCGCATATTCTTTCGATTTTGAAGCCTTACTCGCTACTCGTTTATCGCCAAATCTTGCGATTTTAAAGCCTTACTTGCTACTCGCTGATCGCATATTTTATCAATTTTGAAGCCTTACTCGCGACTCGCTGATCGCATATTCTTTCGATTTTGAAGCCTTACTCGCTATTCGTTGATCGCCAAATCTTGCGATTTTAAAGCCTTACTTGCTACTCGCTGGTCGCATATTTTTTCAAATTTGAAGCATTACTCGCGATTCGCTGATCGCACATTCTTTCGATTTTGAAGCCTTACTCGCTACTCGTTGATCGCTTAATCTTGCGATTTTAAAGCCTTACTTGCTACTCACTGATCGCATATTTTTCAATTTTGAAGCCTTCTTCGCGACTCGCTGATCGCATATTCTTTCGATTTTGAAGCCTTACTCGCGACTCGCTGATCGCATATTCCTTGGATTTTGAAGCCTTCCTCGCTGCTCGTTGATCGCCAAATCTTGCGATTTTAAAGCCTTACTTGCTACTCACTGATCGCATATTTTTTCAATTTTGAAGCCTTCTTCGCGACTCGCTGATCGCATATTCTTTCGATTTTGAAGCCTTACTCGCGACTCGCTGATCGCATATTCTTTGGATTTTGAAGCCTTACTCGCTGCTCGTTGATCGCCAAATCTTGCGATTTTAAAGCCTTACTTGCTACTCGCTGATCGCATATTTTTTAAATTTTGAAGCCTTACTCGCGACTCGCTGATCGCATATTCTTTAAATTTTGAAGCCTTACTCGCTACTTGTTGATCGCCAAATCTTGCGATTTTAAAGCCTTACTTGCTACTCGCTGATCGCATATTTTTTCGATTTTGAAGCATTACTCGCGACTCGCTGATCGCATATTCTTTCGATTTTGAAGCCTTACTCGCTACTCGTTGATAGCCAAATCTTGCGATTTTAAAGCCTTACTTGCTACTCGCTGGTCGCATATTTTTTTAAATTTGAAGCCTTACTCGCGACTCGCTGATCGCATATTCTTTCGATTTTGAAGCTTTACTTGCTACTCGTTGATCGCCAAATCTTGTGTTATTAAAGCCTTACTTGCTACTCGCTGATCGCATATTTTTTCAATTTTGGAGCCTTACTCGCGACTCGCTGATCGCATATTCTTTCAAATTTTGAAGCCTTACTCGCTACTCGTTTATCGCCAAATCTTGTGATTTTAAAGCCTTACTCGCGACTCGCTGATCACATATTCTTTCGATTTTGAAGCCTTACTCGCGACTCGCTGATCGCATATTCTTTCGGTTTTGAAGCCTTACTCGCGACTCGCTGATCGCATATTCTTTCGATTTTAAAGCCTTACTTGCTATTCGCTGATCGCATATTCTTTCGATTTTGAAGCCTTACTTGCGACCCGCTGAACGCATATTCTTTCGATTTTGAAGCTTTACTCGCTACTCGTTTATCGCCAAATCTTGCGATTTTAAAGCCTTACTTTCTACTGGCTGATCGCATATTTTTTTCAATTTTGAAGCCTTACTCGCGACTCGCTGATTGCATTTTCTTTCGATTTTGAAGCTTTACTTGCTACTCGTTGATCGCCAAATCTTGCGATTTTAAAGCCTTACTTGCTTCTCGCTGATCGCAAATTTTTTCAATTTTGAAGCCTTCTTCGCGACTCGCTGATCGCATATTCTTTCGATTTTGAAGCCTTACTCGCGACTCGCTGATAGCATATTCTTTGGATTTTGAAGCCTTACTTGCTTCTCTCTGATCGCATATTCTTTCAATTTTAAAGCCTTACTCGCGACTCGCTGATCGCATATTCTTTCGATTTTGAAGCCTTACTCGCGACTCGCTGATCGCATATTCTTTCGATTTTGAAGCCTTACTCGCTACTCGTTGTTCGCCAAATCTTGCGATTTTAAAGCCTTACTTGCTACTCGCTGGTCGCATATTTTTTTCAATTTTGAAGCCTTACTCGCGACTCGCTGATCGCATATTATTTCGATTTTAAAGCCTTACTTGCTACTCGCTGATCGCATATTTTTCCGATTTTGAAGCCTTACTCGCGACCCGCTGATCGCATATTCTTTTGATTTTGAAGCCTTACTCGCTACTCGTTTATCGCCAAATCTTGCGATTTTAAAGCCTTTCTTGCTACTCGCTGATCGCATATTTTTTCAATTTTGAAGCCTTACTCGCGACTCGCTGATCGCATATTCTTTCGATTTTGAAGCCTTAGTCGCTACTCGTTGATCGCCAAATCTTGCGATTTTAAAGCCTTACTCGCGACTCGCTGATCGCATAATTTTTCGATTTTGAAGCCTTACTCGCGACCTGCTGATCGCATATTCTTTCGATTTGGAAGCCTTACTCGCTACTCGTTGATCGCCAAATCTTGCGATTTAAAAGCCTTACTTGCTACTCGCTGGTAGCATATTTTTTCAATTTTGAAGCCTTACTCGATCGCATATTCTTTCGATTTTAAAGCCTTACTTGCTACTCGGTGATCGCATATTTTTTCGATTTTGAAGCCTTACTCGCGACCTGCTGATCGCATATTCTTTCGATTTTGAAGCCTAACTCGCTACTCGTTGATCGCTAAATCTTGCGATTTTAAAGCCTTACTTGCTACTCACTGATCGCATATTTTTTCAATTTTGAAGCCTTCTTCGCGACTCGCTGATCGCATATTCTTTCGATTTTGAAGCCTCACTCGCGACTCGCTGATCGCATATTCTTTCGATTTTGAAGCCTTACTCGCTACTCGTTGATCGCCAAATCTTGCGATTTTAAAGCCTTACTTGCTACTCGCTGGTCGCATATTTTTTCAATTTTAAAGCCTTACTCGCGACTCGCTGATCGCATATTCTTTCGATTTTAAAGCCTTACTTGCTACTCGTTGATCGCATATTTTTTCGATTTTGAAGCCTTACTTGCTACTCGCTGATCGCATATTTTTTCAATTTTGAAGCCTTACTCGCGACTCGCTGATCGCATATTCTTTCGATTTTGAAGCCTTACTCGCGACTTACTGATCGCATATTCTTTCGATTTTGAAGCCTTACTCGCTACTCGTTGATCGCCAAATCTTGCGATTTTAAAGCCTTACTTGCTACTCGCTGGTCGCATATTTTTTCAATTTTGAAGCCTTTTTCGCGACTCGCTGATCGCATATTATTTCGATTTTAAAGCCTTACTTGCTACTCGCTGATCGCATATTTTTTCGATTTTGAAGCCTTACTCGCGACCCGCTGATCGCATATTCTTTGGATTTTGAAGCCCTACTCGCTACTCGTTGATCGCCAAATCTTGCGATTTTAAAGCCTTACTTGCTACTCGCTGATCGCATATTTTTTCGATTTTGAAGCCTTACTCGTGACTCGCTGATCGCATATTCTTTGGATTTTGAAGCCCTACTCGCTACTCGTTGATCGCCAAATCTTGCGATTTTAAAGCCTTACTTGCTACTCGCTGATCGCATATTTTTTCAATTTTGAAGCCTTACTCGCGACTCGCTGATCGCATATTCTTTAAATTTTGAAGCCTTACTCGCTATTCTTTGATCGCCAAATCTTGCGATTTTAAAGCCTTAGTTGCTACTCGCTGGTCGCATATTTTTTCGATTTTGAAGCCTTACTCGCGACTCGCTGATCGCATATTCTTTCGATTTTGAAGCCTTACTCACTACTCGCTGATCGCCAAGTCTTGCGATTTTAAAGCCTTACTTGCTTCTAGCTGGTCGCATATTTTTTCAATTTTGAAGCCTTACTCGCGACTCGCTGATCGCATATTCTTTCGATTTTAAAGCCTTACTCGCGATTCGCTGATCGCATATTCTTTGGATTTTGAAGCCTTACTCGCTGCTCGTTGATCGCCAAATCTTGCGATTTTAAAGCCTTACTTGCTACTCGCTGATCGCATATTTTTTCAATTTTGAAGCCTTACTCGCGACTCGCTGATCGCATATTCTTTAAATTTTGAAGCCTTACTCGCTACTTGTTGATCGCCAAATCTTGCGATTTTAAAGCCTTACTTGCTACTCGCTGATCGCATATTTTTTCGATTTTGAAGCATTACTCGCGACTCGCTGATCGCATATTCTTTCGATTTTGAAGCCTTACTCAATACTCGTTGATCGCCAAATCTTGCGATTTTAAAGCCTTACTTGCTACTCGCTGGTCGCATATTTTTTTAAATTTGAAGCCTTACTCGCGACTCGCTGATCGCATATTCTTTCGATTTTGAAGCTTTACTTGCTACTCGTTGATCGCCAAATCTTGTGATTTTAAAGCCTTACTTGCTACTCGCTGATCGCATATTTTTTCAATTTTGGAGCCTTACTCGCGACTCGCTGATTGCATATTCTTTCAAATTTTGAAGCCTTACTCGCTACTCGCTGATCGCCAAATCTTGCGATTTTAAAGCCTTACTCGCGACTCGCTGATCACATATTCTTTCGATTTTGAAGCCTTACTCGCGACTCGCTGATCGCATATTCTTTCGGTTTTGAAGCCTTACTCGCGACTCGCTGATCGCATATTCTTTCGATTTTAAAGCCTTACTTGCTATTCGCTGATCGCATATTCTTTCGATTTTGAAGCCTTACTTGCGACCCGCTGAACGCATATTCTTTCGATTTTGAAGCTTTACTCGCTACTCGTTTATCGCCAAATCTTGCGATTTTAAAGCCTTACTTGCTACTGGCTGATCGCATATTTTTTCAATTTTGAAGCCTTACTTGCGACTCGCTGATCGCATTTTCTTTCGATTTTGAAGCTTTACTTGCTACTCGTTGATCGCCAAATCTTGCGATTTTAAAGCCTTACTTGCTTCTCGCTGATCGCAAATTTTTTCAATTTTGAAGCCTTCTTCGCGACTCGCTGATCGCATATTCTTTCGATTTTGAAGCCTTACTTGCTATTCGCTGGTCGCATATTTTTTTCAATTTTGAAGCCTTACTCGCGACTCGCTGATAGCATATTATTTCGATTTTAAAGCCTTACTTGCTACTCGCTGATCGCATATTTTTCCGATTTGGAAGCCTTACTCGCGACCCGCTGATCGCATATTCTTTTGATTTTGAAGCCTTACTCGCTACTCGTTTATCGCCAAATCCTGCGATTTTAAAGCCTTTCTTGCTACTCGCTGATCGCATATTTTTTCAATTTTGAAGCCTTACTCGCGACTCGCTGATCGCATGTTCTTTCGATTTTGAAGCCTTAGTCGCTACTCGTTGATCGCCAAATCTTGCGATTTTAAAGCCTTATTTGCTACTCGCTGGTCTAATATTTTTTAAATTTTAAAGCCTTCTTCGCGACTCGCTGATCGCATATTCTTTCGATTTTAAAGCCTTACTTGCTACTCGCTGATCGCATATTTTTTCGATTTTGAAGCCTTACTCGCGACCTGCTGATCGCATATTCTTTCGGTTTGGAAGCCTTACTTGCTACTCGTTGATCGCCAAATCTTGCGATTTAAAAGCCTTACTTGCTACTCGCTGGTAGCATATTTTTTCAATTTTGAAGCCTTACTCGATCGCATATTCTTTTGATTTTAAAGCCTTACTTGCTACTCGGTTATCGCATATTTTTTCGATTTTGAAGCCTTACTCGCGACCTGCTGATCGCATATTCTTTCGATTTTGAAGCCTTACTCGCTACTCGTTGATCGCTAAATCTTGCGATTTTAAAGCCTTACTTGCTACTCACTGATCGCATATTTTTTCAATTTTGAAGCCTTCTTCGCGACTCGCTGATCGCATATTCTTTCGATTTTGAAGCCTCACTCGCGACTCGCTGATCGCATATTCTTTCGATTTTGAAGCCTTACTCGCTACTCGTTGATCGCCAAATCTTGCGATTTTAAAGCCTTAGTTGCTACTCGCTGATCGCATATTTTTTCGATTTTGAAGCCTTACTCGCGACTCGCTGATCGCATATTCTTTCGATTTTGAAGCCTTACTCACTACTCGCTGATCGCCAAGTCTTGCAATTTTAAAGCCTTACTTGCTACTCGCTGGTCGCATATTTTTTCAATTTTAAAGCCTTACTCGCGACTCGCTGATCGCATATTATTTCGATTTTAAAGCCTTAAATGCTACTCGCTGATCGCACATTCTTTCGATTTTGAAGCCTAACTCGCTACTCGTTGATCGCCAAATCTTGCGATTTTAAAGCCTTACTTGCTTCTCGCTGATCGCATATTTTTTTAATTTTGAAGCCTTACTCGCGACTCGCTGATCGCATATTTTTTCGATTTTGAAGCCTTACTCGCTATTCGTTGATCGCCAAATCTTGCGATTTTAAAGTCTTACTTGCTACTCGCTGGTCGCATATTTTTTCAAATTTGAAGCATTACTCGCGACTCGTTGATCATACATTCTTTCGATTTTGAAGCCTTACTCGCTACTCGTTGATCGCTAAATCTTGCGATTTTAAAGCCTTACTTGCTACTCACTGATCGCATATTTTTTCAATTTTGAAGCCTTCTTCGCGACTCGCTGATCGCATATTCTTTCGATTTTGAAGCCTCACTCGCGACTCGCTGATCGCATATTCTTTCGATTTTGAAGCCTTACTCGCTACTCGTTGATCGCCAAATCTTGCGATTTTAAAGCCTTAGTTGCTACTCGCTGGTCGCATATTTTTTCAATTTTAAAGCCTTACACGCGACTCGCTGATCGCATTTTCTTTCGATTTTAAAGCCTTACTTGCCACTCGTTGATCGCATATTTTTTCGATTTTGAAGCCTTACTTGCTACTCGCTGATCGCATATTTTTTCAATTTTTAAGCCTTACTCCCGACTCGCTGATCGCATATTCTTTCGATTTTGAAGCCTTACTCGCGACTCGCTGATCGCATATTCTTTCGATTTTGAAACCTTACTCGCTACTCGTTGATCGCCAAATCTTGCGATTTTAAAGCCTTACTTGCTACTCGCTGGTCGCATATTTTTTCAATTTTGAAGCCTTACTCGCGACTCGCTGATCGCATATTATTTCGATTTTAAAGCCTTACTTGCCACTCGCTGATCGCATATTTTTTCGATTTTGAAGACTTACTCGCGACCCGCTGATCGCATATTCTTTCGATTTTGAAGCCATACTCGCTACTCGTTTATCGCCAAATCTTGCGATTTTAAAGCCTTACTTGCTACTCGCTGATCGCATATTTTTTCAATTTTGAAGCCTTCTTCCCGACTCGCTGATCGCATATTCTTTCGATTTTGAAGCCTTACTCGCGACTCGCTGATCGAATATTCTTTGGATTTTGAAGCCCTACTCGCTACTCGTTGATCGCCAAATCTTGCGATTTTAAAGCCTTACTTGCTACTCGCTGATCGCATATTTTTTCAATTTTGAAGCCTTACTCGCGACTCGCTGATCGCATATTCTTTAAATTTTGAAGCCTTACTCGCTATTCTTTGATCGCCAAATCTTGCGATTTTAAAGCCTTAGTTGCTACTCGCTGATCGCATATTTTTTCGATTTTGAAGCCTTACTCGCGACTCGCTGATCGCATATTCTTTCGATTTTGAAGCCTTACTCACTACTCGCTGATCGCCAAGTCTTGCGATTTTAAAGCCTTACTTGCTACTCGCTGGTCGCATATTTTTTCAATTTTAAAGCCTTACTCGCGACTCGCTGATCGCATATTATTTCGATTTTAAAGCCTTAATTGCTACTCGCTGATCGCATATTTTTTCGATTTTGAAGCCTTACTCGCGACCCGCTGATCGCATATTCTTTCGATTTTGAAGCCTTACTCGCTACTCGTTTATCGCCAAATCTTGCGATTTTAAAGCCTTACTTGCTAATCGCTGATCGCATATTTTTTCAATTTTGAAGCCTTCTTCGCGACTCGCTGATCGCATATTCTTTCGATTTTGAAGCCTTACTCGCGACTCGCTGATCGCATATTCTTTGGATTTTGAAGCCCTACTCGCTACTCGTTGATCGCCAAATCTTGCGATTTTAAAGCCTTACTTGCTACTCGCTGATCGCATATTTTTTCAATTTTGAAGCCTTACTCGCGACTCGCTGATCGCATATTCCTTAAATTTTGAAGCCTTATTCGCTATTCTTTGATCGCCAAATCTTGCGATTTTAAAGCCTTAGTTGCTACTCGCTGATCGCATATTTTTTCGATTTTGAAGCCTTACTCGCGACTCGCTGATCGCATATTCTTTCGATTTTGAAGCCTTACTCACTACTCGCTGATCGCCAAGTCTTGCGATTTTAAAGCCTTACTTGCTACTAGCTGGTCGCATATTTTTTCAATTTTGAAGCCTTACTCGCGACTCGCTGATCGCATATTCTTTCGATTTTAAAGCCTTACTTGCTACTCACTGATCGCATATTTTTTCGATTTTGAAGCCTTACTTGCTACTCGCTGATCGCATATTTTTTCAATTTTGAAGCCTTACTCGCGACTCGCTGATCGCATATTCTTTCGATTTTGAAGCCTTACTCGCTATTCGTTGATCGCCAAATTTTGCGATTTTAAAGTCTTACTTGCTACTCGCTGGTCGCTTATTTTTTCAAATTTGAAGCATTACTCGCGACTCGTTGATCGCACATTCTTTCGATTTTGAAGCCTTACTCGCTACTCGTTGATCGCTAAATCTTGCGATTTTAAAGCCTTACTTGCTACTCACTGATCGCACATTTTTTCAATTTTGAAGCCTTCTTCGCGACTCGCTGATCGCATATTCTTTCGATTTTGAAGCCTTACTCGCGACTTGCTGATCGCATATTCTTTGGATTTTGAAGCCTTACTCGCTATTCGTTGATCGCCAAATCTTGCGATTTTAAAGCCTTACTTGCTACTCGCTGATCGCATATTTTTTCAATTTTGAAGCCTTACTCGCGACTCGCTGATCGCATATTCTTTAAATTTTGAAGCCTTACTCGCTACTTGTTGATCGCCAAATCTTGCGATTTTAAAGCCTTACTTGCTACTCGCTGATCGCATATTTTTTCGATTTTGAAGCATTACTCGCGACTCGCTGATCGCATATTTTTTCGATTTTGAAGCCTTACTCGCTACTCGTTGATCGCCAAATCTTGCGATTTTAAAGCCTTACTTGCTACTCGCTGGTCGCATATTTTTTTAAATTTGAAGCCTTACTCGCGACTCGCTGATCGCATATTCTTTCGATTTTGAAGCTTTACTTGCTACTCGTTGATCGCCAAATCTTGCGATTTTAAAGCCTTATTTGCTACTCGCTGATCGCATATTTTTTCAATTTTGGAGCCTTACTCGCGACTCGCTGATCGCATATTCTTTCAAATTTTGAAGCCTTACTCGCTACTCGTTGATCGCCAAATCTTGCGATTTTAAAGCCTTACTCGCGACTCGCTGATCACATATTCTTTCGATTTTGAAGCCTTACTCGCGACTCGCTGATCGCATATTCTTTCGATTTTGAAGCCTTACTCGCGACTCGCTGACCGCATATTCTTTCGATTTTAAAGCCTTACTTGCTATTCGCTGATCGCATATTCTTTCGATTTTGAAGCCTTACTTGCGACCCGCTGAACGCATTTTCTTTCGATTTTGAAGCTTTACTCGCTACTCGTTGATCGCCAAATCTTGCGATTTTAAAGCCTTATTTGCTACTCGCTGATCGCATATTTTTTCAATTTTGGAGCCTTAATCGCGACTCGCTGATCGCATATTCTTTCAAATTTTGAAGCCTTACTCGCTACTCGTTGATCGCCAAATCTTGCGATTTTAAAGCCTTACTCGCGACTCGCTGATCACATATTCTTTCGATTTTGAAGCCTTACTCGCGACTCGCTGATCGCATATTCTTTCGATTTTGAAGCCTTACTCGCGACTCGCTGATCGCATATTCTTTCGATTTTAAAGCCTTACTTGCTATTCGCTGATCGCATATTCTTTCGATTTTGAAGCCTTACTTGCGACCCGCTGAACGCATATTCTTTCGATTTTGAAGCTTTACTCGCTACTCGTTGATCGCCAAATCTTGCGATTTTAAAGCCTTACTTGCTACTCGCTGGTCGCATATTTTTTCAAATTTGAAGCCTTACTCGCGACTCGCTGATCGCATATTTTTTCAATTTTGAAGCCTTCTTCGCGACTCGCTGATCGCATATTCTTTCGATTTTGAAGCCTGACTCGCGACTCGCTGATCGCATATTCTTTGGATTTTGAAGCCCTACTCGCTACTCGTTGATCGCCAAATCTTGCGATTTTAAAGCCTTACTTGCTACTCGCTGATCGCATAATTTTTCAATTTTGAAGCCTTACTCGCGACTCGCTGATCGCATGTTCTTTAAATTTTGAAGCCTTACTCGCTATTCTTTGATCGCCAAATCTTGCGATTTTAAAGCCTTAGTTGCTACTCGCTGATCGCATATTTTTTCGATTTTGAAGCCTTACTCGCGACTCGCTGTTCGCATATTCTTTCGATTTTGAAGCCTTACTCACTACTCGCTGATCGCCAAGTCTTGCAATTTTAAAGCCTTACTTGCTACTCGCTGGTCGCATATTTTTTCAATTTTGAAGCCTTACTCGCGACTCGCTGATCGCATATTCTTTCGATTTTAAAGCCTTACTTGCTACTCGCTGATCGCATATTTTTTCGATTTTGAAGCCTTACTCGCGACCCGCTGATCGCATATTCTTTCGATTTTGAAGCCTTACTCGCGACTTGCTGATCGCATATTCTTTGGATTTTGAAGCCTTACTCGCTATTCGTTGATCGCCAAATCTTGCGATTTTAAAGCCTTACTTGCTACTCGCTGATCGCATATTTTTTCAATTTTGAAGCCTTACTCGCGACTCGCTGATCGCATATTCTTTAAGTTTTGAAGGCTTACTCGCTACTTGTTGATCGCCAAATCTTGCGATTTTAAAGCCTTACTTGCTACTCGCTGATCGCATATTTTTTCGATTTTGAAGCATTACTCGCGACTCGCTGATCGCATATTCTTTCGATTTTGAAGCCTTACTCGCTACTCGTTGATCGCCAAATCTTGCGATTTTAAAGCCTTACTTGCTACTCGCTGGTCGCATATTTTTTTAAATTTGAAGCCTTACTCGCGACTCGCTGATCGCATATTCTTTCGATTTTGAAGCTTTACTTGCTACTCGTTGATCGCCAAATCTTGCGATTTTAAAGCCTTATTTGCTACTCGCTGATCGCATATTTTTTCAATTTTGGAGCCTTACTCGCGACTCGCTGATCGCATATTCTTTCAAATTTTGAAGCCTTACTCGCTACTCGTTGATCGCCAAATCTTGCGATTTTAAAGCCTTACTCGCGACTCGCTGATCACATATTCTTTCGATTTTGAAGCCTTACTCGCGACTCGCTGATCGCATATTCTTTCGATTTTGAAGCCTTACTTGCTATTCGCTGATCGCATATTCTTTCGATTTTGAAGCCTTACTTGCGACCCGCTGAACGCATATTCTTTCGATTTTGAAGCTTTACTTGCTACTCGTTGATCGCCAAATCTTGCGATTTTAAAGCCTTATTTGCTACTCGCTGATCGCATATTTTTTCAATTTTGGAGCCTTAATCGCGACTCGCTGATCGCATATTCTTTCAAATTTTGAAGCCTTACTCGCTACTCGTTGATCGCCAAATCTTGCGATTTTAAAGCCTTACTCGCGACTCGCTGATCACATATTCTTTCGATTTTGAAGCCAGACTCGCGACTCGCTGATCGCATAGTCTTTCGATTTTGAAGCCTTACTCGCGACTCGCTGATCGCATATTCTTTCGATTTTAAAGCCTTACTTGCTATGCGCTGATCGCATATTCTTTCGATTTTGAAGCCTTACTTGCGACCCGCTGAACGCATATTCTTTCGATTTTGAAGCTTTTTTCGCTACTCGTTGATCGCTAAATCTTGCGATTTTAAAGCCTTACTTGCTACTCGCTGGTCGCATATTTTTTCAAATTTGAAGCCTTACTCGCGACTCGCTGATCGCATATTTTTTCAATTTTGAAGCCTTCTTCGCGACTCGCTGATCGCATATTCTTTCGATTTTGAAGCTAGACTCGTGACTCGCTGATCGCATATTCTTTGGATTTTGAAGCCCTACTCGCTACTCGTTGATCGCCAAATCTAGCGATTTTAAAGCCTTACTTGCTACTCGCTGATCGCATAATTTTTCAATTTTGAAGCCTTACTCGCGACTCGCTGATCGCATATTCTTTAAATTTTTAAGCCTTACTCGCTATTCTTTGATCGCCAAATCTTGCGATTTTAAAGCCTTAGTTGCTACTCGCTGATCGCATATTTTTTCGATTTTGAAGCCTTACTCGCGACTCGCTGTTCGCATATTCTTTCGATTTTGAAGCCTTACTCACTACTCGCTGATCGCCAAGTCTTGCAATTTTAAAGCCTTACTTGCTACTCGCTGGTCGCATATTTTTTCAATTTTGAAGCCTTACTCGCGACTCGCTGATCGCATATTCTTTCGATTTTGAAGCCTTACTTGCGACCCGCTGAACGCATATTCTTTCGATTTTGAAGCTTTACTCGCTACTCGTTGATCGCCAAATCTTGCGATTTTAAAGCCTTACTTGCTACTCGCTGGTCGCATATTTTTTCAAATTTGAAGCCTTACTCGCGACTCGCTGATCGCATATTTTTTCAATTTTGAAGCCTTCTTCGCGACTCGCTGATCGCATATTCTTTCGATTTTGAAGCTAGACTCGTGACTCGCTGATCGCATATTCTTTGGATTTTGAAGCCCTACTCGCTACTCGTTGATCGCCAAATCTAGCGATTTTAAAGCCTTACTTGCTACTCGCTGGTCGCATATTTTTTCAAATTTGAAGCATTACTCGCGACTCGTTGATCGCACATTCTTTCGATTTTGAAGCCTTACTCGCTACTCGTTAATCGCTAAATCTTGCGATTTTAAAGCCTTACTTGCTACTCACTGATCGCATATTTTTTCAATTTTGAAGCCTTCTTCGCGACTCAGTGATCGCATATTCTTTCGATTTTGAAGCCTCACTCGCGACTCGCTGATCGCATATTCTTTCGATTTTGAAGCCTTACTCGCTACTCGTTGATCGCCAAATCTTGCGATTTTAAAGCCTTACTTGCTACTCGCTGGTCGCATATTTTTTCAATTTTAAAGCCTTACTCGCGACTCGCTGATCGCATATTCTTTCGATTTTAAAGCCTTACTTGCTACTCGTTGATCGCATATTTTTTCGATTTTGAAGCCTTACTTGCTACTCGCTGATCGCATATTTTTTCAATTTTGAAGCCTTACTCGCGACTCGCTAATCGCATATTCTTTCGATTTTGAAGCCTTACTCGCGACTCGCTGATCGCATATTCTTTCGATTTTGAAGCCTTACTCGCTACTCGTTGATCGCCAAATCTTGCGATTTTAAAGCCTTACTTGCTACTCGTTGATCGCTAAATCTTGCGATTTTAAAGCCTTACTTGCTACTCGCTGGTCGCATATTTTTTCAAATTTGAAGCCTTACTCGCGACTCGCTGATCGCATATTTTTTCAATTTTGAAGCCTTCTTCGCGACTCGCTGATCGCATATTCTTTCGATTTTGAAGCTAGACTCGTGACTCGCTGATCGCATATTCTTTGGATTTTGAAGCCCTACTCGCTACTCGTTGATCGCCAAATCTAGCGATTTTAAAGCCTTACTTGCTACTCGCTGATCGCATAATTTTTCAATTTTGAAGCCTTACTAGCGACTCGCTGATCGCATATTCTTTAAATTTTTAAGCCTTACTCGCTATTCTTTGATCGCCAAATCTTGCGATTTTAAAGCCTTAGTTGCTACTCGCTGATCGCATATTTTTTCGATTTTGAAGCCTTACTCGCGACTCGCTGTTCGCATATTCTTTCGATTTTGAAGCCTTACTCACTACTCGCTGATCGCCAAGTCTTGCAATTTTAAAGCCTTACTTGCTACTCGCTGGTCGCATATTTTTTCAATTTTGAAGCCTTACTCGCGACTCGCTGATCGCATATTCTTTCGATTTTGAAGCCTTACTTGCGACCCGCTGAACGCATATTCTTTCGATTTTGAAGCTTTACTCGCTACTCGTTGATCGCCAAATCTTGCGATTTTAAAGCCTTACTTGCTACTCGCTGGTCGCATATTTTTTCAAATTTGAAGCCTTACTCGCGACTCGCTGATCGCATATTTTTTCAATTTTGAAGCCTTCTTCGCGACTCGCTGATCGCATATTCTTTCGATTTTGAAGCTAGACTCGTGACTCGCTGATCGCATATTCTTTGGATTTTGAAGCCCTACTCGCTACTCGTTGATCGCCAAATCTAGCGATTTTAAAGCCTTACTTGCTACTCGCTGGTCGCATATTTTTTCAAATTTGAAGCATTACTCGCGACTCGTTGATCGCACATTCTTTCGATTTTGAAGCCTTACTCGCTACTCGTTAATCGCTAAATCTTGCGATTTTAAAGCCTTACTTGCTACTCACTGATCGCATATTTTTTCAATTTTGAAGCCTTCTTCGCGACTCAGTGATCGCATATTCTTTCGATTTTGAAGCCTCACTCGCGACTCGCTGATCGCATATTCTTTCGATTTTGAAGCCTTACTCGCTACTCGTTGATCGCCAAATCTTGCGATTTTAAAGCCTTACTTGCTACTCGCTGGTCGCATATTTTTTCAATTTTAAAGCCTTACTCGCGACTCGCTGATCGCATATTCTTTCGATTTTAAAGCCTTACTTGCTACTCGTTGATCGCATATTTTTTCGATTTTGAAGCCTTACTTGCTACTCGCTGATCGCATATTTTTTCAATTTTGAAGCCTTACTCGCGACTCGCTGATCGCATATTCTTTCGATTTTGAAGCCTTACTCGCGACTCGCTGATCGCATATTCTTTCGATTTTGAAGCCTTACTCGCTACTCGTTGATCGCCAAATCTTGCGATTTTAAAGCCTTACTTGCTACTCGCTGGTCGCATATTTTTTCAATTTTGAAGCCTTACTCGCGACTCGCTGATCGCATATTATTTCGATTTTAAAGCCTTACTTGCTACTCGCTGATCGCATATTTTTTCGATTTTGAAGCCTTACTCGCGACCCGTTGATCGCATATTCTTTCGATTTTGAAGCCTTACTCGCTACTCGTTTATCGCCAAATCTTGCGATTTTAAAGCCTTACTTGCTACTCGCTGATCGCAAATTTTTCAATTTTGAAGCCTTCTTCCCGACTCGCTGATCGCATATTCTTTCGATTTTGAAGCCTTACTCGCGACTCGCTGATCGAATATTCTTTGGATTTTGAAGCCCTACTCGCTACTCGTTGATCGCCAAATCTTGCGATTTTAAAGCCTTACTTGCTACTCGCTGATCGCATATTTTTTCGATTTTGAAGCCTTACTCGCGACTCGCTGATCGCATATTCTTTAAATTTTGAAGCCTTACTCGCTATTCTTTGATCGCCAAATCTTGCGATTTTAAAGCCTTAGTTGCTACTCGCTGATCGCATATTTTTTCGATTTTGAAGCCTTACTCGCGACTCGCTGATCGCATATTCTTTCGATTTTGAAGCCTTACTCACTACTCGCTGATCGCCAAGTCTTGCGATTTTAAAGCCTTACTTGCTACTCGCTGGTCGCATATTTTTTCAATTTTAAAGCCTTACTCGCGACTCGCTGATCGCATATTATTTCGATTTTAAAGCCTTAATTGCTACTCGCTGATCGCATATTTTTTCGATTTTGAAGCCTTACTCGCGACCCGCTGATCGCATATTCTTTCGATTTTGAAGCCTTACTCGCGACTTGCTGATCGCATATTCTTTGGATTTTGAAGCCTTACTCGCTATTCGTTGATCGCCAAATCTTGCGATTTTAAAGCCTTACTTGCTACTCGCTGATCGCATATTTTTTCAATTTTGAAGCCTTACTCGCGACTCGCTGATCGCATATTCTTTAAATTTTGAAGCCTTACTCGCTACTTGTTGATCGCCAAATCTTGCGATTTTAAAGCCTTACTTGCTACTCGCTGATCGCATATTTTTTCGATTTTGAAGCATTACTCGCGACTCGCTGATCGCATATTCTTTCGATTTTGAAGCCTTACTCGCTACTCGTTGATCGCCAAATCTTGCGATTTTAAAGCCTTACTTGCTACTCGCTGGTCGCATATTTTTTTAAATTTGAAGCCTTACTCGCGACTCGCTGATCGCATATTCTTTCGATTTTGAAGCTTTACTTGCTACTCGTTGATCGCCAAATCTTGCGATTTTAAAGCCTTATTTGCTACTCGCTGATCGCATATTTTTTCAATTTTGGAGCCTTACTCGCGACTCGCTGATCGCCTATTCTTTAAAATTTTGAAGCCTTACTCGCTACTCGTTGATCGCCAAATCTTGCGATTTTAAAGCCTTACTCGCGACTCGCTGATCACATATTCTTTCGATTTTGAAGCCTTACTCGCGACTCGCTGATCGCATATTCTTTCGATTTTGAAGCCTTACTTGCTATTCGCTGATCGCATATTCTTTCGATTTTGAAGCCTTACTTGCGACCCGCTGAACGCATATTCTTTCGATTTTGAAGCTTTACTCGCTACTCGTTGATCGCCAAATCTTGCGATTTTAAAGCCTTATTTGCTACTCGCTGATCGCATATTTTTTCAATTTTGGAGCCTTAATCGCGACTCGCTGATCGCATATTCTTTCAAATTTTGAAGCCTTACTCGCTACTCGTTGATCGCCAAATCTTGCGATTTTAAAGCCTTACTCGCGACTCGCTGATCACATATTCTTTCGATTTTGAAGCCAGACTCGCGACTCGCTGATCGCATAGTCTTTCGATTTTGAAGCCTTACTCGCGACTCGCTGATCGCATATTCTTTCGATTTTAAAGCCTTACTTGCTATTCGCTGATCGCATATTCTTTCGATTTTGAAGCCTTACTTGCGACCCGCTGAACGCATATTCTTTCGATTTTGAAGCTTTACTCGCTACTCGTTGATCGCCAAATCTTGCGATTTTAAAGCCTTACTTGCTACTCGCTGGTCGCATATTTTTTCAAATTTGAAGCCTTACTCGCGACTCGCTGATCGCATATTTTTTCAATTTTGAAGCCTTCTTCGCGACTCGCTGATCGCATATTCTTTCGATTTTGAAGCTAGACTCGTGACTCGCTGATCGCATATTCTTTGGATTTTGAAGCCCTACTCGCTACTCGTTGATCGCCAAATCTAGCGATTTTAAAGCCTTACTTGCTACTCGCTGGTCGCATATTTTTTCAAATTTGAAGCATTACTCGCGACTCGTTGATCGCACATTCTTTCGATTTTGAAGCCTTACTCGCTACTCGTTAATCGCTAAATCTTGCGATTTTAAAGCCTTACTTGCTACTCACTGATCGCATATTTTTTCAATTTTGAAGCCTTCTTCGCGACTCAGTGATCGCATATTCTTTCGATTTTGAAGCCTCACTCGCGACTCGCTGATCGCATATTCTTTCGATTTTGAAGCCTTACTCGCTACTCGTTGATCGCCAAATCTTGCGATTTTAAAGCCTTACTTGCTACTCGCTGGTCGCATATTTTTTCAATTTTAAAGCCTTACTCGCGACTCGCTGATCGCATATTCTTTCGATTTTAAAGCCTTACTTGCTACTCGTTGATCGCATATTTTTTCGATTTTGAAGCCTTACTTGCTACTCGCTGATCGCATATTTTTTCAATTTTGAAGCCTTACTCGCGACTCGCTGATCGCATATTCTTTCGATTTTGAAGCCTTACTCGCGACTCGCTGATCGCATATTCTTTCGATTTTGAAGCCTTACTCGCTACTCGTTGATCGCCAAATCTTGCGATTTTAAAGCCTTACTTGCTACTCGCTGGTCGCATATTTTTTCAATTTTGAAGCCTTACTTGCTACTCGCTGATCGCATATTTTTTCGATTTTGAAGCCTTACTCGCGACCCGCTGATCGCATATTCTTTTGATTTTGAAGCCTTACTCGCTACTCGTTTATCGCCAAATCTTGCGATTTTAAAGCCTTACTCGCGACTCGCTGATCGCATAATTCTTTCGATTTTGAAGCCTTACTCGCGACTTGCTGATCGCATATTCTTTCGATTTGGAAGCCTTACTCGCTACTCGTTGATCGCCAAATCTTGCGATTTAAAAGCCTTACTTGCTTCTCGCTGGTCTAATATTTTTTTAATTTTGAAGCCTTCTTCGCGACTCGCTGATCGCATATTCTTTCGATTTTAAAGCCTTACTTGCTACTCGCTGATCGCATATTTTTTCAATTTTGAAGCCTTACTCGCGACTCGCTGATCGCATATTCTTTCGATTTTGAAGCCTTACTCGCTATTTGTTGATCGCCAAATCTTGCGATTTTAAAGCCTTACTTGCTACTCGGTGATCGCATATTTTTTCAAATTTGAAGCATTACTCGCGACTCGCTGATCGCACATTCTTTCGATTTTGAAGCCTTACTCGCTACTCGTTGATCGCCAAATCTTGCGATTTTAAAGCCTTACTTGCTTCTCGCTGATCGCATATTTTTTCAATTTTGAAGCCTTACTCGCGACTCGCTGATCGCATATTCTTTCGATTTTGAAGCCTTACTCGCTATTCGTTGATCGCCAAATCTTGCGATTTTAAAGTCTTACTTGCTACTCGCTGGTCGCATATTTTTTCAATTTTGAAGCCTTACTCGCGACTCGTTGATCGCACATTCTTTCGATTTTGAAGCCTTACTCGCTACTCGTTGATCGCTAAATCTTGCGATTTTAAAGCCTTACTTGCTACTCACTGATCGCATATTTTTTCAATTTTGAAGCCTTCTTCGCGACTCGCTGATCGCATATTCTTTCGATTTGAAGCCTCACTCGCGACTCGCTGATCGCATATTCTTTCGATTTTGAAGCCTTACTCGCTACTCGTTGATCGCCAAATCTTGCGATTTTAAAGCCTTACTTGCTACTCGCTGGTCGCATATTTTTTCAAATTTAAAGCCTTTCTCGCGACTCGCTGATCGCATATTCTTTCGATTTTAAAGCCTTACTTGCTACTCGCTGGTCGCATATTTTTTCAATTTTGAAGCCGTACTCGCGACTCGCTGATCGCATATTATTTCGATTTTAAAGCCTTACTTGCTACTCGCTGATAGCATATTTTTTCGATTTTGAAGCCTTACTCGCGACCCGCTGATCGCATATTCTTTTGATTTTGAAGCCTTACTCGCTACTCGTTTATCGCCAAATCTTGCGATTTTAAAGCCTTACTTGCTACTCGCTGATCGCATATTTTTTCAATTTTGAAGCCTTACTCGCGACTCGCTGATCGCATATTCTTTCGATTTTGAAGCCTTAGTCGCTACTCGTTGATCGCCAAATCTTGCGATTTTAAAGCCTTACTCGCGACTCGCTGATCGCATAATTCTTTCGATTTTGAAGCCTTACTCGCGACTTGCTGATCGCATATTCTTTCGATTTGGAAGCCTTACTCGCTACTCGTTGATCGCCAAATCTTGCGATTTAAAAGCCTTACTTGCTACTCGCTGGTCTAAAATTTTTTTAATTTTGAAGCCTTCTTCGCGACTCGCTGATCGCATATTCTTTCGATTTTAAAGCCTTACTTGCTACTCGCTGATCGCATATTTTTTCAATTTTGAAGCCTTACTCGCGACTCGCTGATCGCATATTCTTTCGATTTTGAAGCCTTACTCGCTATTTGTTGATCGCCAAATCTTGCGATTTTAAAGCCTTACTTGCTACTCGGTGATCGCATATTTTTTCAAATTTGAAGCATTACTCGCGACTCGCTGATCGCACATTCTTTCGATTTTGAAGCCTTACTCGCTACTCGTTGATCGCCAAATCTTGCGATTTTAAAGCCTTACTTGCTTCTCGCTGATCGCATATTTTTTCAATTTTGAAGCCTTACTCGCGACTCGCTGATCGCATATTCTTTCGATTTTGAAGCCTTACTCGCTATTCGTTGATCGCCAAATCTTGCGATTTTAAAGTCTTACTTGCTACTCGCTGGTCGCATATTTTTTCAAATTTGAAGCATTACTCGCGACTCGTTGATCGCACATTCTTTCGATTTTGAAGCCTTACTCGCTACTCGTTGATCGCTAAATCTTGCGATTTTAAAGCCTTACTTGCTACTCACTGATCGCATATTTTTTCAATTTTGAAGCCTTCTTCGCGACTCGCTGATCGCATATTCTTTCGATTTGAAGCCTTACTCGCGACTCGCTGATCGCATATTCTTTTGATTTTGAAGCCTTACTCGCTACTCGTTGATCGCCAAATCTTGCGATTTTAAAGCCTTACTTGCTACTCGCTGGTCGCATATTTTTTCAATTTTGAAGCCTACTCGCGACTCGCTGGTCGCATATTATTTCGATTTTAAAGCCTTACTTGCTACTCGCTGATCGCATATTTTTTCGATTTTGAAGCCTTACTCGCGACCCGCTGATCGCATATTCTTTTGATTTTGAAGCCTTACTCGCTACTCGTTTATCGCCAAATCTTGCGATTTTAAAGCCTTACTCGCGACTCGCTGATCGCATATTCTTTCGATTTTGAAGCCTTACTCGCTACTCGTTGATCGCCAAATCTTGCGATTTTAAAGCCTTTTTTGCTACTCGCTGGTCGCATATTTTTTCAATTTTAAAGCCTCACTCGCGACTCGCTGATCGCATATTCTTTCGATTTTAAAGCCTTACTTGCTACTCGTTGATCGCATATTTTTTCGATTTTGAAGCCTTACTTGCTACTCGCTGATCGCATATTTTTTCAATTTTGAAGCCTTACTCGCGACTCGCTGATCGCATATTCTTTCGATTTTGAAGCCTTACTCGCGACTCGCTGATCGCATATTCTTTCGATTTTGAAGCCTTACTCGCTACTCGTTGATCGCCAAATCTTGCGATTTTAAAGCCTTACTTGCTACTCGCTGGTCGCATATTTTTTCAATTTTGAAGCCTTACTCGCGACTCGCTGATCGCATATTATTTCGATTTTAAAGCCTTACTTGCTACTCGCTGATCGCATATTTTTTCGATTTTGAAGCCTTACTCGCGACCCGCTGATCGCATATTCTTTCGATTTTGAAGCCTAAATCGCTACTCGTTTATCGCCAAATCTTGCGATTTTAAAGCCTTACTTGCTACTCGCTGATCGCATATTTTTTCAATTTTGAAGCCTTCTTCCCGACTCGCTGATCGCATATTGTTTCGATTTTGAAGCCTTACTCGCGACTCGCTGATCGAATATTCTTTGGATTTTAAAGCCCTACTCGCTACTCGTTGATCGCCAAATCTTGCAATTTTAAAGCCTTACTTGCTTCTCGCTGATCGCATATTTTTTCGATTTTGAAGCCTTACTCGCGACTCGCTGATCGCATATTCTTTAAATTTTGAAGCCTTACTCGCTATTCTTTGATCGCCAAATCTTGCGATTTTAAAGCCTTAGTTGCTACTCGATGGTCGCATATTTTTTCGATTTTGAAGCCTTACTCGCGACTCGCTGATCGCATATTCTTTCGATTTTGAAGCCTTACTCACTACTCGCTGAACGCCAAGTCTTGCGATTTTAAAGCCTTACTTGCTACTCGCTGGTTGCATATTTTTTCAATTTTAAAGCCTTACTCGCGACTCGCTGATCGCATATTATTTCGATTTTAAAGCCTTAATTGCTACTCGCTGATCGCATATTTTTTCGATTTTGAAGCCTTACTCGCGACCCGCTGATCGCATATTTTTTCAATTTTGAAGCCTTCTTCGCGACTCGCTGATCGCATATTCTTTCGATTTTGAAGCCTTACTCGCGACTCGCTGATCGCATATTCATTGGATTTTGAAGCCCTACTCGCTACTCGTTGATCGCCAAATCTTGCGATTTTAAAGCCTTACTTGCTACTCGCTGATCGCATATTTTTTCAATTTTGAAGCCTTACTCGCGACTCGCTGATCGCATATTCTTTCGATTTTGAAGCCTTACTCGCTACTCGTTGATCGCCAAATCTTGCGATTTTAAAGCCTTACTTGCTACTCGCTGATCGCATATTTTTTCGATTTTGAAGCCTTACTCGCGACTCGCTGATCGCATATTCTTTCGATTTTGTAGCCTTACTCACTACTCGCTGATCGCCAAGTCTTGCGATTTTAAAGCCTTACTTGCTACTAGCTGGTCGCATATTTTTTCAATTTTGAAGCCTTACTCGCGACTCGCTGATCGCATATTCTTTCGATTTTAAAGCCTTACTTGCTACTCGCTGATCGCATATTTTTTCGATTTTGAAGCCTTACTTGCTACTCGCTGATCGCATATTTTTTCAATTTTGAGGCCTTACTCGCGACTCGCTGATCGCATATTCTTTCGATTTTGAAGCCTTACTCGCTATTCGTTGATCGCCAAATCTTGCGATTTTAAAGTCTTACTTGCTACTCGCTGGTCGCATATTTTTTCAAATTTGAAGCATTACTCGCGACTCGTTGATCGCACATTCTTTCGATTTTGAAGCCTTACTCGCTACTCGTTGATCGCAAAATCTTGCGATTTTAAAGCCTTACTTGCTACTCACTGATCGCACATTTTTTCAATTTTGAAGCCTTCTTCGCGACTCGCTGATCGCATATTCTTTGGATTTTGAAGCCTTACTCGCGACTTGCTGATCGCAAATTCTTTGGATTTTGAAGCCTTACTCGCTATTCGTTGATCGCCAAATCTTGCGATTTTAAAGCCTTACTTGCTACTCGCTGATCGCATATTTTTTCAATTTTGAAGCCTTACTCGCGACTCGCTGATCGCATATTCTTTAAATTTTGAAGCCTTACTCGCTACTTGTTGATCGCCAAATCTTGCGATTTTAAAGCCTTACTTGCTACTCGCTGATCGCATATTTTTTCGATTTTGAAGCATTACTCGCGACTCGCTGATCGCATATTATTTCGATTTTGAAGCCTTACTTGCTACTCGTTGATCGCCAAATCTTGCGATTTTAAAGCCTTACTTGCTACTCGCTGGTCGCATATTTTTTTAAATTTGAAGCCTTACTCGCGACTCGCTGATCGCATATTCTTTCGATTTTGAAGCTTTACTTGCTACTCGTTGATCGCCAAATCTTGCGATTTTAAAGCCTTATTTGCTACTCGCTGATCGCATATTTTTTCAATTTTGGAGCCTTACTCGCGACTCGCTGATCGCATATTCTTTCAAATTTTGAAGCCTTACTCGCTACTCGTTGATCGCCAAATCTTGCGATTTTAAAGCCTTACTCGCGACTCGCTGATCACATATTCTTTCGATTTTGAAGCCTTACTCGCGACTCGCTGATCGCATATTTTTTTCGATTTTGAAGCCTTACTCGCGACTCGCTGATCGCATATTCTTTCGATTTTAAAGCCTTACTTGCTATTCGCTGATCGCATATTCTTTCGATTTTGAAGCCTTACTTGCGACCCGCTGAACGCATATTCTTTCGATTTTGAAGCTTTACTCGCGACTCGCTGATCGCAAATTCTTTAAATTTTGAAGCCTTACTCGCTATTCTTTGATCGCCAAATCTTGCGATTTTAAAGCCTTAGTTGCTACTCGCTGATCGCATATTTTTTCGATTTTGAAGCCTTACTCGCGACTCGCTGATCGCATATTCTTTCGATTTTGAAGCCTTACTCACTACTCGCTGAACGCCAAGTCTTGCGATTTTAAAGCCTTACTTGCTACTCGCTGGTTGCATATTTTTTCAATTTTAAAGCCTTACTCGCGACTCGCTGATCGCATATTATTTCGATTTTAAAGCCTTAATTGCTACTCGCTGATCGCATATTTTTTCGATTTTGAAGCCTTACTCGCGACCCGCTGATCGCATATTCTTTCGATTTTGAAGCCTTACTCGCTACTCGTTTATCGCCAAATCTTGCGATTTTAAAGCCTTACTTGCTAATCGCTGATCGCATATTTTTTCAATTTTGAAGCCTTCTTCGCGACTCGCTGATCGCATATTCTTTCGATTTTGAAGCCTTACTCGCGACTCGCTGATCGCATATTCTTTGGATTTTGAAGCCCTACTCGCTACTCGTTGATCGCCAAATCTTGCGATTTTAAAGCCTTACTTGCTACTCGCTGATCGCATATTTTTTCAATTTTGAAGCCTTACTCGCGACTCGCTGATCGCATATTCTTTAAATTTTGAAGCCTTACTCGCTATTCTTTGATCGCCAAATCTTGCGATTTTAAAGCCTTAGTTGCTACTCGCTGATCGCATATTTTTTCGATTTTGAAGCCTTACTCGCGACTCGCTGATCGCATATTCTTTCGATTTTGAAGCCTTACTCACTACTCGCTGATCGCCAAGTCTTGCGATTTTAAAGCCTTACTTGCTACTAGCTGGTCGCATATTTTTTCAATTTTGAAGCCTTACTCGCGACTCGCTGATCGCATATTCTTTCGATTTTAAAGCCTTACTTGCTACTCGCTGATCGCATATTTTTTCGATTTTGAAGCCTTACTTGCTACTCGCTGATCGCATATTTTTTCAATTTTGAGGCCTTACTCGCGACTCGCTGATCGCATATTCTTTCGATTTTGAAGCCTTACTCGCTATTCGTTGATCGCCAAATCTTGCGATTTTAAAGTCTTACTTGCTACTCGCTGGTCGCATATTTTTTCAAATTTGAAGCATTACTCGCGACTCGTTGATCGCACATTCTTTCGATTTTGAAGCCTTACTCGCTACTCGTTGATCGCAAAATCTTGCGATTTTAAAGCCTTACTTGCTACTCACTGATCGCACATTTTTTCAATTTTGAAGCCTTCTTCGCGACTCGCTGATCGCATATTCTTTCGATTTTGAAGCCTTACTCGCGACTTGCTGATCGCATATTCTTTGGATTTTGAAGCCTTACTCGCTATTCGTTGATCGCCAAATCTTGCGATTTTAAAGCCTTACTTGCTACTCGCTGATCGCATATTTTTTCAATTTTGAAGCCTTACTCGCGACTCGCTGATCGCATATTCTTTAAATTTTGAAGCCTTACTCGCTACTTGTTGATCGCCAAATCTTGCGATTTTAAAGCCTTACTTGCTACTCGCTGATCGCATATTTTTTCGATTTTGAAGCATTACTCGCGACTCGCTGATCGCATATTATTTCGATTTTGAAGCCTTACTTGCTACTCGTTGATCGCCAAATCTTGCGATTTTAAAGCCTTACTTGCTACTCGCTGGTCGCATATTTTTTTAAATTTGAAGCCTTACTCGCGACTCGCTGATCGCATATTCTTTCGATTTTGAAGCTTTACTTGCTACTCGTTGATCGCCAAATCTTGCGATTTTAAAGCCCTATTTGCTACTCGCTGATCGCATATTTTTTCAATTTTGGAGCCTTACTCGCGACTCGCTGATCGCATATTCTTTCAAATTTTGAAGCCTTACTCGCTACTCGTTGATCGCCAAATCTTGCGATTTTAAAGCCTTACTCGCGACTCGCTGATCACATATTCTTTCGATTTTGAAGCCTTACTCGCGACTCGCTGATCGCATATTCTTTCGATTTTGAAGCCTTACTTGCGACCCGCTGAACGCATATTCTTTCGATTTTGAAGCTTTACTCGCTACTCGTTGATCGCCAAATCTTGCGATTTTAAAGCCTTATTTGCTACTCGCTGATCGCATACGTTTTCAATTTTGGAGCCTTAATCGCGACTCGCTGATCGCATATTCTTTCAAATTTTGAAGCCTTACTCGCTACTCGTTGATCGCCAAATCTTGCGATTTCAAAGCCTTACTCGCGACTCGCTGATCACATATTCTTTCGATTTTGAAACCTTACTCGCGACTCGCTGATCGCATATTCTTTCGATTTTGAAGCCTTACTCGCGACTCGCTGATCGCATATTCTTTCGATTTTAAAGCCTTACTTGCTATTCGCTGATCGCATATTCTTTCGATTTTGAAGCCTTACTTGCGACCCGCTGAACACATATTCTTTCGATTTTGAAGCTTTACTCGCTACTCGTTGATCGCCAAATCTTGCGATTTTAAAGCCTTACTTGCTACTCGCTGGTCGCATATTTTTTCAAATTTGAAGCCTTACTCGCGACTCGCTGATCGCATATTTTTTCAATTTTGAAGCCTTCTTCGCGACTCGCTGATCGCATATTCTTTCGATTTTGAAGCCTGACTCGCGACTCGCTGATCGCATATTCTTTGGATTTTGAAGCCCTACTCGCTACTCGTTGATCGCCAAATCTTGCGATTTTAAAGCCTTACTTGCTACTCGCTGATCGCATAATTTTTCAATTTTGAAGCCTTACTCGCAACTCGCTGATCGCATATTCTTTAAATTTTGAAGCCTTACTCGCTATTCTTTGATCGCCAAATCTTGCGATTTTAAAGCCTTAGTTGCTACTCGCTGATCGCATATTTTTTCGATTTTGAAGCCTTACTCGCGACTCGCTGTTCGCATATTCTTTCGATTTTGAAGCCTTACTCACTACTCGCTGATCGCCAAGTCTTGCGATTTTAAAGCCTTACTTGCTACTCGCTGGTCGCATATTTTTTCAATTTTGAAGCCTTACTCGCGACTCGCTGATCGCATATTCTTTCAATTTTGAAGCCTTACTCGATCGCATATTCTTTCGATTTTAAAGCCTTACTTGCTACTCGGTGATCGCATATTTTTTCGATTTTGAAGCCTTACTCGCGACCTGCTGATCGCATATTCTTTCGATTTTGAAGCCTTACTCGCTACTCGTTGATCGCCAAATCTTGCGATTTTAAAGCCTTACTTGCTACTCGCTGGTCGCATATTTTTTCAATTTTGAAGCCGTACTCGCGACTCGCTGATCGCATATTATTTCGATTTTAAAGCCTTACTTGCTACTCGCTGATCGCATATTTTTTCGATTTTGAAGCCTTACTCGCGACCCGCTGATCGCATATTCTTTTGATTTTGAAGCCTTACTCGCTACTCGTTTATCGCCAAATCTTGCGATTTTAAAGCCTTACTTGCTACTCGCTGATCGCATATTTTTTCAATTTTGAAGCCTTTCTCGCGACTCGCTGATCGCATATTCTTTCGATTTTGAAGCCTTAGTCGCTACTCGTTGATCGCCAAATCTTGCGATTTTAAAGCCTTACTCGCGACTCGCTGATCGCATAATTCTTTCGATTTTGAAGCCTTACTCGCGACTTGCTGATCGCATATTCTTTCGATTTGGAAGCCTTCTTCGCTACTCGTTGATCGCCAAATCTTGCGATTTAAAAGCCTTACTTGCTACTCGCTGGTCTAATATTTTTTAATTTTGAAGCCTTCTTCGCGACTCGCTGATCGCATATTCTTTCGATTTTAAAGCCTTACTCGCGACTCGCTGATCGCATATTTTTTCGATTTTGAAGCCTTACTCGCGACCTGCTGATCGCATATTCTTTCGATTTGGAAGCCTTACTCGCTACTCGTTGATCGCCAAATCTTGCGATTTAAAAGCCTTACTTGCTACTAGCTGGTCGCATATTTTTTCAATTTTGAAGCCTTACTCGATCGCATATTCTTTCGATTTTAAAGCCTTACTTGCTACTCGGTGATCGCATATTTTTTCGATTTTGAAGCCTTACTCGCGACCTGCTGATCGCATATTCTTTCGATTTTGAAGCCTTACTCGCTACTCGTTTATCGCCAAATCTTGCGATTTTAAAGCCTTACTTGCTACTGGCTGATCGCATATTTTTTCAATTTTGAAGCCTTACTCGCGACTCGCTGATCGCAGTTTCTTTCGATTTTGAAGCTTTACTTGCTACTCGTTGATCGCCAAATCTTGCGATTTTAAAGCCTTACTTGCTACTCGCTGGTCGCATATTTTTTCAAATTTGAAGCATTACTCGCGACTCGCTGATCGCATATTTTTTCAATTTTGGAGCCTTACTCGCGACTCGCTGATCGCATATTCTTTCAAATTTTTAAGCCTTACTCGCTACTCGTTGATCGCCAAATCTTGCGATTTTAAAGCCTTACTCGCGACTCGCTGATCACATATTCTTTCGATTTTGAAGCCTTACTCGCGACTCGCTGATCGCATATTCTTTCGATTTTGAAGCCTTACTTGCTACTCGCTGATCGCATATTTTTTCAATTTTGAAGCCTTACTCGCGACTCGCTGATCGCATATTCTTTCGATTTTGAAGCCTTACTCGCGACTCGCTGATCGCATATTCTTTCGATTTTGAAGCCTTACTCGCTACTCGTTGATCGCCAAAATCTTGCGATTTTAAAGCCTTACTTGCTACTCGCTGGTCGCATATTTTTTCAATTTTGAAGCCGTACTCGCGACTCGCTGATCGCATATTATTTCGATTTTAAAGCCTTACTTGCTACTCGCTGATCGCATATTTTTTCGATTTTGAAGCCTTACTCGCGACCCGCTGATCGCATATTCTTTTGATTTTGAAGCCTTACTCACTACTCGTTTATCGCCAAATCTTGCGATTTTAAAGCCTTACTTGCTACTCGCTGATCGCATATTTTTTCAATTTTGAAGCCTTACTCGCGACTCGCTGATCGCATATTCTTTCGATTTTGAAGCCTTAGTCGCTACTCGTTGATCGCCAAATCTTGCGATTTTAAAGCCTTACTCGCGACTCGCTGATCGCATAATTCTTTCGATTTTGAAGCCTTACTCGCGACTTGCTGATCGCATATTCTTTCGATTTGGAAGCCTTCTTCGCTACTCGTTGATCGCCAAATCTTGCGATTTAAAAGCCTTACTTGCTACTCGCTGGTCTAATATTTTTTTGATTTTGAAGCCTTCTTCGCGACTCGCTGATCGCATATTCTTTCGATTTTAAAGCCTTACTTGCTACTCGCTGATCGCATATTTTTTCGATTTTGAAGCCTCACTCGCGACCTGCTGATCGCATATTCTTTCGATTTGGAAGCCTTACTCGCTACTCGTTGATCGCCAAATCTTGCGATTTAAAAGCCTTACTTGCTACTCGCTGGTCGCATATTTTTTCAATTTTGAAGCCTTACTCGATCGCATATTCTTTCGATTTTAAAGCCTTACTTGCTACTCGGTGATCGCATATTTTTTCGATTTTGAAGCCTTACTCGCGACCTGCTGATCGCATATTCTTTCGATTTTGAAGCCTTACTCGCTACTCGTTTATCGCCAAATCTTGCGATTTTAAAGCCTTACTTGCTACTCGCTGATCGCTTATTTTTTCAATTTTGAAGCCTTACTCGCGACTCGCTGATCGCATATTTTTTCAATTTTGGAGCCTTACTCGCGACTCGCTGATCGCATATTCTTTCAAATTTTGAATCCTTACTCGCTACTCGTTGATCGCCAAATCTTGCGATTTTAAAGCCTTACTCGCGACTCGCTGATCACATATTCTTTCGATTTTGAAGCCTTACTCGCGACTCGCTGATCGCATATTCTTTCGATTTTGAAGCCTTACTTGCTACTCGCTGATCGCATATTTTTTCAATTTTGAAGCCTTACTCGCGACTCGCTGATCGCATATTCTTTCGATTTTGAAGCCTTACTCGCGACTCGCTGATCGCATATTCTTTCGATTTTGAAGCCTTACTCGCTACTCGTTGATCGCCAAATCTTGCGATTTTAAAGCCTTACTTGCTACTCGCTGGTCGCATATTTTTTCAATTTTGAAGCCGTACTCGCGACTCGCTGATCGCATATTATTTCGATTTTAAAGCCTTACTTGCTACTCGCTGATCGCATATTTTTTCGATTTTAAAGCCTTACTCGCGACCCGCTGATCGCATATTCTTTTGATTTTGAAGCCTGAATCGCTACTCGTTTATCGCCAAATCTTGCGATTTTAAAGCCTTACTTGCTACTCGCTGATCGCATATTTTTTCAATTTTGAAGCCTTACTCGCGACTCGCTGATCGCATATTCTTTCGATTTTGAAGCCTTAGTCGCTACTCGTTGATCGCCAAATCTTGCGATTTTAAAGCCTTACTCGCGACTCGCTGATCGCATAATTCTTTCGATTTTGAAGCCTTACTCGCGACTTGCTGATCGCATATTCTTTCGATTTGGAAGCCTTCTTCGCTACTCGTTGATCGCCAAATCTTGCGATTTAAAAGCCTTACTTGCTACTCGCTGGTCTAATATTTTTTTGATTTTGAAGCCTTCTTCGCGACTCGCTGATCGCATATTCTTTCGATTTTAAAGCCTTACTTGCTACTCGCTGATCGCATATTTTTTCGATTTTGAAGCCTCACTCGCGACCTGCTGATCGCATATTCTTTCGATTTGGAAGCCTTACTCGCTACTCGTTGATCGCCAAATCTTGCGATTTAAAAGCCTTACTTGCTACTCGCTGGTCGCATATTTTTTCAATTTTGAAGCCTTACTCGATCGCATATTCTTTCGATTTTAAAGCCTTACTTGCTACTCGGTGATCGCATATTTTTTCGATTTTAAAGCCTTACTTGCTACTCGCTGATCGCTTATTTTTTCAATTTTGAAGCCTTACTCGCGACTCGCTGATCGCATATTCTTTCGATTTTGAAGCCTTACTCGCTATTCGTTGATCGCCAAATCTTGCGATTTTAAAGCCTTACTTGCTACTGGCTGATCGCATATTTTTTCAATTTTGAAGCCTTACTCGCGACTCGCTGATCGCAGTTTCTTTCGATTTTGAAGCTTTACTTGCTACTCGTTGATCGCCAAATCTTGCGATTTTAAAGCCTTACTTGCTACTCGCTGGTCGCATATTTTTTCAAATTTGAAGCATTACTCGCGACTCGCTGATCGCATATTTTTTCAATTTTGGAGCCTTACTCGCGACTCGCTGATCGCATATTCTTTCAAATTTTTAAGCCTTACTCGCTACTCGTTGATCGCCAAATCTTGCGATTTTAAAGCCTTACTCGCGACTCGCTGATCACATATTCTTTCGATTTTGAAGCCTTACTCGCGACTCGCTGATCGCATATTCTTTCGATTTTGAAGCCTTACTTGCTACTCGCTGATCGCATATTTTTTCAATTTTGAAGCCTTACTCGCGACTCGCTGATCGCATATTCTTTCGATTTTGAAGCCTTACTCGCGACTCGCTGATCGCATATTCTTTCGATTTTGAAGCCTTACTCGCTACTCGTTGATCGCCAAATCTTGCGATTTTAAAGCCTTACTTGCTACTCGCTGGTCGCATATTTTTTCAATTTTGAAGCCGTACTCGCGACTCGCTGATCGCATATTATTTCGATTTTAAAGCCTTACTTACTACTCGCTGATCGCATATTTTTTCGATTTTGAAGCCTTACTCGCGACCCGCTGATCGCATATTCTTTTGATTTTGAAGCCTTACTCGCTACTCGTTTATCGCCAAATCTTGCGATTTTAAAGCCTTACTTGCTACTCGCTGATCGCATATTTTTTCAATTTTGAAGCCTTACTCGCGACTCGCTGATCGCATATTCTTTCGATTTTGAAGCCTTAGTCGCTACTCGTTGATCGCCAAATCTTGCGATTTTAAAGCCTTACTCGCGACTCGCTGATCGCATAATTCTTTCGATTTTGAAGCCTTACTCGCGACTTGCTGATCGCATATTCTTTCGATTTGGAAGCCTTCTTCGCTACTCGTTGATCGCCAAATCTTGCGATTTAAAAGCCTTACTTGCTACTCGCTGGTCTAATATTTTTTTGATTTTGAAGCCTTCTTCGCGACTCGCTGATCGCATATTCTTTCGATTTTAAAGCCTTACTTGCTACTCGCTGATCGCATATTTTTTCGATTTTGAAGCCTCACTCGCGACCTGCTGATCGCATATTCTTTCGATTTGGAAGCCTTACTCGCTACTCGTTGATCGCCAAATCTTGCGATTTAAAAGCCTTACTTGCTACTCGCTGGTCGCATATTTTTTCAATTTTGAAGCCTTACTCGATCGCATATTCTTTCGATTTTAAAGCCTTACTTGCTACTCGGTGATCGCATATTTTTTCGATTTTGAAGCCTTACTCGCGACCTGCTGATCGCATATTCTTTCGATTTTGAAGCCTTACTCGCTACTCGTTTATCGCCAAATCTTGCGATTTTAAAGCCTTACTTGCTACTCGCTGATCGCTTATTTTTTCAATTTTGAAGCCTTACTCGCGACTCGCTGATCGCATATTCTTTCGATTTTGAAGCCTTACTCGCTATTCGTTGATCGCCAAATCTTGCGATTTTAAAGCCTTACTTGCTTCTCGCTGGTCGCATATTTTTTCAAATTTGAAGCATTACTCGCGACTCGCTGATCGCATATTTTTTCAATTTTGGAGCCTTACTCGCGACTCGCTGATCGCATATTCTTTCAAATTTTGAATCCTTACTCGCTACTCGTTAATCGCCAAATCTTGCGATTTTAAAGCCTTACTCGCGACTCGCTGATCACATATTCTTTCGATTTTGAAGCCTTACTCGCGACTCGCTGATCGCATATTCTTTCGATTTTGAAGCCTTACTTGCTACTCGCTGATCGCATATTTTTTCAATTTTGAAGCCTTACTCGCGACTCGCTGATCGCATATTCTTTCGATTTTGAAGCCTTACTCGCGACTCGCTGATCGCATATTCTTTCGATTTTGAAGCCTTACTCGCTACTCGTTGATCGCCAAATCTTGCGATTTTAAAGCCTTACTTGCTACTCGCTGGTCGCATATTTTTTCAATTTTGAAGCCGTACTCGCGACTCGCTGATCGCATATTATTTCGATTTTAAAGCCTTACTTGCTACTCGCTGATCGCATATTTTTTCGATTTTAAAGCCTTACTCGCGACCCGCTGATCGCATATTCTTTTGATTTTGAAGCCTTACTCGCTACTCGTTTATCGCCAAATCTTGCGATTTTAAAGCCTTACTTGCTACTCGCTGATCGCATATTTTTTCAATTTTGAAGCCTTACTCGCGACTCGCTGATCGCATATTCTTTCGATTTTGAAGCCTTAGTCGCTACTCGTTGATCGCCAAATCTTGCGATTTTAAAGCCTTACTCGCGACTCGCTGATCGCATAATTCTTTCGATTTTGAAGCCTTACTCGCGACTTGCTGATCGCATATTCTTTCGATTTGGAAGCCTTCTTCGCTACTCGTTGATCGCCAAATCTTGCGATTTAAAAGCCTTACTTGCTACTCGCTGGTCTAATATTTTTTTGATTTTGAAGCCTTCTTCGCGACTCGCTGATCGCATATTCTTTCGATTTTAAAGCCTTACTTGCTACTCGCTGATCGCATATTTTTTCGATTTTGAAGCCTCACTCGCGACCTGCTGATCGCATATTCTTTCGATTTGGAAGCCTTACTCGCTACTCGTTGATCGCCAAATCTTGCGATTTAAAAGCCTTACTTGCTACTCGCTGGTCGCATATTTTTTCAATTTTGAAGCCTTACTCGATCGCATATTCTTTCGATTTTAAAGCCTTACTTGCTACTCGGTGATCGCATATTTTTTCGATTTTGAAGCCTTACTCGCGACCTGCTGATCGCATATTCTTTCGATTTTGAAGCCTTACTCGCTACTCGTTTATCGCCAAATCTTGCGATTTTAAAGCATTACTTGCTACTCGCTGATCGCTTATTTTTTCAATTTTGAAGCCTTACTCGCGACTCGCTGATCGCATATTCTTTCGATTTTGAAGCCTTACTCGCTATTCGTTGATCGCCAAATCTTGCGATTTTAAAGCCTTACTTGCTTCTCGCTGGTCGCATATTTTTTCAAATTTGAAGCATTACTCGCGACTCGCTGATCGCATATTTTTTCAATTTTGGAGCCTTACTCGCGACTCGCTGATCGCATATTCTTTCAAATTTTGAAGCCTTACTCGCTACTCGTTGATCGCCAAATCTTGCGATTTTAAAGCCTTACTCGCGACTCGCTGATCACATATTCTTTCGATTTTGAAGCCTTACTCGCGACTCGCTGATCGCATATTCTTTCGATTTTGAAGCCTTACTCGCTACTCGTTGATCGCCAAATCTTGCGATTTTAAAGCCTTACTTGCTACTCGCTGGTCGCATATTTTTTTAAATTTGAAGCCTTACTCGCGACTCGCTGATCGCATATTCTTTCGATTTTGAAGCTTTACTTGCTACTCGTTGATCGCCAAATCTTGCGATTTTAAAGCCTTACTTGCTACTCGCTGATCGCATATTTTTTCAATTTTGGAGCCTTACTCGCGACTCGCTGATCGCATATTCTTTCAAATTTTGAAGCCTTACTCGCTACTCGTTGATCGCCAAATCTTGCGATTTTAAAGCCTTACTCGCGACTCGCTGATCACATATTCTTTCGATTTTGAAGCCTTACTCGCGACTCGCTGATCGCATATTCTTTCGATTTTGAAGCCTTACTCGCTACTCGTTGATCGCCAAATCTTGCGATTTTAAAGCCTTACTTGCTACTCGCTGGTCGCATATTTTTTTAAATTTGAAGCCTTACTCGCGACTCGCTGATCGCATATTCTTTCGATTTTGAAGCCTTACTCGCGACTCGCTGATCGCATATTCTTTCGATTTTAAAGCCTTACTTGCTATTCGCTGATCGCATATTCTTTCGATTTTGAAGCCTTACTTGCGACCCGCTGAACGCATATTCTTTGGATTTTGAAGCCCTACTCGCTACTCGTTGATCGCCAAATCTTGCGATTTTAAAGCCTTACTTGCTACTCGCTGATCGCATATTCTTTCGATTTTGAAGCCTTACTCGCGACTCGCTGATCGCATATTCTTTCGATTTTAAAGCCTTACTTGCTATTCGCTGATCGCATATTCTTTCGATTTTGAAGCCTTACTTGCGACCCGCTGAACGCATATTCTTTCGATTTTGAAGCTTTACTCGCTACTCGTTTATCGCCAAATCTTGCGATTTTAAAGCCTTACTTCCTACTGGCTGATCGCATATTTTTTCAATTTTGAAGCCTTACTCGCGACTCGCTGATCGCATATTCTTTCGATTTTGAAGCCTTACTCGCGACTCGCTGATCGAATATTCTTTGGATTTTGAAGCCCTACTCGCTACTCGTTGATCGCCAAATCTTGCGATTTTAAAGCCTTACTTGCTACTCGCTGATCGCATATTCTTTCGATTTTGAAGCCTTACTCGCGACTCGCTGATCGCATATTCTTTCGATTTTAAAGCCTTACTTGCTATTCGCTGATCGCATATTCTTTCGATTTTGAAGCCTTACTTGCGACCCGCTGAACGCATATTCTTTGGATTTTGAAGCCCTACTCGCTACTCGTTGATCGCCAAATCTTGCGATTTTAAAGCCTTACTTGCTACTCGCTGATCGCATATTCTTTCGATTTTGAACCCTTACTCGCGACTCGCTGATCGCATATTCTTTCGATTTTAAAGCCTTACTTGCTATTCGCTGATCGCATATTCTTTCGATTTTGAAGCCTTACTTGCGACCCGCTGAACGCATATTCTTTCGATTTTGAAGCCTTACTCGCTATTCGTTGATCGCCAAATCTTGCGATTTTAAAGCCTTACTTGCTTCTCGCTGGTCGCATATTTTTTCAAATTTGAAGCATTACTCGCGACTCGCTGATCGCATATTTTTTCAATTTTGGAGCCTTACTCGCGACTCGCTGATCGCATATTCTTTCAAATTTTGAATCCTTACTCGCTACTCGTTGATCGCCAAATCTTGCGATTTTAAAGCCTTACTCGCGACTCGCTGATCACATATTCTTTCGATTTTGAAGCCTTACTCGCGACTCGCTGATCGCATATTCTTTCGATTTTGAAGCCTTACTTGCTACTCGCTGATCGCATATTTTTTCAATTTTGAAGCCTTACTCGCGACTCGCTGATCGCATATTCTTTCGATTTTGAAGCCTTACTCGCGACTCGCTGATCGCATATTCTTTCGATTTTGAAGCCTTACTCGCTACTCGTTGATCGCCAAATCTTGCGATTTTAAAGCCTTACTTGCTACTCGCTGGTCGCATATTTTTTCAATTTTGAAGCCGTACTCGCGACTCGCTGATCGCATATTATTTCGATTTTAAAGCCTTACTTGCTACTCGCTGATCGCATATTTTTTCGATTTTAAAGCCTTACTCGCGACCCGCTGATCGCATATTCTTTTGATTTTGAAGCCTTACTCGCTACTCGTTTATCGCCAAATCTTGCGATTTTAAAGCCTTACTTGCTACTCGCTGATCGCATATTTTTTCAATTTTGAAGCCTTACTCGCGACTCGCTGATCGCATATTCTTTCGATTTTGAAGCCTTAGTCGCTACTCGTTGATCGCCAAATCTTGCGATTTTAAAGCCTTACTCGCGACTCGCTGATCGCATAATTCTTTCGATTTTGAAGCCTTACTCGCGACTTGCTGATCGCATATTCTTTCGATTTGGAAGCCTTCTTCGCTACTCGTTGATCGCCAAATCTTGCGATTTAAAAGCCTTACTTGCTACTCGCTGGTCTAATATTTTTTTGATTTTGAAGCCTTCTTCGCGACTCGCTGATCGCATATTCTTTCGATTTTAAAGCCTTACTTGCTACTCGCTGATCGCATATTTTTTCGATTTTGAAGCCTCACTCGCGACCTGCTGATCGCATATTCTTTCGATTTGGAAGCCTTACTCGCTACTCGTTGATCGCCAAATCTTGCGATTTAAAAGCCTTACTTGCTACTCGCTGGTCGCATATTTTTTCAATTTTGAAGCCTTACTCGATCGCATATTCTTTCGATTTTAAAGCCTTACTTGCTACTCGGTGATCGCATATTTTTTCGATTTTGAAGCCTTACTCGCGACCTGCTGAACGCATATTCTTTCGATTTTGAAGCCTTACTCGCTACTCGTTTATCGCCAAATCTTGCGATTTTAAAGCCTTACTTGCTACTCGCTGATCGCTTATTTTTTCAATTTTGAAGCCTTACTCGCGACTCGCTGATCGCATATTCTTTCGATTTTGAAGCCTTACTCGCTATTCGTTGATCGCCAAATCTTGCGATTTTAAAGCCTTACTTGCTTCTCGCTGGTCGCATATTTTTTCAAATTTGAAGCATTACTCGCGACTCGCTGATCGCATATTTTTTCAATTTTGGAGCCTTACTCGCGACTCGCTGATCGCATATTCTTTCAAATTTTGAAGCCTTACTCGCTACTCGTTGATCGCCAAATCTTGCGATTTTAAAGCCTTACTCGCGACTCGCTGATCACATATTCTTTCGATTTTGAAGCCTTACTCGCGACTCGCTGATCGCATATTCTTTTGATTTTGAAGCCTTACTCGCTACTCGTTGATCGCCAAATCTTGCGATTTTAAAGCCTTACTTGCTACTCGCTAGTCGCATATTTTTTTAAATTTGAAGCCTTACTCGCGACTCGCTGATCGCATATTCTTTCGATTTTGAAGCTTTACTTGCTACTCGTTGATCGCCAAATCTTGCGATTTTAAAGCCTTACTTGCTACTCGCTGATCGCATATTTTTTCAATTTTGGAGCCTTACTCGCGACTCGCTGATCGCATATTCTTTCAAATTTTGAAGCCTTACTCGCTACTCGTTGATCGCCAAATCTTGCGATTTTAAAGCCTTACTCGCGACTCGCTGATCACATATTCTTTCGATTTTGAAGCCTTACTCGCGACTCGCTGATCGCATATTCTTTCGATTTTGAAGCCTTACTCGCTACTCGTTGATCGCCAAATCTTGCGATTTTAAAGCCTTACTTGCTACTCGCTGGTCGCATATTTTTTTAAATTTGAAGCCTTACTCGCGACTCGCTGATCGCATATTCTTTCGATTTTGAAGCCTTACTCGCGACTCGCTGATCGCATATTCTTTCGATTTTAAAGCCTTACTTGCTATTCGCTGATCGCATATTCTTTCGATTTTGAAGCCTTACTTGCGACCCGCTGAACGCATATTCTTTGGATTTTGAAGCCCTACTCGCTACTCGTTGATCGCCAAATCTTGCGATTTTAAAGCCTTACTTGCTACTCGCTGATCGCATATTCTTTCGATTTTGAAGCCTTACTCGCGACTCGCTGATCGCATATTCTTTCGATTTTAAAGCCTTACTTGCTATTCGCTGATCGCATATTCTTTCGATTTTGAAGCCTTACTTGCGACCCGCTGAACGCATATTCTTTCGATTTTGAAGCTTTACTCGCTACTCGTTTATCGCCAAATCTTGCGATTTTAAAGCCTTACTTCCTACTGGCTGATCGCATATTTTTTCAATTTTGAAGCCTTACTCGCGACTCGCTGATCGCATATTCTTTCGATTTTGAAGCCTTACTCGCGACTCGCTGATCGCATATTCTTTCAAATTTTGAAGCCTTACTCGCTACTCGTTGATCGCCAAATCTTGCGATTTTAAAGCCTTACTTGCTACTCGCTGATCGCATATTCTTTCGATTTTGAAGCCTTACTCGCGACTCGCTGATCGCATATTCTTGCGATTTTAAAGCCTTACTTGCTACTCGCTGATCGCATATTCTTTCGATTTTGAAGCCTTACTCGCGACTCGCTGATCGCATATTCTTTCGATTTTAAAGCCTTACTTGCTATTCGCTGATCGCATATTCTTTCGATTTTGAAGCCTTACTTGCGACCCGCTGAACGCATATTCTTTCGATTTTGAAGCTTTACTCTTTACTCGTTTATCGCCAAATCTTGCGATTTTAAAGCCTTACTTGCTACTGGCTGATCGCATATTTTTTCAATTTTGAAGCCTTACTCGCGACTCGCTGATCGCATTTTCTTTCGATTTTGAAGCTTTACTTGCTACTCGTTGATCGCAAAATCTTGCGATTTTAAAGCCTTACTTGCTACTCGCTGGTCGCATATTTTTTTAAATTTGAAGCCTTACTCGCGACTCGCTGATCGCATATTCTTTCGATTTTGAAGCCTTACTTGCGACTCGCTGATCGAATATTCTTTGGATTTTGAAGCCCTACTCGCTACTCGTTGATCGCCAAATCTTGCGATTTTAAAGCCTTACTTGCTACTCGCTGATCGCATATTCTTTCGATTTGGAAGCCTTACTCGCTACTCGTTGATCGCCAAATCTTGCGATTTAAAAGCCTTACTTGCTACTCGCTGGTCGCATATTTTTTCAATTTTGAAGCCTTACTCGATCGCATATTCTTTCGATTTTAAAGCCTTACTTGCTACTCGGTGATCGCATATTTTTTCAATTTTGGAGCCTTACTCGCGACTCGCTGATCGCATATTCTTTCAAATTTTGAAGCCTTACTCGCTACTCGTTGATCGCCAAATCTTGCGATTTTAAAGCCTTACTCGCGACTCGCTGATCACATATTCTTTCGATTTTGAAGCCTTACTCGCGACTCGCTGATCGCATATTCTTTCGATTTTGAAGCCTTACTCGCTACTCGTTGATCGCCAAATCTTGCGATTTTAAAGCCTTACTTGCTACTCGCTGGTCGCATATTTTTTTAAATTTGAAGCCTTACTCACGACTCGCTGATCGCATATTCTTTCGATTTTGAAGCTTTACTTGCTACTCGTTGATCGCCAAATCTTGCGATTTTAAAGCCTTACTCGCGACTCGCTGATCACATATTCTTTCGATTTTGAAGCCTTACTCGCGACTCGCTGATCGCATATTATTTCGATTTTGAAGCCTTACTCACGACTCGCTGATCGCATATTCTTTCGATTTTGAAGCCTTACTCGCTACTCGTTGATCGCCAAATCTTGCGATTTTAAAGCCTTACTTGCTACTCGCTGGTCGCATATTTTTTTAAATTTGAAGCCTTACTCGCGACTCGCTGATCGCATATTCTTTCGATTTTGAAGCCTTACTCGCGACTCGCTGATCGAATATTCTTTGGATTTTGAAGCCCTACTCGCTACTCGTTGATCGCCAAATCTTGCGATTTTAAAGCCTTACTTGCTACTCGCTGATCGCATATTCTTTCGATTTTGAAGCCTTACTCGCGACTCGCTGATCGCATATTCTTTCGATTTTAAAGCCTTACTTGCTATTCGCTGATCGCATATTCTTTCGATTTTGAAGCCTTACTTGCGACCCGCTGAACGCATATTCTTTCGATTTTGAAGCTTTACTCGCTACTCGTTTATCGCCAAATCTTGCGATTTTAAAGCCTTACTTGCTACTGGCTGATCGCATATTTTTTCAATTTTGAAGCCTTACTCGCGACTCGCTGATCGCAGTTTCTTTCGATTTTGAAGCTTTACTTGCTACTCGTTGATCGCCAAATCTTGCGATTTTAAAGCCTTACTTGCTTCTCGCTGATCGCTTATTTTTTCAATTTTGAAGCCTTCTTCGCGACTCGCTGATCGCATATTCTTTCGATTTTGAAGCCTTACTCGCGACTCGCTGATAGCATATTCTTTGGATTTTGAAGCCTTACTTGCTTCTCTCTGATCGCATATTCTTTCAATTTTAAAGCCTAACTCGCTACTCGCTGATCGCCAATTCTTCCGATTTTAAAGCCTTACTCACTTCTCGCTGATCGCCAAATCTTGCGATTTTAAAGCCTTACTTGCTACTCGCTGATCGCTTATTTATTCGATTTTGAAGCCTTACTCGCGACTCGCTGATCGCATATTCTTTCGATTTTGAAGCCTTACTTGCGACTCGCTGATCGAATATTCTTTGGATTTTGAAGCCCTACTCGCTACTCGTTGATCGCCAAATCTTGCGATTTTAAAGCCTTACTTGCTACTCGCTGATCGCATATTCTTTCGATTCGGAAGCCTTACTCGCTACTCGTTGATCGCCAAATCTTGCGATTTAAAAGCCTTACTTGCTACTCGCTGGTCGCATATTTTTTCAATTTTGAAGCCTTATTCGATCGCATATTCTTTCGATTTTAAAGCCTTACTTGCTACTCGGTGATCGCATATTTTTTCAATTTTGGAGCCTTACTCGCGACTCGCTGATCGCATATTCTTTCAAATTTTGAAGCCTTACTCGCTACTCGTTGATCGCCAAATCTTGCGATTTTAAAGCCTTACTCGCGACTCGCTGATCACATATTCTTTCGATTTTGAAGCCTTACTCGCGACTCGCTAATCGCATATTCTTTCGATTTTGAAGCCTTACTCGCGACTCGCTGATCGCATATTCTTTCGATTTTAAAGCCTTACTTGCTATTCGCTGATCGCATATTCTTTCGATTTTGAAGCCTTACTTGCGACCCGCTGAACGCATATTCTTTGGATTTTGAAGCCCTACTCGCTACTCGTTGATCGCCAAATCTTGCGATTTTAAAGCCTTACTTGCTACTCGCTGATCGCATATTCTTTCGATTTTGAAGCCTTACTCGCGACTCGCTGATCGCATATTCTTTCGATTTTAAAGCCTTACTTGCTATTCGCTGATCGCATATTCTTTCGATTTTGAAGCCTTACTTGCGACCCGCTGAACGCATATTCTTTCGATTTTGAAGCTTTACTCGCTACTCGTTTATCGCCAAATCTTGCGATTTTAAAGCCTTACTTCCTACTGGCTGATCGCATATTTTTTCAATTTTGAAGCATTACTCGCGACTCGCTGATCGCATATTCTTTCGATTTTGAAGCCTTACTCGCGACTCGCTGATCGAATATTCTTTGGATTTTGAAGCCCTACTCGCTACTCGTTGATCGCCAAATCTTGCGATTTTAAAGCCTTACTTGCTACTCGCTGATCGCATATTCTTTCGATTTTGAAGCCTTACTCGCGACTCGCTGATCGCATATTCTTTCGATTTTAAAGCCTTACTTGCTATTCGCTGATCGCATATTCTTTCGATTTTGAAGCCTTACTTGCGACCCGCTGAACGCATATTCTTTGGATTTTGAAGCCCTACTCGCTACTCGTTGATCGCCAAATCTTGCGATTTTAAAGCCTTACTTGCTACTCGCTGATCGCATATTCTTTCGATTTTGAAGCCTTACTCGCGACTCGCTGATCGCATATTCTTTCGATTTTAAAGCCTTACTTGCTATTCGCTGATCGCATATTCTTTCGATTTTGAAGCTTTACTCGCTACTCGTTTATCGCCAAATCTTGCGATTTTAAAGCCTTACTTGCTACTGGCTGATCGCATATTTTTTCAATTTTGAAGCCTTACTCGCGACTCGCTGATCGCATTTTCTTTCGATTTTGAAGCTTTACTTGCTACTCGTTGATCGCAAAATCTTGCGATTTTAAAGCCTTACTTGCTACTCGCTGGTCGCATATGTTTTTAAATTTGAAGCCTTACTCGCGACTCGCTGATCGCATATTCTTTCGATTTTGAAGCCTTACTTGCGACTCGCTGATCGAATATTCTTTGGATTTTGAAGCCCTACTCGCTACTCGTTGATCGCCAAATCTTGCGATTTTAAAGCCTTACTTGCTACTCGCTGATCGCATATTCTTTCGATTTGGAAGCCTTACTCGCTACTCGTTGATCGCCAAATCTTGCGATTTAAAAGCCTTACTTGCTACTCGCTGGTCGCATATTTTTTCAATTTTGAAGCCTTACTCGATCGCATATTCTTTCGATTTTAAAGCCTTACTTGCTACTCGGTGATCGCATATTTTTTCAATTTTGGAGCCTTACTCGCGACTCGCTGATCGCATATTCTTTCAAATTTTGAAGCCTTACTCGCTACTCGTTGATCGCCAAATCTTGCGATTTTAAAGCCTTACTCGCGACTCGCTGATCACATATTCTTTCGATTTTGAAGCCTTACTCGCGACTCGCTGATCGCATATTCTTTCGATTTTGAAGCCTTACTCGCTACTCGTTGATCGCCAAATCTTGCGATTTTAAAGCCTTACTTGCTACTCGCTGGTCGCATATTTCTTTAAATTTGAAGCCTTACTCACGACTCGCTGATCGCATATTCTTTCGATTTTGAAGCTTTACTTGCTACACGTTGATCGCCAAATCTTGCGATTTTAAAGCCTTACTCGCGACTCGCTGATCACATATTCTTTCGATTTTGAAGCCTTACTCGCGACTCGCTGATCGCATATTATTTCGATTTTGAAGCCTTACTCACGACTCGCTGATCGCATATTCTTTCGATTTTGAAGCCTTACTCGCTACTCGTTGATCGCCAAATCTTGCGATTTTAAAGCCTTACTTGCTACTCGCTGGTCGCATATTTTTTTAAATTTGAAGCCTTACTCGCGACTCGCTGATCGCATATTCTTTCGATTTTGAAGCCTTACTCGCGACTCGCTGATCGAATATTCTTTGGATTTTGAAGCCCTACTCGCTACTCGTTGATCGCCAAATCTTGCGATTTTAAAGCCTTACTTGCTACTCGCTGATCGCATATTCTTTCGATTTTGAAGCCTTACTCGCGACTCGCTGATGGCATATTCTTTCGATTTTAAAGCCTTACTTGCTATTCGCTGATCGCATATTCTTTCGATTTTGAAGCCTTACTTGCGACCCGCTGAACGCATATTCTTTCGATTTTGAAGCTTTACTCGCTACTCGTTTATCGCCAAATCTTGCGATTTTAAAGCCTTACTTGCTACTGGCTGATCGCATATTTTTTCAATTTTGAAGCCTTACTCGCGACTCGCTGATCGCAGTTTCTTTCGATTTTGAAGCTTTACTTGCTACTCGTTGATCGCCAAATCTTGCGATTTTAAAGCCTTACTTGCTTCTCGCTGATCGCTTATTTTTTCAATTTTGAAGCCTTCTTCGCGACTCGCTGATCGCATATTCTTTCGATTTTGAAGCCTTACTCGCGACTCGCTGATAGCATATTCTTTGGATTTTGAAGCCTTACTTGCTTCTCTCTGATCGCATATTCTTTCAATTTTAAAGCCTAACTCGCTACTCGCTGATCGCCAATTCTTCCGATTTTAAAGCCTTACTCACTTCTCGCTGATCGCCAAATCTTGCGATTTTAAAGCCTTACTTGCTACTCGCTGATCGCTTATTTATTCGATTTTGAAGCCTTACTCGCGACTCGCTGATCGCATATTCTTTCGATTTTGAAGCCTTACTTGCGACTCGCTGATCGAATATTCTTTGGATTTTGAAGCCCTACTCGCTACTCGTTGATCGCCAAATCTTGCGATTTTAAAGCCTTACTTGCTACTCGCTGATCGCATATTCTTTCGATTTGGAAGCCTTACTCGCTACTCGTTGATCGCCAAATCTTGCGATTTAAAAGCCTTACTTGCTACTCGCTGGTCGCATATTTTTTCAATTTTGAAGCCTTACTCGATCGCATATTCTTTCGATTTTAAAGCCTTACTTGCTACTCGGTGATCGCATATTTTTTCAATTTTGGAGCCTTACTCGCGACTCGCTGATCGCATATTCTTTCAAATTTTGAAGCCTTACTCGCTACTCGTTGATCGCCAAATCTTGCGATTTTAAAGCCTTACTCGCGACTCGCTGATCACATATTCTTTCGATTTTGAAGCCTTACTCGCGACTCGCTGATCGCATATTCTTTCGATTTTGAAGCCTTACTCGCTTCTCGTTGATCGCCAAATCTTGCGATTTTAAAGCCTTACTTGCTACTCGCTGGTCGCATATTTTTTTAAATTTGAAGCCTTACTCACGACTCGCTGATCGCATATTCTTTCGATTTTGAAGCTTTACTTGCTACTCGTTGATCGCCAAATCTTGCGATTTTAAAGCCTTACTCGCGACTCGCTGATCACATATTCTTTCGATTTTGAAGCCTTACTCGCGACTCGCTGATCGCATATTATTTCGATTTTGAAGCCTTACTCACGACTCGCTGATCGCATATTCTTTCGATTTTGAAGCCTTACTCGCTACTCGTTGATCGCCAAATCTTGCGATTTTAAAGCCTTACTTGCTACTCGCTGGTCGCATATTTTTTTAAATTTGAAGCCTTACTCGCGACTCGCTGATCGCATATTCTTTCGATTTTGAAGCCTTACTCGCGACTCGCTGATCGAATATTCTTTGAATTTTGAAGCCCTACTCGCTACTCGTTGATCGCCAAATCTTGCGATTTTAAAGCCTTACTTGCTACTCGCTGATCGCATATTCTTTCGATTTTGAAGCCTTACTCGCGACTCGCTGATCGCATATTCTTTCGATTTTAAAGCCTTACTTGCTATTCGCTGATCGCATATTCTTTCGATTTTGAAGCCTTACTTGCGACCCGCTGAACGCATATTCTTTCGATTTTGAAGCTTTACTCGCTACTCGTTTATCGCCAAATCTTGCGATTTTAAAGCCTTACTTGCTACTGGCTGATCGCATATTTTTTCAATTTTGAAGCCTTACTCGCGACTCGCTGATCGCAGTTTCTTTCGATTTTGAAGCTTTACTTGCTACTCGTTGATCGCCAAATCTTGCGATTTTAAAGCCTTACTTGCTTCTCGCTGATCGCTTATTTTTTCAATTTTGAAGCCTTCTTCGCGACTCGCTGATCGCATATTCTTTCGATTTTGAAGCCTTACTCGCGACTCGCTGATAGCATATTCTTTGGATTTTGAAGCCTTACTTGCTTCTCTCTGATCGCATATTCTTTCAATTTTAAAGCCTAACTCGCTACTCGCTGATCGCCAATTCTTCCGATTTTAAAGCCTTACTCACTTCTCGCTGATCGCCAAATCTTGCGATTTTAAAGTCTTACTTGCTACTCGCTGATCGCTTATTTATTCGATTTTGAAGCCTTACTCGCGACTCGCTGATCGCATATTCTTTCGATTTTAAAGCCTTACTTGCTACTCGCTGATCGCATATTTTTTTGATTTTGAAGCCTTAATCGCGACCCGCTGATCGCATATTCTTTCGATTTTGAAGCCTTACTCGCTACTCGTTTATCGCCAAATCTTGCGATTTTAAAGCCTTACTTGCTACTCGCTGATCGCATATTTTTTCAATTTTGAAGCCTTACTCGCGACTCGCTGATCGCACATTCTTTCGATTTTGAAGCCTTACTCGCTACTCGTTGATCGCCAAATCTTGCGATTTTAAAGCCTTACTTGCTACTCGCTGATCGCATATTTTTTCAATTTTGAAGCCTACTTCGCGACTCGCTGATCGCATATTCTTTCGATTTTGAAGCCTTACTCGCGACTCGCTGATCGCATATTCTTTGGATTTTGAAGCCTAACTCGCTACTCGTTGATCGCCAAATCTTGCGATTTTAAAGCCTTACTTGCTACTCGCTGATCGCATATTTTTTCAATTTTGAAGCCTTACTCACGACTCGCTGATCGCATATTCTTTAAATTTTGAAGCCTTACTCGCTACTTGTTGATCGCCAAATCTTGCGATTTTAAAGCCTTACTTGCTACTCGCTGATTGCATATTTTTTCGATTTTGAAGCCTTACTCGCGACTCGCTGATCGCATATTCTTTCGATTTTGAAGCCTTACTTGCTACTCGCTGATCGCATATTTTTTCAATTTTGAAGCCTTTCTCGCGACTCGCTGATCGCATATTCTTTCAATTTTGAAGCCTTACTCGCGACTCGCTGATCGCATATTCTTTCGATTTAAAAGCCTTACTTGCTACTCGCTGATCGCATATTTTTTCGATTTTGAAGCCATACTCGCGACCCGCTGATCGCATATTATTTCGATTTTAAAGCCTTACTCGCTACTCGTTTTTCGCCAAATCTTGCGATTTTAAAGCCTTACTTGCTACTCGCTGATCGCATATTTTTTCAATTTTGAAGCCTTACTCGCGACTCGCTGATCGCATATTCTTTCGATTTTGAAGCCTCACTCACGACTCGCTGATCGCATATTCTTTCGATTTTCAAGCCTTACTCGCTACTCGTTGATCGCCAAATCTTGCGATTTTAAAGCCTTACTTGCTACTCGCTGGTCGCATATTTTTTCAATTTTAAAGCCTTACTCGCGACTCGCTGATCGCATATTCTTTCGATTTTTAAGCCTTACGTGCTACTCGCTGATCGCATATTTTTTCGATTTTGAAGCCTTACTTGCTACTCGCTGATCGCATATTTTTTCAATTTTGAAGCCTTACTCGCGACTCGCTGATCGCATATTCTTTCGATTTTGAAGCCTTACTCGCGACTCGCTGATCGCATATTCTTTCGATTTTGAAGCCTTACTCGCTACTCGTTGATCGCCAAATCTTGCGATTTTAAAGCCTTACTTGCTACTCGCTGGTCGCATATATTTTCAATTTTGAAGCCTTACTCGCGACTCGCTGATCGCATATTATTTCGATTTTAAAGCCTTACTTGCTACTCGCTGATCGCATATTTTTTCGATTTTGAAGCCTTACTCGCGACCCGCTGATCGCATATTCTTTCGATTTTGAAGCCTTACTCGCTACTCGTTTATCGCCAAATCTTGCGATTTTAAAGCCTTACTTGCTACTCGCTGATCGCATATTTTTTCAATTTTGAAGCCTTCTTCGCGACTCGCTGATCGCATATTCTTTCGATTTTGAAGCCTTACTCGCGACTCGCTGATCGCATATTCTTTGGATTTTGAAGCCCTACTCGCTACTCGTTGATCGCCAAATCTTGCGATTTTAAAGCCTTACTTGCTACTCTCTGATCGCATATTTTTTCAATTTTGTAGCCTTACTCGCGACTCGCTGATCGCATATTCTTTAAATTTTGAAGCCTTACTCGCTATTCTTTGATCGCCAAATCTTGCGATTTTAAAGCCTTAGTTGCTACTCGCTGATCGCATATTTTTTCGATTTTGAAGCCTTACTCGCGACTCGCTGATCGCATATTCTTTCGATTTTTAAGCCTTACTCACTACTCGCTTATCGCCAAGTCTTGCGATTTTAAAGCCTTACTTGCTACTCGCTGGTCGCATATTTTTTCAATTTTGAAGCCTTACTCGCGACTCGCTGATCGCATATTCTTTCGATTTTAAAGCCTTACTTGCTACTCGCTGATCGCATATTTTTTCGATTTTGAAGCCTTACTTGCTACTCGCTGATCGCATATTTTTTCAATTTTGAAGCCTTACTCGCGACTCGCTGATCGCATATTCTTTCGATTTTGAAGCCTTACTCGCGACTCGCTGATCGCATATTCTTTCGATTTTGAAGCCTTACTCGCTACTCGTTGATCGCCAAATCTTGCGATTTTAAAGCCTTACTTGCTACTCGCTGGTCGCATATTTTTTCAATCTTGAAGCCTTACTCGCGACTCGCTGATCGCATATTATTTCGATTTTAAAGCCTTACTTGCTACTCGCTGATCGCATATTTTTTCGATTTTGAAGCCTTACTCGCGACCTGCTGATCGCATATTTTTTCGATTTTGAAGCCTTACTCGCGACTCGCTGATCGCATATTATTTCGATTTTAAAGCCTTACTTGCTACTCGCTGATCGCATATTTTTTCGATTTTGAAGCCTTACTCGCGACCCGCTGATCGCATATTCTTTCGATTTTGAAGCCTTACTCGCTACTCGTTTATCGCCAAATCTTGCGATTTTAAAGCCTTACTTGCTACTCGCTGATCGCATATTTTTTCAATTTTGAAGCCTTCTTCGCGACTCGCTGATCGCATATTCTTTCGATTTTGAAGCCTTACTCGCGACTCGCTGATCGCATATTCTTTGGATTTTGAAGCCCTACTCGCTACTCGTTGATCGCCAAATCTTGCGATTTTAAAGCCTTACTTGCTACTCTCTGATCGCATATTTTTTCAATTTTGAAGCCTTACTCGCGACTCGCTGATCGCATATTCTTTAAATTTTGAAGCCTTACTCGCTATTCTTTGATCGCCAAATCTTGCGATTTTAAAGCCTTAGTTGCTACTCGCTGATCGCATATTTTTTCGATTTTGAAGCCTTACTCGCGACTCGCTGATCGCATATTCTTTCGATTTTTAAGCCTTACTCACTACTCGCTTATCGCCAAGTCTTGCGATTTTAAAGCCTTACTTGCTACTCGCTGGTCGCATATTTTTTCAATTTTGAAGCCTTACTCGCGACTCGCTGATCGCATATTCTTTCGATTTTAAAGCCTTACTTGCTACTCGCTGATCGCATATTTTTTCGATTTTGAAGCCTTACTTGCTACTCGCTGATCGCATATTTTTTCAATTTTGAAGCCTTACTCGCGACTCGCTGATCGCATATTCTTTCGATTTTGAAGCCTTACTCGCGACTCGCTGATCGCATATTCTTTAAATTTTGAAGCCTTACTCGCTATTCTTTGATCGCCAAATCTTGCGATTTTAAAGCCTTACTTGCCACTCGCTGGTCGCATATTTTTTCAATCTTGAAGCCTTACTCGCGACTCGCTGATCGCATATTATTTCGATTTTAAAGCCTTACTTGCTACTCGCTGATCGCATATTTTTTCGATTTTGAAGCCTTACTCGCGACCCGCTGATCGCATATTTTTTCGATTTTGAAGCCTTACTCGCGACTCGCTGATCGCATATTCTTTCGATTTTTAAGCCTTACTCACTACTCGCTTATCGCCAAGTCTTGCGATTTTAAAGCCTTACTTGCTACTCGCTGGTCGCATATTTTTTCAATTTTGAAGCCTTACTCGCGACTCGCTGATCGCATATTCTTTCGATTTTAAAGCCTTACTTGCTACTCGCTGATCGCATATTTTTTCGATTTTGAAGACCATTCAACATAAATTAAAAGACTTCTCTATATACGACTACTGCCTGATCTTCATTGGAGAAAGGGATCTACAAAATGGTGATTACCCAAATATACTATACAATCTAAACTGCTCGCTGAAATATATAACCCAGACTAATATTGTTATCTGCACCCCGATCTACGTAAAAGGTGCTTTGATACACAACTACAAAGTGGAGCTATTCAATAACCTCCTCTTATCAGACATAAGAAATAACGAATACGCATATTTCTTCGATAGCAATGCTACCCTATCGCATGAAATGTTTTCCTACAATACGGGGAAAATAAATAAAAACGGTTGGAGAAATATATTTGGCCAGATTATGTCCAGGATAAAACTTGACTACAAAGTTTTCGGCTCACAAGAAGTTTTGCTAATCACACAAAATTATCCGATGAACTCTCCTAATATAGATTCCTCAGAAAACAATGATTTTTTTCGTATATAACAATTTAAACATCCTTCATCAGAATATTGCTGGATTATTAAATAAATCTGATATGCTTAGTGTACACATTCAAGATTTATCTCAACAGAAAAGAGACATAGATATCATCTGTATCACAGAACATTTTATTATGGCCGGACATGAAAAATTATTGAACATTTCCAGCTACAAATTGGGAGCAATTTATGCAAGGCGATCGCAGAAACGAGGAGGGGCATGTATTCTGATTAAAAATGGTCTGGAGTATAAAGAACTTCCGGATATTTCGCATCATTCTATAGCCAATGTCATTGAATGCTGTGGCATAGAAGTAACAAACCATAACCTAATTATAATATGCATCTATAGGCCACCAAAGTTTAATAACTTAAATGTATTTTATGATAAATTAGAGATTATTTTGAAAAAACTATGTACCAACTCTAATAAGAAAATAGTCATGTGTGGGGATTTCAACATAGACACGTTAAAAAGAAATAACTTGACTCTAGACTTTGAGCACTTTCTATTGGGCTACAATCTTAAATTAGAACTTCAACAACCCACCAGGCTCGCCAGCAATACTTGCTTAGACAATTTTGCACGCAGCTCTCAATTAAAGTGTTCATCAGAAGTAGTGGACTTTGCATTGTCTGACCATACTGCTCAATTTTTTAGAAGTTAAAGTAATGAAATCGTATAGAATCAATTCTTGGAGGGTAAAAAAACGAGATCTATCCAATGAAAATATGATAAAGTTTAAAAGTTACCTCAAATGCCTTTCCTTTTCTGAAATTTACCAGACAAATAATGCTAATGAAGCATACGATTATTTTTTAGAACAGTTCCGCTGGCTGTACGATCTTTGCTTTCCATACAAATTGGTAAAAGTTAGGACAAATAAAACCATTAAGTGGGTCACACGTGGCATCCGAGTGTGCAGTAGAAAACAAAGATATTTATTATGGAAATACAGACGCGAACCATCGATCTGTAATAAAATTACGTTCAGAAACTACTCACGCAGATTTCGGAAAATTATTAAATTAACGCAAAAAGCGCAAAATAATTATTTTATTAACACCTCAAGCAACAAATCTAAAGCATCTTGGCAGGTTATCAATAATAAACACCGAATTACCGAACCGATTTCCCAAATTAGAATTCAGGATAAGACCATTACTGATCCGACCGAAATTGCCAGCGCTTTTAGTGATTTTTTTATCGACCAAACCCAAAAAAATGTGACTACTACGCCCGACTCTAAGAATTTGACAAGTAACCCAAACTCAATGTTTATGCAACCAGTATTACCGCAAGATGTTTTAAGAGCAATCAAATTATTAAAAAATAAAAACAGCACTGGATATGATGGAATATCAACAAAAGTCGTAAAATTCGTATCGTTTGAGATCGCCTCACATTTAACTCATATACTAAATATATGTATTAGTTCTGGTACATTTCCGGACAGCTTAAAAATAGTTATAGTGAAACCTCTTTTCAGAAAAAAAGATAAGAAAGATCTTGCTAATTATAGGCCAATTGCTTTAATACCAATTTTTTCAAAGGTTATGGAAAGGATTCTCTATGACTCGATAAATCACTTTTTATCTAAATATGACATTTTATGTGCGGAACAAAAGGGTTTCCGAAAGAACAAAGGCATAAATGTGGCCGTTTATGATCTGATAAATGTAATCACGCAAAATGTTGACAAAAAAGTACCCGTTTGTGCAATTCTGACGGACATGACGAGGGCATTTGATTGTGTCGATCATGAAATCTTGGTAAATAAATTATATGCCACAGGGATTAGAGGAAATGTACTTAATCTTCTAAAATCCTATCTCAGTAATCGTAAGCAGCAAACAGAGATCACTAAAATATGCCTGAAAACTAAGAGAGAGAAAAAATATCTATCTAAAGTTAGAATTGTCAAGTATGGTGTACCACAGGGCAGTGTGTTAGGTCCATTATTATTTTTACTGTACATTAATGACTTGCCAAGACACATTAAACATCCCATGGTTCTTTTCGCTGACGATAGCACTGCTTTGATTAAATGCCTTGACAGAAATTCATATGCAGAGGACATAAATGATACATTAACAGATATTATACATTGGCTAGAACATAATAACTTAGTAATTAATATTCAAAAAACCAATGTTATGCATTTTTATCAACGAATTCCACCAGAAATCTTAAATCTTTATTATAATGATCAAAAAGTTGAAGAGGTAACTGCTGCTAAATTCCTGGGTATAATGATAGATAGCCAACTAACATGGAAGCCACAAGCAGAAGAAGTGTGCAAAAAACTAAGTATAGCTGCATATGTTCTTTTTAACCTGTCTAAAAAAGTGAGCACGGCCACGAGATTGGTTGCATACCATGGGTTAGTTGCGTCGATTTTGAGATTCGGCATAATATTTTGGGGAAATTGTAGCCTGAGAGAACAGGTGTTCAAGGCTCAAAAAGATGTCTAAGAGCAATGTGCAATTTAACAGTAACAGATAGCTGCGTACCTGCGTTTAAGTCCCTAAAATTACTTACATTCCCATCTCTTTATATTTTTGAAATTGCTGTTTTCGTCAAGTCAAATATGCATCTTTTTAATAAAGCATCTGATAATAGAAATAGGCCAATACAAAAGCAATATGAAAACATGCCGAATGTGAGTAGTTATGACACCGCCTTATTAAAGAAAAGTGTGTTATATATGGGTCCGACAATATTTAATAAAATGCCCGATAGAATAAAAACACAGACTGTTCCAGTTTTCAAGAAGCAGTTGACAGATTTGTTGACAAAAAAATGTTATTATTCGATAAACGATTTTTTGAACGATAAAGTTTGAATTAATATTAAAATTCAGTATCTATTCTTAATAAAACATTTTTAATTATATTAAATTGTACTGAGTGATTAGTAGCATTTCTGAGGACAATGTGAAGTTCAAACTATTTTCGTTTATGTAACTTATTGACATTATAATTACCTATCTTTTTTGACATTACTATCTGATCTACATTTCGTTTAATATTGACATTGCCTATTGCATTTTATTAAATTTTATTTTATCTTAAAATTGACATTGATAATACTGAATTGTGATAATTTAATTAACAGGTCCATAATTGTCCTCCCATTTAAATGTTTATGTATTTGTACGCCAAATGGCAAAACATAGAGAAACTATAAAATAACCATTGTAACATCTTACACACTACTGTAACCTATGTTTACAAATAAAAAATATTGATTGATTGATTGATTGATTTGAAGCCTTACTTGCTACTCGCTGATCGCATATTTTTTCAATTTTGAAGCCTTACTCGCGACTCGCTGATCGCATATTCTTTCGATTTTGAAGCCTTACTCGCGACTCGCTGATCGCATTTTCATTCGATTTTGAAGCCTTACTCGCTACTCGTTGATCGCCAAATCTTGCGATTTTAAAGCCTTACTTGCTACTCGCTGGTCGCATATTTTTTCCAATTTTGAAGCCTTACTCGCGACTCGCTGATCGCATATTATTTCGATTTTAAAGCCTTACTTGCTACTCGCTGATCGCATATTTTTTCGATTTTGAAGCCTTACTTGCGACCCGCTGATCGCATATTCTTTTGATTTTGAAGCCTTACTCGCTACTCGTTTATCGCCAAATCTTGCGATTTTAAAGCCTTACTTGCTACTCGCTGATCGCATATTTTTTCAATTTTGAAGCCTTCTTCGCGACTCGCTGATCGCATATTTTTTCAATTTTGAAGCCTTACTCGCGACTCGCTGATCGCATATTCTTTCGATTTTGAAGCCTTACTCGCGACTCGCTGATCGCATATTCTTTCGATTTTGAAGCCTTACTCGCTACTCGTTGATCGCCAAATCTTGCGATTTTAAAGCCTTACTTGCTACTCGCTGGTCGCATATTTTTTCAATTTTGAAGCCTTACTCGCGACTCGCTGATCGCATATTATTTCGATTTTAAAGCCTTACTTGCTACTCGCTGATCGCATATTTTTTCGATTTTGAAGCCTAACTCACGACCCGCTGATCGCATATTCTTTTGATTTTGAAGCCTTACTCGCTACTCGTTGATCGCCAAATCTTGCGATTTTAAAGCCTTACTTGCTACTCGCTGGTCGCATATTTTTTCAATTTTGAAGCCTTACTCGCGACTCGCTGATCGCATATTATTTCGATTTTAAAAGCCTTACTTGCTAATCGCTGATCGCATATTTTTTCGATTTTGAAGCCTTACTCGCGACTCGCTGATCGCATATTCTTTCGATTTTGAAGCCTTACTCACTACTCGCTGATCGCCAAGTCTTGCGATTTTAAAGCCTAACTCGCTACTCGTTGATCGCCAAATCTTGCGATTTTAAAGCCTTACTTGCTACTCGCTGATCGCATATTTTTTCAATTTTGAAGCCTTACTCACGACTCGCTGATCGCATATTCTTTAAATTTTGAAGCCATACTCGCTACTTGTTGATCGCCAAATCTTGCGATTTTAAAGCCTTACTTGCTACTCGCTGATTGCATATTTTTTCGATTTTCAAGCCTTACTCGCGACTCGCTGATCGCATATTCTTTCGATTTTGAAGCCTTACTCGCTACTCGTTGATCGCCAAATCTTGCGATTTTAAAGCCTTACTTGCTACTCGCTGGTCGCATATTTTTTCAATTTTGAAGCCTTACTCGCGACTCGCTGATCGCATATTCTTTCGATTTTGAAGCCTTACTCGCTACTCGTTTTTCGCCAAATCTTGCGATTTTAAAGCCTTACTTGCTACTCGCTGATCGCATATTTTTTCAATTTTGAAGCCTTACTCGCGACTCGCTGATCGCATATTCTTTCGATTTTGAAGCCTCACTCGCGACTCGCTAATCGCATATTCTTTCGATTTTGAAGCCTTACTCGCGACTCGCTGATCGCAAATTCTTTCGATTTTGAAGCCTCACTCGCGACTCGCTGATCGCATATTCTTTCGATTTTGAAGCCTTACTTGCTACTCGCTGGTCGCATATTTTTTCAATTTTAAAGCCTTACTCGCGACTCGCTGACCGCATATTCTTTCGATTTTAAAGCCTTACGTGCTACTCGCTGATCGCATATTTTTTCGATTTTGAAGCCTTACTTGCTACTCGCTGATCGCATATTTTTTCAATTTTGAAGCCTTACTCGCGACTCGCTGATCGCATATTCTTTCGATTTTGAAGCGTTACTCGCGACTCACTGATCGCATATTCTTTCGATTTTGAAGCCTTACTCGCTACTCGTTGATCGCCAAATCTTGCGATTTTAAAGCCTTACTTGCTACTCGCTGGTCGCATATATTTTCAATTTTGAAGCCTTACTCGCGACTCGCTGATCGCATATTATTTCGATTTTAAAGCCTTACTTGCTACTCGCTGATCGCATATTTTTTCGATTTTGAAGCCTTACTCGCGACCCGCTGATCGCATATTCTTTCGATTTTGAAGCCTTACTCACTACTCGCTGATCGCCAAGTCTTGCGATTTTAAAGCCTAACTCGCTACTCGTTGATCGCCAAATCTTGCGATTTTAAAGCCTTACTTGCTACTCGCTGATCGCATATTTTTAATTTTGAAGCCTTACTCACGACTCGCTGATCGCATATTCTTTAAATTTTGAAGCCTTACTCGCTACTTGTTGATCGCCAAATCTTGCGATTTTAAAGCCTTACTTGCTACTCGCTGATTGCATATTTTTTCGATTTTCAAGCCTTACTCGCGACTCGCTGATCGCATATTCTTTCGATTTTGAAGCCTTACTCGCTACTCGTTGATCGCCAAATCTTGCGATTTTAAAGCCTTACTTGCTACTCGCTGGTCGCATATTTTTTCAATTTTGAAGCCTTACTCGCGACTCGCTGATCGCATATTCTTTCGATTTTGAAGCCTTACTCGCTACTCGTTTTTCGCCAAATCTTGCGATTTTAAAGCCTTACTTGCTACTCGCTGATCGCATATTTTTTCAATTTTGAAGCCTTACTCGCGACTCGCTGATCGCATATTCTTTCGATTTTGAAGCCTCACTCGCGACTCGCTGATCGCATATTCTTTCGATTTTGAAGCCTTACTCGCTACTCGTTGATCGGCAAATCTTGCGATTTTAAAGCCTTACTTGCTACTCGCTGGTCGCATATTTTTTCAATTTTAAAGCCTTACTCGCGACTCGCTGACCGCATATTCTTTCGATTTTAAAGCCTTACGTGCTACTCGCTGATCGCATATTTTTTCGATTTTGAAGCCTTACTTGCTACTCGCTGATCGCATATTCTTTCGATTTTGAAGCCTTACTCGCGACTCACTGATCGCATATTCTTTCGATTTTGAAGCCTTACTCGTTACTCGTTGATCGTCAAATCTTGCGATTTGAAAGCCTTACTTGCTACTCGCTGATCGCATATTTTTTTGATTTTGAAGCCTTACTCGCGACTCGCTGATCGCATATTCTTTCGATTTTGAAGCCTTACTCGCTACTCGTTGATCGCCAAATCTTGCGATTTTAAAGCCTTACTTGCTACTCGCTGGTCGCATATATTTTCAATTTTGAAGCCTTACTCGCGACTCGCTGATCGCATATTATTTCGATTTTAAAGCCTTACTTGCTACTCGCTGATCGCATATTTTTTCGATTTTGAAGCCTTACTCGCGACCCGCTGATCGCATATTCTTTCGATTTTGAAGCCTTACTCGCTACTCGTTTATCGCCAAATCTTGCGATTTTAAAGCCTTACTTGCTACTCGCTGATCGCATATTTTTTCAATTTTGAAGCCTTCTTCGCGACTCGCTGATCGCATATTCTTTCGATTTTGAAGCCTTACTCGCGACTCGCTGATCGCATATTCTTTGGATTTTGAAGCCCTACTCGCTACTCGTTGATCGCCAAATCTTGCGATTTTAAAGCCTTACTTGCTACTCTCTGATCGCATATTTTTTCAATTTTGAAGCCTTACTCGCGACTCGCTGATCGCATATTCTTTAAATTTTGAAGCCTTACTCGCTATTCTTTGATCGCCAAATCTTGCGATTTTAAAGCCTTAGTTGCTACTCGCTGATCGCATATTTTTTCGATTTTGAAGCCTTACTCGCGACTCGCTGATCGTATATTCTTTCGATTTTTAAGCCTTACTCACTACTCGCTTATCGCCAAGTCTTGCGATTTTAAAGCCTTACTTGCTACTCGCTGGTCGCATATTTTTTCAATTTTGAAGCCTTACTCGCGACTCGCTGATCGCATATTCTTTCGATTTTAAAGCCTTACTTGCTACTCGCTGATCGCATATTTTTTCGATTTTGAAGCCTTACTTGCTACTCGCTGATCGCATATTTTTTCAATTTTGAAGCCTTACTCGCGACTCGCTGATCGCATATTCTTTCGATTTTGAAGCCTTACTCGCGACTCGCTGATCGCATATTCTTTAAATTTTGAAGCCTTACTCGCTATTCTTTGATCGCCAAATCTTGCGATTTTAAAGCCTTACTTGCTACTCGCTGGTCGCATATTTTTTCAATCTTGAAGCCTTACTCGCGACTCGCTGATCGCATATTATGTCGATTTTAAAGCCTTACTTGCTACTCGCTGATCGCATATTTTTTCGATTTTGAAGCCTTACTCGCGACCCGTTGATCGCATATTTTTTCGATTTTGAAGCCTTACTCGCGACTCGCTGATCGCATATTCTTTCGATTTTTAAGCCTTACTCACTACTCGCTTATCGCCAAGTCTTGCGATTTTAAAGCCTTACTTGCTACTCGCTGGTCGCATATTTTTTCAATTTTCAAGCCTTACTCGCGACTCGCTGATCGCATATTCTTTCGATTTTAAAGCCTTACTTGCTACTCGCTGATCGCATATTTTTTCGATTTTGAAGACCATTCAACATAATTTAAAAGACTTCTCTATATACGACTACTGCCTGATCTTCATTGGAGAAAGGGATCTACAAAATGGTGATTACCCAAATATACTATACAATCTAAACTGCTCGCTGAAATATATAACCCAGACTAATATTGTTATCTGCACCCCGATCTACGTAAAAGGTGCTTTGATACACAACTACAAAGTGGAGCTATTCAATAACCTCCTCTTATCAGACATAAGAAATAACGAATACGCATATTTCTTCGATAGCAATGCTACCCTATCGCATGAAATGTTTTCCTACAATACGGGGAAAATAAATAAAAACGGTTGGAGAAATATATTTGGCCAGATTATGTCCAGGATAAAACTTGACTACAAAGTTTTCGGCTCACAAGAAGTTTTGCTAATCACACAAAATTATCCGATGAACTCTCCTAATATAGATTCCTCAGAAAACAATGATTTTTTTCGTATATAACAATTTAAACATCCTTCATCAGAATATTGCTGGATTATTAAATAAATCTGATATGCTTAGTGTACACATTCAAGATTTATCTCAACAGAAAAGAGACATAGATATCATCTGTATCACAGAACATTTTATTATGGCCGGACATGAAAAATTATTGAACATTTCCAGCTACAAATTGGGAGCAATTTATGCAAGGCGATCGCAGAAACGAGGAGGGGCATGTATTCTGATTAAAAATGGTCTGGAGTATAAAGAACTTCCGGATATTTCGCATCATTCTATAGCCAATGTCATTGAATGCTGTGGCATAGAAGTAACAAACCATAACCTAATTATAATATGCATCTATAGGCCACCAAAGTTTAATAACTTAAATGTATTTTATGATAAATTAGAGATTATTTTGAAAAAACTATGTACCAACTCTAATAAGAAAATAGTCATGTGTGGGGATTTCAACATAGACACGTTAAAAAGAAATAACTTGACTCTAGACTTTGAGCACTTTCTATTGGGCTACAATCTTAAATTAGAACTTCAACAACCCACCAGGCTCGCCAGCAATACTTGCTTAGACAATTTTGCACGCAGCTCTCAATTAAAGTGTTCATCAGAAGTAGTGGACTTTGCATTGTCTGACCATACTGCTCAATTTTTTAGAAGTTAAAGTAATGAAATCGTATAGAATCAATTCTTGGAGGGTAAAAAAACGAGATCTATCCAATGAAAATATGATAAAGTTTAAAAGTTACCTCAAATGCCTTTCCTTTTCTGAAATTTACCAGACAAATAATGCTAATGAAGCATACGATTATTTTTTAGAACAGTTCCGCTGGCTGTACGATCTTTGCTTTCCATACAAATTGGTAAAAGTTAGGACAAATAAAACCATTAAGTGGGTCACACGTGGCATCCGAGTGTGCAGTAGAAAACAAAGATATTTATTATGGAAATACAGACGCGAACCATCGATCTGTAATAAAATTACGTTCAGAAACTACTCACGCAGATTTCGGAAAATTATTAAATTAACGCAAAAAGCGCAAAATAATTATTTTATTAACACCTCAAGCAACAAATCTAAAGCATCTTGGCAGGTTATCAATAATAAACACCGAATTACCGAACCGATTTCCCAAATTAGAATTCAGGATAAGACCATTACTGATCCGACCAAAATTGCCAGCGCTTTTAATGATTTTTTTATCGACCAAACCCAAAAAAATGTGACTACTACGCCCGACTCTAAGAATTTGACAAGTAACCCAAACTCAATGTTTATGCAACCAGTATTACCGCAAGATGTTTTAAGAGCAATCAAATTATTAAAAAATAAAAACAGCACTGGATATGATGGAATATCAACAAAAGTCGTAAAATTCGTATCGTTTGAGATCGCCTCACATTTAACTCATATACTAAATATATGTATTAGTTCTGGTACATTTCCGGACAGCTTAAAAATAGTTATAGTGAAACCTCTTTTCAGAAAAAAAGATAAGAAAGATCTTGCTAATTATAGGCCAATTGCTTTAATACCAATTTTTTCAAAGGTTATGGAAAGGATTCTCTATGACTCGATAAATCACTTTTTATCTAAATATGACATTTTATGTGCGGAACAAAAGGGTTTCCGAAAGAACAAAGGCATAAATGTGGCCGTTTATGATCTGATAAATGTAATCACGCAAAATGTTGACAAAAAAGTACCCGTTTGTGCAATTCTGACGGACATGACGAGGGCATTTGATTGTGTCGATCATGAAATCTTGGTAAATAAATTATATGCCACAGGGATTAGAGGAAATGTACTTAATCTTCTAAAATCCTATCTCAGTAATCGTAAGCAGCAAACAGAGATCACTAAAATATGCCTGAAAACTAAGAGAGAGAAAAAATATCTATCTAAAGTTAGAATTGTCAAGTATGGTGTACCACAGGGCAGTGTGTTAGGTCCATTATTATTTTTACTGTACATTAATGACTTGCCAAGACACATTAAACATCCCATGGTTCTTTTCGCTGACGATAGCACTGCTTTGATTAAATGCCTTGACAGAAATTCATATGCAGAGGACATAAATGATACATTAACAGATATTATACATTGGCTAGAACATAATAACTTAGTAATTAATATTCAAAAAACCAATGTTATGCATTTTTATCAACGAATTCCACCAGAAATCTTAAATCTTTATTATAATGATCAAAAAGTTGAAGAGGTAACTGCTGCTAAATTCCTGGGTATAATGATAGATAGCCAACTAACATGGAAGCCACAAGCAGAAGAAGTGTGCAAAAAACTAAGTATAGCTGCATATGTTCTTTTTAACCTGTCTAAAAAAGTGAGCACGGCCACGAGATTGGTTGCATACCATGGGTTAGTTGCGTCGATTTTGAGATTCGGCATAATATTTTGGGGAAATTGTAGCCTGAGAGAACAGGTGTTCAAGGCTCAAAAAGATGTCTAAGAGCAATGTGCAATTTAACAGTAACAGATAGCTGCGTACCTGCGTTTAAGTCCCTAAAATTACTTACATTCCCATCTCTTTATATTTTTGAAATTGCTGTTTTCGTCAAGTCAAATATGCATCTTTTTAATAAAGCATCTGATAATAGAAATAGGCCAATACAAAAGCAATATGAAAACATGCCGAATGTGAGTAGTTATGACACCGCCTTATTAAAGAAAAGTGTGTTATATATGGGTCCGACAATATTTAATAAAATGCCCGATAGAATAAAAACACAGACTGTTCCAGTTTTCAAGAAGCAGTTGACAGATTTGTTGACAAAAAAATGTTATTATTCGATAAACGATTTTTTGAACGATAAAGTTTGAATTAATATTAAAATTCAGTATCTATTCTTAATAAAACATTTTTAATTATATTAAATTGTACTGAGTGATTAGTAGCATTTCTGAGGACAATGTGAAGTTCAAACTATTTTCGTTTATGTAACTTATTGACATTATAATTACCTATCTTTTTTGACATTACTATCTGATCTACATTTCGTTTAATATTGACATTGCCTATTGCATTTTATTAAATTTTATTTTATCTTAAAATTGACATTGATAATACTGAATTGTGATAATTTAATTAACAGGTCCATAATTGTCCTCCCATTTAAATGTTTATGTATTTGTACGCCAAATGGCAAAACATAGAGAAACTATAAAATAACCATTGTAACATCTTACACACTACTGTAACCTATGTTTACAAATAAAAAATATTGATTGATTGATTGATTGATTTGAAGCCTTACTTGCTACTCGCTGATCGCATATTTTTTCAATTTTGAAGCCTTACTCGCGACTCGCTGATCGCATATTCTTTCGATTTTGAAGCCTTACTCGCGACTCGCTGATCGCATTTTCATTCGATTTTGAAGCCTTACTCGCTACTCGTTGATCGCCAAATCTTGCGATTTTAAAGCCTTACTTGCTACTCGCTGGTCGCATATTTTTTCCAATTTTGAAGCCTTACTCGCGACTCGCTGATCGCATATTATTTCGATTTTAAAGCCTTACTTGCTACTCGCTGATCGCATATTTTTTCGATTTTGAAGCCTTACTTGCGACCCGCTGATCGCATATTCTTTTGATTTTGAAGCCTTACTCGCTACTCGTTTATCGCCAAATCTTGCGATTTTAAAGCCTTACTTGCTACTCGCTGATCGCATATTTTTTCAATTTTGAAGCCTTCTTCGCGACTCGCTGATCGCATATTTTTTCAATTTTGAAGCCTTACTCGCGACTCGCTGATCGCATATTCTTTCGATTTTGAAGCCTTACTCGCGACTCGCTGATCGCATATTCTTTCGATTTTGAAGCCTTACTCGCTACTCGTTGATCGCCAAATCTTGCGATTTTAAAGCCTTACTTGCTACTCGCTGGTCGCATATTTTTTCAATTTTGAAGCCTTACTCGCGACTCGCTGATCGCATATTATTTCGATTTTAAAGCCTTACTTGCTACTCGCTGATCGCATATTTTTTCGATTTTGAAGCCTAACTCACGACCCGCTGATCGCATATTCTTTTGATTTTGAAGCCTTACTCGCTACTCGTTGATCGCCAAATCTTGCGATTTTAAAGCCTTACTTGCTACTCGCTGGTCGCATATTTTTTCAATTTTGAAGCCTTACTCGCGACTCGCTGATCGCATATTATTTCGATTTTAAAAGCCTTACTTGCTAATCGCTGATCGCATATTTTTTCGATTTTGAAGCCTTACTCGCGACTCGCTGATCGCATATTCTTTCGATTTTGAAGCCTTACTCACTACTCGCTGATCGCCAAGTCTTGCGATTTTAAAGCCTAACTCGCTACTCGTTGATCGCCAAATCTTGCGATTTTAAAGCCTTACTTGCTACTCGCTGATCGCATATTTTTTCAATTTTGAAGCCTTACTCACGACTCGCTGATCGCATATTCTTTAAATTTTGAAGCCATACTCGCTACTTGTTGATCGCCAAATCTTGCGATTTTAAAGCCTTACTTGCTACTCGCTGATTGCATATTTTTTCGATTTTCAAGCCTTACTCGCGACTCGCTGATCGCATATTCTTTCGATTTTGAAGCCTTACTCGCTACTCGTTGATCGCCAAATCTTGCGATTTTAAAGCCTTACTTGCTACTCGCTGGTCGCATATTTTTTCAATTTTGAAGCCTTACTCGCGACTCGCTGATCGCATATTCTTTCGATTTTGAAGCCTTACTCGCTACTCGTTTTTCGCCAAATCTTGCGATTTTAAAGCCTTACTTGCTACTCGCTGATCGCATATTTTTTCAATTTTGAAGCCTTACTCGCGACTCGCTGATCGCATATTCTTTCGATTTTGAAGCCTCACTCGCGACTCGCTGATCGCATATTCTTTCGATTTTGAAGCCTTACTCGCGACTCGCTGATCGCATATTCTTTCGATTTTGAAGCCTCACTCGCGACTCGCTGATCGCATATTCTTTCGATTTTGAAGCCTTACTTGCTACTCGCTGGTCGCATATTTTTTCAATTTTAAAGCCTTACTCGCGACTCGCTGACCGCATATTCTTTCGATTTTAAAGCCTTACGTGCTACTCGCTGATCGCATATTTTTTCGATTTTGAAGCCTTACTTGCTACTCGCTGATCGCATATTTTTTCAATTTTGAAGCCTTACTCGCGACTCGCTGATCGCATATTCTTTCGATTTTGAAGCGTTACTCGCGACTCACTGATCGCATATTCTTTCGATTTTGAAGCCTTACTCGCTACTCGTTGATCGCCAAATCTTGCGATTTTAAAGCCTTACTTGCTACTCGCTGGTCGCATATATTTTCAATTTTGAAGCCTTACTCGCGACTCGCTGATCGCATATTATTTCGATTTTAAAGCCTTACTTGCTACTCGCTGATCGCATATTTTTTCGATTTTGAAGCCTTACTCGCGACCCGCTGATCGCATATTCTTTCGATTTTGAAGCCTTACTCACTACTCGCTGATCGCCAAGTCTTGCGATTTTAAAGCCTAACTCGCTACTCGTTGATCGCCAAATCTTGCGATTTTAAAGCCTTACTTGCTACTCGCTGATCGCATATTTTTAATTTTGAAGCCTTACTCACGACTCGCTGATCGCATATTCTTTAAATTTTGAAGCCTTACTCGCTACTTGTTGATCGCCAAATCTTGCGATTTTAAAGCCTTACTTGCTACTCGCTGATTGCATATTTTTTCGATTTTCAAGCCTTACTCGCGACTCGCTGATCGCATATTCTTTCGATTTTGAAGCCTTACTCGCTACTCGTTGATCGCCAAATCTTGCGATTTTAAAGCCTTACTTGCTACTCGCTGGTCGCATATTTTTTCAATTTTGAAGCCTTACTCGCGACTCGCTGATCGCATATTCTTTCGATTTTGAAGCCTTACTCGCTACTCGTTTTTCGCCAAATCTTGCGATTTTAAAGCCTTACTTGCTACTCGCTGATCGCATATTTTTTCAATTTTGAAGCCTTACTCGCGACTCGCTGATCGCATATTCTTTCGATTTTGAAGCCTCACTCGCGACTCGCTGATCGCATATTCTTTCGATTTTGAAGCCTTACTCGCTACTCGTTGATCGGCAAATCTTGCGATTTTAAAGCCTTACTTGCTACTCGCTGGTCGCATATTTTTTCAATTTTAAAGCCTTACTCGCGACTCGCTGACCGCATATTCTTTCGATTTTAAAGCCTTACGTGCTACTCGCTGATCGCATATTTTTTCGATTTTGAAGCCTTACTTGCTACTCGCTGATCGCATATTCTTTCGATTTTGAAGCCTTACTCGCGACTCACTGATCGCATATTCTTTCGATTTTGAAGCCTTACTCGTTACTCGTTGATCGTCAAATCTTGCGATTTGAAAGCCTTACTTGCTACTCGCTGATCGCATATTTTTTTGATTTTGAAGCCTTACTCGCGACTCGCTGATCGCATATTCTTTCGATTTTGAAGCCTTACTCGCTACTCGTTGATCGCCAAATCTTGCGATTTTAAAGCCTTACTTGCTACTCGCTGGTCGCATATATTTTCAATTTTGAAGCCTTACTCGCGACTCGCTGATCAAATATTATTTCGATTTTAAAGCCTTACTTGCTACTCGCTGATCGCATATTTTTTCGATTTTGAAGCCTTACTCGCTACTCGTTGATCGCCAAATCTTGCGATTTTAAAGCCTTTCTTGCTACTCGCTGGTCGCATATTTTTTCCAATTTTGAAGCCTTACTCGCGACTCGCTGATCGCATATTATTTCGATTTTAAAGCCTTACTTGCTACTCGCTGATCGCATATTTTTTCGATTTTGAAGCCTTACTTGCGACCCGCTGATCGCATATTCTTTTGATTTTGAAGCCTTACTCGCTACTCGTTTATCGCCAAATCTTGCGATTTTAAAGCCTTACTTGCTACTCGCTGATCGCATATTTTTTCAATTTTGAAGCCTTCTTCGCGACTCGCTGATCGCATATTTTTTCAATTTTGAAGCCTTACTTGCGACTCGCTGATCGCATATTCTTTCGATTTTGAAGCCTTACTCGCGACTCGCTGATCGCATATTCTTTCGATTTTGAAGCCTTACTCGCTACTCGTTGATCGCCAAATCTTGCGATTTTAAAGCCTTACTTGCTACTCGCTGGTCGCATATTTTTTCAATTTTGAAGCCTTACTCGCGACTCGCTGATCGCATATTATTTCGATTTTAAAGCCTTACTTGCTACTCGCTGATCGCATATTTTTTCGATTTTGAAGCCTAACTCACGACCCGCTGATCGCATATTTTTTCAATTTTGAAGCCTTACTCGCGACTCGCTGATCGTATATTCTTTCGATTTTGAAGCCTGACTTGCTACTCGCTGATCGCATATTTTTTCGATTTTGAAGCCTTACTCGCGACTCGCTGATCGCATATTCTTTCGATTTTGAAGCCTTACTCGCTACTCGTTTACCGCCAAATCTTGCGATTTTAAAGCCTTACTTGCTACTCGCTGATCGCATATTTTTTCAATTTTGAAGCCTTACTCGCGACTCGCTGTTCGCATATTCTTTCGATTTTGAAGCCTTACTCGCTACTCGTTGATCGCCAAATCTTGCGATTTTAAAGCCTTACTTGCTACTCGCTGATCGCATATTTTTTCAATTTTGAAGCCTTACTCGCGACTCGCTGATCGCATATTCTTTCGATTTTGAAGCCTCACTCGCGACTCGCTGATCGCATATTCTTTCGATTTTGAAGCCTTACTCGCTACTCGTTGATCGGCAAATCTTGCGATTTTAAAGCCTTACTTGCTACTCGCTGGTCGCATATTTTTTCAATTTTAAAGCCTTACTCGCGACTCGCTGACCGCATATTCTTTCGATTTTAAAGCCTTACGTGCTACTCGCTGATCGCATATTTTTTCGATTTTGAAGCCTTACTTGCTACTCGCTGATCGCATATTCTTTCGATTTTGAAGCCTTACTCGCGACTCACTGATCGCATATTCTTTCGATTTTGAAGCCTTACTCGTTACTCGTTGATCGTCAAATCTTGCGATTTGAAAGCCTTACTTGCTACTCGCTGATCGCATATTTTTTTGATTTTGAAGCCTTACTCGCGACTCGCTGATCGCATATTCTTTCGATTTTGAAGCCTTACTCGCTACTCGTTGATCGCCAAATCTTGCGATTTTAAAGCCTTACTTGCTACTCGCTGGTCGCATATATTTTCAATTTTGAAGCCTTACTCGCGACTCGCTGATCGCATATTATTTCGATTTTAAAGCCTTACTTGCTACTCGCTGATCGCATATTTTTTCGATTTTGAAGCCTTACTCGCTACTCGTTGATCGCCAAATCTTGCGATTTTAAAGCCTTACTTGCTACTCGCTGGTCGCATATTTTTTCCAATTTTGAAGCCTTACTCGCGACTCGCTGATCGCATATTATTTCGATTTTAAAGCCTTACTTGCTACTCGCTGATCGCATATTTTTTCGATTTTGAAGCCTTACTTGCGACCCGCTGATCGCATATTCTTTTGATTTTGAAGCCTTACTCGCTACTCGTTTATCGCCAAATCTTGCGATTTTAAAGCCTTACTTGCTACTCGCTGATCGCATATTTTTTCAATTTTGAAGCCTTCTTCGCGACTCGCTGATCGCATATTTTTTCAATTTTGAAGCCTTACTCGCGACTCGCTGATCGCATATTCTTTCGATTTTGAAGCCTTACTCGCGACTCGCTGATCGCATATTCTTTCGATTTTGAAGCCTTACTCGCTACTCGTTGATCGCCAAATCTTGCGATTTTAAAGCCTTACTTGCTACTCGCTGGTCGCATATTTTTTCAATTTTGAAGCCTTACTCGCGACTCGCTGATCGCATATTATTTCGATTTTAAAGCCTTACTTGCTACTCGCTGATCGCATATTTTTTCGATTTTGAAGCCTAACTCACGACCCGCTGATCGCATATTTTTTCAATTTTGAAGCCTTACTCGCGACTCGCTGATCGTATATTCTTTCGATTTTAAAGCCTGACTTGCTACTCGCTGATCGCATATTTTTTCGATTTTGAAGCCTTACTCGCGACTCGCTGATCGCATATTCTTTCGATTTTGAAGCCTTACTCGCTACTCGTTTACCGCCAAATCTTGCGATTTTAAAGCCTTACTTGCTACTCGCTGATCGCATATTTTTTCAATTTTGAAGCCTTACTCGCGACTCGCTGTTCGCATATTCTTTCGATTTTGAAGCCTTACTCGCTACTCGTTGATCGCCAAATCTTGCGATTTTAAATTCTTACTTGCTACTCGCTGATCGCATATTTTTTCAATTTTGAAGCCTTACTCGCGACTCGCTGATCGTATATTCTTTCGATTTTAAAGCCTGACTTGCTACTCGCTGATCGCATATTTTTTCGATTTTGAAGCCTTACTCGCGACTCGCTGATCGCTTATTCTTTCGATTTTGAAGCCTTACTCGCTACTCGTTTACCGCCAAATCTTGCGATTTTAAAGCCTTACTTGCTACTCGCTGATCGCATATTTTTTCAATTTTGAAGCCTTACTTGCGACTTGCTGGTCGCATATTTTTTCAATTTTGAAGCCTTACTCGCGACTCGCTGATCGCATATTCTTTCGATTTTGAAGCCTTACTCGCGACTCGCTGATCGCATATTCTTTCGATTTTAAAGCCTGACTTGCTACTCGCTGATCGCATATTTTTTCGATTTTGAAGCCTTACTCGCGACTCGCTGATCGCATATTCTTTCGATTTTGAAGCCTTACTCGCGACTCGCTGATCGCATATTCTTTCGATTTTGAAGCCTTACTCACTATTTGTTGATCGCCAAATCTTGCGATTTGAAAGCCTTACTTGCTACTCGCTGATCGCATATTTTTTTGATTTTGAAGCCTTACTCGCGACTCGCTGATCGCATATTCTTTCGATTTTGAAGCCTTACTCGCTACTCGTTGATCGCCAAATCTTGCGATTTTAAAGCCTTACTTGCTACTCGCTGGTCGCATATTTTTTCAATTTTGAAGCCTTACTCGCGACTCGTTGATCGCATATTCTTTCGATTTTAAAGCCTGACTTGCTACTCGCTGATCGCATATTTTTTCGATTTTGAAGCCTTACTCGCGACTCGCTGATCGCATATTCTTTCGATTTTGAAGCCTTACTCGCTACTCGTTGATCGCCAAATCTTGCGATTTGAAAGCCTTACTTGCTACTCGCTGATCGCATATTTTTTCGATTTTGAAGCCTTACTCGCGACTCGCTGATCGCATATTCTTTCGATTTTGAAGCCTTACTCGCTACTCGTTGATCGCCAAATCTTGCGATTTTAAAGCCTTACTTGCTACTCGCTGATCGCATATTTTTTCAATTTTGAAGCCTTACTCGCGACTCGCTGATCGCACATTCTTTCGATTTTGAAGCCTTACTCGCTACTCGTTGATCGCCAAATCTTGCGATTTTAAAGCCTTACTTGCTACTCGCTGATCGCATATTTTTTCAATTTTGAAGCCTTACTCGCGACTCGCTGATCGCACATTCTTTCGATTTTGTAGCCTTACTCGCTACTCGTTGATCGCTAAATCTTGCGATTTTAAAGCCTTACTTGCTACTCGCTGATCGCATATTTTTTCAATTTTGAAGCCTTCTTCGCGACTCGCTGATCGCATATTCTTTCGATTTTGAAGCCTAACTCGCTACTCGTTGATCGCCAAATCTTGCGATTTTAAAGCCTTACTTGCTACTCGCTGATCGCATATTTTTTTCAATTTCGAAGCCTTACTCGCGACTTGCTGATCGCATATTCTTTAAATTTCGAAGCCTTACTCGCTACTTGTTGATCGCCAAATCTTGCGATTTTAAAGCCTTACTTGCTACTCGCTGATCGCATATTTTTTCAATTTTGAAGCCTTACTCGCGACTCGCTGATCGCATATTCTTTCGATTTTGAAGCCTTACTCGCGACTCGTTGATCGCCATATCTTGCGATTTTAAAGTCTTACTTGCTACTCGCTGGTCGCAAATTTTTTCAATTTTGAAGCCTTACTCGCGACTCGCTGATCGCATATTCTTTGGATTTTTAAGCCTTACTCGCTACTCGTTGATCGCCAAATCTTGCGATTTTAAAGCCTTACTTGCTACTCGCTGATCGCATATTTTTTCAATTTTAAAGCCTTACTCGCGACTCGCTGATCGCATATTCTTTAAATTTTGAAACCTTACTCGCTACTTGTTGATCGCCAAATCTTGCGATTTGAAAGCCTTACTTGCTACTCGCTGATCACATATTTTTTCGATTTGGAAGCCTTACTCGCGACTCGCTGATCGCATATTCTTTCGATTTTGAAGCCTTACTCGCTACTCGTTGATCGCCAAATCTTGCGATTTTAAAGCCTTACTTGCTACTCGCTGGTCGCATATTTTTTCAATTTTGAAGCCTTACTCGCGACTCGCTGATCGCATATTCTTTCGATTTTAAAGCCTTACTTGCTACTCGCTGATCGCATAATTTTTCGATTTTGTAGCCTTACTCGTTGATCGCTAAATCTTGCGATTTTAAAGCCTTACTTGCTACTCGCTGATCGCATATTTTTTCAATTTTGAAGCCTTCTTCGCGACTCGCTGATCGCATATTCTTTCGATTTTGAAGCCTTATTCGCGACTCGCTGATCGCATATACTTTGGATTTTGAAGCCTAACTCGCTACTCGTTGATCGCCAAATCTTGCGATTTTAAAGCCTTACTTGCTACTCGCTGATCGCATATTTTTTCAATTTCGAAGCCTTACTCGCGACTTGCTGATCGCATATTCTTTAAATTTCGAAGCCTTACTCGCTACTTGTTGATCGCCAAATCTTGCGATTTTAAAGCCTTACTTGCTACTCGCTGATCGCATATTTTTTCAATTTTGAAGCCTTACTCGCGACTCGCTGATCGCATATTCTTTCGGTTTTGAAGCCTTACTCGCGACTCGTTTATCGCCAAATCTTGCGATTTTAAAGCCTGACTTGCTACTCGCTGATCGCATATTTTTTCAATTTTGAAGCCTTACTCGCGACTCGCTGATCGCATATTCTTTGGATTTTTAAGCCTTACTCGCTACTCGTTGATCGCCAAATCTTGCGATTTTAAAGCCTTACTTGCTACTCGCTGATCGCATATTTTTTCAATTTTGAAGCCTTACTCGCGACTCGCTGATCGCATATTCTTTAAATTTTGAAGCCTTACTCGCTACTTGTTGATCGCCAAATCTTGCGATTTGAAAGCCTTACTTGCTACTCGCTGATCGCATATTTTTTCGATTTTGAAGCCTTACTCGCGACTCGCTGATCGCATATTCTTTCGATTTTGAAGCCTTACTCGCTACTCGTTGATCGCCAAATCTTGCGATTTTAAAGCCTTACTTGCTACTCGCTGGTCGCATATTTTTTCAATTTTGAAGCCTTACTCGCGACTCGCTGATCGTATATTCTTTCGATTTTAAAGCCTGACTTGCTATTCGCTGATCGCATATTTTTTCGATTTTGAAGCCTTACTCGCGACTCGCTGATCGCATATTCTTTCGATTTTGAAGCCTTACTCGATACTCGTTTATCGCCAAATCTTGCGATTTTAAAGCCTTACTTGCTACTCGCTGATCGCATATTTTTTCAATTTTGAAGCCTTACTCGCGACTCGCTGATCGCATATTCTTTCGATTTTGAAGCCTTACTCGCAACTCGCTGATCGCATATTCTTTCGATTTTGAAGCCTTACTCGCTACTCGTTGATCGCCAAATCTTGCGATTTAAAAGCCTTACTTGCTACTCGCTGGTCGCATATTTTTTCAATTTTGAAGCCTTACTCGCGACTCGCTGATCGCATATTCTTTCGATTTTAAAGCCTGACTTGCTACTCGCTGATCGCATATTTTTTCGATTTTGAAGCCTTACTCGCGACTCGCTGATCGCATATTCTTTCGATTTTGAAGCCTTACTCGCGACTCGCTGATCGCATATTCTTTCGATTTTGAAGCCTTACTCGCTATTTGTTGATCGCCAAATCTTGCGATTTAAAAGCCTTACTTGCTACTCGCTGATCGCATATTTTTTTGATTTTGAAGCCTTACTCGCGACTCGCTGATCGCATATTCTTTCGATTTTGAAGCCTTACTCGCTACTCGTTGATCGCCAAATCTTGCGATTTTAAAGCCTTACTTGCTACTCGCTGGTCGCATATTTTTTCAATTTTGAAGCCTTACTCGCGACTCGCTGATCGCATATTCTTTCGATTTTGAAGCCTAACTCGCTACTCGTTGATCGCCAAATCTTGCGATTTTAAAGCCTTACTTGCTACTCGCTGATCGCATATTTTTTTCAATTTCGAAGCCTTACTCGCGACTTGCTGATCGCATATTCTTTAAATTTCGAAGCCTTACTCGCTACTTGTTGATCGCCAAATCTTGCGATTTTAAAGCCTTACTTGCTACTCGCTGATCGCATATTTTTTCAATTTTGAAGCCTTACTCGCGACTCGCTGATCGCATATTCTTTCGATTTTGAAGCCTTACTCGCGACTCGTTGATCGCCATATCTTGCGATTTTAAAGTCTTACTTGCTACTCGCTGGTCGCAAATTTTTTCAATTTTGAAGCCTTACTCGCGACTCGCTGATCGCATATTCTTTGGATTTTTAAGCCTTACTCGCTACTCGTTGATCGCCAAATCTTGCGATTTTAAAGCCTTACTTGCTACTCGCTGATCGCATATTTTTTCAATTTTAAAGCCTTACTCGCGACTCGCTGATCGCATATTCTTTAAATTTTGAAACCTTACTCGCTACTTGTTGATCGCCAAATCTTGCGATTTGAAAGCCTTACTTGCTACTCGCTGATCACATATTTTTTCGATTTGGAAGCCTTACTCGCGACTCGCTGATCGCATATTCTTTCGATTTTGAAGCCTTACTCGCTACTCGTTGATCGCCAAATCTTGCGATTTTAAAGCCTTACTTGCTACTCGCTGGTCGCATATTTTTTCAATTTTGAAGCCTTACTCGCGACTCGCTGATCGCATATTCTTTCGATTTTAAAGCCTTACTTGCTACTCGCTGATCGCATAATTTTTCGATTTTGTAGCCTTACTCGTTGATCGCTAAATCTTGCGATTTTAAAGCCTTACTTGCTACTCGCTGATCGCATATTTTTTCAATTTTGAAGCCTTCTTCGCGACTCGCTGATCGCATATTCTTTCGATTTTGAAGCCTTATTCGCGACTCGCTGATCGCATATACTTTGGATTTTGAAGCCTAACTCGCTACTCGTTGATCGCCAAATCTTGCGATTTTAAAGCCTTACTTGCTACTCGCTGATCGCATATTTTTTCAATTTCGAAGCCTTACTCGCGACTTGCTGATCGCATATTCTTTAAATTTCGAAGCCTTACTCGCTACTTGTTGATCGCCAAATCTTGCGATTTTAAAGCCTTACTTGCTACTCGCTGATCGCATATTTTTTCAATTTTGAAGCCTTACTCGCGACTCGCTGATCGCATATTCTTTCGGTTTTGAAGCCTTACTCGCGACTCGTTTATCGCCAAATCTTGCGATTTTAAAGCCTGACTTGCTACTCGCTGATCGCATATTTTTTCAATTTTGAAGCCTTACTCGCGACTCGCTGATCGCATATTCTTTGGATTTTTAAGCCTTACTCGCTACTCGTTGATCGCCAAATCTTGCGATTTTAAAGCCTTACTTGCTACTCGCTGATCGCATATTTTTTCAATTTTGAAGCCTTACTCGCGACTCGCTGATCGCATATTCTTTAAATTTTGAAGCCTTACTCGCTACTTGTTGATCGCCAAATCTTGCGATTTGAAAGCCTTACTTGCTACTCGCTGATCGCATATTTTTTCGATTTTGAAGCCTTACTCGCGACTCGCTGATCGCATATTCTTTCGATTTTGAAGCCTTACTCGCTACTCGTTGATCGCCAAATCTTGCGATTTTAAAGCCTTACTTGCTACTCGCTGGTCGCATATTTTTTCAATTTTGAAGCCTTACTCGCGACTCGCTGATCGTATATTCTTTCGATTTTAAAGCCTGACTTGCTATTCGCTGATCGCATATTTTTTCGATTTTGAAGCCTTACTCGCGACTCGCTGATCGCATATTCTTTCGATTTTGAAGCCTTACTCGATACTCGTTTATCGCCAAATCTTGCGATTTTAAAGCCTTACTTGCTACTCGCTGATCGCATATTTTTTCAATTTTGAAGCCTTACTCGCGACTCGCTGATCGCATATTCTTTCGATTTTGAAGCCTTACTCGCAACTCGCTGATCGCATATTCTTTCGATTTTGAAGCCTTACTCGCTACTCGTTGATCGCCAAATCTTGCGATTTAAAAGCCTTACTTGCTACTCGCTGGTCGCATATTTTTTCAATTTTGAAGCCTTACTCGCGACTCGCTGATCGCATATTCTTTCGATTTTAAAGCCTGACTTGCTACTCGCTGATCGCATATTTTTTCGATTTTGAAGCCTTACTCGCGACTCGCTGATCGCATATTCTTTCGATTTTGAAGCCTTACTCGCGACTCGCTGATCGCATATTCTTTCGATTTTGAAGCCTTACTCGCTATTTGTTGATCGCCAAATCTTGCGATTTAAAAGCCTTACTTGCTACTCGCTGATCGCATATTTTTTTGATTTTGAAGCCTTACTCGCGACTCGCTGATCGCATATTCTTTCGATTTTGAAGCCTTACTCGCTACTCGTTGATCGCCAAATCTTGCGATTTTAAAGCCTTACTTGCTACTCGCTGGTCGCATATTTTTTCAATTTTGAAGCCTTACTCGCGACTCGCTGATCGCATATTCTTTCGATTTTAAAGCCTGACTTGCTACTCGCTGATCGCATATTTTTTCGATTTTGAAGCCTTACCCTCTCGCGCGTTTCTCGTACACACGGGTGTACGAGAGAGTTGAGTGCCCATAGCGCAATTGTACACATGGGTGTACGAGAGTGACTTGCACCGATTGGATATTTTTTCTGTGACGTATATTTTCAAGTTGCAACCCGTTCTTTATTTGATTGAACAGAATAGTTCATTCGCTTTCTATTAAAATATTTTCCATTGGCAATATCGATACATGGAATGAAGAAGATTGAAAAAAATAAAGTGATCCGTCATTCAGCTATCTGTCACTTTTTGGAGCCATTGTTGCGTGTGGTTGCGTGCGGACGAAAATCATGTTTCCAATTAGAAAACGGTGAGTAATCTTATAAGATTTATATAGAATTACTGAGAAATAAGTGTAGATTACGTTGCAAGTGTTTGTTTTTGGAAAAGTAATAAATATGCCAGTGAAAAAGTGACGAAATTTGTGAAGATGCGTATTTTTTTCCGTCATGGCCGTCGTGTTTCGACTTGTTTTAGTGCAAAATTTATCTCGAAATGCTTTGAAATCTACATAAGTTGTTAGTTTATTTACCTATAAACATAATGAAGTTACTACAAAGTTATATAATTGCATATTGTTATCATAATCGTTGTTGAAAGAAAATAAACCGGTAAAAATGGCGCCAAAGTCGTAAACATTGCATAAAGTACAGACAGCAAAAAAATTTTTTCGATTATTTTTTTGTTGTGATTATTGAATATTCAGTATAACGTAAATATTGTCTTAGTGTTCATATCTATGAAAGCCAAATGTAAAGATTGTTTTATTTTTCGATTTTATATTTTTCATGATCAAAAAAAAAATTTTTTTTTCTTCTATTTTACGTTATTTCGCATTTACTTAGGCAGGGTATTATATTATACTTGCAGGCATTTATGGGTTGAGTTGGGTGATCAAAACATTGTACAAGTACCTACTAATATTTTTCATTTTATTTTAAGATTACGTTCTCGAAGCGTCACCCCTGTTGGGGATGACCGGGACAGCCGTGGCAGCCCCGGGCCTAACCGGCTACCCTCGGCTCGTCGGGCCCTGTTATTGGACCTCGTCTGGAAGGCCCCGGAACGGGAAATCGACGGTCCCTCACCACCACGGTGAGTGTCTTTTTCATAGCGTTACCTACAGTGTTCTTTAGTTTCAGTGGTGTAATTTGTAATTGTTTCTTTTTAGGTCTCGAGCTGTCGTCGTCGACCAAACACCTGGGGGTTCTCGACGGTTGACCGATTCGACGGTGCCGATCGAGAATTCCCCAGATGAAAGAGTCCACATCAGCGAAGCAGGGCAGTCCAGGCCTAGCCTGGACTTGCCTATTGGGTAAGTTAATTTTCCTTCACAGTCCTCCTAGGCTATCACGGTGCCATGGGTGTACGACATTGCATTTATTTGTGTTATCTTTATCTAGGGCTGATGAGGCAGAGCTCCTGGATGATTTGGACTTGGACGACGACGAGATCATGGAGCTCCAGTCCAAACATCCCGGGTTCATCCAGCAGAGGTTGAGGAGGCTGCGAGGTGGCGACGCACCGGGGCCATCGAAGGTGCCAACTAAAGCCAGCGCCAGCAACACGGTTGCTCTGGCTTCTCTTGTCTCTAGTGCCATGTCTGAGGCAAGCGTTTCCTCCGAAATTGATGTTCGTCCATCAACTTCGAGGGAAAAATTGCCTTCACGGACGGTAGCTAGAGATTATGGTAGTGACCCCGACAGCGATATCGAGGACGTATACGATGTCTCGGCCATACCAGTTGTCAGGAATGGAATTCCTGACTCCGAGGAGCTTGAGGAACCGGTAGAGGCTTTGATAAACGAGGTCGATACGGGGATGGATAACGCTATCGATACTCTTTTGGGTGATTCGAGTAGTTTCAAGTGGGAAGAAGACTTTGGATCATTCAGGGCTGTTCGTGAGAATTTCTCAGGTCCTACCCCTGGGTCAGTCAAAGACTACGATTCACCATATGATGCCTTTACCGATATTTGGGACGAGGAAATCATAGGGTTGATAGTCACGGAAACTAACCGATATGCCCATCAGGTTATCGATGCTGAGCGTGAAGCAGGGACATTGAAAGCATCATCTCGCCTTCATTCGTGGACGGCCACAAATGCAGACGAAATAATGACTTTATTCGGGATGTTGATGTATATGGCTATCGACTCACGGTCGTCGATAACCGAATATTGGTCATCAGACGATGTGCTCCATTTGCCGGGGTTCAAACGTCTGATAACCTATAATCGGTACATTTTGCTAAATAAGTTTCTTCATTTCGTGGACAATTCAGCTGACGCAAGTCAGCCAATGTCGCGAAATGAGGGTGCTTATTTAGCAAAACAATCGGCCAAGCTGAGGAAGGTGGCTCCTATTATTGAACATCTCAGTAATAAGTTCAATTCCTTGTACAACCTAGGTGCTGAATTCAGCATCGATGAGTCTTTGACCTTATTCAAGGGTCGTTTGTCCTGGATCCAAACAATAAGGTCAAAGGCTGCACGATTTGGAATCAAGTCATATGAACTATGTGAGTCCCGCACTGGTTATATGTCGAGATTCCAAATCTACACCGGTAAAGATGACAGTACTGATGGTAATCCATTACTTGGCGTCGATTTGGGAGGGAAGAGCACTAAAGTAGTTCTAGAGCTTTTGCAAGGTCTCGAACATCGGGGGCATTGTGTGGTGATGGACAATTTTTACAATTGTCCAGCATTAGCACGGTACCTCAAGAGTTTAGGCTTTGATTGCTTTGGAACTCTTCGTGTGAACCGTCGAAACGTCCCTTGTGCCATTGCAAAGGTTCCGAGGAAAGTGAGCAAGGGGACTATTATAGCTCGCCATTGTGGAGATGTATCCATCATTGCATGGATGGACTCCAAAATGGTGAATATAATATCCACCTATCACACCCCCGAAACGTACATGGGAACTAGGGCCGGAAAACCACTTCTGAAACCGGTTTGTGTGAAAGATTATAACGGAGCCATGGGGGGTGTTGATCTAAAGGATCAAAAGCTCTCCATGTATCCGTTAGAGCGAAAGAGATGCCTGAAATGGTATATGAAGATTTTCAAAAGGTTAATGAATGTGAGTGTGCACAATGCGTTTGTGCTGTACCGAAGTTCAATGGCTCGCAGAGATAAATTGGCTGAATCGCATCGTGAGTTTCGCTTTGAACTTGCAAGGTCTCTGATCAAACGGCATCGGCTCTGTTTGACAGAGATTAGCCAAGTTCCAGGGGATCTCATGAGGCTGAGGCGAGATATCGTACACGAGCCAATGTACACATCGGGCAGATCGAATAGAAAGCGATGTATGATATGTTATCGACAGAAGAAAACTAAATTGATTCATTCTCGGTGCGTTCAGTGCGATATATATCTTTGCTTTGAAGACTGCTGGAGAATTTGGCATTCTGCAGCAGAGCTTCCGGGCGAAGATCTTATAGAGCGGCCGAGACCGAAGCGCCGAGACTAATCATTTTAGGGCATGGTCGAGAAGCGTGGTTGTTTTATGAATGTGGTGTGGTGATCTGGGGCCTCTCGTGCGGGTCGCGTTTCGACGGGACGTCTAACCGTTGAACATATCTCGTTTATTACTGCTTCAGTTGCTGCTATCGGAGGCGTTACTACTATCGGGGACGAGACGATAGCCTAGTAGCGCCTTCTGCGTTGGCATATTCATCGGGGACTGGTATCTTACGGGACAGATATCAGTCTCAGTTTGTGCGTTGTAAATAATGTACGAATACTCATTATATGTAATGTACAAATACATTTGTAATTTTTGCTTTAGTCTGAGATTGCGCATTGTGAAATTGTATATTTTTGAAAATAAAACCCATAATACAGGACAAAACCCCAATGTATATCCTAGCTGTTACAATAAAACCTTCAATATATCTATGTAAATGTACGAATACATTTGTTATTTTTGCTTTAGTCTGAGATTGAGTATTGTGAAATTGTATATTTTTGAAAGTAAAACCCATAATACAGGACAAAATCTCAATGTGTAAAGTGAACCTTATGACAAAATATATGTTTTTACATTTTTATTTTTATTCTTTTATTTTTTCATAACATAAATAAATTCCCTGAAAAGCAGTACATTTTATTCCAAATCATTCAAAGGCTTCTCTGAGAAAGGAAGGAAGATTGGTGGTTGATGCAGTTGTTAGTAAGTATATAACTGAACGAGCGACGACTTAGTGAGGGTCGTGGAAATCCACTGGATGCGAGACACACAGAACCGGTCATTGTTGCGATGTTTGGGGTTAGGCCTTTATCCAGCAGTGGATGTCTTTCAGCTGAAATGATGATGATATGTATAAAGATCATCGTCTAGTTCTTTGAATGACGTAGGGATCCGATAAGAAAGGATTACTCAAAATTCTATCAAAAACGGGGGGGGGATTCGTGTGGAAACATGTACTTTCCCGTGGTTGAAACCGCTGGTAAAAGCAAGTCTATCATCATCATTTCAGCCAAAAGACGTCCACTGCTAGACATAGACCTCCCCAAAGGGGGGGGGGGGTTGAACCATAACCCACCACGCTGATCCAATGCGTGTTGGCGGGTCGCCATAGCTTCATGGCAAGGGTGCACCACGTGCAGGTGAGGCTTGGGTCCCCATGGATGTTGAATGGGACCCCTATACACCCCGCTAGTCTAAAGCTAGTCTATATTGGTATATAACTAACATATCAACGCAAATCCGAAAAACACATGAAATAGGAGTGTGACATTTCGCACAATTCCTTAGCACTGTTCTTTGTATGACGAAGGTATCCGATAAGAAAAGATTAATCTAAATTCTATCCCAAAGGGGGAGAAAAATTTTCATTTTCACTCAAAAATATAGGTATATAAAACATGCAATAATTAGCCACTCTGAGATAATAATACAAGACGTACAATGATTTAGTTTCACTATATCAGATCTTGACAAAATTTATACGAATCTACCTTGGGAGTATTTTGCTTTTCAAATATATCTTTTTTTATCCATACTAAATCGATTGAACTACTACTGGCTACTTTTACTTACCACAAAATCTAAATACCTTGATAAAAACATACTTACACGCGAACAACACCTACTATTCTGGTTCTAACGGTTTTATAAAATATAAATGAAAATAAAATAAAAAAAACTTTTTTTGTAAAACAATATTACAAAAAAGTTTATTTACAATAAAGTAGCATTACTAACAGTAACATAACAAAAATCATTATAAACACCACTAATAACACATTATAAAAATACAGTAAAAAATTTATAGTACATCGAAAATTTCTTCTCGTAACCTTTTTCAGGCAACAGTACACCGCGCAAAATGTAAACACTGACGAGATAGGTACCTACCTATCTCGTCAGTGTTTACATTTTGCGCGCCAGTAATGGCGGCTTTTTGTTGAGTTGCGGAAAAAGTGATTGTGTCGTGTAATTATTGTGTTTTGATGTGATATGAGTAATATTGTTTTTGCGCAAATGTATGGACTATCGTATTCAAGTGTTTTTTTCGAGAATATGTGTGTGGTTTTGGTGTAATGTGAGAAAGTTAAAGGTTATGTGTAAGAAAATTTGCAAAATGCCAATTTATCTCGTCGCTACGAAGTCAGGTCAGTTTCATTTATTTATAATCTTACACAGTTCGATAGGAAAACTAATGGGCTTTCCGGGAAGGTATAATTTATTGCATATAATTATCAATATAACCACGAAATTTGCGTTTTTCTCAAGGTCAAACCAAAACAAAAGAATAATCGAAAATCCTCGACGCGTGAGGCATTTTGGGTGAATGTTCGCGAACGTTCGAGAGGTTACTCGCGACTCGCTGATCGCACATTTTTTCGATTTTGAAGCCTTACTCGCTACTCGTTGATCGCCAAATCTTGCGATTTGAAAGCCTTACTTGCTACTCGCTGATCGCATATTTTTTCGATTTTGAAGCCTTACTCGCGACTCGCTGATCGCATATTCTTTCGATTTTGAAGCCTTACTCGCTACTCGTTGATCGCCAAATCTTGCGATTTTAAAGCCTTACTTGCTACTCGCTGATCGCATATTTTTTCAATTTTGAAGCCTTACTTGCTACTCGCTGATCGCATATTTTTTCAATTTTGAAGCCTTCTTCGCGACTCGCTGATCGCCAAATCTTGCGATATTAAAGCCTTACTTGCTACTCGCTGGTCGCATATTTTTTCAATTTTGAAGCCTTACTCGCGACTCGCTGATCTCATATTCTTTCGATTTTGAAGCCTTCTTCGCGACTCGCTGATCGCATATTCTTTCGATTTTGAAGCCTTACTCGCGACTCGCTGATCGCATATTCTTTGGATTTTGAAACCTTACTCGCTACTCGTTGATCGCCAAATCTTGCGATTTTAAAGCCTTACTTGCTTCTCGCTGATCGCATATTTTTTCAATTTTGAAGCCTTACTCGCGATACGCTGATCGCATATTCTTTCGATTTTGAAGCCTTACTCGCGACTCGCTGATCGCATATTCTTTCGATTTTGAAGCCTTACTCGCGACTCGTTGATCGCCAAATCTTGCGATTTTAAAGCCTTACTTGCTACTCGCTGGTCGAATATTTTTTCAATTTTGAAGCCTTACTCGCGACTCGCTGATCGCATATTCTTTGGATTTTGAAGCCTTACTCGCTACTCGTTGATCGCCAAATCTTGCGATTTAAAAGCCTTACTTGCTACTCGCTGATCGCATATTTTTTCAATTTTGAAGCCTTACTCGCGAGTCGCTGATCGCATATTCTTTAAATTTTGAAGTTTTACTCGCTACTTGTTGATCGCCAAATCTTGCGATTTGAAAGCCTTACTTGCTACTCGCTGATCGCATATTTTTTCGATTTTGAAGCCTTACTCGCGACTCGCTGATCGCATATTCTTTCGATTTTGAAGCCTTACTCGCTACTCGTTGATCGCCAAATCTTGCGATTTTAAAGCCTTACTTGCTACTCGCTGGTCGCATATTTTTTCAATTTTGAAGCCTTACTCGCGACTCGCTGATCGCATATTCTTTCGATTTTAAATCCTGACTTGCTACTCGCTGATCGCATATTTTTTCGATTTTGAAGCCTTACTCGCGACTCGCTGATCGCACATTCTTTGGATTTTGAAGCCTTACTCGCTACTTGTTGATCGCCAAATCTTGCGATTTTAAAGCCTTACTTGCTACTCGCTGATCGCATATTTTTTCAATTTCGAAGCCTTACTCGCGACTCGCTGATCACATATTCTTTAAATTTCGAAGCCTTACTCGCTACTTGTTGATCGCCAAATCCTGCTATTTTAAAGCCTTACTTGCTACTCGCTGATCGCATATTTTTTCGATTTTGAAGCCTTACTCGCGACTCGCTGATCGCATATTCTTTCGATTTTGAAACCTTACTCGCTACTCGTTGATCGCCAAATCTTGCGATTTTAAAGCCTAACTTGCTACTAGCTGGTCGCATATTTTTTCAATTTTGAAGTCTTACTCGCGACTCGCTGATCGCATATTCTTTCGATTCTAAAGCCTGACTTGCTACTCGCTGATCACATATTTTTTCGATTTTGAAACCTTACTCGCGACTCGCTGATCGCATATTCTTTGGATTTTGAAACCTTACTCGCTACTCGTTGATCGCCAAATCTTGCGATTTTAAAGCCTTACTTGCTACTCGCTGATCGCATATTTTTTCAATTTTGAAGCCTTACTCGCGACTCGCTGATCGCATATTCTTTCGATTTTGAAGCCTTACTCGCTACTCGTTGATCGCCAAATCTTGCGATTTTAAAGCCTTACTTGCAACTCGCTGATCGCATATTTTTTCAATTTTGAAGCCTTACTCGCGACTCGCTGATCGCACATTCTTTCGATTTTGTAGCCTTACTCGCTACTCGTTGATCGCTAAATCTTGCGATTTTAAAGCCTTACTTGCTACTCGCTGATCGCATACTTTTTCAATTTTGAAGCCTTCTTCGCGACTCGCTGATCGCATATTCTTTCGATTTTGAAGCCTTACTCGCGACTCGCTGATCGCATATTCTTTGGATTTTGAAATCTTATTCGCTACTCGTTGATCGCCAAATCTTGCGATTTTAAAGCCTTACTTGCTACTCGCTGATCGCATATTTTTTTAATTTTGAAGCCTTACTCGCGACTCGCTGATCGCATATTCTTTCGATTTTGAAGCCTTACTCGCGACTCGCTGATCGCATATTCTTTCGATTTTGAAGCCTTACTCGCGACTCGTTGATCGCCAAATATTGCGATTTTAAAGCCTTACTTGCTACTCGCTGATCGCATATTTTTTCGATTTTGAAGCCTTACTCGCGACTCGCTGATCGCATATTCTTTCGATTTTGAAGCCTTACTCGCTACTCGTTGATCGCCAAATCTTGCGATTTTAAAACCTAACTTGCTACTCGCTGATCGCATATTTTTTCAATTTTGAAGCCTTACTCGCGACTCGCTGATCGCATATTCCTTCGATTTTGAAGCCTTACTCGCTACTTGTTGAGCGCCAAATCTTGCGATTTGAAAGCCTTACTTGCTACTCGCTGATCGCATATTTTTTCGATTTTGAAGCCTTACTCGCGACTCGCTGATCGCATATTCTTTCGATTTTGAAGCCTTACTCGCTACTCGTTGATCGCCAAATCTTGCGATATTAAAGCCTTACTTGCTACTCGCTGGTCGCATATTTTTTCAATTTTGAAGCCTTACTCGCGACTCGCTGATCTCATATTCTTTCGATTTTGAAGCCTTCTTCGCGACTCGCTGATCGCATATTCTTTCGATTTTGAAGCCTTACTCGCGACTCGCTGATCGCATATTCTTTGGATTTTGAAACCTTACTCGCTACTCGTTGATCGCCAAATCTTGCGATTTTAAAGCCTTACTTGCTTCTCGCTGATCGCATATTTTTTCAATTTTGAAGCCTTACTCGCGATACGCTGATCGCATATTCTTTCGATTTTGAAGCCTTACTCGCGACTCGCTGATCGCATATTCTTTCGATTTTGAAGCCTTACTCGCGACTCGTTGATCGCCAAATCTTGCGATTTTAAAGCCTTACTTGCTACTCGCTGGTCGAATATTTTTTCAATTTTGAAGCCTTACTCGCGACTCGCTGATCGCATATTCTTTGGATTTTGAAGCCTTACTTGCGACTCGCTGATCGCATATTCTTTCGATTTTAAAGCCTGACTTGCTACTCGCTGATCGCATATTTTTTCAATTTTGAAGCCTTACTCGCGAGTCGCTGATCGCATTTTCTTTAAATTTTGAAGTTTTACTCGCTACTTGTTGATCGCCAAATCTTGCGATTTGAAAGCCTTACTTGCTACTCGCTGATCGCATATTTTTTCGATTTTGAAGCCTTACTCGCGACTCGCTGATCGCATATTCTTTCGATTTTGAAGCCTTACTCGCTACTCGTTGATCGCCAAATCTTGCGATTTTAAAGCCTTACTTGCTACTCGCTGATCGCATATTTTTTCGATTTTGAAGCCTTACTCGCGACTCGCTGATCGCATATTCTTTCGATTTTGAAGCCTTACTCGCTTCTCGTTGATCGCCAAATCTTGCGATTTTAAAGCCTTACTTGCTACTCGCTGGTCGCATATTTTTTCAATTTTGAAGCCTTACTCGCGACTCGCTGATCGTATATTCTTTCGATTTTAAAGCCTGACTTGCTACTCGCTGATCGCATATTTTTCGATTTTGAAGCCTTACTCGCGACTCGCTGATCGCATATTCTTTCGATTTTGAAGCCTTACTCGCTACTCGTTTATCGCCAAATCTTGCGATTTTAAAGCCTTACTTGCTACTCGCTGATCGCATATTTTTTCAATTTTGAAGCCTTACTCGCGACTCGCTGATCGCATATTCTTTCGATTTTGAAGCCTTACTCGCTACTCGTTGATCGCCAAATCTTGCGATTTTAAATTCTTACTTGCTACTCGCTGGTCGCATATTTTTTCAATTTTGAAGCCTTACTCGCGACTCGCTGATCGCATATTCTTTCGATTTTGAAGCCTTACTCGCTACTCGCTGATCGCATATTCTTTGGATTTTGAAACCTTACTCGCTACTCGTTGATTGCCAAATCTTGCGATTTTTAAGCCTTACTTGCTACTCGCTGATCGCATATTTTTTCAATTTTGAAGCCTTACTCGCGACTCGCTGATCGCATATTCTTTCGATTTTGAAGCCTTACTCGCGACTCGCTGATCGCATATTATTTCAATTTTGAAGCCTTACTCGCGACTAGTTGATCGCCAAATCTTGCGATTTTAAAGCCTTACTTGCTACTCGCTGATCGCATATTTTTTCGATTTTGAAGCCTTACTCGCGTTTCGCTGATCGCATATTCTTTGGATTTTGAAGCCTTACTCGCTACTCGTTGATCGCCAAATCTTGCGATTTTAAAGCCTTACTTGCTACTCGCTGATCGCATATTTTTTCAATTTTGAAGCCTCACTCGCGAGTCGCTGATCGCATATTCTTAAAATTTTGAAGCCTTACTCGCTACTTGTTGATCGCCAAATATTTCGATTTTAAAGCCTGACTTGCTACTCGCTGATTGCATATTTTTTCGATTTTGAAGCCTTACTCGCGACTCGCTGATCGCACATTCTTTGGATTTAGAAGCCTTACTCGCTACTCGTTGATCGCCAAATCTTGCGATTTTAAAGCCTTACTTGCTACTCGCTGATCGCATATTTTTTCAATTTCGAAGCCTTACTCGCGACTCGCTGATCGCATATTCTTTATATTTCGAAGCCTTACTCGCTACTTGTTGATCGCATATTCTTTGGATTTTGAAGCCTTACTCGCTACTCGTTGATCGCCAAATCTTGCGATTTTAAAGCCTTACTTGCTACTCGCTGGTCGCATATTTTTTCAATTTTGAAGCCTTACTCACGACTCGCTGATCGCATATTCTTTCGATTTTAAAGCCTGACTTGCTACTCGCTGATCGCATAATTTTTCGATTTTGAAGCCTTACTCGCGACTCGCTGATCGCATATTCTTTCGATTTTAAAGCCTTACTCGTGACTCGATGATTGCATATTCTTTCGATTTTGAAGCCTTACTCGCTACTCGTTGATCGCCAAATCTTGCGATTTTAAAGCCTTACTTGCTACTCGCTGATCGCATATTTTTTCGATTTTGAAGCCTTACTCGCGACTCGCTGATCGCATATTCTTTCGATTTAAAAGCCTGACTTGCTTCTCGCTGATCGCATATTTTTTCGATTTTGAAGCCTTACTCGCGACTCGCTGATCGCATATTCTTTCGATTTTGAAGCCTTACTCGCTACTCGTTGATCGCCAAATCTTGCGATTTTAAAGCCTAACTTGCTACTCGCTGGTCGCATATTTTTTCAATTTTGAAGCCTTACTCGCGACTCGCTGATCGCATATTCTTTCGATTTTAAAGCCTGACTTGCTACTCGCTGATCGCATATTTTTTCGATTTTGAAGCCTTACTCGCGACTCGCTGATCGCATATTCTTTCGATTTTGAAGCCTTACTCGCTACTCGTTTATCGCCAAATCTTGCGATTTTAAAGCTTTACTTGCTACTCGCTGATCGCATATTTTTAAGCCTTACTCGCTACTCGCTGATCGCATATTCTTTCGATTTTGAAGCCTTACTCGCTACTCGTTGATCGCCAAATCTTGCGATTTTAAAGCCATACTTGCTACTCGCTGATCGCATATTTTTTCAATTTTGAAGCCTTACTCGCGACTCGCTGATCGCACATTCTTTCGATTTTGTAGCCTTACTCGCTACTCGTTGATCGCTAAATCTTGCGATTTTAAAGCCTTACTTGCTACTCGCTGATCGCATATTTTTTCAATTTTGAAGCCTTCTTCGCGACTCGCTGATCGCATATTCTTTCGATTTTGAAGCCTTACTCGCGACTCGCTGATCGCATATTCTTTCGATTTAAAGCCTGACTTGCTTCTCGCTGATCGCATATATTTTTTCGATTTTGAAGCCTTACTCGCGACTCGCTGATCGCATATTCTTTCGATTTTGAAGCCTTACTCGCTACTCGTTGATCGCCAAATCTTAACTTGCTACTCGCTGGTCGCATATTTTTTCAATTTTGAAGCCTTACTCGCGACTCGCTGATCGCATATTCTTTCGATTTTAAAGCCTGACTTGCTACTCGCTGATCGCATATTTTTTCGATTTTGAAGCCTTACTCGCGACTCGCTGATCGCATATTCTTTCGATTTTGAAGCCTTACTCGCTACTCGTTTATCGCCAAATCTTGCGATTTTAAAGTTTTGCTTGCTACTCGCTGATCGCATATTTTTAAGCCTTACTCGCTACTCGCTGATCGCATATTCTTTCGATTTTGAAGCCTTACTCGCTACTCGTTGATCGCCAAATCTTGCGATTTTAAAGCCTTACTTGCTACTCGCTGATCGCATATTTTTTCAATTTTGAAGCCTTACTCGCGACTCGCTGATCGCATATTCTTTCGATTTTGAAGCCTTACTCGCTACTCGTTGATCGCCAAATCTTGCGATTTTAAAGCCTTAGTTGCTACTCGCTGATCGCATATTTTTTCAATTTCGGAACCTTACTCGCGACTTGCTGATCGCATATTCTTTAAATTTCGAAGCCTTACTCGCTACTTGTTGATCGCCAAATCTTGCGATTTTAAAGCCTTACTTGCTACTCGCTGGTCGCATATTTTTTCAATTTTGAAGCCTTACTCGCGACTCGCTGATCGCATATTCTTTCGATTTTAAAGCCTGACTTGCTACTCGCTGATCGCATATTTTTTCGATTTTGAAGCCTTACTCGCGACTCGCTGATCGCATATTCTTTCGATTTTGAAGCCTTACTCGCTACTCGTTTATCGCCAAATCTTGCGATTTTAAAGCTTTGCTTGCTACTCGCTGATCGCATATTTTTAAGCCCTACTCGCTACTCGCTGATCGCATATTCTTTCGATTTTGAAGCCTTACTCGCTACTCGTTGATCGCCAAATCTTGCGATTTTAAAGCCTTACTTGCTACTCGCTGATCGCATATTTTTTCAATTTTGAAGCCTTACTCGCGACTCGCTGATCGCATATTCTTTCGATTTTGAAGCTTTACTCGCTACTCGTTGATCGCCAAATCTTGCGATTTTAAAGCCTTAGTTGCTACTCGCTGATCGCATATTTTTTCAATTTCGAAACCTTACTCGCGACTTGCTGATCGCATATTCTTTAAATTTCAAAGCCTTACTCGCTACTTGTTGATCGCCAAATCTTGCGATTTTAAAGCCTTACTTGCTACTCGCTGATCGCATATTTTTTCAATTTTAAAGCCTTCTTCGCGACTCGCTGGTCGCATATTTTTTCAATTTTAAAGCCTTACTCGCGACTCGCTGATCGCATATTCTTTTGATTTTGATGCCTTACCCGCTACTCGTTGATCGCCAAATCATGCGATTTTAAAGCCTTACTTGCTACTCGCTGATCGCATATTTTTTCAATTTTGAAGCCTTACTCGCGACTCGCTGATCGCATATTCTTTCGATTTTGAGGCCTTACTCGCGACTCGCTGATCGCATATTCTTTCGATTTTGAAGCCTTACTCGCGACTCGTTGATCGCCAAATCTTGCGATTTTAAAGCCTTACATGCTACTCGCTGGTCGCATATTTTTTCAATTTTGAAGCCTTACTCGCGACTCGCTGATCGCATATTCTTTGGATTTTGAAGCCTTACTCGCTACTCGTTGATCGCCAAATCTTGCGATTTTAAAGCCTTACTTGCTACTCGCTGATCGCATATTTTTTCAATTTTGAAGCCTTACTCGCGAGTCGCTGATCGCATATTCTTTAAATTTTGAAGCCTTACTCGCTATTTGTTGATCGCCAAATCTTGCGATTTTAAAGCCTTACTTGCTACTCGCTGATCGCATATTTTTTCGATTTTGAAGCCTTACTCGCGACTCGCTGTTCGCATATTCTTTCGATTTTGAAGCCTTACTCGCTACTCGTTGATCGCCAAATCTTGCGATTTTAAAGCCTTACGTGCTACTCGCTGGTCGCATATTTTTTCAATTTTGAAGCCTTACTCGCGACTCGCTGATCGCATATTCTTTCGATTTTGAAGCCTTACTCGCTACTCGCTGATCGCATATTCTTTGGATTTTGAAACCTTACTCGCTACTCGTTGATCGCCAAATCTTGCGATTTTTAAGCCTTACTTGCTACTCGCTGATCGCATATTTTTTCAATTTTGAAGCCTTACTCGCGACTCGCTGATCGCATATTCTTTCGATTTTGAAGCCTTACTCGCGACTCGCTGATCGCATATTCTTTCAATTTTGAAGCCTTACTCGCGACTCGTTGATCGCCAAATCTTGCGATTTTAAAGCCTTACTTTCTACTCGCTGATCGCATATTTTTTCGATTTTGAAGCCTTACTCGCGACTCGCTGATCGCATATTCTTTGGATTTTGAAGCCTTACTCGCTACTCGTTGATCGCCAAATCTTGCGATTTTAAAGCCTTACTTGCTACTCGCTGATCGCATATTTTTTCAATTTTGAAGCCTCACTCGCGAGTCGCTGATCGCATATTCTTTAAATTTTGAAGCCTTACTCGCTACTTGTTGATCGCCAAATCTTGCGATTTTAAAGCCTTACTTGCTACTCGCTGATCGCATATTTTTTCGATTTTGAAGCCTTACTCGCGACTCGCTGATCGCATATTCTTTCGATTTTGAAGCCTTACTCGCTACTCGTTGATCGCCAAATCTTGCAATTTTAAAGCCTTACTTGCTACTCGCTGGTCGCATATTTTTTCGATTTTGAAGCCTTACTCACGACTCGCTGATCGCATATTCTTTCGATTTTAAAGCCTGACTTGCTACTCGCTGATCGCATATTTTTTCGATTTTGAAGCCTTACTCGCGACTCGCTGATCGCACATTCTCTGGATTTTGAAGCCTTACTCGCTACTCGTTGATCGCCAAATCTTGCGATTGTAAAGCCTTACTTGCTACTCGCTGATCGCATATTTTTTCAATTTCGAAGCCTTACTCGCGACTCGCTGATCGCATATTCTTTAAATTTCGAAGCCTTACTCGCTACTTGTTGATCACCAAATCTTGCGATTTTAAAGCCTTACTTCCTACTCGCTGATCGCGTATTTTTTCGATTTTGAAGCGTTAGTCGCGACTCGCTGATCGCATATTCTTTGGATTTTGAAGCCTTACTCGCTACTCGTTGATCGCCAAATCTTGCGATTTTAAAGCCTTACTTGCTACTCGCTGGTCGCATATTTTTTCAATTTTGAAGCCTTACTCGCGACTCGCTGATCGCATATTCTTTCGATTTTAAAGCCTGACTTGCTACTCGCTGATCGCATATTTTTTCAATTTTGAAGCCTTCTTCGCGACTCGCTGATCGCATATTCTTTCGATTTTGAAGCCTTACTCGCGACTCGCTGATCGCATATTCTTTCGATTTTAAAGCCTGACTTGCTTCTCGCTGATCGCATATATTTTTTCGATTTTGAAGCCTTACTCGCGACTCGCTGATCGCATATTCTTTCGATTTTGAAGCCTTACTCGCTACTCGTTGATCGCCAAATCTTAACTTGCTACTCGCTGGTCGCATATTTTTTCAATTTTGAAGCCTTACTCGCGACTCGCTGATCGCATATTCTTTCGATTTTAAAGCCTGACTTGCTACTCGCTGATCGCATATTTTTTCGATTTTGAAGCCTTACTCGCGACTCGCTGATCGCATATTCTTTCGATTTTGAAGCCTTACTCGCTACTCGTTTATCGCCAAATCTTGCGATTTTAAAGTTTTGCTTGCTACTCGCTGATCGCATATTTTTAAGCCTTACTCGCTACTCGCTGATCGCATATTCTTTCGATTTTGAAGCCTTACTCGCTACTCGTTGATCGCCAAATCTTGCGATTTTAAAGCCTTACTTGCTACTCGCTGATCGCATATTTTTTCAATTTTGAAGCCTTACTCGCGACTCGCTGATCGCATATTCGTTCGATTTTGAAGCCTTACTCGCTACTCGTTGATCGCCAAATCTTGCGATTTTAAAGCCTTAGTTGCTACTCGCTGATCGCATATTTTTTCAATTTCGGAACCTTACTCGCGACTTGCTGATCGCATATTCTTTAAATTTCGAAGCCTTACTCGCTACTTGTTGATCGCCAAATCTTGCGATTTTAAAGCCTTACTTGCTACTCGCTGGTCGCATATTTTTTCAATTTTGAAGCCTTACTCGCGACTCGCTGATCGCATATTCTTTCGATTTTAAAGCCTGACTTGCTACTCGCTGATCGCATATTTTTTCGATTTTGAAGCCTTACTCGCGACTCGCTGATCGCATATTCTTTCGATTTTGAAGCCTTACTCGCTACTCGTTTATCGCCAAATCTTGCGATTTTAAAGCTTTGCTTGCTACTCGCTGATCGCATATTTTTAAGCCCTACTCGCTACTCGCTGATCGCATATTCTTTCGATTTTGAAGCCTTACTCGCTACTCGTTGATCGCCAAATCTTGCGATTTTAAAGCCTTACTTGCTACTCGCTGATCGCATATTTTTTCAATTTTGAAGCCTTACTCGCGACTCGCTGATCGCATATTCTTTCGATTTTGAAGCTTTACTCGCTACTCGTTGATCGCCAAATCTTGCGATTTTAAAGCCTTAGTTGCTACTCGCTGATCGCATATTTTTTCAATTTCGAAACCTTACTCGCGACTTGCTGATCGCATATTCTTTAAATTTCAAAGCCTTACTCGCTACTTGTTGATCGCCAAATCTTGCGATTTTAAAGCCTTACTTGCTACTCGCTGATCGCATATTTTTTCAATTTTAAAGCCTTCTTCGCGACTCGCTGGTCGCATATTTTTTCAATTTTAAAGCCTTACTCGCGACTCGCTGATCGCATATTCTTTTGATTTTGATGCCTTACCCGCTACTCGTTGATCGCCAAATCATGCGATTTTAAAGCCTTACTTGCTACTCGCTGATCGCATATTTTTTCAATTTTGAAGCCTTACTCGCGACTCGCTGATCGCATATTCTTTCGATTTTGAGGCCTTACTCGCGACTCGCTGATCGCATATTCTTTCGATTTTGAAGCCTTACTCGCGACTCGTTGATCGCCAAATCTTGCGATTTTAAAGCCTTACATGCTACTCGCTGGTCGCATATTTTTTCAATTTTGAAGCCTTACTCGCGACTCGCTGATCGCATATTCTTTGGATTTTGAAGCCTTACTCGCTACTCGTTGATCGCCAAATCTTGCGATTTTAAAGCCTTACTTGCTACTCGCTGATCGCATATTTTTTCAATTTTGAAGCCTTACTCGCGAGTCGCTGATCGCATATTCTTTAAATTTTGAAGCCTTACTCGCTATTTGTTGATCGCCAAATCTTGCGATTTTAAAGCCTTACTTGCTACTCGCTGATCGCATATTTTTTCGATTTTGAAGCCTTACTCGCGACTCGCTGTTCGCATATTCTTTCGATTTTGAAGCCTTACTCGCTACTCGTTGATCGCCAAATCTTGCGATTTTAAAGCCTTACGTGCTACTCGCTGGTCGCATATTTTTTCAATTTTGAAGCCTTACTCGCGACTCGCTGATCGCATATTCTTTCGATTTTGAAGCCTTACTCGCTACTCGCTGATCGCATATTCTTTGGATTTTGAAACCTTACTCGCTACTCGTTGATCGCCAAATCTTGCGATTTTTAAGCCTTACTTGCTACTCGCTGATCGCATATTTTTTCAATTTTGAAGCCTTACTCGCGACTCGCTGATCGCATATTCTTTCGATTTTGAAGCCTTACTCGCGACTCGCTGATCGCATATTCTTTCAATTTTGAAGCCTTACTCGCGACTCGTTGATTGCCAAATCTTGCGATTTTAAAGCCTTACTTTCTACTCGCTGATCGCATATTTTTTCGATTTTGAAGCCTTACTCGCGACTCGCTGATCGCATATTCTTTGGATTTTGAAGCCTTACTCGCTACTCGTTGATCGCCAAATCTTGCGATTTTAAAGCCTTACTTGCTACTCGCTGATCGCATATTTTTTCAATTTTGAAGCCTCACTCGCGAGTCGCTGATCGCATATTCTTTAAATTTTGAAGCCTTACTCGCTACTTGTTGATCGCCAAATCTTGCGATTTTAAAGCCTTACTTGCTACTCGCTGATCGCATATTTTTTCGATTTTGAAGCCTTACTCGCGACTCGCTGATCGCATATTCTTTCGAATTTGAAGCCTTACTCGCTACTCGTTGATCGCCAAATCTTGCAATTTTAAAGCCTTACTTGCTACTCGCTGGTCGCATATTTTTTCGATTTTGAAGCCTTACTCACGACTCGCTGATCGCATATTCTTTCGATTTTAAAGCCTGACTTGCTACTCGCTGATCGCATATTTTTTCGATTTTGAAGCCTTACTCGCGACTCGCTGATCGCACATTCTCTGGATTTTGAAGCCTTACTCGCTACTCGTTGATCGCCAAATCTTGCGATTGTAAAGCCTTACTTGCTACTCGCTGATCGCATATTTTTTCAATTTCGAAGCCTTACTCGCGACTCGCTGATCGCATATTCTTTAAATTTCGAAGCCTTACTCGCTACTTGTTGATCACCAAATCTTGCGATTTTAAAGCCTTACTTCCTACTCGCTGATCGCGTATTTTTTCGATTTTGAAGCGTTAGTCGCGACTCGCTGATCGCATATTCTTTGGATTTTGAAGCCTTACTCGCTACTCGTTGATCGCCAAATCTTGCGATTTTAAAGCCTTACTTGCTACTCGCTGGTCGCATATTTTTTCAATTTTGAAGCCTTACTCGCGACTCGCTGATCGCATATTCTTTCGATTTTAAAGCCTGACTTGCTACTCGCTGATCGCATATTTTTTCGATTTTGAAGCCTTACTCGCGACTCGCTGATCGCATATTCTTTCGATTTTGAAGCCTTACTCGCTACTCGTTTATCGCCAAATCTTGCGATTTTAAAGCTTTGCTTGCTACTCGCTGATCGCATATTTTTAAGCCTTACTCGCTACTCGCTGATCGCATATTCTTTCGATTTTGAAGCCTTACTCGCTACTCGTTGATCGCATATTCTTTCGATTTTGAAGCCTTACTCGCTACTCGTTGATCGCATATTCTTTCGATTTTGAAGCCTTACTCGCTACTCGTTGATCGCCAAATCTTGCGATTTTAAAGCCTTACTTGCTACTCGCTGATCGCATATTTTTTCAATTTTGAAGCCTTACTCGCGACTCGCTGATCGCATATTCTTTCGATTTTGAAGCTTTACTCGCTACTCGTTGATCGCCAAATCTTGCGATTTTAAAGCCTTAGTTGCTACTCGCTGATCGCATATTTTTTCAATTTCGAAACCTTACTCGCGACTTGCTGATCGCATATTCTTTAAATTTCGAAGCCTTACTCGCTACTTGTTGATCGCCAAATCTTGCGATTTTAAAGCCTTACTTGCTACTCGCTGATCGCATATTTTTTCAATTTTAAAGCCTTCTTCGCGACTCGCTGGTCGCATATTTTTTCAATTTTAAAGCCTTACTCGCGACTCGCTGATCGCATATTCTTTTGATTTTGATGCCTTACCCGCTACTCGTTGATCGCCAAATCATGCGATTTTAAAGCCTTACTTGCTACTCGCTGATCGCATATTTTTTCAATTTTGAAGCCTTACTCGCGACTCGCTGATCGCATATTCTTTCGATTTTGAGGCCTTACTCGCGACTCGCTGATCGCATATTCTTTCGATTTTGAAGCCTTACTCGCGACTCGTTGATCGCCAAATCTTGCGATTTTAAAGCCTTACATGCTACTCGCTGGTCGCATATTTTTTCAATTTTGAAGCCTTACTCGCGACTCGCTGATCGCATATTCTTTGGATTTTGAAGCCTTACTCGCTACTCGTTGATCGCCAAATCTTGCGATTTTAAAGCCTTACTTGCTACTCGCTGATCGCATATTTTTTCAATTTTGAAGCCTTACTCGCAAGTCGCTGATCGCATATTCTTTAAATTTTGAAGCCTTACTCGCTATTTGTTGATCGCCAAATCTTGCGATTTTAAAGCCTTACTTGCTACTCGCTGATCGCATATTTTTTCGATTTTGAAGCCTTACTCGCGACTCGCTGTTCGCATATTCTTTCGATTTTGAAGCCTTACTCGCTACTCGTTGATCGCCAAATCTTGCGATTTTAAAGCCTTACGTGCTACTCGCTGGTCGCATATTTTTTCAATTTTGAAGCCTTACTCGCGACTCGCTGATCGCATATTCTTTCGATTTTGAAGCCTTACTCGCTACTCGCTGATCGCATATTCTTTGGATTTTGAAACCTTACTCGCTACTCGTTGATCGCCAAATCTTGCGATTTTTAAGCCTTACTTGCTACTCGCTGATCGCATATTTTTTCAATTTTGAAGCCTTACTCGCGACTCGCTGATCGCATATTCTTTCGATTTTGAAGCCTTACTCGCGACTCGCTGATCGCATATTCTTTCAATTTTGAAGCCTTACTCACGACTCGTTGATCGCCAAATCTTGCGATTTTAAAGCCTTACTTTCTACTCGCTGATCGCATATTTTTTCGATTTTGAAGCCTTACTCGCGACTCGCTGATCGCATATTCTTTGGATTTTGAAGCCTTACTCGCTACTCGTTGATCGCCAAATCTTGCGATTTTAAAGCCTTACTTGCTACTCGCTGATCGCATATTTTTTCAATTTTGAAGCCTCACTCGCGAGTCGCTGATCGCATATTCTTTAAATTTTGAAGCCTTACTCGCTACTTGTTGTTCGCCAAATCTTGCGATTTTAAAGCCTTACTTGCTACTCGCTGATCGCATATTTTTTCGATTTTGAAGCCTTACTCGCGACTCGCTGATCGCATATTCTTTCGATTTTGAAGCCTTACTCGCTACTCGTTGATCGCCAAATCTTGCAATTTTAAAGCCTTACTTGCTACTCGCTGGTCGCATATTTTTTCGATTTTGAAGCCTTACTCACGACTCGCTGATCGCATATTCTTTCGATTTTAAAGCCTGACTTGCTACTCGCTGATCGCATATTTTTTCGATTTTGAAGCCTTACTCGCGACTCGCTGATCGCACATTCTCTGGATTTTGAAGCCTTACTCGCTACTCGTTGATCGCCAAATCTTGCGATTGTAAAGCCTTACTTGCTACTCGCTGATCGCATATTTTTTCAATTTCGAAGCCTTACTCGCGACTCGCTGATCGCATATTCTTTAAATTTCGAAGCCTTACTCGCTACTTGTTGATCACCAAATCTTGCGATTTTAAAGCCTTACTTCCTACTCGCTGATCGCATATTTTTTCGATTTTGAAGCGTTAGTCGCGACTCGCTGATCGCATATTCTTTGGATTTTGAAGCCTTACTCGCTACTCGTTGATCGCCAAATCTTGCGATTTTAAAGCCTTACTTGCTACTCGCTGGTCGCATATTTTTTCAATTTTGAAGCCTTACTCGCGACTCGCTGATCGCATATTCTTTCGATTCTAAAGCCTGACTTGCTACTCGCTGATCGCATATTTTTTCGATTATGAAGCCTTACTCGCGACTCGCTGATCGCATATTCTTTGGATTTTGAAACCTTACTCGCTACTCGTTGGTCGCCAAATCTTGCGATTTTAAAGCCTTACTTGCTACTCGCTGATCGCATATTTTTTCAATTTTGAAGCCTTACTCGCGACTCGCTGATCGCATATTCTTTCGATTTTGAAGCCTTACTCGCTACTCGCTGATCGCATATTCTTTCGATTTTGAAGCCTTACTCGCGACTTGCTGATCGCATATTCTTTTGATTTTGAAGCCTTACTCGCGACTCGTTGATCGCCAAATCTTGCGATTTTAAAGCCTTACTTGCTACTCGCTGGTCGCATATTTTTTCAATTTTGAAGCCTTACTCGCGACTCGCTGATCGCATATTCTTTGGATTTTGAAGCCTAACTCGCTACTCGTTGATCGCCGAATCTTGCGATTTTAAAGCCGTACTTGCTACTCGCTGATCGCATATTTTTTCAATTTTGAAGCCTTACTCGCGAGTCGCTGATCGCATATTCTTTAAATTTTGAAGCCTTACTCGCTACTTGTTGATCGCCAAATCTTGCGATTTTAAAGCCTTACTTGCTTCTCGCTGATCGCATATTTTTTCGATTTTGAAGCCTTACTCGCTACTCGTTGATCGCCAAATCTTGCGATTTTAAAGCCTAACTTGCTACTCGCTGGTCGCATATTTTTTCGATTTTGAAGCCTTACTCGCGACTCGCTGATCGCATATTCTTTCGATTTTGAAGCCTTACTCGCTACTCGTTTATCGCCAAATCTTGCGACTTTAAAGCTTTACTTGCTACTCGCTGATCGCATATTTTTAAGCCTTACTCGCTACTCGCTGATCGCATATTCTTTCGATTTTGAAGCCTTACTCGCTACTCGTTGATCGCAAAATCTTGCGATTTTAAAGCCTTACTTGCTACTCGCTGATCGCATATTTTTTCAATTTTGAAGCCTTACTCGCGACTCGCTGATCGCATATTCTTTCGATTTTGAAGCCTTACTCGCGACTCGCTGATCGCATATTCTTTCGATTTTAAAGCCTGACTTGCTTCTCGCTGATCGCATATATTTTTTCGATTTTGAAGCCTTACTCGCGACTCGCTGATCGCATATTCTTTCGATTTTGAAGCCTTACTCGCTACTCGTTGATCGCCAAATCTTGCGATTTTAAAGCCTAACTTGCTACTCGCTGGTCGCATATTTTTTCAATTTTGAAGCCTTACTCGCGACTCGCTGATCGCATATTCTTTCGATTTTAAAGCCTGACTTGCTACTCGCTGATCGCATATTTTTTCGATTTTGAAGCCTTACTCGCGACTCGCTGATCGCACATTCTTTGGATTTTGAAGCCTTACTCGCTACTCGTTGATCGCCAAATCTTGCGATTTTAAAGCCTTACTTGCTACTCGCTGATCGCATATTTTTTCAATTTCGAAGCCTTACTCGCGACTCGCTGATCGCATATTCTTTAAATTTCGAAGCCTTACTCGCTACTTGTTGATCGCATATTCTTTGGATTTTGAAGCCTTACTCGCTACTCGTTGATCGCCAAATCTTGCGATTTTAAAGCCTTACTTGCTACTCGCTGGTCGCATATTTTTTCAATTTTGAAGCCTTACTCACGACTCGCTGATCGCATATTCTTTCGATTTTAAAGCCTGACTTGCTACTCGCTGATCGCATATTTTTTCGATTTTGAAGCCTTACTCGCGACTCGCTGATCGCATATTCTTTCGATTTTGAAGCCTTACTCATGACTCGATGATCGCATATTCTTTCGATTTTGAAGCCTTACTCGCTACTCGTTGATTGCCAAATCTTGCGATTTTAAAGCCTTACTTGCTACTCGCTGATCGCATATTTTTTCGATTTTGAAGCCTTATTAGCGACTCGCTGATCGCATATTCTTTCGATTTTAAAGCCTGACTTGCTTCTCGCTGATCGCATATTTTTTCGATTTTGAAGCCTTACTCGCGACTCGCTGATCGCATATTCTTTCGATTTTGAAGCCTTACTCGCTACTCGTTGATCGCCAAATCTTGCGATTTTAAAGCCTAACTTGCTACTCGCTGGTCGCATATTTTTTCAATTTTGAAGCCTTACTCGCGACTCGCTGATCGCATATTCTTTCGATTTTAAAGCCTGACTTGCTACTCGCTGATCGCATATTTTTTCGATTTTGAAGCCTTACTCGCGACTCGCTGATCGCATATTCTTTGGATTTTGAAGCCTTACTCGCTACTCGTTGATCGCCAAATCTTGCGATTTTAAAGCCTTACTTGCTACTCGCTGATCGCATATTTTTTCAATTTTGAAGCCTCACTCGCGAGTCGCTGATCGCATATTCTTTAAATTTTGAAGCCTTACTCGCTACTTGTTGATCGCCAAATCTTTCGATTTTAAAGCCTGACTTGCTACTCGCTGATCGCATATTTTTTCGATTTTGAAGCCTTACTCGCGACTCGCTGATCGCACATTCTTTGGATTTTGAAGCCTTACTCGCTACTCGTTGATCGCCAAATCTTGCGATTTTAAAGCCTTACTTGCTACTCGCTGATCGCATATTTTTTCAATTTCGAAGCCTTACTCGCGACTCGCTGATCGCATATTCTTTAAATTTCGAAGCCTTACTCGCTACTTGTTGATCGCATATTCTTTGGATTTTGAAGCCTTACTCGCTACTCGTTGATCGCCAAATCTTGCGATTTTAAAGCCTTACTTGCTACTCGCTCGTCGCATATTTTTTCAATTTTGAAGCCTTACTCACGACCCGCTGATCGCATATTCTTTCGATTTTAAAGCCTGACTTGCTACTCGCTGATCGCATATTTTTTCGATTTTGAAGCCTTACTCGCGACTCGCTGATCGCATATTCTTTCGATTTTGAAGCCTTACTCATGACTCGATGATCGCATATTCTTTCGATTTTGAAGCCTTACTCGCTACTCGTTGATTGCCAAATCTTGCGATTTTAAAGCCTTACTTGCTACTCGCTGATCGCATATTTTTTCGATTTTGAAGCCTTACTCGCGACTCGCTGATCGCATATTCTTTCGATTTTAAAGCCTGACTTGCTTCTCGCTGATCGCATATTTTTTCGATTTTGAAGCCTTACTCGCGACTCGCTGATCGCATATTCTTTCGATTTTGAAGCCTTACTCGCTACTCGTTGATCGCCAAATCTTGCGATTTTAAAGCCTAACCTGCTACTCGCTGGTCGCATATTTTTTCAATTTTGAAGCCTTACTCGCGACTCGCTGATCGCATATTCTTTCGATTTTAAAGCCTGACTTGCTACTCGCTGATCGCATATTTTTTCGATTTTGAAGCCTTACTCGCGACTCGCTGATCGCATATTTTTTCGATTTTGAAGCCTTACTCGCTACTCGTTTATCGCCAAATCTTGTGATTTTAAAGCTTAACTTGCTACTCGCTGATCGCATATTTTTAAGCCTTACTCGCTACTCGCTGATCGCATATTCTTTCGATTTTGAAGCCTTACTCGCTACTCGTTGATCGCCAAATCTTGCGATTTTAAAGCCATACTTGCTACTCGCTGATCGCATATTTTTTCAATTTTGAAGCCTTACTCGCGATTCGCTGATCGCATATTCTTTCGATTTTGAAGCCTTACTCGCTACTCGTTGATCGCCAAATTTTGCGATTTTAAAGCCTAAATTGCTACTCGCTGGTCGCATATTTTTTCAATTTTGAAGCCTTACTCGCGACTCGCTGATCGCATATTCTTTCGATTTTAAAGCCTGACTTGCTACTCGCTGATCGCATATTTTTTCGATTTTGAAGCCTTACTCGCGACTCGCTGATCGCATATTCTTTCGATTTTGAAGCCTTACTCGCTACTCGTTTATCGCCAAATCTTGCGATTTTAAAGCTTTGCTTGCTACTCGCTGATCGCATATTTTTAAGCCTTACTCGCTACTCGCTGATCGCATATTCTTTCGATTTTGAAGCCTTACTCGCTACTCGTTGATCGCCAAATCTTGCGATTTTAAAGCCTTACTTGCTACTCGCTGATCGCATATTTTTTCAATTTTGAAGCCTTACTCGCGACTCGCTGATCGCATATTCTTTCGATTTTGTAGCCTTACTCGCTACTCGTTGATCGCTAAATCTTGCGATTTTAAAGCCTTAGTTGCTACTCGCTGATCGCATATTTTTTCAATTTCGAAACCTTACTCGCGACTTGCTGATCGCATATTCTTTAAATTTCGAAGCCTTACTCGCTACTTGTTGATAGCCAAATCTTGTGATTTTAAAGCTTAACTTGCTACTCGCTGATCGCATATTCTTTCGATTTTGAAGCCTTACTCGCTACTCGTTTATCGCCAAATCTTGCGACTTTAAAGCTTTACTTGCTACTCGCTGATCGCATATTTTTAAGCCTTACTCGCTACTCGCTGATCGCATATTCTTTCGATTTTGAAGCCTTACTCGCTACTCGTTGATCGCAAAATCTTGCGATTTTAAAGCCTTACTTGCTACTCGCTGATCGCATATTTTTTCAATTTTGAAGCCTTACTCGCGACTCGCTGATCGCATATTCTTTCGATTTTGAAGCCTTACTCGCGACTCGCTGATCGCATATTCTTTCGATTTTAAAGCCTGACTTGCTTCTCGCTGATCGCATATATTTTTTCGATTTTGAAGCCTTACTCGCGACTCGCTGATCGCATATTCTTTCGATTTTGAAGCCTTACTCGCTACTCGTTGATCGCCAAATCTTGCGATTTTAAAGCCTAACTTGCTACTCGCTGGTCGCATATTTTTTCAATTTTGAAGCCTTACTCGCGACTCGCTGATCGCATATTCTTTCGATTTTAAAGCCTGACTTGCTACTCGCTGATCGCATATTTTTTCGATTTTGAAGCCTTACTCGCGACTCGCTGATCGCACATTCTTTGGATTTTGAAGCCTTACTCGCTACTCGTTGATCGCCAAATCTTGCGATTTTAAAGCCTTACTTGCTACTCGCTGATCGCATATTTTTTCAATTTCGAAGCCTTACTCGCGACTCGCTGATCGCATTTTCTTTAAATTTCGAAGCCTTACTCGCTACTTGTTGATCGCATATTCTTTGGATTTTGAAGCCTTACTCGCTACTCGTTGATCGCCAAATCTTGCGATTTTAAAGCCTTACTTGCTACTCGCTGGTCGCATATTTTTTCAATTTTGAAGCCTTACTCACGACTCGCTGATCGCATATTCTTTCGATTTTAAAGCCTGACTTGCTACTCGCTGATCGCATATTTTTTCGATTTTGAAGCCTTACTCGCGACTCGCTGATCGCATATTCTTTCGATTTTGAAGCCTTACTCATGACTCGATGATCGCATATTCTTTCGATTTTGAAGCCTTACTCGCTACTCGTTGATTGCCAAATCTTGCGATTTTAAAGCCTTACTTGCTACTCGCTGATCGCATATTTTTTCGATTTTGAAGCCTTATTAGCGACTCGCTGATCGCATATTCTTTCGATTTTAAAGCCTGACTTGCTTCTCGCTGATCGCATATTTTTTCGATTTTGAAGCCTTACTCGCGACTCGCTGATCGCATATTCTTTCGATTTTGAAGCCTTACTCGCTACTCGTTGATTGCCAAATCTTGCGATTTTAAAGCCTTACTTGCTACTCGCTGATCGCATATTTTTTCGATTTTGAAGCCTTACTCGCGACTCGTTGATCGCCAAATCTTGCGATTTTAAAGCCTTACTTGCTACTCGCTGATCGCATATTTTTTCAATTTTGAAGCCTTACTCGCGACTCGCTGATCGCATATTCTTTCGATTTTGAAGCCTTACTCGCGACTCGCTGATCGCATATTCTTTCGATTTTGTAGCCTTACTCGCTACTCGTTGATCGCCAAATTTTGCGATTTTAAAGCCTAAATTGCTACTCGCTGGTCGCATATTTTTTCAATTTTGAAGCCTTACTCGCGACTCGCTGATCGCATATTCTTTCGATTTTAAAGCCTGACTTGCTACTCGCTGATCGCATATTTTTTCGATTTTGAAGCCTTACTCGCGACTCGCTGATCGCATATTCTTTCGATTTTGAAGCCTTACTCGCTACTCGTTTATCGCCAAATCTTGCGATTTTAAAGCTTTGCTTGCTACTCGCTGATCGCATATTTTTAAGCCTTACTCGCTACTCGCTGATCGCATATTCTTTCGATTTTGAAGCCTTACTCGCTACTCGTTGATCGCCAAATCTTGCGATTTTAAAGCCTTACTTGCTACTCGCTGATCGCATATTTTTTCAATTTTGAAGCCTTACTCGCGACTCGCTGATCGCATATTCTTTCGATTTTGTAGCCTTACTCGCTACTCGTTGATCGCTAAATCTTGCGATTTTAAAGCCTTAGTTGCTACTCGCTGATCGCATATTTTTTCAATTTCGAAACCTTACTCGCGACTTGCTGATCGCATATTCTTTAAATTTCGAAGCCTTACTCGCTACTTGTTGATAGCCAAATCTTGTGATTTTAAAGCTTAACTTGCTACTCGCTGATCGCATATTCTTTCGATTTTGAAGCCTTACTCGCTACTCGTTTATCGCCAAATCTTGCGACTTTAAAGCTTTACTTGCTACTCGCTGATCGCATATTTTTAAGCCTTACTCGCTACTCGCTGATCGCATATTCTTTCGATTTTGAAGCCTTACTCGCTACTCGTTGATCGCAAAATCTTGCGATTTTAAAGCCTTACTTGCTACTCGCTGATCGCATATTTTTTCAATTTTGAAGCCTTACTCGCGACTCGCTGATCGCATATTCTTTCGATTTTGAAGCCTTACTCGCGACTCGCTGATCGCATATTCTTTCGATTTTAAAGCCTGACTTGCTTCTCGCTGATCGCATATATTTTTTCGATTTTGAAGCCTTACTCGCGACTCGCTGATCGCATATTCTTTCGATTTTGAAGCCTTACTCGCTACTCGTTGATCGCCAAATCTTGCGATTTTAAAGCCTAACTTGCTACTCGCTGGTCGCATATTTTTCAATTTTAAAGCCTTACTCGCGACTCGCTGATCGCATATTCTTTCGATTTTAAAGCCTGACTTGCTACTCGCTGATCGCATATTTTTTCGATTTTGAAGCCTTACTCGCGACTCGCTGATCGCACATTCTTTGGATTTTGAAGCCTTACTCGCTACTCGTTGATCGCCAAATCTTGCGATTTTAAAGCCTTACTTGCTACTTGCTGATCGCATATTTTTTCAATTTCGAAGCCTTACTCGCGACTCGCTAATCGCATTTTCTTTAAATTTCGAAGCCTTACTCGCTACTTGTTGATCGCATATTCTTTGGATTTTGAAGCCTTACTCGCTACTCGTTGATCGCCAAATCTTGCGATTTTAAAGCCTTACTTGCTACTCGCTGGTCGCATATTTTTTCAATTTTGAAGCCTTACTCACGACTCGCTGATCGCATATTCTTTCGATTTTAAAGCCTGACTTGCTACTCGCTGATCGCATATTTTTTCGATTTTGAAGCCTTACTCGCGACTCGCTGATCGCATATTCTTTCGATTTTGAAGCCTTACTCATGACTCGATGATCGCATATTCTTTCGATTTTGAAGCCTTACTCGCTACTCGTTGATTGCCAAATCTTGCGATTTTAAAGCCTTACTTGCTACTCGCTGATCGCATATTTTTTCGATTTTGAAGCCTTATTAGCGACTCGCTGATCGCATATTCTTTCGATTTTAAAGCCTGACTTGCTTCTCGCTGATCGCATATTTTTTCGATTTTGAAGCCTTACTCGCGACTCGCTGATCGCATATTCTTTCGATTTTGAAGCCTTACTCGCTACTCGTTGATCGCCAAATCTTGCGATTTTAAAGCCTAACTTGCTACTCGCTGGTCGCATATTTTTTCAATTTTGAAGCCTTACTCGCGACTCGCTGATCGCATATTCTTTCGATTTTAAAGCCTGACTTGCTACTCGCTGATCGCATATTTTTTCGATTTTGAAGCCTTACTCGCGACTCGCTGATCGCATATTCTTTGGATTTTGAAGCCTTACTCGCTACTCGTTGATCGCCAAATCTTGCGATTTTAAAGCCTTACTTGCTACTCGCTGATCGCATATTTTTTCAATTTTGAAGCCTCACTCGCGAGTCGCTGATCGCATATTCTTTAAATTTTGAAGCCTTACTCGCTACTTGTTGATCGCCAAATCTTTCGATTTTAAAGCCTGACTTGCTACTCGCTGATCGCATATTTTTTCGATTTTGAAGCCTTACTCGCGACTCGCTGATCGCACATTCTTTGGATTTTGAAGCCTTACTCGCTACTCGTTGATCGCCAAATCTTGCGATTTTAAAGCCTTACTTGCTACTCGCTGATCGCATATTTTTTCAATTTCGAAGCCTTACTCGCGACTCGCTGATCGCATATTCTTTAAATTTCGAAGCCTTACTCGCTACTTGTTGATCGCATATTCTTTGGATTTTGAAGCCTTACTCGCTACTCGTTGATCGCCAAATCTTGCGATTTTAAAGCCTTACTTGCTACTCGCTGGTCGCATATTTTTTCAATTTTGAAGCCTTACTCACGACCCGCTGATCGCATATTCTTTCGATTTTAAAGCCTGACTTGCTACTCGCTGATCGCATATTTTTTCGATTTTGAAGCCTTACTCGCGACTCGCTGATCGCATATTCTTTCGAATTTGAAGCCTTACTCATGACTCGATGATCGCATATTCTTTCGATTTTGAAGCCTTACTCGCTACTCGTTGATTGCCAAATCTTGCGATTTTAAAGCCTTACTTGCTACTCGCTGATCGCATATTTTTTCGATTTTGAAGCCTTACTCGCGACTCGCTGATCGCATATTCTTTCGATTTTAAAGCCTGACTTGCTTCTCGCTGATCGCATATTTTTTCGATTTTGAAGCCTTACTCGCGACTCGCTGATCGCATATTCTTTCGATTTTGAAGCCTTACTCGCTACTCGTTGATCGCCAAATCTTGCGATTTTAAAGCCTAACCTGCTACTCGCTGGTCGCATATTTTTTCAATTTTGAAGCCTTACTCGCGACTCGCTGATCGCATATTCTTTCGATTTTAAAGCCTGACTTGCTACTCGCTGATCGCATATTTTTTCGATTTTGAAGCCTTACTCGCGACTCGCTGATCGCATATTTTTTCGATTTTGAAGCCTTACTCGCTACTCGTTTATCGCCAAATCTTGTGATTTTAAAGCTTAACTTGCTACTCGCTGATCGCATATTTTTAAGCCTTACTCGCTACTCGCTGATCGCATATTCTTTCGATTTTGAAGCCTTACTCGCTACTCGTTGATCGCCAAATCTTGCGATTTTAAAGCCATACTTGCTACTCGCTGATCGCATATTTTTTCAATTTTGAAGCCTTACTCGCGACTCGCTGATCGCCCATTCTTTCGATTTTGAAGCCTTACTCGCGATTCGCTGATCGCATATTCTTTCGATTTTGAAGCCTTACTCGCTACTCGTTGATCGCCAAATTTTGCGATTTTAAAGCCTAAATTGCTACTCGCTGGTCGCATATTTTTTCAATTTTGAAGCCTTACTCGCGACTCGCTGATCGCATATTCTTTCGATTTTAAAGCCTGACTTGCTACTCGCTGATCGCATATTTTTTCGATTTTGAAGCCTTACTCGCGACTCGCTGATCGCATATTCTTTCGATTTTGAAGCCTTACTCGCTACTCGTTTATCGCCAAATCTTGCGATTTTAAAGCTTTGCTTGCTACTCGCTGATCGCATATTTTTAAGCCTTACTCGCTACTCGCTGATCGCATATTCTTTCGATTTTGAAGCCTTACTCGCTACTCGTTTATCGCCAAATCTTGCGATTTTAAAGCTTTGCTTGCTACTCGCTGATCGCATATTTTTAAGCCTTACTCGCTACTCGCTGATCGCATATTCTTTCGATTTTGAAGCCTTACTCGCGACTCGCTGATCGCATATTCTTTCGATTTTGTAGCCTTACTCGCTACTCGTTGATCGCTAAATCTTGCGATTTTAAAGCCTTAGTTGCTACTCGCTGATCGCATATTTTTTCAATTTCGAAACCTTACTCGCGACTTGCTGATCGCATATTCTTTAAATTTCGAAGCCTTACTCGCTACTTGTTGATAGCCAAATCTTGTGATTTTAAAGCTTAACTTGCTACTCGCTGATCGCATATTTTTAAGCCTTACTCGCGACTCGCTGATCGCATATTCTTTGGATTTTGAAGCCTTACTCGCTACTCGTTGATCGCCAAATCATGCGATTTTAAAGCCTTACTTGCTACTCGCTGATCGCATATTTTTTCAATTTTGAAGCCTTACTCGCGACTCGCTGATCGCATATTCTTTCGATTTTGAAGCCTTACTCGCGACTCGCTGATCGCATATTCTTTCGATTTTGTAGCCTTAGTCGCTACTCGTTGATCGCTAAATCTTGCGATTTTAAAGCCTTAGTTGCTACTCGCTGATCGCATATTTTTTCAATTTCGAAACCTTACTCGCGACTTGCTGATCGCATATTCTTTAAATTTCGAAGCCTTACTCGCTACTTGTTGATCGCCAAATCTTGCGATTTTAAAGCCTTACTTGCTACTCGCTGATCGCATATTTTTTCAATTTTGAAGCCGTACTCGCGACTCGCTGATCGCATATTCTTTCGATTTTGAAGCCTTACTCGCTACTCGTTGATCGCCAAATCTTGCGATTTTAAAGCCTTACTTGCTACTCGCTGATCGCATATTTTTTCAATTTTGAAGCCTTACTCGCGACTCGCTGATCGCATATTCTTTCGATTTTGAAGCCTTACTCGCGACTCGCTGATCGCATATTCTTTCGATTTTGAAGCCTTACTCGCGACTCGTTGATCGCCAAATCTTGCGATTTTAAAGCCTTACTTGCTACTCGCTGATCGCATATTTTTTCAATTTTGAAGCCTTACTCGCGACTCGCTGATCGCATATTCTTTCGATTTTGAAGCCTTACTCGCGACTCGCTGATCGCATATTCTTTCGATTTTGTAGCCTTACTCGCTACTCGTTGATCGCTAAATCTTGCGATTTTAAAGCCTTAGTTGCTACTCGCTGATCGCATATTTTTTCAATTTCGAAACCTTACTCGCGACTTGCTGATCGCATATTCTTTAAATTTCGAAGCCTTACTCGCTACTTGTTGATCGCCAAATCTTGCGATTTTAAAGCCTTACTTGCTACTCGCTGATCGCATAATTTTTCAATTTTGAAGCCGTACTCGCGACTCGCTGATCGCATATTCTTTCGATTTTGAAGCCTTACTCGCGACTCGTTGATCGCCAAATCTTGCGATTTTAAAGCCTTACTTGCTACTCGCTGGTCGCATATTTTTTCAATTTTGAAGCCTTACTCGCGACTCGCTGATCGCATATTCTTTGGATTTTGAAGCCTTACTCGCTACTCGTTGATCGCCAAATCATGCGATTTTAAAGCCTTACTTGCTACTCGCTGATCGCATATTTTTTCAATTTTGAAGCCTTACTCGCGACTCGCTGATCGCATATTCTTTCGATTTTGAAGCCTTACTCGCGACTCGCTTATCGCATATTCTTTCGATTTTGTAGCCTTACTCGCTACTCGTTGATCGCTAAATCTTGCGATTTTAAAGCCTTAGTTGCTACTCGCTGATCGCATATTTTTTCAATTTCGAAACCTTACTCGCGACTTGCTGATCGCATATTCTTTAAATTTCGAAGCCTTACTCGCTACTTGTTGATCGCCAAATCTTGCGATTTTAAAGCCTTACTTGCTACTCGCTGATCGCATATTTTTTCAATTTTGAAGCCTTACTCGCGACTCGCTGATCGCATATTCTTTCGATTTTGAAGCCTTACTTGCTACTCGCTGATCGCATATTTTTTCAATTTTGAAGCCTTACTCGCGACTCGCTGATCGCATATTCTTTCGATTTTGAAGCCTTACTCGCGACTCGCTGATCGCATATTCTTTCGATTTTGTAGCCTTACTCGCTACTCGTTGATCGCTAAATCTTGCGATTTTAAAGCCTTAGTTGCTACTCGCTGATCGCATATTTTTTCAATTTCGAAACCTTACTCGCGACTTGCTGATCGCATATTCTTTAAATTTCGAAGCCTTACTCGCTACTTGTTGATCGCCAAATCTTGCGATTTTAAAGCCTTACTTGCTACTCGCTGATCGCATATTTTTTCAATTTTGAAGCCTTACTCGCGACTCGCTGATCGCATATTCTTTCGATTTTGAAGCCTTACTCGCGACTCGTTGATCGCCAAATCTTGCGATTTTAAAGCCTTACTTGCTACTCGCTGGTCGCATATTTTTTCAATTTTGAAGCCTTACTCGCGAATCGCTGATCGCATATTCTTTGGATTTTGAAGCCTTACTCGCTACTCGTTGATCGCCAAATCATGCGATTTTAAAGCCTTACTTGCTACTCGCTGATCGCATATTTTTTCAATTTTGAAGCCTTACTCGCGACTCGCTGATCGCATATTCTTTCGATTTTGAAGCCTTACTCGCGACTCGCTGATCGCATATTCTTTCGATTTTGTAGCCTTACTCGCTACTCGTTGACCGCTAAATCTTGCGATTTTAAAGCCTTAGTTGCTACTCGCTGATCGCATATTTTTTCAATTTCGAAACCTTACTCGCGACTTGCTGATCGCATATTCTTTAAATTTCGAAGCCTTACTCGCTACTTGTTGATCGCCAAATCTTGCGATTTTAAAGCCTTACTTGCTACTCGCTGATCGCATATTTTTTCAATTTTGAAGCCGTACTCGCGACTCGCTGATCGCATATTCTTTCGATTTTGAAGCCTTACTCGCTACTCGTTGATCGCCAAATCTTGCGATTTTAAAGCCTTACTTGCTACTCGCTGATCGCATATTTTTTCAATTTTGAAGCCTTACTCGCGACTCGCTGATCGCATATTCTTTCGATTTTGAAGCCTTACTCGCGACTCGCTGATCGCATATTCTTTCGATTTTGAAGCCTTACTCGCGACTCGTTGATCGCCAAATCTTGCGATTTTAAAGCCTTACTTGCTACTCGCTGATCGCATATTTTTTCAATTTTGAAGCCTTACTCGCGACTCGCTGATCGCATATTCTTTCGATTTTGAAGCCTTACTCGCGACTCGCTGATCGCATATTCTTTCGATTTTGTGGCCTTACTCGCTACTCGTTGATCGCTAAATCTTGCGATTTTAAAGCCTTAGTTGCTACTCGCTGATCGCATATTTTTTCAATTTCGAAACCTTACTCGCGACTTGCTGATGGCATATTCTTTAAATTTCGAAGCCTTACTCGCTACTTGTTGATCGCCAAATCTTGCGATTTTAAAGCCTTACTTGCTACTCGCTGATCGCATATTTTTTCAATTTTGAAGCCGTACTCGCGACTCGCTGATCGCATATTCTTTCGATTTTGAAGCCTTACTCGCTACTCGTTGATCGCCAAATCTTGCGATTTTAAAGCCCTACTTGCTACTCGCTGATCGCATATTTTTTCAATTTTGAAGCCTTACTCGCGACTCGCTGATCGCATATTCTTTCGATTTTGAAGCCTTACTCGCGACTCGCTGATCGCATATTCTTTCGATTTTGAAGCCTTACTCGCGACTCGTTGATCGCCAAATCTTGCGATTTTAAAGCCTTACTTGCTACTCGCTGGTCGCATATTTTTTCAATTTTGAAGCCTTACTCGCGACTCGCTGATCGCATATTCTTTGGATTTTGAAGCCTTACTCGCTACTCGTTGATCGCCAAATCATGCGATTTTAAAGCCTTACTTGCTACTCGCTGATCGCATATTTTTTTTAATTTTGAAGCCTTACTCGCGACTCGCTGATCGCATATTCTTTCGATTTTGAAGCCTTACTCGCGACTCGCTGATCGCATATTCTTTCGATTTTGAAGCCTTACTCGCGACTCGTTGATCGCCAAATCTTGCGATTTTAAAGCCTTACTTGCTACTCGCTGGTCGCATATTTTTTCAATTTTGAAGCCTTACTCGCGACTCGCTGATCGCATATTCTTTTGATTTTGAAGCCTTACTCGCTACTCGTTGATCGCCAAATCATGCGATTTTAAAGCCTTACTTGCTACTCGCTGATCGCATATTTTTTCAATTTTGAAGCCTTACTCGCGACTCGCTGATCGCATATTCTTTCGATTTTGAAGCCTTACTCGCGACTCGCTGATCGCATATTCTTTCGATTTTGAAGCCTTACTCGCGACTCGTTGATCGCCAAATCTTGCGATTTTAAAGCCTTACTTGCTACTCGCTGGTCGCATATTTTTTCAATTTTGAAGCCTTACTCGCGACTCGCTGATCGCATATTTTTTCAATTTTGAAGCCTTACTCGCTACTCGCTGATCGCATATTCTTTAAATTTTGAAGCCTTACTCGCTATTTGTTGATCGCCAAATCTTGCGATTTTAAAGCCTTACTTGCTACTCGCTGATCGCATATTTTTTCGATTTTGAAGCCTTACTCGCGACTCGCTATTCGCATATTCTTTCGATTTTGAAGCCTTACTCGCTACTCGTTGATCGCCAAATCTTGCGATTTTAAAGCCTTACGTGCTACTCGCTGGTCGCATATTTTTTCAATTTTGAAGCCTTACTCGCGACTCGCTGATCGCATATTCTTTCGATTTTGAAGCCTTACTCGCTACTCGCTGATCGCATATTCTTTGGATTTTGAAACCTTACTCGCTACTCGTTGATCGCCAAATCTTGCGATTTTTAAGCCTTACTTGCTACTCGCTGATCGCATATTTTTTCAATTTTGAAGCCTTACTCGCGACTTTCTGATCGCACATTCTTTCGATTTTGAAGCCTTACTCGCGACTCGCTGATCGCATATTCTTTCAATTTTGAAGCCTTACTCGCGACTCGTTGATCGCCAAATCTTGCGATTTTAAAGCCTTACTTGCTACTCGCTGATCGCATATTTTTTCAATTTTGAAGCCTCACTCGCGAGTCGCTGATCGCATATTTTTTCGATTTTGAAGCCTTACTCGCGACTCGCTGATCGCATATTCTTTCGATTTTAAAGCCTTACTCGCTACTCGTTGATCGCCAAATCTTGCAATTTTAAAGCCTTACTTGCTACTCGCTGGTCGCATATTTTTTCAATTTTGAAGCCTTACTCGCGACTCGCTGATCGCATATTCTTTCGATTTAAAAGCCTGACTTGCTACTCGCTGATCGCATATTTTTTCGATTTTGAAGCCTTACTCGCGACTCGCTGATCGCACATTCTTTGGATTTTGAAGCATTACTCGCTACTCGTTGATCGCCAAATCTTGCGATTGTAAAGCCTTACTTGCTACTCGCTGATCGCATATTTTTTCAATTTCGAAGCCTTACTCGCGACTCGCTGATCGCATATTCTTTAAATTTTGAAGCCTTACTCGCTACTTGTTGATCGCCAAATCTTGCGATTTTAAAGCCTTACTTGCTACTCGCTGATCGCATATTTTTTCGATTTTGAAGCCTTAGTCGCGACTCGCTGATCGCATATTCTTTGGATTTTGAAGCCTTACTCGCTACTCGTTGATCGCCAAATCTTGCGATTTTAAAGCCTTACTTGCTACTCGCTGGTCGCATATTTTTTCAATTTTGAAGCCTTACTCGCGACTCGCTGATCGCATATTCTTTCGATTCTAAAGCCTGACTTGCTACTCGCTGATCGCATATTTTTTCGATTTTGAAGCCTTACTCGCGACTCGCTGATCGCATATTCTTTGGATTTTGAAACCTTACTCGCTACTCGTTGGTCGCCAAATCTTGCGATTTTAAAGCCTTACTTGCTACTCGCTGATCGCATATGTTTTCAATTTTGAAGCCTTACTCGCGACTCGCTGATCGCATATTCTTTCGATTTTGAAGCCTTACTCGCTACTCGCTGATCGCATATTCTTTCGATTTTGAAGCCTTACTCGCGACTTGCTGATCGCATATTCTTTTGATTTTGAAGCCTTACTCGCGACTCGTTGATCGCCAAATCTTGCGATTTTAAAGCCTTACTTGCTACTCGCTGGTCGCATATTTTTTCAATTTTGAAGCCTTACTCGCGACTCGCTGATCACATATTCTTTCGATTTTGAAGCCTTACTCGCGACTCGTTGATCGCCAAATCTTGCGATTTTAAAGCCGTACTTGCTACTCGCTGATCGCATATTTTTTCAATTTTGAAGCCTTACTTGCTACTCGCTGATCGCATATTTTTTCAATTTTGAAGCCTTACTCGCGACTCGCTGATCGCATATTCTTTCGATTTTGAAGCCTTACTCGCGACTCGCTGATCGCATATTCTTTCGATTTTGAAGCCTTACTCGCGACTCGCTGATCGCATATTCTTTCGATTTTGAAGCCTTACTCGCTACTTGTTGAACGCCAAATCTTGCGATTTTAAAGCCTTACTTGCTACTCGCTGATCGCATAATTTTTCAATTTTGAAGCCGTACTCGCGACTCGCTGATCGCATATTCTTTCGATTTTGAAGCCTTACTCGCGACTCATTGATCGCCAAATCTTGCGATTTAAAGCCTTACTTGCTACTCGCTGGTCGCATATTTTTTCAATTTTGAAGCCTTACTCGCGACTCGCTGATCGCATATTCTTTGGATTTTGAAGCCTTACTCGCTACTCGTTGATCGCCAAATCATGCGATTTTAAAGCCTTACTTGCTACTCGCTGATCGCATATTTTTTCAATTTTGAAGCCTTACTCGCGACTCGCTGATCGCATATTCTTTCGATTTTGAAGCCTTACTCGCGACTCGCTGATCGCATATTCTTTCGATTTTGTAGCCTTACTCGCTACTCGTTGATCGCTAAATCTTGCGATTTTAAAGCCTTAGTTGCTACTCGCTGATCGCATATTTTTTCAATTTCGAAACCTTACTCGCGACTTGCTGATCGCATATTCTTTAAATTTCGAAGCCTTACTCGCTACTTGTTGATCGCCAAATCTTGCGATTTTAAAGCCTTACTTGCTACTCGCTGATCGCATATTTTTTCAATTTTGAAGCCGTACTCGCGACTCGCTGATCGCATATTCTTTCGATTTTGAAGCCTTACTCGCTACTCGTTGATCGCCAAATCTTGCGATTTTAAAGCCTTACTTGCTACTCGCTGATCGCATATTTTTTCAATTTTGAAGCCTTACTCGCGACTCGCTGATCGCATATTCTTTCGATTTTGAAGCCTTACTCGCGACTCGCTGATCGCATATTCTTTCGATTTTGAAGCCTTACTCGCGACTCGTTGATCGCCAAATCTTGCGATTTTAAAGCCTTACTTGCTACTCGCTGGTCGCATATTTTTTCAATTTTGAAGCCTTACTCGCGACTCGCTGATCGCATATTCTTTGGATTTTGAAGCCTTACTCGCTACTCGTTGATCGCCAAATCATGCGATTTTAAAGCCTTACTTGCTACTCGCTGATCGCATATTTTTTCAATTTTGAAGCCTTACTCGCGACTCGCTGATCGCATATTCTTTCGATTTTGAAGCCTTACTCGCGACTCGCTGATCGCATATTCTTTCGATTTTGAAGCCTTACTCGCGACTCGTTGATCGCCAAATCTTGCGATTTTAAAGCCTTACTTGCTACTCGCTGGTCGCATATTTTTTCAATTTTGAAGCCTTACTCGCGACTCGCTGATCGCATATTCTTTTGATTTTGAAGCCTTACTCGCTACTCGTTGATCGCCAAATCATGCGATTTTAAAGCCTTACTTGCTACTCGCTGATCGCATATTTTTTCAATTTTGAAGCCTTACTCGCGACTCGCTGATCGCATATTCTTTCGATTTTGAAGCCTTACTCGCGACTCGCTGATCGCATATTCTTTCGATTTTGAAGCCTTACTCGCGACTCGTTGATCGCCAAATCTTGCGATTTTAAAGCCTTACTTGCTACTCGCTGGTCGCATATTTTTTCAATTTTGAAGCCTTACTCGCGACTCGCTGATCGCATATTTTTTCAATTTTGAAGCCTTACTCGCTACTCGCTGATCGCATATTCTTTAAATTTTGAAGCCTTACTCGCTATTTGTTGATCGCCAAATCTTGCGATTTTAAAGCCTTACTTGCTACTCGCTGATCGCATATTTTTTCGATTTTGAAGCCTTACTCGCGACTCGCTGTTCGCATATTCTTTTGATTTTGAAGCCTTACTCGCTACTCGTTGATCGCCAAATCTTGCGATTTTAAAGCCTTACGTGCTACTCGCTGGTCGCATATTTTTTCAATTTTGAAGCCTTACTCGCGACTCGCTGATCACATATTCTTTCGATTTTGAAGCCTTACTCGCGACTCGTTGATCGCCAAATCTTGCGATTTTAAAGCCGTACTTGCTACTCGCTGATCGCATATTTTTTCAATTTTGAAGCCTTACTTGCTACTCGCTGATCGCATATTTTTTCAATTTTGAAGCCTTACTCGCGACTCGCTGATCGCATATTCTTTCGATTTTGAAGCCTTACTCGCGACTCGCTGATCGCATATTCTTTCGATTTTGAAGCCTTACTCGCGACTCGCTGATCGCATATTCTTTCGATTTTGAAGCCTTACTCGCTACTTGTTGAACGCCAAATCTTGCGATTTTAAAGCCTTACTTGCTACTCGCTGATCGCATAATTTTTCAATTTTGAAGCCGTACTCGCGACTCGCTGATCGCATATTCTTTCGATTTTGAAGCCTTACTCGCGACTCATTGATCGCCAAATCTTGCGATTTTAAAGCCTTACTTGCTACTCGCTGGTCGCATATTTTTTCAATTTTGAAGCCTTACTCGCGACTCGCTGATCGCATATTCTTTGGATTTTGAAGCCTTACTCGCTACTCGTTGATCGCCAAATCATGCGATTTTAAAGCCTTACTTGCTACTCGCTGATCGCATATTTTTTCAATTTTGAAGCCTTACTCGCGACTCGCTGATCGCATATTCTTTCGATTTTGAAGCCTTACTCGCGACTCGCTGATCGCATATTCTTTCGATTTTGTAGCCTTACTCGCTACTCGTTGATCGCTAAATCTTGCGATTTTAAAGCCTTAGTTGCTACTCGCTGATCGCATATTTTTTCAATTTCGAAACCTTACTCGCGACTTGCTGATCGCATATTCTTTAAATTTCGAAGCCTTACTCGCTACTTGTTGATCGCCAAATCTTGCGATTTTAAAGCCTTACTTGCTACTCGCTGATCGCATATTTTTTCAATTTTGAAGCCGTACTCGCGACTCGCTGATCGCATATTCTTTCGATTTTGAAGCCTTACTCGCTACTCGTTGATCGCCAAATCTTGCGATTTTAAAGCCTTACTTGCTACTCGCTGATCGCATATTTTTTCAATTTTGAAGCCTTACTCGCGACTCGCTGATCGCATATTCTTTCGATTTTGAAGCCTTACTCGCGACTCGCTGATCGCATATTCTTTCGATTTTGAAGCCTTACTCGCGACTCGTTGATCGCCAAATCTTGCGATTTTAAAGCCTTACTTGCTACTCGCTGGTCGCATATTTTTTCAATTTTGAAGCCTTACTCGCGACTCGCTGATCGCATATTCTTTGGATTTTGAAGCCTTACTCGCTACTCGTTGATCGCCAAATCATGCGATTTTAAAGCCTTACTTGCTACTCGCTGATCGCATATTTTTTCAATTTTGAAGCCTTACTCGAGACTCGCTGATCGCATATTCTTTCGATTTTGAAGCCTTACTCGCGACTCGCTGATCGCATATTCTTTCGATTTTGAAGCCTTACTCGCGACTCGTTGATCGCCAAATCTTGCGATTTTAAAGCCTTACTTGCTACTCGCTGGTCGCATATTTTTTCAATTTTGAAGCCTTACTCGCGACTCGCTGATCGCATATTCTTTTGATTTTGAAGCCTTACTCGCTACTCATTGATCGCCAAATCATGCGATTTTAAAGCCTTACTTGCTACTCGCTGATCGCATATTTTTTCAATTTTGAAGCCTTACTCGCGACTCGCTGATCGCATATTCTTTCGATTTTGAAGCCTTACTCGCGACTCGCTGATCGCATATTCTTTCGATTTTGAAGCCTTACTCGCGACTCGTTGATCGCCAAATCTTGCGATTTTAAAGCCTTACTTGCTACTCGCTGGTCGCATATTTTTTCAATTTTGAAGCCTTACTCGCGACTCGCTGATCGCATATTTTTTCAATTTTGAAGCCTTACTCGCTACTCGCTGATCGCATATTCTTTAAATTTTGAAGCCTTACTCGCTATTTGTTGATCGCCAAATCTTGCGATTTTAAAGCCTTACTTGCTACTCGCTGATCGCATATTTTTTCGATTTTGAAGCCTTACTCGCGACTCGCTGTTCGCATATTCTTTCGATTTTGAAGCCTTACTCGCTACTCGTTGATCGCCAAATCTTGCGATTTTAAAGCCTTACGTGCTACTCGCTGGTCGCATATTTTTTCAATTTTGAAGCCTTACTCGCGACTCGCTGATCGCATATTCTTTCGATTTTGAAGCCTTACTCGCTACTCGCTGATCGCATATTCTTTGGATTTTGAAACCTTACTCGCTACTCGTTGATCGCCAAATCTTGCGATTTTTAAGCCTTACTTGCTACTCGCTGATCGCATATTTTTTCAATTTTGAAGCCTTACTCGCGACTTTCTGATCGCACATTCTTTCGATTTTGAAGCCTTACTCGCGACTCGCTGATCGCATATTCTTTCAATTTTGAAGCCTTACTCGCGACTCGTTGATCGCCAAATCTTGCGATTTTAAAGCCTTACTTGCTACTCGCTGATCGCATATTTTTTCAATTTTGAAGCCTCACTCGCGAGTCGCTGATCGCATATTTTTTCGATTTTGAAGCCTTACTCGCGACTCGCTGATCGCATATTCTTTCGATTTTGAAGCCTTACTCGCTACTCGTTGATCGCCAAATCTTGCAATTTTAAAGCCTTACTTGCTACTCGCTGGTCGCATATTTTTTCAATTTTGAAGCCTTACTCGCGACTCGCTGATCGCATATTCTTTCGATTTTAAAGCCTGACTTGCTACTCGCTGATCGCATATTTTTTCGATTTTGAAGCCTTACTCGCGACTCGCTGATCGCACATTCTTTGGATTTTGAAGCATTACTCGCTACTCGTTGATCGCCAAATCTTGCGATTGTAAAGCCTTACTTGCTACTCGCTGATCGCATATTTTTTCAATTTCGAAGCCTTACTCGCGACTCGCTGATCGCATATTCTTTAAATTTCGAAGCCTTACTCGCTACTTGTTGATCACCAAATATTGCGATTTTAAAGCCTTACTTGCTACTCGCTGATCGCATATTTTTTGGATTTTGAAGCCTTACTCGCTACTCGTTGATCGCCAAATCTTGCGATTTTAAAGCCTTACTTGCTACTCGCTGGTCGCATATTTTTTCAATTTTGAAGCCTTACTCGCGACTCGCTGATCGCATATTCTTTCGATTCTAAAGCCTGACTTGCTACTCGCTGATCGCATATTTTTTCGATTTTGAAGCCTTACTCGCGACTCGCTGATCGCATATTCTTTGGATTTTGAAACCTTACTCGCTACTCGTTGGTCGCCAAATCTTGAGATTTTAAAGCCTTACTTGCTACTCGCTGATCGCATATTTTTTCGATTTTGAAGCCTTAGTCGCGACTCGCTTATCGCATATTCTTTGGATTTGGAAGCCTTACTCGCTACTCGTTGATCGCCAAATCTTGCGATTTTAAAGCCTTACTTGCTACTCGCTGGTCGCATATTTTTTCAATTTTGAAGCCTTACTCGCGACTCGCTGATCGCATATTCTTTCGATTCTAAAGCCTGACTTGCTACTCGCTGATCGCATATTTTTTCGATTTTGAAGCCTTACTCGCGACTCGCTGATCGCATATTCTTTGGATTTTGAAACCTTACTCGCTACTCGTTGGTCGCCAAATCTTGCGATTTTAAAGCCTTACTTGCTACTCGCTGATCGCATATTTTTTCAATTTTGAAGCCTTACTCGCGACTCGCTGATCGCATATTCTTTCGATTTTGAAGCCTTACTCGCTACTCGCTGATCGCATATTCTTTCGATTTTGAAGCCTTACTCGCGACTTGCTGATCGCATATTCTTTTGATTTTGAAGCCTTACTCGCGACTTGTTGATCGCCAAATCTTGCGATTTTAAAGCCTTACATGCTACTCGCTGGTCGCATATTTTTTCAATTTTGAAGCCTTACTCGCGACTCGCTGATCGCATATTCTTTGGATTTTGAAGCCTTACTCGCTTCTCGTTGATCGCCAAATCTTGCGATTTTAAAGCCGTACTTGCTACTCGCTGATCGCATATTTTTTCAATTTTAAAGCCTTAATCGCGAGTCGCTGATCGCTTATTCTTTAAATTTTGAAGCCTTACTCGCTACTTGTTGATCGCCAAATCTTGCGATTTTAAAGCCTTACTTGCTACTCGCTGATCGCATATTTTTTCGATTTTGAAGCCTTACTCGCGACTCGCTGATCGCATATTCTTTCGATTTTGAAACCTTATTCGCTACTCGTCGATCGCCAAATCTTTCGATTTTAAAGCCTTACTTGCTACTCGCTGGTCGCATATTTTTTCAATTTTGAAGCCTTACTCGCGACTCGCTGATCGCATATTCTTTCGATTTAAAAGCCTGACTTGCTACTCGCTGATCGCATATTTTTTCGATTTTGAAGCCTTACTCGCGACTCGCTGATCGCATATTCTTTCGATTTTGAAGCCTTACTCGCTACTCGTTGATCGCCAAATCTTGCGATTTTAAAGCCTTACTTGCTACTCGCTGATCGCATATTTTTTCAATTTTGAAGCCTCACTCGCGAGTCGCTGATCGCATATTCTTTCGATTTTGAAGCCTTACTCGCGACTCGCTGATCGCATGTTCTTTCGATTTTGAAGCCTTACTCGCTACTCGTTGATCGCCAAATCTTGCGATTTTAAAGCCTTACTTGCTACTCGCTAGTCGCATATTTTTTCAATTTTGAAGCCTTACTCGCGACTCGCTGATCGCATATTCTTTCGATTTTAAAGCCTAACTTGCTACTCGCTGATCGCATATTTTTTCAATTTTGAAGCCGTACTCGCGACTCGCTGATTGCATATTCTTTAGATTTTGAAGCCTTACTCGCGACTCGCTGATCGCATATTCTTTCGATTTTGAAGCCTTACTCGCGACTCGCTGATCGCATGTTCTTTCGATTTTGAAGCCTTACTCGCTACTCGTTGATCGCCAAATCTTGCGATTTTAAAGCCTTACTTGCTACTCGCTAGTCGCATATTTTTTCAATTTTGAAGCCTTACTCGCGACTCGCTGATCGCATATTCTTTGGATTTTGAAACCTTACTCGCTACTCGTTGGTCGCCAAATCTTGCGATTTTAAAGCCTTACTTGCTACTCGCTGATCGCATATTTTTTCAATTTTGAAGCCTTACTCGCGACTCGCTGATCGCATATTCTTTGGATTTTGAAGCCTTACTCGCTACTCGTTGATCGCCAAATCTTGCGATTTTAAAGCCGTACTTGCTACTCGCTGATCGCATATTTTTTCAATTTTGAAGCCTTACTCGCGAGTCGCTGATCGCATATTCTTTAAATTTTGAAGCCTTACTCGCTACTTGTTGATCGCCAAATCTTGCGATTTTAAAGCCTTACTTGCTACTCGCTGATCGCATATTTTTTCGATTTTGAAGCCTTACTCGCGACTCGCTGATCGCATATTCTTTCGATTTTGAAACCTTATTCGCTACTCGTCGATCGCCAAATCTTGCGATTTTAAAGCCTTACTTGCTACTCGCTGGTCGCATATTTTTTCAATTTTGAAGCCTTACTCGCGACTCGCTGATCGCATATTCTTTCGATTTAAAAGCCTGACTTGCTACTCGCTGATCGCATATTTTTTCGATTTTGAAGCCTTACTCGCGACTCGCTGATCGCATATTCTTTCGATTTTGAAGCCTTACTCGCTACTCGTTGATCGCCAAATCTTGCGATTTTAAAGCCTTACTTGCTACTCGCTGATCGCATATTTTTTCAATTTTGAAGCCTCACTCGCGAGTCGCTGATCGCATATTCTTTCGATTTTAAAGCCTGACTTGCTACTCGCTGATCGCATATTTTTTCGATTTTGAAGCCTTACTCGCGACTCGCTGATCGCACATTCTTTGGATTTTGAAGCCTTACTCGCTACTCGTTGATCGCCAAATCTTGCGATTGTAAAGCCTTACTTGCTACTCGCTGATCACATATTTTTTCAATTTCGAAGCCTTACTCGCGACTCGCTGATCGCATATTCTTTAAATTTCGAAGCCTTACTCGCTACTTGTTGATCACCAAATATTGCGATTTTAAAGCCTTACTTGCTACTCGCTGATCGCATATTTTTTCGATTTTGAAGCCTTAGTCGCGACTCGCTGATCGCATATTCTTTGGATTTGGAAGCCTTACTCGCTACTCGTTGATCGCCAAATCTTGCGATTTTAAAGCCTTACTTGCTACTCGCTGGTCGCATATTTTTTCAATTTTGAAGCCTTACTCGCGACTCGCTGATCGCATATTCTTTCGATTCTAAAGCCTGACTTGCTACTCGCTGATCGCATATTTTTTCGATTTTGAAGCCTTACTCGCGACTCGCTGATCGCATATTCTTTGGATTTTGAAACCTTACTCGCTACTCGTTGGTCGCCAAATCTTGCGATTTTAAAGCCTTACTTGCTACTCGCTGATCGCATATTTTTTCAATTTTGAAGCCTTACTCGCGACTCGCTGATCGCATATTCTTTCGATTTTGAAGCCTTACTCGCTACTCGCTGATCGCATATTCTTTCGATTTTGAAGCCTTACTCGCGACTTGCTGATCGCATATTCTTTTGATTTTCAAGCCTTACTCGCGACTTGTTGATCGCCAAATCTTGCGATTTTAAAGCCTTACTTGCTACTCGCTGGTCGCATATTTTTTCAATTTTGAAGCCTTACTCGCGACTCGCTGATCGCATATTCTTTGGATTTTGAAGCCTTACTCGCTTCTCGTTGATCGCCAAATCTTGCGATTTTAAAGCCGTACTTGCTTCTCGCTGATCGCATATTTTTTCAATTTTGAAGCCTTAATCGCGAGTCGCTGATCGCATATTCTTTAAATTTTGAAGCCTTACTCGCTACTTGTTGATCGCCAAATCTTGCGATTTTAAAGCCTTACTTGCTACTCGCTGATCGCATATTTTTTCGATTTTGAAGCCTTACTCGCGACTCGCTGATCGCATATTCTTTCGATTTTGAAACCTTATTCGCTACTCGTCGATCGCCAAATCTTTCGATTTTAAAGCCTTACTTGCTACTCGCTGGTCGCATATTTTTTCAATTTTGAAGCCTTACTCGCGACTCGCTGATCGCATATTCTTTCGATTTAAAAGCCTGACTTGCTACTCGCTGATCGCATATTTTTTCGATTTTGAAGCCTTACTCGCGACTCGCTGATCGCATATTCTTTCGATTTTGAAGCCTTACTCGCTACTCGTTGATCGCCAAATCTTGCGATTTTAAAGCCTTACTTGCTACTCGCTGATCGCATATTTTTTCAATTTTGAAGCCTCACTCGCGAGTCGCTGATCGCATATTCTTTCGATTTTGAAGCCTTACTCGCGACTCGCTGATCGCATGTTCTTTCGATTTTGAAGCCTTACTCGCTACTCGTTGATCGCCAAATCTTGCGATTTTAAAGCCTTACTTGCTACTCGCTAGTCGCATATTTTTTCAATTTTGAAGCCTTACTCGCGACTCGCTGATCGCATATTCTTTCGATTTTGAAGCCTTACTCGCTACTCGTTGATCGCCAAATCTTGCGATTTTAAAGCCTTACTTGCTACTCGCTGGTAGCATATTTTTTCGATTTTGAAGCCTTCTTCGCGACTCGCTGATCGCATATTCTTTCGATTTTGTAGCCTTACTCGCTACTCGTTGATCGCTAAATCTTGCGATTTTAAAGCCTTACTTGCTACACGCTGATCGCATATTTTTTCAATTTTGAAGCCTTCTTCGCGACTCGCTGATCGCATATTCTTTCGATTTTGAAGCCTTACTCGCGACTCGCTGATCGCATATTCTTTGGATTTTCATGCCTATTTCGCTACTCGTTGATCGCGAAATCTTGCGATTTTAAAGCCTTACTTGCTACTCGCTGATCGCATATTTTTTCGATTTTGAAGCCATACTCGCGACTCGCTGATCGCACATTCTTCGGATTTTGAAGCCTTACTCGCTACTCATTGATCGCCAAATCTTGCGATTGTAAAGCCTTACTTGCTACTCGCTGATCGCATATTTTTTCAATTTCGAAGCCTTACTCGCGACTCGCTGATCGCATATTCTTTAAATTTCGAAGCCTTACTCGCTACTTGTTGATCACCAAATATTGCGATTTTAAAGCCTTACTTGCTACTCGCTGATCGCATATTTTTTCGATTTTGAAGCCTTAGTCGCGCCTCGCTGATCGCATACTCTTTGGATTTTGAAGCCTTACTCGCTACTCGTTGATCGCCAAATCTTGCGATTTTAAAGCCTTACTTTCTACTCACTGGTCGCATATTTTTTCAATTTTGAAGCCTTACTCGCGACTCGCTGATCGCATATTCTTTCGATTCTAAAGCCTGACATGCTACTCGCTGATCGCATATTTTTTCGATTTTGAAGCCTTACTTGCTACTCGCTGATCGCATATTTTTTCGATTTTGAAGCCTTACTCGCGACTCGCTGATCGCACATTCTTTGGATTTTGAAGCCTTACTCGCTACTCATTGATCGCCAAATCTTGCGATTGTAAAGCCTTACTTGCTACTCGCTGATCGCATATTTTTTCAATTTCGAAGCCTTACTCGCGACTCGCTGATCGCATATTCTTTAAATTTCGAAGCCTTACTCGCTACTTGTTGATCACCAAATATTGCGATTTTAAAGCCTTATTTGCTACTCGCTGATCGCATATTTTTTCGATTTTGAAGCCTTAGTCGCGCCTCGCTGATCGCATATTCTTTGGATTTTGAAGCCTTACTCGCTACTCGTTGATCGCCAAATCTTGCGATTTTAAAGCCTTACTTGCTACTCGCTGGTCGCATATTTTTTCAATTTTGAAGCCTTACTCGCGACTCGCTGATCGCATATTCTTTCGATTCTAAAGCCTGACTTGCTACTCGCTGATCGCATATTTTTTCGATTTTGAAGCCTTACTCGCGACTCGCTGATCGCATATTCTTTGGATTTTGAAACCTTACTCGCTACTCGTTGGTCGCCAAATCTTGCGATTTTAAAGCCTTACTTGCTACTCGCTGATCGCATATTTTTTCAATTTTGAAGCCTTACTCGCGACTCGCTGATCGCATATTCTTTCGATTTTGAAGCCTTACTCGCTACTCGCTGATCGCATATTCTTTCGATTTTGAAGCCTTACTCGCGACTTGCTGATCGCATATTCTTTTGATTTTGAAGCCTTACTTGCGACTCGTTGATCGCCAAATCTTGCGATTTTAAAGCCTTACTTGCTACTTGCTGGTCGCATATTTTTTCAATTTTGAAGCCTTACTCGCGACTCGCTGATCGCATATTCTTTGGATTTTGAAGCCTTACTCGCTACTCGTTGATCGCCAAATCTTGCGATTTTAAAGCCGTACTTGCTACTCGCTGATCGCATATTTTTTCAATTTTGAAGCCTTACTTGCGAGTCGCTGATCGCATATTCTTTAAATTTTGAAGCCTTACTCGCTACTTGTTGATCGCCAAATCTTGCGATTTTAAAGCCTTACTTGCTACTCGCTGATCGCATATTTTTTCGATTTTGAAGCCTTACTCGCGACTCGCTGATCGCATATTCTTTCGATTTTGAAACCTTATTCGCTACTCGTCGATCGCCAAATCTTGCGATTTTAAAGCCTTACTTGCTACTCGCTGGTCGCATATTTTTCCAATTTTGAAGCCTTACTCGCGACTCGCTGATCGCATATTCTTTCGATTTTGAAGCCTTACTCGCTACTCGTTGATCGCCAAATCTTGCGATTTTAAAGCCTTACTTGCTACTCGCTGATCGCATATTTTTTCAATTTTGAAGCCTCACTCGCGAGTCGCTGATCGCATATTCTTTCGATTTTGAAGCCTTACTCGCGACTCGCTGATCGCATGTTCTTTCGATTTTAAAGCCTTACTTGCTACTCGCTGATCGCATATTTTTTCGATTTTGAAGCCTTACTCGCGACTCGCTGATCGCACATTCTTTGGATTTTGAAGCCTTACTCGCTACTCATTGATCGCCAAATCTTGCGATTGTAAAGCCTTACTTGCTACTCGCTGATCGCATATTTTTTCAATTTCGAAGCCTTACTCGCGACTCGCTGATCGCATATTCTTTAAATTTCGAAGCCTTACTCGCTACTTGTTGATCACCAAATATTGCGATTTTAAAGCCTTATTTGCTACTCGCTGATCGCATATTTTTTCGATTTTGAAGCCTTAGTCGCGCCTCGCTGATCGCATATTCTTTGGATTTTGAAGCCTTACTCGCTACTCGTTGATCGCCAAATCTTGCGATTTTAAAGCCTTACTTGCTACTCGCTGGTCGCATATTTTTTCAATTTTGAAGCCTTACTCGCGACTCGCTGATCGCATATTCTTTCGATTCTAAAGCCTGACTTGCTACTCACTGATCGCATATTTTTTCGATTTTGAAGCCTTACTCGCGACTCGCTGATCGCATATTCTTTGGATTTTGAAACCTTACTCGCTACTCGTTGGTCGCCAAATCTTGCGATTTTAAAGCCTTACTTGCTACTCGCTGATCGCATATTCTTTCGATTTTGAAGCCTTACTCGCTACTCGCTGATCGCATATTCTTTCGATTTTGAAGCCTTACTCGCGACTTGCTGATCGCATATTCTTTTGATTTTGAAGCCTTACTTGCGACTCGTTGATCGCCAAATCTTGCGATTTTAAAGCCTTACTTGCTACTCGCTGGTCGCATATTTTTTCAATTTTGAAGCCTTACTCGCGACCCGCTGATCGCATATTCTTTCGATTTTGAAACCTTATTCGCTACTCGTCGATCGCCAAATCTTGCGATTTTAAAGCCTTACTTGCTACTCGCTGGTCGCATATTTTTCCAATTTTGTAGCCTTACTCGCGAGTCGCTGATCGCATATTCTTTAAATTTTGAAGCCTTACTCGCTACTTGTTGATCGCCAAATCTTGCGATTTTAAAGCCTTACTTGCTACTCGCTGATCGCATATTTTTTCGATTTTGAAGCCTTACTCGCGACTCGCTGATCGCATATTCTTTCGATTTTGAAACCTTATTCGCTACTCGTCGATCGCCAAATCTTGCGATTTTAAAGCCTTACTTGCTACTCGCTGGTCGCATATTTTTCCAATTTTGAAGCCTTACTCGCGACTCGCTGATCGCATATTCTTTCGATTTAAAAGCCTGACTTGCTACTCGCTGATCGCATATTTTTTCGATTTTGAAGCCTTACTCGCGACTCGCTGATCGCATATTCTTTCGATTTTGAAGCCTTACTCGCTACTCGTTGATCGCCAAATCTTGCGATTTTAAAGCCTTACTTGCTACTCGCTGATCGCATATTTTTTTAATTTTGAAGCCTCACTCGCGAGTCGCTTATCGCATATACTTTCGATTTTGAAGCCTTACTCGCGACTCGCTGATCGCATGTTCTTTCGATTTTGAAGCCTTACTCGCTACTCGTTGATCGCCAAATCTTGCGATTTTAAAGCCTTACTTGCTACTCGCTGGTCGCATATTTTTTCAATTTTGAAGCCTTACTCGCGACTCGCTGATCGCATATTCTTTCGATTTTAAAGCCTTACTTGCTACTCGCTGATCGCATATTTTTTCAATTTTGAAGCCGTACTCGCGACTCGCTGATCGCATATTCTTTCGATTTTGAAGCCTTACTCGCGACTCGCTGATCGCATATTCTTTCGATTTTGAAGCCTTACTCGCTACTCGTTGATCGCCAAATCTTGCGATTTTAAAGCCTTACTTGCTACTCGCTGATCGCATATTTTTTCAATTTTGAAGCCTTACTCGCGACTCGCTGATCGCATATTCTTTCGATTTTGGAAGCCTTACTCGCTTCTCGTTGATCGCCAAATCTTGCGATTTTAAAGCCTTACTTGCTACTCGCTGATCGCATATTTTTTCAATTTTGAAGCCGTACTCGCGACTCGCTGATCGCATATTCTTTCGATTTTGAAGCCTTACTCGCGACTCGCTGATCGCATATTCTTTCGATTTTGAAGCCTTACTCGCTACTCGTTGATCGCCAAATCTTGCGATTTTAAAGCCTTACTTGCTACTCGCTGATCGCATATTTTTTCAATTTTGAAGCCTTACTCGCGACTCGCTGATCGCATATTCTTTCGATTTTGAAGCCTTCTTCGCGACTCGCTGATCGCATATTCTTTCGATTTTGAAGCCTTACTCGCGACTCGCTGATCGCATATTCTTTGGATTTTCATGCCTATTTCGCTACTCGTTGATCGCCAAATCTTGCGATTTTAAAGCCTTACTTGCTACTCGCTGATCGCATATTTTTTCAATTTTGAAGCCTTACTCGCGACTCGCTGATCGCATGTTCTTTCGATTTTGAAGCCTTACTCGCTACTCGTTGATCGCCAAATCTTGCGATTTTAAAGCCTTACTTGCTACTCGCTGGTCGCATATTTTTTCAATTTTGAAGCCTTACTCGCGACTCGCTGATCGCATATTCTTTCGATTTTAAAGCCTTACTTGCTACTCGCTGATCGCATATTTTTTCAATTTTGAAGCCGTACTCGCGACTCGCTGATCGCATATTCTTTCGATTTTGAAGCTTTACTCGCGACTCGCTGATCGCATATTCTTTCGATTTTGAAGCCTTACTCGCTACTCGTTGATCGCCAAATCTTGCGATTTTAAAGCCTTACTTGCTACTCGCTGATCGCATATTTTTTCAATTTTGAAGCCTTACTCGCGACTCGCTGATCGCATATTCTTTCGATTTTGAAGCCTTACTCGCTTCTCGTTGATCGCCAAATCTTGCGATTTTAAAGCCTTACTTGCTACTCGCTGATCGCATATTTTTTCAATTTTGAAGCCGTACTCGCGACTCGCTGATCGCATATTCTTTCGATTTTGAAGCCTTACTCGCGACTCGCTGATCGCATATTCTTTGGATTTTGAAGCCTTACTCGCTACTCGTTGATCGCCAAATCTTGCGATTTTAAAGCCTTACTTGCTACTCGCTGATCGCATATTTTTTCAATTTTGAAGCCTTACTCGCGACTCGCTGATCGCATATTCTTTCGATTTTGAAGCCTTACTCGCTTCTCGTTGATCGCCAAATCTTGCGATTTTAAAGCCTTACTTGCTTCTCGCTGATCGCATATTTTTTCAATTTTGAAGCCTTCTTCGCGACTCGCTGATCGCATATTCTTTCGATTTTGAAGCCTTACTCGCGACTCGTTGATCGCCAAATCTTGCGATTTTAAAGCCTTACTTGCTACTCGCTGATCGCATATTTTTTCAATTTTGAAGCCTTACTCGCGACTCGCTGATCGCATATTCTTTCGATTTTGAAGCCTTACTCGCTTCTCGTTGATCGCCAAATCTTGCGATTTTAAAGCCTTACTTGCTACTCGCTGATCGCATATTTTTTCAATTTTGAAGCCGTACTCGCGACTCGCTGATCGCATATTCTTTCGATTTTGAAGCCTTACTCGCGACTCGCTGATCGCATATTCTTTCGATTTTGAAGCCTTACTCGCTACTCGTTGATCGCCAAATCTTGCGATTTTAAAGCCTTACTTGCTACTCGCTGATCGCATATTTTTTCAATTTTGAAGCCTTACTCGCGACTCGCTGATCGCATATTCTTTCGATTTTGAAGCCTTACTCGCTTCTCGTTGATCGCCAAATCTTGCGATTTTAAAGCCTTACTTGCTTCTCGCTGATCGCATATTTTTTCAATTTTGAAGCCTTCTTCGCGACTCGCTGATCGCATATTCTTTCGATTTTGAAGCCTTACTCAAGACTCGCTGATCGCATATTCTTTGGATTTTCATGCCTATTTCGCTACTCGTTGATCGCCAAATCTTGCGATTTTAAAGCCTTACTTGCTACTCGCTGATCGCATATTTTTTCAATTTTGAAGCCTTACTCGCGACTCGCTGATCGCATATTCTTTCGATTTTGAAGCCTTACTCGCGACTCGTTGATCGCCAAATCTTGCGATTTTAAAGTCTTACTTGCTACTCGCTGGTCGCATATTTTTCAATTTTGAAGCCTTACTCGCGACTCGCTGATCGCATATTCTTTGGATTTTTAAGCCTTACTCGCTACTCGTTGATCGCCAAATCTTGCGATTTTAAAGCCTTACTTGCTACTCGCTGATCGCATATTTTTTCAATTTTGAAGCCTTACTCGCGACTCGCTGATCGCATATTCTTTAAATTTTGAAGCCTTACTCGCTACTAGTTGATCGCCAAATCTTGCGATTTGAAAGCCTTACTTGCTACTCGCTGGTCGCATATTTTTTCGATTTTGAAGCCTTCTTTGCGACTCGCTGATCGCATATTCTTTGGATTTTGTAGCCTTACTCGCTACTCGTTGATCGCTAAATCTTGCGATTTTAAAGCCTTACTTGCTTCTCGCTGATCGCATATTTTTTCAATTTTGAAGCCTTCTTCGCGACTCGCTGATCGCATATTCTTTCGATTTTGAAGCCTTACTCGCGACTCGCTGATCGCATATTCTTTGGATTTTCATGCCTATTTCGCTACTCGTTGATCGCCAAATCTTGCGATTTTAAAGCCTTACTTGCTACTCGCTGATCGCATATTTTTTCAATTTTGAAGCCTTACTCGCGACTCGCTGATCGCATATTCTTTCGATTTTGAAGCCTTACTCGCGACTCGTTGATCACCAAATCTTGCGATTTTAAAGTCTTACTTGCTACTCGCTGGTCGCATATTTTTCAATTTTGAAGCCTTACTCGCGACTCGCTGATCGCATATTTTTTCGATTTTGAAGCCTTACTCGCGACTCGCTGATCGCATATTCTTTCGATTTTGAAGCCTTACTCGCGACTCGTTGATCGCCAAATCTTGCGATTTTAAAGCCTTACTTGCTACTCGCTGGTCGCATATTTTTTCAATTTTGAAGCCTTACTCGCGACTCGCTGATCGTATATTCTTTCGATTTTAAAGCCTGACTTGCTACTCGCTGATCGCATATTTTTTCGATTTTGAAGCCTTACTCGCGACTCGCTGATCGCATATTCTTTAGATTTTGAAGCCTTACTCGCTACTCGTTTATCGCCAAATCTTGCGATTTTAAAGCCTTACTTGCTACTCGCTGATCGCATATTTTTTCAATTTTGAAGCCTTACTCGCGACTCGCTGATCGCATATTCTTTCGATTTTGAAGCCTTACTCGCTACTCGTTGATCGCCAAATCTTGCGATTTTAAATTCTTACTTGCTACTCGCTGGTCGCATATTTTTTCAATTTTGAAGCCTTACTCGCGACTCGCTGATCGCATATTCTTTCGATTTTAAAGCCTGACTTGCTACTCGCTGATCGCATATTTCTTCGATTTTGAAGCCTTAATCGCGACTCGCTGATCGCATATTCTTTCGATTTTGAAGCCTTACTCGCGACTCGCTGATCGCATATTCTTTCGATTTTGAAGCCTTACTCGCTACTTGTTGATCGCCAAATCTCGCGATTTGAAAGCCTTACTTGCTACTTGCTGATCGCATATTTTTTCGATTTTGAAGCCTTACTCGCGACTCGCTGATCGCATATTCTTTCGATTTTGAAGCCTTACTCGCTACTCGTTGATCGCCAAATCTTGCGATATTAAAGCCTTACTTGCTACTCGCTGGTCGCATATTTTTTCAATTTTGAAGCCTTACTCGCGACTCGCTGATCTCATATTCTTTCGATTTTAAAGCCTGACTTGCTACTCGCTGGTCGCATATTTTTTCGATTTTAAAGCCTTACTCGCGACTCGCTGATCGCATATTCTTTCGATTTTGAAGCCTTACTCGCTACTCGTTGATCGCCAAATCTTGCGATTTGATAGCCTTACTTGCTACTCGCTGATCGCATATTTTTTCGATTTTGAAGCCTTACTCGCGACTCGCTGATCGCATATTCTTTCGATTTTGAAGCCTTACTCGCTACTCGTTGATCGCCAAATCTTGCGATTTTAAAGCCTTACTTGCTTCTCGCTGATCGCATATTTTTTCAATTTTGAAGCCTTACTCGCGACTCGCTGATCGCACATTCTTTCGATTTTGTAGCCTTACTCGCTACTCGTTGATCGCTAAATCTCACGATTTTAAAGCCTTACTTGCTACTCGCTGATCGCATATTTTTTCAATTTTGAAGCCTTCTTCGCGACTCGCTGATCGCATATTCTTTCGATTTTGAAACCTAACTCGCTACTCGTTGATTGCCAAATCTTGCGATTTTAAAGCCTAACTTGCTTCTCGCTGATCGCATATTTTTTCGATTTTGAAGCCGTACTTGCGATACGCTGATCGCATATTCTTTCGATTTTGAAGCCTTACTCGCGACTCGCTGATCGCATATTCTTTCGATTTTGAAGCCTTACTCGCGACTCGTTGATCGCCAAATCTTGCGATTTTAAAGCCTTACTTGCTACTCGCTGGTCGAATATTTTTTCAATTTTGAAGCCTTACTCGCGACTCGCTGATCGCATATTCTTTGGATTTTGAAGCCTTACTCGCTACTCGTTGATCGCCAAATCTTGCGATTTAAAAGCCTTACTTGCTACTCGCTGATCGCATATTATTTCAATTTTGAAGCCTTACTCGCGAGTCGCTGATCGCATATTCTTTAAATTTTGAAGTTTTACTCGCTACTTGTTGATCGTCAAATCTTGCGATTTGAAAGCCTTACTTGCTACTCGCTGATCGCATATTTTTTCGATTTTGAAGCCTTACTCGCGACTCGCTGATCGCATATTCTTTCGATTTTGAAGCCTTACTCGCTACTCGTTGATCGCCAAATCTTGCGATTTTAAATCCTTACTTGCTACTCGCTGGTCGCATATTTTTTCAATTTTGAAGCCTTACTCGCGACTCGCTGATCGCATATTCTTTCGATTTTAAAGCCTGACTTGCTACTCGCTGATCGCATATTCTTTCGATTTTGAAGCCTTACTCGCTACTCGTTGATCGCCAAATCTTGCGATTTTAAAGCCTAACTTGCTACTAGCTGGTCGCATATTTTTTCAATTTTGAAGTCTTACTCGCGACTCGCTGATCGCATATTCTTTCGATTCTAAAGCCTGACTTGCTACTTGCTGATCGCATATTCTTTGGATTTTGAAGCCTTACTCGCTACTCGTTGATCGCCAAATCTTGCGATTTTAAATCCTTACTTGCTACTCGCTGGTCGCATTTTTTTTCAATTTTGAAGCCTTACTCGCGACTCGCTGATCGCACATTCTTTCGATTTTGTAGCCTTACTCGCTACTCGTTGATCGCTAAATCTTGCGATTTTAAAGCCTTACTTGCTACTCGCTGATCGCATACTTTTTCAATTTTGAAGCCTTCTTCACGACCCGCTGATCGCATATTCTTTCGATTTTGAAGCCTTACTCGCGACTCGCTGATCGCATATTCTTTCGATTTTGAAGCCTTACTCGCGACTCGCTGATCGCATATTCTTTCGATTTTGAAGCCTTACTCGCGACTCGTTGATCGCCAAATATTGCGATTTTTAAGCCTTACTTGCTACTCGCTGATCGCATATTTTTTCGATTTTGAAGCCTTACTCGCGACTCGCTGATCGCATATTCTTTCGATTTTGAAGCCTTACTCGCTACTCGTTGATCGCCAAATCTTGCGATTTTAAAGCCTAACTTGCTACTCGCTGGTCGCATATTTTTTCAATTTTGAAGCCTTACTCGCGACTCGCTGATCGCATATTCTTTCGATTTTGAAGCCTTACTCGCGACTCGCTGATCGCATATTTTTTCGATTTTGAAGCCTTACTCGCGACTCGCTGATCGCATATTCTTTGGATTTTGTAACCTTACTCGCTACTCGTTGATCGCCAAATCTTGCGATTTTAAAACCTTACTTGCTACTCGCTGATCGCATATTTTTTCAATTTTGAAGCCTTACTCGCGACTCGCTGATCGCATATTCTTTCGATTTTGAAGCCTTACTCGCTTCTCGTTGATCGCCAAATCTTGCGATTTTAAAGCCTTACTTGCTACTCGCTGATCGCATAATTTTTCAAGTTTGAAGCCTTACTCGCGACTCGCTGATCGCATATTCTTTCGATTTTAAAGCCTGACTTGCTACTCGCTGTTCGCATATTTTTTCGATTTTGAAGCCTTACTCGCGACTCGATGATCGCATATTCTTTCGATTTTGAAGCCTTACTCGTTACTCGTTGATCGCCAAATCTTGCGATTTTAAAGCCTAACTTGATACGCGCTGGTCGCATATTTTTTCAATTTTGAAGCCTTACTCGCGACTCGCTGATCGCATATTCTTTCGATTTTAAAGTCTGACTTGCTACTCGCTGATCGCATATTTTTTCGATTTTGAAGCCTTACTCGCGACTCGCTGATCGCAAATTCTTTCGATTTTGAAGCCTTACTCGCTACTCGTTTATCGCCAAATCTTGCGATTTAAAAGCTTTACTTGCTACTCGCTGATCGCATATTTTTAAGCCTTACTCGCTACTCGCTGATCGCATATTCTTTCGATTTTGAAGCCTTACTTGCTACTCGTTGATCGCCAAATCTTGCGATTTTAAAGCCTTACTTGCTACTCGCTGATCGCATATTTTTTCAATTTTGAAGCCTTACTCGCGACTCGCTGATCTTACATTCTTTCGATTTTGTAGCCTTACTCGCTACTCGTTGATCGCTAAATCTTGCGATTTTAAAGCCTTACTTGCTTCTCGCTGATCGCATATTTTTTCAATTTTGAAGCCTTACTCGCGACTCGCTGATCGCATATTCATTCGATTTTGAAGCCTTACTCGCGACTCGCTGATCGCATATTCTTTGGATTTTGAAGCCTAACTCGCTACTTGTTGATCGCCAAATCTTGCGATTTGAAAGCCTTACTTGCTACTCGCTGATCGCATATTTTTTCAATTTTGAAGCCTTACTCGCGACTTGCTGATCGCATATTCTTTCGATTTTGAAGCCTTACTCGCGACTCGCTGATCGCATGTTCTTTCGATTTTGAAGCCTTACTCGCTACTCGTTGATCGCCAAATCTTGCGATTTTAAAGCCTTACTTGCTACTCGCTGGTCGCATATTTTTTCAATTTTGAAGCCTTACTCGCGACTCGCTGATCGCATATTCTTTCGATTTTAAAGCCTTACTTGCTACTCGCTGATCGCATATTTTTTCAATTTTGAAGCCGTACTCGCGACTCGCTGATCGCATATTCTTTCGATTTTAAAGCCTGACTTGCTACTCGCTGATCGCATATTTTTTCGATTTTGAAGCCTTACTCGCGACTCGCTGATCGCATATTCTTTCGATTTTGAAGCCTTACTCGCTACTCGTTGATCGCCAAATCTTGCGATTTTAAAGCCTTACTTGCTACTCGCTGATCGCATATTTTTTCAATTTTGAAGCCTTACTCGCGACTCGCTGATCGCACATTCTTTCGATTTTGTAGCCTTACTCGCTACTCGTTGATCGCTAAATCTTGCGATTTTAAAGCCTTACTTGCTACTCGCTGATCGCATATTTTTTCAATTTTGAAGCCTTCTTTGCAACTCGCTGATCGCATATTCTTTCGATTTTGAAGCCTTACTCGCGACTCGCTGATCGCATATTCTTTGGATTTGGAAACCTTAATCGCTACTCGTTGATCGCCAAATCTTGCGATTTTAAAGCCTTACTTGCTACTCGCTGATCGCATATTTTTTCAATTTTGAAGCCTTACTCGCGACTCGCTGATCGCATATTATTTCGATTTTGAAGCCTTACTCGCGACTCGCTGATCGCATATTCTTTCGATTTTGAAGCCTTACTCGCGACTCGCTGATCGCATATTCTTTCGATTTTAAAGCCTGACTTGCTACTCGCTGATCGCATATTTTTTCGATTTTGAAGCCTTACTCGCGACTCGGTGATCGCATATTCTTTGGATTTTGAAACCTTACTCGTTACTCGTTGATCGCCAAATCTTGCGATTTTAAAGCCTTACTTGCTACTCGCTGATCGCGTATTTTTTCAATTTTGAAGCCTTACTCGCGACTCGCTGATCGCATATTCTTTCGATTTTGAAGCCTTACTCGCGACTCGCTGATCGCATATTCTTTCGATTTTGAAGCCTTACTCGCGACTCGTTGATCGTCAAATCTTGCGATTTTAAAGCCTTACTTGCTACTCGCTGGTCGCATATTTTTTCAATTTTGAAGCCTTACTCGCGACTCGCTGATCGCATATTCTTTGGATTTTGAAGCCTTACTCGCTACTCGTTGATCGCCAAATCTTGCGATTTTAAAGCCTTACTTGCTACTCGCTGATCGCATATTTTTTCAATTTTGAAGCCTTACTCGCGAGTCGCTGATCGCATATTCTTTAAATTTTGAAGCCTCACTCGCTACTTGTTGATTGCCAAATCTTGCGATTTTAAAGCCTTACTTGCTACTCGCTGGTCGCATATTTTTTCAATTTTGAAGCCTTACTCGCGACTCGCTGATCGCATATTCTTTCGATTTAAAAGCCTGACTTGCTACTCGCTGATCGCATATTTTTTCGATTTTGAAGCCTTACTCGCGACTCGCTGATCGCATATTCTTTCGATTTTGAAGCCTTTCTCGCTACTCGTTTATCGCCAAATCTTGCGATTTTGAAGCCTTACTCGCGACTCGCTGATCGCATATTCTTTGGATTTTGAAGCCTTACTCGCTACTCGTTGATCGCCAAATCTTGCGATTTTAAAGCCGTACTTGCTACTCGCTGATCGCAAATTTTTTCAATTTTGAAGCCTTACTCGCGACTCGCTGATCGCATATTCTTTCGATTTAAAAGCCTGCATGCTACTCGCTGATCGCATATTTTTTCGATTTTGAAGCCTTACTCGCGACTCGCTGATCGCATATTCTTTCGATTTTGAAGCCTTACCCGCTACTCGTTTATCGCCAAATCTTGCGATTTTAAAGCCTTACTTGCTACTCGCTGATCGCATATTTTTTCAATTTTGAAGCCTTACTCGCGACTCGCTGATCGCATATTCTTTCGATTTTGAAGCCTTACTCGCGACTCGCTGATCGCATGTTCTTTCGATTTTGAAGCCTTACTCGCTACTCGTTGATCGCCAAATCTTGCGATTTTAAAGCCTTACTTGCTACTCGCTGGTCGCATATTTTTTCAATTTTGAAGCCTTACTCGCGACTCGCTGATCGCATATTCTTTCGATTTTAAAGCCTTACTTGCTACTCGCTGATCGCATATTTTTTCAATTTTGAAGCCGTACTCGCGACTCGCTGATCGCATATTCTTTCGATTTTAAAGCCTGACTTGCTACTCGCTGATCGCATATTTTTTCGATTTTGAAGCCTTACTCGCGACTCGCTGATCGCATATTCTTTCGATTTTGAAGCCTTACTCGCTACTCGTTGATCGCCAAATCTTGCGATTTTAAAGCCTTACTTGCTACTCGCTGATCGCATATTTTTTCAATTTTGAAGCCTTACTCGCGACTCGCTGATCGCACATTCTTTCGATTTTGTAGCCTTACTCGCTACTCGTTGATCGCTAAATCTTGCGATTTTAAAGCCTTACTTGCTACTCGCTGATCGCATATTTTTTCAATTTTGAAGCCTTCTTTGCAACTCGCTGATCGCATATTCTTTCGATTTTGAAGCCTTACTCGCGACTCGCTGATCGCATATTCTTTGGATTTGGAAACCTTAATCGCTACTCGTTGATCGCCAAATCTTGCGATTTTAAAGCCTTACTTGCTACTCGCTGATCGCATATTTTTTCAATTTTGAAGCCTTACTCGCGACTCGCTGATCGCATATTATTTCGATTTTGAAGCCTTACTCGCGAATCGCTGATCGCATATTCTTTCGATTTTGAAGCCTTACTCGCGACTCGCTGATCGCATATTCTTTCGATTTTAAAGCCTGACTTGCTACTCGCTGATCGCATATTTTTTCGATTTTGAAGCCTTACTCGCGACTCGGTGATCGCATATTCTTTGGATTTTGAAACCTTACTCGTTACTCGTTGATCGCCAAATCTTGCGATTTTAAAGCCTTACTTGCTACTCGCTGATCGCGTATTTTTTCAATTTTGAAGCCTTACTCGCGACTCGCTGATCGCATATTCTTTCGATTTTGAAGCCTTACTCGCGACTCGCTGATCGCATATTCTTTCGATTTTGAAGCCTTACTCGCGACTCGTTGATCGTCAAATCTTGCGATTTTAAAGCCTTACTTGCTACTCGCTGGTCGCATATTTTTTCAATTTTGAAGCCTTACTCGCGACTCGCTGATCGCATATTCTTTGGATTTTGAAGCCTTACTCGCTACTCGTTGATCGCCAAATCTTGCGATTTTAAAGCCTTACTTGCTACTCGCTGATCGCATATTTTTTCAATTTTGAAGCCTTACTCGCGAGTCGCTGATCGCATATTCTTTAAATTTTGAAGCCTCACTCGCTACTTGTTGATCGCCAAATCTTGCGATTTTAAAGCCTTACTTGCTACTCGCTGGTCGCATATTTTTTCAATTTTGAAGCCTTACTCGCGACTCGCTGATCGCATATTCTTTCGATTTAAAAGCCTGACTTGCTACTCGCTGATCGCATATTTTTTCGATTTTGAAGCCTTACTCGCGACTCGCTGATCGCATATTCTTTCGATTTTGAAGCCTTTCTCGCTACTCGTTTATCGCCAAATCTTGCGATTTTAAAGCCTAACTTGCTACTCGCTGGTCGCATATTTTTTCAATTTGAAGCATTACTCGCGCCCCTTGATCGCATATTCTTTCGATTTTAAAGCCTGACTTGCTTCTCGCTGATCGCATATTTTTTCGATTTTGAAGCATTACTCGCGACTCGCTGATCGCATATTCTTTCGATTTTGAAGCCTTACTCGCTACTCGTTGATCGCCAAATCTTGCGATTTTAAAGCCTTACTTGCTACTCGCTGGTCGCATATTTTTTCAATTTTGAAGCCTTACTCGCGACTCGCTGATCGCATATTCTTTCGATTTAAAAGCCTGACTTGCTACTCGCTGATCGCATATTTTTTCGATTTTGAAGCCTTACTCGCGACTCGCTGATCGCATATTCTTTCGATTTTGAAGCCTTTCTCGCTACTCGTTTATCGCCAAATCTTGCGATTTTAAAGCCTTACTTGCTACTCGCTGATCGCATATTTTTTCAATTTTGAAGCCTTACTCGCGACTCGCTGATCGCATATTCTTTCGATTTTGAAGCCTTACTCGCGACTGGCTGATCGCATATTCTTTCGATTTTGAAGCCTTACTCGCTACTCGTTGATCGCCAAATCTTGCGATTTTAAAGCCTTACTTGCTACTCGCTGGTCGCATATTTTTTCAATTTTGAAGCCTTACTCGCGACTCGCTGATCGCATATTCTTTCGATTTTAAAGCCTTACTTGCTACTCGCTGATCGCATATTTTTTCAATTTTGAAGCCTTACTCGCGACTCGCTGATCGCATGTTCTTTCGATTTTAAAGCCTGACTTGCTACTCGCTGATCGCATATTTTTTCGATTTTGAAGCCTTACTCGCGACTCGCTGATCGCATATTCTTTCGATTTTGAAGCCTTACTCGCGACTCGCTGATCGCATATTCTTTCGATTTTGAAGCCTTACTCGCGACTCGCTGATCGCATATTCTTTCGATTTTGAAGCCTTACTTGCCACTCGTTGATCGCCAAATCTTGCGATTTTAAAGCCTTACTTGCTACTCGCTGGTCGCATATTTTTTCAATTTTGAAGGCTTATTCGCGACTCGCTGATCGCATATTCTTTCGATTTTAAAGCCTGACTTGCTACTCGCTGATCGCATATTTTTTCGATTTTGAAGCCTTACTCGCGACTCGCTGATCGCATATTTTTTCGATTTTGAAGCCTTACTCGCTACTCGTTTATCGCCAAATCTTGCGATTTTAAAGCCTTACTTGCTACTCGCTGATCGCATATTCTTTCGATTTTAAAGCCTGACTTGCTACTCGCTGATCGCATATTTTTTTAATTTTGAAGCCTTACTCGCGACTCGGTGATCGCATATTCTTTGGATTTTGAAACCTTACTCGCTACTCGTTGATCGGCAAATCTTGCGATTTTAAAGCCTTACTTGCTACTCGCTGATCGCGTATTTTTTCAATTTTGAAGCCTTACTCGCGACTCGCTGATCGCATATTCTTTCGATTTTGAAGCCTTACTCGCGACTCGCTGATCGCATATTCTTTCGATTTTGAAGCCTTACTCGCGACTCGTTGATCGTCAAATCTTGCGATTTTAAAGCCTTACTTGCTACTCGCTGGTCGCATATTTTTTCAATTTTGAAGCCTTACTCGCGACTCGCTGATCGCATATTCTTTGGATTTTGAAGCCTTACTCGCTACTCGTTGATCGCCAAATCTTGCGATTTTAAAGCCTTACTTGCTACTCGTTGATCGCATATTTTTTCAATTTTGAAGCCTTACTCGCGAGTCGCTGATCGCATATTCTTTAAATTTTGAAGCCTCACTCGCTACTTGTTGATCGCCAAATCTTGCGATTTGAAAGCCTTACTTGCTACTCGCTGATCGCATATTTTTTCGATTTTGAAGCCTTACTCGCGACTCGCTGATCGCATATTCTTTCGATTTTGAAGCCTTACCCGCTACTCGTTGATCGCCAAATCTTGCGATTTTAAAGCCTTACTTGCTACTCGCTGGTCGCATATTTTTTCAATTTTGAAGCCTTACTCGCGACTCGCTGATCGCATATTCTTTCGATTTTAAAGCCTGACTTGCTACTCGCTGATCGCATATTTTTTCAATTTTGAAGCCTTACTCGCGAGTCGCTGATCGCATATTCTTTAAATTTTGAAGCCTTACTCGCTACTTGTTGATCGCAAAATCTTGCGATTTGAAAGCCTTACTTGTACTCGCAGATCGCATATTTTTTCGATTTTGAAGCCTTACTCGCGACTCGCTGATCGCATATTCTTTCGATTTTGAAGCCTTACTTGCCACTCGTTGATCGCCAAATCTTGCGATTTTAAAGCCTTACTTGCTACTCGCTGGTCGCATATTTTTTCAATTTTGAAGCCTTACTCGCGACTCGCTGATCGCATATTCTTTCGATTTTAAAGCCTGACTTGCTACTCGCTGATCGCATATTTTTTCGATTTTGAAGCCTTACTCGCGACTCGCTGATCGCATATTTTTTCGATTTTGAAGCCTTACTCGCTACTCGTTTATCGCCAAATCTTGCGATTTTAAAGCCTTACTTGCTACTCGCTGATCGCATATTTTTTCGATTTTGAAGCCTTTCTCGCGACTCGCTGATCGCATATTCTTTCGATTTTGAAGCCTTACTCGCGACTCGCTGATCGCATATTCTTTCGATTTTGAAGCCTTACTCGCTACTCGTTGATCGCCAAATCTTGCGATTTTAAAGCCTTACTTGCTACTCGCTGGTCGCATATTTTTTCAATTTTGAAGCCTTACTCGCGACTCGCTGATCGCATTTTCTTTCGATTTTAAAGCCTAACTTGCTACTCGCTGGTCGCATATTTTTTCAATTTTGAAGCCTTACTCGCGACTAGCTGATCGCATATTCTTTCGTTTTTAAAGCCTGACTTGCTACTCGCTGATCGCATATTTTTTCGATTTTGAAGCCTTACGCGCGACTCGCTAATCGCATATTCTTTCGATTTTGAAGCCTTACTCGCTACTTGTTTATCGCCAAATCTTGCGATTTTAAAGCCTTACTTGCTACTCGCTGATCGCATATTTTTAAGCCTTACTCGCTACTCGCTGATCGCATATTCTTTCGATTTTGAAGCCTTACTCGCTACTCGTTGATCGCCAAATCTTGCGATTTTAAAGCCTTACTTGCTACTCGCTGATCGAATATGTTTTCAATTTTGAAGCCTTACTCGCGACTCGCTGATCGCACATTCTTTCGATTTTGTAGCCTTATTCGCTACTCGTTGATCGCCAAATCTTGCGATTTTAAAGCCTTACTTGCTACTCGCTGGTCGCATATTTTTTCAATTTTGAAGCCTTACTCGCGACTCGCTGATCGCATATTCGTTGGATTTTGAAGCCTTACTCGCTACTCGTTGATCGCCAAATCTTGCGATTTTAAAGCCTTACTTGCTACTCGCTGATCGAATATTTTTTCAATTTTGAAGCCTTACTCGCGACTCGCTGATCGCACATTCTTTCAATTTTGTAGCCTTATTCGCTACTCGTTGATCGCTAAATCTTGCGATTTTAAAGCCTTACTTGCTACTCGCTGATCGCATATTTTTTCAATTTTGAAGCCTTACTCGCGACTCGCTGATCGCATATTCTTTCGATTTTGAAGCCTTACTCGCTACTCGTTGATCGCCAAATCTTGCGATTTTAAAGACTTACTTGCTACTCGCTGATCGCATATTTTTTCAATTTTGAAGCCTTACTCGCGACTCGCTGATCGCACATTCTTTCGATTTTATAGCCTTATTCGCTACTCTTTGATCGCCAAATCTTGCGATTTTAAAGCCTTACTTGCTACTCGCTGATCGCATATTTTTTCAATTTTGAAGCCTACCTCGCGACTCGCTGATCGCACATTCTTTCGATTTTGTAGCCTTACTCGCTACTCGTTGATCGCTTAATCTTGCGATTTTAAAGCCTTACTTGCTACTCGCTGATCGCATATTTTTTCAATTTGAAGAATTCTTCGCGACTCGCTGATCGCATATTCTTTCGATTTTGAAGCCTTACTCGCGACTCGCTGATCGCATATTCTTTGGATTTTGAAAACTTACTCGCTACTCGTTGATCGCCAAATCTTACGATTTTAAAGCCTTACCTGCTACTCGCTGATCGCATATTTTTTCAATTTTGAAGCCTTACTCGCGACTCGCTGATCGCATATTCTTTCGATTTTGAAGCCTTACTCGCGACTCGCTGATCGCATATTCTTTCGATTTTGAAGCCTTACTCGCGACTCGTTGATCGCCAAATCTTGCGATTTTAAAGCCTTACTTGCTACTCGCTGGTCGCATATTTTTTCAATTTTGAAGCCTTACTCGCGACTCGCTGATCGCATATTCTTTGGATTTTGAAGCCTTACTCGCTACTCGTTGATCGCCAAATCTTGCGATTTTAAAGCCTTACTTGCTACTCGCTGATCGCATATTTTTTCAATTTTGAAGCCTTACTCGCGAGTCGCTGATCGCATATTCTTTAAATTTTGAAGCCTTACTCGCTACTTGTTGATCGCCAAATCTTGCGATTTGAAAGCCTTACTTGCTACTCATTGATCGCATATTTTTTCGATTTTGAAGCCTTACTCGCGACTCGCTGATCGCATATTCTTTCGATTTTGAAGCCTTACCCGCTACTCGTTGATCGCCAAATCTTGCGATTTTAAAGCCTTACTTGCTACTCGCTGATCGCATATTTTTTCAATTTTGAAGCCTTACTCGCGACTCGCTGATCGCATATTCTATCGATTTTGAAGCCTTACTCGCGACTCGCTGATCGCATATTCTTTCGATTTTGAAGCCTTACTCGCGACTCGTTGATCGCATATTCTTTCGATTTTGAAGCCTTACTCGCGACTCGCTGATCGCATATTCTTTGGATTTTGAAAACTTACTCGCTACTCGTTGTTCGCCAAATCTTGCGATTTTAAAGCCTTACTTGCTACTCGCTGATCGCATATTTTTTCAATTTTGAAGCCTTACTCGCCAATCGCTGATCGCATATTCTTTCGATTTTGAAGCCTTACTCGCGACTCGCTGATCGCATATTCTTTGGATTTTGAAGCCTTACTCGCTACTCGTTGATCGCCAAATCTTGCGATTTTGAAGCCTTACTTGCTACTAGCTGATCGCATATTTTTTCAATTTTGAAGCCTTACTCGCGACTCGCTGATCGCATATTCTTTCGATTTTGAAGCCTTACTCGCTACTCGTTGATCGCCAAATCTTGCGATTTTAAAGCCTTACTTGCTACTCGCTGATCGCATATTTTTTCAATTTTGAAGCCTTACTCGCGACTCGCTGATCGCATATTCTTTCGATTTTGAAGCCTTACTCGCGACTCGCTGATCGCATATTCTTTCGATTTTGAAGCCTTACTCGCGACTCGTTGATCGCCAAATCTTGCGATTTTAAAGCCTTACTTGCTACTCGCTGATCGCATATTTTTTCAATTTTGAAGCCTTACTTGCGAGTCGCTGATCGCATATTCTTTCAATTTTGAAGCCTTACTCGCTACTTGTTGATCGCCAAATCTTGCGATTTGAAAGCCTTACTCGCGACTCGCTGATCGCATATTCTTTCGATTTTGAAGCCTTACTCGCTACTCGTTGATCGCCAAATCTTGCGATTTTAAAGCCTTACTCGCGACTCGCTGATCGCATATTCTTTCGATTTTGAAGCCTTACTCGCTACTCGTTGATCGCCAAATCTTGCGATTTTAAAGCCTAACTTGCTACTCGCTGGTCGCATATTTTTTCAATTTTGAAGCCTTACTCGCGACTCGCTGATCGCATATTCTTTCGATTTTAAAGCGTGACTTGCTACTCGCTGATCGCATATTTTTTCGATTTTGAAGCCTTACTCGCGACTCGCTGATCGCATATTCTTTCGATTTTGAAGCCTTACTCGCTACTCGTTTATCGCCAAATCTAGCGATTTTAAAGCCTTACTTGCTTCTCGCTGATCGCATATTTTTAACCCTTACTCGCTACTCGCTGATCGCATATTCATTCGATTTTGAAACCTTACTCGCTACTCGTTGATCGCCAAATCTTGCGATTTTAAAGCCTTACTTGCTACTCGCTAATCGAATATTTTTTAAATTTTGAAGCTTTACTCGCGACTCGCTGATCGCACATTCTTTCGATTTTATAGCCTTATTCGCTACTCTTTGATCGCTAAATCTTGCGATTTTAAAGCCTTACTTGCTACTCGCTGATCGCATATTTTTTCAATTTTGAAGCCTTCTTCGCGACTCGCTGATCGCATATTCTTTCGATTTTGAAGCCTTACTCGCGACTCGCTGATCGCATATTCTTTGGATTTTGAAGCCTAACTCGCTACTCGTTGATCGCCAAATCTTGCGATTTTAAAGCCTTACTTGCTACTCGCTGATCGCATATTTTTTCAATTTTGAAGCCTTACTCGCGACTCGCTGATCGCATATTCTATCGATTTTGAAGCCTTACTCGCGACTCGCTGATCGCATATTCTTTCGATTTTAAAGCCTGACTTGCTACTCGCTGATCGCATATTTTTTCGATTTTGAAGCCTTACTCGCGACTCGCTGATCGCATATTTTTTCGATTTTGAAGCCTTACTCGCTACTCGTTTATCGCCAAATCTTGCGATTTTAAAGCCTTACTTGCTACTCGCTGATCGCATATTTTTTCGATTTTGAAGCCTTTCTCGCGACTCGCTGATCGCATATTCTTTCGATTTTGAAGCCTTACTCGCGACTCGCTGATCGCATATTCTTTCGATTTTGAAGCCTTACTCGCTACTCGTTGATCGCCAAATCTTGCGATTTTAAAGCCTTACTTGCTACTCGCTGGTCGCATATTTTTTCAATTTTGAAGCCTTACTCGCGACTCGCTGATCGCATTTTCTTTCGATTTTAAAGCCTAACTTGCTACTCGCTGGTCGCATATTTTTTCAATTTTGAAGCCTTACTCGCGACTAGCTGATCGCATATTCTTTCGTTTTTAAAGCCTGACTTGCTACTCGCTGATCGCATATTTTTTCGATTTTGAAGCCTTACGCGCGACTCGCTAATCGCATATTCTTTCGATTTTGAAGCCTTACTCGCTACTTGTTTATCGCCAAATCTTGCGATTTTAAAGCCTTACTTGCTACTCGCTGATCGCATATTTTTAAGCCTTACTCGCTACTCGCTGATCGCATATTCTTTCGATTTTGAAGCCTTACTCGCTACTCGTTGATCGCCAAATCTTGCGATTTTAAAGCCTTACTTGCTACTCGCTGATCGAATATGTTTTCAATTTTGAAGCCTTACTCGCGACTCGCTGATCGCACATTCTTTCGATTTTGTAGCCTTATTCGCTACTCGTTGATCGCCAAATCTTGCGATTTTAAAGCCTTACTTGCTACTCGCTGGTCGCATATTTTTTCAATTTTGAAGCCTTACTCGCGACTCGCTGATCGCATATTCGTTGGATTTTGAAGCCTTACTCGCTACTCGTTGATCGCCAAATCTTGCGATTTTAAAGCCTTACTTGCTACTCGCTGATCGAATATTTTTTCAATTTTGAAGCCTTACTCGCGACTCGCTGATCGCACATTCTTTCAATTTTGTAGCCTTATTCGCTACTCGTTGATCGCTAAATCTTGCGATTTTAAAGCCTTACTTGCTACTCGCTGATCGCATATTTTTTCAATTTTGAAGCCTTACTCGCGACTCGCTGATCGCATATTCTTTCGATTTTGAAGCCTTACTCGCTACTCGTTGATCGCCAAATCTTGCGATTTTAAAGACTTACTTGCTACTCGCTGATCGCATATTTTTTCAATTTTGAAGCCTTACTCGCGACTCGCTGATCGCACATTCTTTCGATTTTATAGCCTTATTCGCTACTCTTTGATCGCCAAATCTTGCGATTTTAAAGCCTTACTTGCTACTCGCTGATCGCATATTTTTTCAATTTTGAAGCCTACCTCGCGACTCGCTGATCGCACATTCTTTCGATTTTGTAGCCTTACTCGCTACTCGTTGATCGCTTAATCTTGCGATTTTAAAGCCTTACTTGCTACTCGCTGATCGCATATTTTTTCAATTTGAAGAATTCTTCGCGACTCGCTGATCGCATATTCTTTCGATTTTGAAGCCTTACTCGCGACTCGCTGATCGCATATTCTTTGGATTTTGAAAACTTACTCGCTACTCGTTGATCGCCAAATCTTACGATTTTAAAGCCTTACCTGCTACTCGCTGATCGCATATTTTTTCAATTTTGAAGCCTTACTCGCGACTCGCTGATCGCATATTCTTTCGATTTTGAAGCCTTACTCGCGACTCGCTGATCGCATATTCTTTCGATTTTGAAGCCTTACTCGCGACTCGTTGATCGCCAAATCTTGCGATTTTAAAGCCTTACTTGCTACTCGCTGGTCGCATATTTTTTCAATTTTGAAGCCTTACTCGCGACTCGCTGATCGCATATTCTTTGGATTTTGAAGCCTTACTCGCTACTCGTTGATCGCCAAATCTTGCGATTTTAAAGCCTTACTTGCTACTCGCTGATCGCATATTTTTTCAATTTTGAAGCCTTACTCGCGAGTCGCTGATCGCATATTCTTTAAATTTTGAAGCCTTACTCGCTACTTGTTGATCGCCAAATCTTGCGATTTGAAAGCCTTACTTGCTACTCATTGATCGCATATTTTTTCGATTTTGAAGCCTTACTCGCGACTCGCTGATCGCATATTCTTTCGATTTTGAAGCCTTACCCGCTACTCGTTGATCGCCAAATCTTGCGATTTTAAAGCCTTACTTGCTACTCGCTGATCGCATATTTTTTCAATTTTGAAGCCTTACTCGCGACTCGCTGATCGCATATTCTATCGATTTTGAAGCCTTACTCGCGACTCGCTGATCGCATATTCTTTCGATTTTAAAGCCTGACTTGCTACTCGCTGATCGCATATTTTTTCGATTTTGAAGCCTTACTCGCGACTCGCTGATCGCATATTTTTTCGATTTTGAAGCCTTACTCGCTACTCGTTTATCGCCAAATCTTGCGATTTTAAAGCCTTACTTGCTACTCGCTGATCGCATATTTTTTCGATTTTGAAGCCTTTCTCGCGACTCGCTGATCGCATATTCTTTCGATTTTGAAGCCTTACTCGCGACTCGCTGATCGCATATTCTTTCGATTTTGAAGCCTTACTCGCTACTCGTTGATCGCCAAATCTTGCGATTTTAAAGCCTTACTTGCTACTCGCTGGTCGCATATTTTTTCAATTTTGAAGCCTTACTCGCGACTCGCTGATCGCATTTTCTTTCGATTTTAAAGCCTAACTTGCTACTCGCTGGTCGCATATTTTTTCAATTTTGAAGCCTTACTCGCGACTAGCTGATCGCATATTCTTTCGTTTTTAAAGCCTGACTTGCTACTCGCTGATCGCATATTTTTTCGATTTTGAAGCCTTACGCGCGACTCGCTAATCGCATATTCTTTCGATTTTGAAGCCTTACTCGCTACTTGTTTATCGCCAAATCTTGCGATTTTAAAGCCTTACTTGCTACTCGCTGATCGCATATTTTTAAGCCTTACTCGCTACTCGCTGATCGCATATTCTTTCGATTTTGAAGCCTTACTCGCTACTCGTTGATCGCCAAATCTTGCGATTTTAAAGCCTTACTTGCTACTCGCTGATCGAATATGTTTTCAATTTTGAAGCCTTACTCGCGACTCGCTGATCGCACATTCTTTCGATTTTGTAGCCTTATTCGCTACTCGTTGATCGCCAAATCTTGCGATTTTAAAGCCTTACTTGCTACTCGCTGGTCGCATATTTTTTCAATTTTGAAGCCTTACTCGCGACTCGCTGATCGCATATTCGTTGGATTTTGAAGCCTTACTCGCTACTCGTTGATCGCCAAATCTTGCGATTTTAAAGCCTTACTTGCTACTCGCTGATCGAATATTTTTTCAATTTTGAAGCCTTACTCGCGACTCGCTGATCGCACATTCTTTCAATTTTGTAGCCTTATTCGCTACTCGTTGATCGCTAAATCTTGCGATTTTAAAGCCTTACTTGCTACTCGCTGATCGCATATTTTTTCAATTTTGAAGCCTTACTCGCGACTCGCTGATCGCATATTCTTTCGATTTTGAAGCCTTACTCGCTACTCGTTGATCGCCAAATCTTGCGATTTTAAAGACTTACTTGCTACTCGCTGATCGCATATTTTTTCAATTTTGAAGCCTTACTCGCGACTCGCTGATCGCACATTCTTTCGATTTTATAGCCTTATTCGCTACTCTTTGATCGCCAAATCTTGCGATTTTAAAGCCTTACTTGCTACTCGCTGATCGCATATTTTTTCAATTTTGAAGCCTACCTCGCGACTCGCTGATCGCACATTCTTTCGATTTTGTAGCCTTACTCGCTACTCGTTGATCGCTTAATCTTGCGATTTTAAAGCCTTACTTGCTACTCGCTGATCGCATATTTTTTCAATTTGAAGAATTCTTCGCGACTCGCTGATCGCATATTCTTTCGATTTTGAAGCCTTACTCGCGACTCGCTGATCGCATATTCTTTGGATTTTGAAAACTTACTCGCTACTCGTTGATCGCCAAATCTTACGATTTTAAAGCCTTACCTGCTACTCGCTGATCGCATATTTTTTCAATTTTGAAGCCTTACTCGCGACTCGCTGATCGCATATTCTTTCGATTTTGAAGCCTTACTCGCGACTCGCTGATCGCATATTCTTTCGATTTTGAAGCCTTACTCGCGACTCGTTGATCGCCAAATCTTGCGATTTTAAAGCCTTACTTGCTACTCGCTGGTCGCATATTTTTTCAATTTTGAAGCCTTACTCGCGACTCGCTGATCGCATATTCTTTGGATTTTGAAGCCTTACTCGCTACTCGTTGATCGCCAAATCTTGCGATTTTAAAGCCTTACTTGCTACTCGCTGATCGCATATTTTTTCAATTTTGAAGCCTTACTCGCGAGTCGCTGATCGCATATTCTTTAAATTTTGAAGCCTTACTCGCTACTTGTTGATCGCCAAATCTTGCGATTTGAAAGCCTTACTTGCTACTCATTGATCGCATATTTTTTCGATTTTGAAGCCTTACTCGCGACTCGCTGATCGCATATTCTTTCGATTTTGAAGCCTTACCCGCTACTCGTTGATCGCCAAATCTTGCGATTTTAAAGCCTTACTTGCTACTCGCTGATCGCATATTTTTTCAATTTTGAAGCCTTACTCGCGACTCGCTGATCGCATATTCTATCGATTTTGAAGCCTTACTCGCGACTCGCTGATCGCATATTCTTTCGATTTTGAAGCCTTACTCGCGACTCGTTGATCGCATATTCTTTCGATTTTGAAGCCTTACTCGCGACTCGCTGATCGCATATTCTTTGGATTTTGAAAACTTACTCGCTACTCGTTGTTCGCCAAATCTTGCGATTTTAAAGCCTTACTTGCTACTCGCTGATCGCATATTTTTTCAATTTTGAAGCCTTACTCGCCAATCGCTGATCGCATATTCTTTCGATTTTGAAGCCTTACTCGCGACTCGCTGATCGCATATTCTTTGGATTTTGAAGCCTTACTCGCTACTCGTTGATCGCCAAATCTTGCGATTTTGAAGCCTTACTTGCTACTAGCTGATCGCATATTTTTTCAATTTTGAAGCCTTACTCGCGACTCGCTGATCGCATATTCTTTCGATTTTGAAGCCTTACTCGCTACTCGTTGATCGCCAAATCTTGCGATTTTAAAGCCTTACTTGCTACTCGCTGATCGCATATTTTTTCAATTTTGAAGCCTTACTCGCGACTCGCTGATCGCATATTCTTTCGATTTTGAAGCCTTACTCGCTACTCGTTGATCGCCAAATCTTGCGATTTTAAAGCCTTACTTGCTACTCGCTGATCGCATATTTTTTCAATTTTGAAGCCTACCTCGCGACTCGCTGATCGCACATTTTTTCGATTTTGTAGCCTTACTCGCTACTCGTTGATCGCTAAATCTTGCGATTTTAAAGCCTGACTTGCTACTCGCTGATCGCATATTTTTTCGATTTTGAAGCCTTCTTCGCGACTTGCTGATCGCATATTCTTTCGATTTTGAAGCCTTACTCGCGACTCGCTGATCGCATATTCTTTGGATTTTGAAAACTTACTCGCTACTCTTTGATCGCCAAATCTTGCGATTTTAAAGCCTTACTTGCTACTCGCTGATCGCATATTTTTTCAATTTTGAAGCCTTACTCGCGACTCGCTGATCGCATATTCTTTCGATTTTGAAGCCTTACTCGCGACTCGCTGATCGCATATTCTTTCGATTTTGAAGCCTTACTCGCGACTCGTTGATCGCCAAATCTTGCGATTTTAAAGCCTTACTTGCTACTCGCTGATCGCATATTTTTTCAATTTTGAAGCCTTACTTGCGAGTCGCTGATCGCATATTCTTTCAATTTTGAAGCCTTACTCGCTACTTGTTGATCGCCAAATCTTGCGATTTGAAAGCCTTACTCGCGACTCGCTGATCGCATATTCTTTCGATTTTGAAGCCTTACTCGCTACTCGTTGATCGCCAAATCTTGCGATTTTAAAGCCTTACTCGCGACTCGCTGATCGCATATTCTTTCGATTTTGAAGCCTTACTCGCTACTCGTTGATCGCCAAATCTTGCGATTTTAAAGCCTAACTTGCTACTCGCTGGTCGCATATTTTTTCAATTTTGAAGCCTTACTCGCGACTCGCTGATCGCATATTCTTTCGATTTTAAAGCGTGACTTGCTACTCGCTGATCGCATATTTTTTCGATTTTGAAGCCTTACTCGCGACTCGCTGATCGCATATTCTTTCGATTTTGAAGCCTTACTCGCTACTCGTTTATCGCCAAATCTAGCGATTTTAAAGCCTTACTTGCTTCTCGCTGATCGCATATTTTTAACCCTTACTCGCTACTCGCTGATCGCATATTCATTCGATTTTGAAACCTTACTCGCTACTCGTTGATCGCCAAATCTTGCGATTTTAAAGCCTTACTTGCTACTCGCTAATCGAATATTTTTTAAATTTTGAAGCTTTACTCGCGACTCGCTGATCGCACATTCTTTCGATTTTATAGCCTTATTCGCTACTCTTTGATCGCTAAATCTTGCGATTTTAAAGCCTTACTTGCTACTCGCTGATCGCATATTTTTTCAATTTTGAAGCCTTCTTCGCGACTCGCTGATCGCATATTCTTTCGATTTTGAAGCCTTACTCGCGACTCGCTGATCGCATATTCTTTGGATTTTGAAGCCTAACTCGCTACTCGTTGATCGCCAAATCTTGCGATTTTAAAGCCTTACTTGCTACTAGCTGATCGCATATTTTTTCAATTTTGAAGCCTTACTCGCGACTCGCTGATCGCATATTCTTTCGATTTTGAAGCCTTACTCGCTACTCGTTGATCGCCAAATCTTGCGATTTTAAAGCCTTACTTGCTACTCGCTGATCGCATATTTTTTCAATTTTGAAGCCTTACTCGCGACTCGCTGATCGCATATTCTTTCGATTTTGAAGCCTTACTCGCTACTCGTTGATCGCCAAATCTTGCGATTTTAAAGCCTTACTTGCTACTCGCTGATCGCATATTTTTTCAATTTTGAAGCCTACCTCGCGACTCGCTGATCGCACATTTTTTCGATTTTGAAGCCTTACTCGCTACTCGTTGATCGCCAAATCTTGCGATTTTAAAGCCTTACTTGCTACTCGCTGATCGCATATTTTTTCAATTTTGAAGCCTTCTTCGCGACTTGCTGATCGCATATTCTTTCGATTTTGAAGCCTTACTCGCGACTCGCTGATCGCATATTCTTTGGATTTTGAAAACTTACTCGCTACTCTTTGATCGCTAAATCTTGCGATTTTAAAGCCTTACTTGCTACTCGCTGATCGCATATTTTTTCAATTTTGAAGCCTTACTCGCGACTCGCTGATCGCATATTCTTTCGATTTTGAAGCCTTACTCGCGACTCGCTGATCGCATATTCTTTCGATTTTAAAGCCTCACTCGCGACTCGTTGATCAACAAATCTTGCGATTTTAAAGCCTTACTTGCTACTCGCTGATCGCATATTTTTTCAATTTTGAAGCCTTACTTGCGAGTCGCTGATCGCATATTCTTTCAATTTTGAAGCCTTACTCGCTACTTGTTGATCGCCAAATCTTGCGATTTGAAAGCCTTACTTGCTACTCGCTGATCGCATATTTTTTCGATTTTGAAGCCTTACTCGCGACTCGCTGATCGCATATTCTTTCGATTTTGAAGCCTTACCCGCTACTCGTTGATCGCCAAATCTTGCGATTTTAAAGCCTTACTTGCTACTCGCTGGTCGCATATTTTTTCAATTTTGAAGCCTTACTCGCGACTCGCTGATCGCATATTCTTTAAATTTTGAAGCCTTACTCGCTACTTGTTGATCGCCAAATCTTTCGATTTGAAAGCCTTACTTGCTACTCGCTGATCGCATATTTTTTCGATTTTGAAGCCTTACTCGCGACTCGCTGATCGCCAAATCTTGCGATTTTAAAGCCTTACTTGCTACTCGCTGGTCGCATATTTTTTCAAATTTGAAGCCTTACTCGCGACTCGCTGATCGCATATTCTTTCGATTTTAAAGCCTGACTTGCTACTCGCTGATCGCATATTTTTTCGATTTTGAAGCCTTACTCGCGACTCGCTGATCGCATATTCTTTCGATTTTGAAGCCTAACTCGCTACTCGTTTATCGCCAAATCTTGCGATTTTAAAGCCTTACTTGCTACTCGCTGATCGCATATTTTTTCAATTTTGAAGTTTTTCTCGCGACTCGCTGATCGCATATTCTTTCAATTTTGAAGCCTTACTCGCGACTCGCTGATCGCATATTCTTTCGATTTTGAAACCTTACTCGCTACTCGTTGATCGCCAAATCTTGTGATTTTAAAGCCTTACTTGCTACTCGCTGGTCGCATATTTTTTCAATTTTGAAGCCTTCTTCGCGACTCGCTGATCGCATATTCTTTCGATTTTAAAGCCTGACTTGCTACTCGCTGATCGCATATTTTTTCGATTTTGAAGCCTTACTCGCGACTCGCTGATCGCATATTCTTTCGATTTTGTAGCCTTACTCGCTACTCGTTTATCGCCAAATCTTGCGATTTTAAAGCCTTACTTGCTACTCGCTGATCGCATATTTTTAAGCCTTACTCGCTACTCGCTGATCGCATATTCTTTCGATTTTGAAGCCTTTCTCGCTACTCGTTGATCGCCAAATCTTGCGATTTTAAAGCCTTACTTGCTACTCGCTGATCGAATATTTTTTAGATTTTGAAGCCTTACTCGCGACTCGCTGATCGCACATTCTTTCGATTTTGTAGCCTTGTTCGCAACTCGTTGATCGCTTAATCTTGCGATTTTAAAGCCTTACTTCCTACTCGCTGATCGCATATATTTTCAATTTTGAAGCCTTCTTCGCGACTCGCTGATCGCATATTCTTTCGATTTTGAAGCCTTACTCGCGACTCGCTGATCGCATATTCTTTGGATTTTGAAGCCTAACTCGCTACTCGTTGATCGCCAAATCTTGCGACTTTAAAGCCTTACTTGCTACTCGCTGATCGCATATTTTTTCAATTTCGAAGCCTTACTCGCGACTCGCTGATCGCATATTCTTTGGATTTTGAAGCCTTACTCGCTACTCGTTGATCGCCAAATCTTGCGATTTTAAAGCCTTACTTGCTACTCGCTGATCGCATATTTTTTTAATTTTGAAGCCTTCTTCGCGACTCGCTGATCGCATATTCTTTCGATTTTGAAGCCTTACTCGCGACTCGCTGATCGCATATTCTTTGGATTTTGAAGCCTTACTCGCTACTCGTTGATCGCCAAATCTTGCGATTTTGACGCCTTACTTGCTACTCGCTGATCGCATATTTTTTCAATTTTGAAGCCTCACTCGCGACTCGTTGATCGCATATTCTTTAAATTTTGAAGCCTTACTCGCTACTTGTTGATCGCCAAATCTTGCGATTTTAAAGCCTTACTTGCTACTCGCTGATCGCATTTTTTGAAGCCTTACTCGCTACTCGCTGATCGCATATTCTTTCGATTTTGAAGACTTACTCGCTACTCGTTGATCGCCAAATCTTGCGATTTTAAAGCCTTACTTGCTACTCGCTGATCGCATATTTTATCAATTTTGAAGCCTTACTCGCGACTCGCTGATCGCATATTCTTTTGATTTTGAAGCCTTACTCGCGACCCGCTGATCGCATATTCTTTCGATTTTGAAGCCTTACTCGCGACTCGTTGATCGACAAATCTTGCGAATTTAAAGCCTTACTTGCTACTCGCTGGTCGCATATTTTTTCAATTTTGAAGCCTTACTCGCGACTCGCTCATCGCATATTCTTTGGATTTTGAAGCCTTACTCGCTACTCGTTGATCGCCAAATCTTGCGATTTTAAAGCCTTACTTGCTACTCGCTGATCGCATATTTTTTCAATTTTGAAGCATTACTCGCGAGTCGCTGATCGCATATTCTTTAAATTTTGAAGCCTTACTCGCTACTTGTTGATCGCCAAATCTTGCGATTTGAAAGCCTTACTTGCTACTCGCTGATCGCATATTTTTTCGATTTTGAAGCTTTACTCGCGACTCGCTGATCGCATATTCTTTCGATTTTGAAGCCTTACTTGCTACTCGTTGATCGCCAAATCTTGCGATTTTAAAGCCTTACTTGTTACTCGCTGGTCGCATATTTTTTCAATTTTGATGCCTTACTCGCGACTCGCTGATCGCATATTCTTTCGATTTTAAAGCCTGACTTGCTACTCGCTGATCGCATATTTTTTCGATTTTGAAGCCTTACTCGCGACTCGCTGATCGCATATTCTTTCGATTTTGAAGCCTTACTCGCTACTCGTTTATCGCCAAATCTTGCGATTTTAAAGCCTTACTTGCTACTCGCTGATCGCATATTTTTAAGCCTTACTCGCTACTCGCTGATCGCATATTCTTTCGATTTTGAAGCCTTACTCGCTACTCGTTGATCGCCAAATCTTGCGATTTTAAAGCCTTACTTGCTACTCGCTGATCGCATATTTTTTCGATTTTGAAGCCTTACTCGCGACTCGCTGATCGCATATTCTTTCGATTTTGAAGCCTTACTTGCTCTTCGTTGATCGCCAAATCTTGCGATTTTAAAGCCTTACTTGTTACTCGCTGGTCGCATATTTTTTCAATTTTGAAGCCTTACTCGCGACTCGCTGATCGCATATTCTTTCGATTTTAAAGCCTGACTTGCTACTCGCTGATCGCATATTTTTTCGATTTTGAAGCCTTACTCGCGACTCGCTGATCGCATATTCTTTCGATTTTGAAGCCTTACTCGCTACTCGTTTATCGCCAAATCTTGCGATTTTAAAGCCTTACTTGCTACTCGCTGATCGCATATTTTTAAGCCTTACTCGCTACTCGCTGATCGCATATTCTTTCGATTTTGAAGCCTTACTCGCTACTCGTTGATCGCCAAATCTTGCGATTTTAAAGCCTTACTTGCTACTCGCTGATCGAATATTTTTTCAATTTTGAAGCCTGACTTGCTACTCGCTGATCGCATATTTTTTCGATTTTGAAGCCTTACTCGCGACTCGCTGATCGCATATTCTTTCGATTTTAAAGCCTGACTTGCTACTCGCTGATCGCATATTTTTTCGATTTTGAAGCCTTACTCGCGACTCGCTGATCGCATATTCTTTCGATTTTGAAGCTTAACTCGCTACTCGTTTATCGCCAAATCTTGCGATTTTAAAGCCTTACTTGCTACTCGCTGATCGCATATTTTTTCAATTTTGAAGCCGTACTCGCGACTCGCTGATCGCATATTCTTTTAATTTTGAAGCCTTACTCGCTACTTGTTGATCGCCAAATCTTGCGATTTGAAAGCCTTACTTGCTACTCGCTGATCGCATATTTTTTCGATTTTGAAGCCTTACTCGCGACTCGCTGATCGCATATTCTTTCGATTTTGAAGCCTTACTCGCTACTCGTTGATCGCCAAATCTTGCGATTTTAAAGCCTTACTTGCTACTCGCTGATCGCATATTTTTTCAATTTTGAAACCTTACTCGCGACTCGCTGATCGTATTTTCTTTCGATTTTAAAGCCTGACTTGCTACTCGCTAATCGCATATTTTTTCGATTTTGAAGCCTTACTCGCGACTCGCTGATCGCATATTCTTTCGATTTTGAAGCCTTACTCGCGACTCGCTGATCGCAGATTCTTTCGATTTTGAAGCCTTACTCGTTACTCGTTGATCGCCAAATCTTGCGATTTTAAAGCCTTACTTGTTACTCGCTGGTCGCATATTTTTTCAATTTTGATGCCTTACTCGCGACTCGCTGATCGCATATTCTTTCGATTTTAAAGCCTGACTTGCTACTCGCTGATCGCATATTTTTTCGATTTTGAAGCCTTACTCGCGACTCGCTGATCGCATATTCTTTCGATTTTGAAGCCTTACTCGCTACTCGTTTATCGCCAAATCTTGCGATTTTAAAGCCTTACTTGCTACTCGCTGATCGCATATTTTTAAGCCTTACTCGCTACTCGCTGATCGCATATTCTTTCGATTTTGAAGCCTTACTCGCTACTCGTTGATCGCCAAATCTTGCGATTTTAAAGCCTTACTTGCTACTCGCTGATCGCATATTTTTTCGATTTTGAAGCCTTACTCGCGACTCGCTGATCGCATATTCTTTCGATTTTGAAGCCTTACTTGCTCTTCGTTGATCGCCAAATCTTGCGATTTTAAAGCCTTACTTGTTACTCGCTGGTCGCATATTTTTTCAATTTTGAAGCCTTACTCGCGACTCGCTGATCGCATATTCTTTCGATTTTAAAGCCTGACTTGCTACTCGCTGATCGCATATTTTTTCGATTTTGAAGCCTTACTCGCGACTCGCTGATCGCATATTCTTTCGATTTTGAAGCCTTACTCGCTACTCGTTTATCGCCAAATCTTGCGATTTTAAAGCCTTACTTGCTACTCGCTGATCGCATATTTTTAAGCCTTACTCGCTACTCGCTGATCGCATATTCTTTCGATTTTGAAGCCTTACTCGCTACTCGTTGATCGCCAAATCTTGCGATTTTAAAGCCTTACTTGCTACTCGCTGATCGAATATTTTTTCAATTTTGAAGCCTGACTTGCTACTCGCTGATCGCATATTTTTTCGATTTTGAAGCCTTACTCGCGACTCGCTGATCGCATATTCTTTCGATTTTAAAGCCTGACTTGCTACTCGCTGATCGCATATTTTTTCGATTTTGAAGCCTTACTCGCGACTCGCTGATCGCATATTCTTTCGATTTTGAAGCTTAACTCGCTACTCGTTTATCGCCAAATCTTGCGATTTTAAAGCCTTACTTGCTACTCGCTGATCGCATATTTTTTCAATTTTGAAGCCGTACTCGCGACTCGCTGATCGCATATTCTTTTAATTTTGAAGCCTTACTCGCTACTTGTTGATCGCCAAATCTTGCGATTTGAAAGCCTTACTTGCTACTCGCTGATCGCATATTTTTTCGATTTTGAAGCCTTACTCGCGACTCGCTGATCGCATATTCTTTCGATTTTGAAGCCTTACTCGCTACTCGTTGATCGCCAAATCTTGCGATTTTAAAGCCTTACTTGCTACTCGCTGATCGCATATTTTTTCAATTTTGAAGCCTTACTCGCGACTCGCTGATCGTATTTTCTTTCGATTTTAAAGCCTGACTTGCTACTCGCTAATCGCATATTTTTTCGATTTTGAAGCCTTACTCGCGACTCGCTGATCGCATATTCTTTCGATTTTGAAGCCTTACTCGCGACTCGCTGATCGCAGATTCTTTCGATTTTGAAGCCTTACTCGTTACTCGTTGATCGCCAAATCTTGCGATTTTAAAGCCTAACTTGCTACGCGCTGGTCGCATTTTTTTTTCAATTTTGAAGCCTTACTCGCGACTCGCTGATCGCATATTCTTTCGATTTTAAAGTCTGACTTGCTACTCGCTGATCGCATATTTTTTCGATTTTGAAGCCTTACTCGCGACTCGCTGATCGCATATTCTTTCGATTTTGAAGCCTTACTCGCTACTCGTTTATCGCCAAATCTTGCGATTTAAAAGCTTTACTTGCTACTCGCTGATCGCATATTTTTAAGCCTTACTCGCTACTCGCTGATCGCATATTCTTTCGATTTTGAAGCCTTACTCGCTATTCGTTGATCAACAAATCTTGCGATTTTAAAGCCTTACTTGCTACTCGCTGATCGCATATTTTTTCAATTTTGAAGCCTTACTCGCGACTCGCTGATCGCACATTCTTTCGATTTTAAAGCCTGACTTGCTTCTCGCTGATCGCATATTTTTCGATTTTGAAGCCTTACTCGCGACTCGCTGATCGCATATTCTTTCGATTTTGAAGCCTTACTCGCTACTCGTTGATCGCCAAATCTTGCGATTTTTAAGCCTAACTTGCTACTCGCTGGTCGCATATTTTTTCAATTTTGAAGCCTTACTTGCGACTCGCTGATCGCATATTCTTTCGATTTTAAAGCCTGACTTGCTACTCGCTGATCGCATATTTTTTCGATTTTTAAGCCTTACTCGCGACTCGCTGATCGCATATTCTTTCGATTTTGAAGCCTTACTCGCTACTCGTTTATCGCCAAATCTTGCGATTTTAAAGCTTTACTTGCTACTCGCTGATCTCATATTTTTAAGCCTTACTCGCTACTCGCTGATCGCATATTCTTTCGATTTTGAAGCCTTACTCGCTACTCGTTGATCGCCAAATCTTGCGATTTAAAAGCCATACTTGCTACTCGCTGATCGCATATTTTTTCAATTTTGAAGCCTTACTCGCGACTCGCTGATCGCACATTCTTTCGATTTTGTAGCCTTACTCGCTACTCGTTGATCGCTAAATCTTGCGATTTTAAAGCCTTACTTGCTACTCGCTGATCGCATATTTTTTCAATTTTGAAGCCTTCTTCGCGACTCGCTGATCGCATATTCTTTCGATTTTGAAGCCTTACTCGCGACTCGCTGATCGCATATTCTTTCGATTTTAAAGCCTGACTTGCTTCTCGCTGATCGCATATATTTTTTCGATTTTGAAGCCTTACTCACGACTCGCTGATCGCATATTCTTTCGATTTTGAAGCCTTACTCGCTACTCGTTGATCGCCAAATCTTGCGATTTTAAAGCCTAACTTGCTACTCGCTGGTCGCATATTTTTTCAATTTTGAAGCCTTACTCGCGACTCGCAGATCGCATATTCTTTCGATTTTAAAGCCTGACTTGCTACTCGCTGATCGCATATTTTTTCGATTTTGAAGCCTTACTCGCGACTCGCTGATCGCATATTCTTTCGATTTTGAAGCCTTACTCGCTACTCGTTTATCGCCATATCTTGCGATTTTAAAGCTTTACTTGCTACTCACTGATCGCATATTTTTAAGCCTTACTCGCTACTCGCTGATCGCATATTCTTTCGATTTTGAAGCCTTACTCGCTACTCGTTGATCGCCAAATCTTGCGATTTTAAAGCCTTACTTGCTACTCGCTGATCGCATATTTTTTCAATTTTGAAGCCTTACTCGCGACTCGCTGATCGCATATTCTTTCGATTTTGTAGCCTTACTCGCTACTCGTTGATCGCTAAATCTTGCGATTTTAAAGCCTTAGTTGCTACTCGCTGATCGCATATTTTTTCAATTTCGAAACCTTACTCGCGACTTGCTGATCGCATATTCTTTAAATTTCGAAGCCTTACTCGCTACTTGTTGATCGCCAAATCTGGCGATTTTAAAGCCTTACTTGCTACTCGCTGATCGTATATTTTTTCAATTTTGAAGCCGTACTCGCGACTCGCTGATCGCATATTCTTTCGATTTTGAAGCCTTACTCGCTACTCGTTTATCGCCAAATCTTGCGATTTAAAAGCTTTACTTGCTACTCGCTGATCGCATATTTTTAAGCCTTACTCGCTACTCGCTGATCGCATATTCTTTCGATTTTGAAGCCTTACTCGCTATTCGTTGATCAACAAATCTTGCGATTTTAAAGCCTTACTTGCTACTCGCTGATCGCATATTTTTTCAATTTTGAAGCCTTACTCGCGACTCGCTGATCGCACATTCTTTCGATTTTAAAGCCTGACTTGCTTCTCGCTGATCGCATATTTTTCGATTTTGAAGCCTTACTCGCGACTCGCTGATCGCATATTCTTTCGATTTTGAAGCCTTACTCGCTACTCGTTGATCGCCAAATCTTGCGATTTTTAAGCCTAACTTGCTACTCGCTGGTCGCATATTTTTTCAATTTTGAAGCCTTACTTGCGACTCGCTGATCGCATATTCTTTCGATTTTAAAGCCTGACTTGCTACTCGCTGATCGCATATTTTTTCGATTTTTAAGCCTTACTCGCGACTCGCTGATCGCATATTCTTTCGATTTTGAAGCCTTACTCGCTACTCGTTTATCGCCAAATCTTGCGATTTTAAAGCTTTACTTGCTACTCGCTGATCTCATATTTTTAAGCCTTACTCGCTACTCGCTGATCGCATATTCTTTCGATTTTGAAGCCTTACTCGCTACTCGTTGATCGCCAAATCTTGCGATTTAAAAGCCATACTTGCTACTCACTGATCGCATATTTTTAAGCCTTACTCGCTACTCGCTGATCGCATATTCTTTCGATTTTGAAGCCTTACTCGCTACTCGTTGATCGCCAAATCTTGCGATTTTAAAGCCTTACTTGCTACTCGCTGATCGCATATTTTTTCAATTTTGAAGCCTTACTCGCGACTCGCTGATCGCACATTCTTTCGATTTTGTAGCCTTACTCGCTACTCGTTGATCGCTAAATCTTGCGATTTTAAAGCTTTACTTGCTACTCGCTGATCGCATATTTTTTCAATTTTGAAGCCTTCTTCGCGACTCGCTGATCGCATATTCTTTCGATTTTGAAGCCTTACTCGCGACTCGCTGATCGCATATTCTTTCGATTTTAAAGCCTGACTTGCTTCTCGCTGATCGCATATATTTTTTCGATTTTGAAGCCTTACTCACGACTCGCTGATCGCATATTCTTTCGATTTTGAAGCCTTACTCGCTACTCGTTGATCGCCAAATCTTGCGATTTTAAAGCCTAACTTGCTACTCGCTGGTCGCATATTTTTTCAATTTTGAAGCCTTACTCGCGACTCGCAGATCGCATATTCTTTCGATTTTAAAGCCTGACTTGCTACTCGCTGATCGCATATTTTTTCGATTTTGAAGCCTTACTCGCGACTCGCTGATCGCATATTCTTTCGATTTTGAAGCCTTACTCGCTACTCGTTTATCGCCATATCTTGCGATTTTAAAGCTTTACTTGCTACTCACTGATCGCATATTTTTAAGCCTTACTCGCTACTCGCTGATCGCATATTCTTTCGATTTTGAAGCCTTACTCGCTACTCGTTGATCGCCAAATCTTGCGATTTTAAAGCCTTACTTGCTACTCGCTGATCGCATATTTTTTCAATTTTGAAGCCTTACTCGCGACTCGCTGATCGCATATTCTTTCGATTTTGTAGCCTTACTCGCTACTCGTTGATCGCTAAATCTTGCGATTTTAAAGCCTTAGTTGCTACTCGCTGATCGCATATTTTTTCAATTTCGAAACCTTACTCGCGACTTGCTGATCGCATATTCTTTAAATTTCGAAGCCTTACTCGCTACTTGTTGATCGCCAAATCTGGCGATTTTAAAGCCTTACTTGCTACTCGCTGATCGTATATTTTTTCAATTTTGAAGCCGTACTCGCGACTCGCTGATCGCATATTCTTTCGATTTTGAAGCCTTACTCGCTACTCGTTGATCGCCAAATCTTGCGATTTTAAAGCCTTACTTGCTACTCGCTGATCGCATATTTTTTCAATTTTGAAGCCTTACTCGCGACTCGCTGATCGCATATTCTTTCGATTTTGAAGCCTTACTCGCGACTCGCTGATCGCATATTCTTTCGATTTTGAAGCCTTACTCGCGACTCGTTGATCGCCAAATCTTGCGATTTTAAAGCCTTACTTGCTACTCGCTGGTCGCATATTTTTTAAATTTTGAAGCCTTACTCGCGACTCGCTGATCGCATATTCTTTGGATTTTGAAGCCTTACTCGCTACTCGTTGATCGCCAAATCATGCGATTTTAAAGCCTTTCTTGCTACTCGCTGATCGCATATTTTTTCAATTTTGAAGCCTTACTCGCGACTCGCTGATCGCATATTCTTTCGATTTTGAAGCCTTACTCGCGACTCGCTGATCGCATATTCTTTCGATTTTGAAGCCTTACTCGTGACTCGATGATCGCATATTCTTTCTATTTTGAAGCCTTACTCGCTACTCGTTGATCGCCAAATCTTGCGATTTTAAAGCCTTACTTGCTACTCGCTGATCGCATATTTTTTCGATTTTGAAGCCTTACTCGCGACTCGCTGATCGCATATTCTTTCGATTTTAAAGCCTGACTTGCTTCTCGCTGATCGCATATTTTTTCGATTTTGAAGCCTTACTCGCGACTCGCTGATCGCATATTCTTTCGATTTTGAAGCCTTACTCGCTACTCGTTGATCGCCAAATCTTGCGATTTTAAAGCCTTACTTGCTACTCGCTGGTCGCATATTTTTTCAATTTTGAAGCCTTACTCGCGACTCGCTGATCGCATATTCTTTCGATTTTAAAGCCTGACTTGCTACTCGCTGATCGCATATTTTTTCGATTTTGAAGCCTTACTCGCGACTCGCTGATCGCATATTCTTTCGATTTTGAAGCCTTACTCGCTACTCGTTTATCGCCAAATCTTGCGATTTTAAAGCTTTACTTGCTACTCGCTGATCGCATATTTTTAAGCCTTACTCGCTACTCGCTGATCGCATATTCTTTCGATTTTGAAGCCTTACTCGCTACTCGTTGATCGCCAAATCTTGCGATTTTAAAGCCATACTTGCTAATCGCTGATCGCATATTTTTTCAATTTTGAAGCCTTCTTCGCGACTCGCTGATCGCATATTCTTTCGATTTTGAAGCCTTACTCGCGACTCGCTGATCGCATATTCTTTCGATTTTAAAGCCTGACTTGCTTCTCGCTGATCGCATATATTTTTTCGATTTTGAAGCCTTACTCGCGACTCGCTGATCGCATATTCTTTCGATTTTGAAGCCTTACTCGCTACTCGTTGATCGCCAAATCTTGCGATTTTAAAGCCTAACTTGCTACTCGCTGGTCGCATATTTTTTCAATTTTGAAGCCTTACTCGCGACTCGCTGATCGCACATTCTTTCAATTTTGTAGCCTTATTCGCTACTCGTTGATCGCTAAATCTTGCGATTTTAAAGCCTTACTTGCTACTCGCTGATCGCATATTTTTTCAATTTTGAAGCCTTACTCGCGACTCGCTGATCGCATATTCTTTCGATTTTGAAGCCTTACTCGCTACTCGTTGATCGCCAAATCTTGCGATTTTAAAGCCTTACTTGCTACTCGCTGATCGCATATTTTTTTCAATTTTGAAGCCTTACTCGCGACTCGCTGATCGCATATTCTTTCGATTTTAAAGCCTGATTTGCTACTCGCTGATCGCATATTTTTTCGATTTTGAAGCCTTACTCGCGACTCGCTGATCGCATATTCTTTCGATTTTGAAGCCTTACTCGCTACTCGTTTATCGCCAAATCTTGCGATTTTAAAGCTTTACTTGCTACTCGCTGATCGCATATTTTTAAGCCTTACTCGCTACTCGCTGATCGCATATTCTTTCGATTTTGAAGCCTTACTCGCTACTCGTTGATCGCCAAATCTTGCGATTTTAAAGCCATACTTGCTAATCGCTGATCGCATATTTTTTCAATTTTGAAGCCTTCTTCGCGACTCGCTGATCGCATATTCTTTCGATTTTGAAGCCTTACTCGCGACTCGCTGATCGCATATTCTTTCGATTTTAAAGCCTGACTTGCTTCTCGCTGATCGCATATATTTTTTCGATTTTGAAGCCTTACTCGCGACTCGCTGATCGCATATTCTTTCGATTTTGAAGCCTTACTCGCTACTCGTTGATCGCCAAATCTTGCGATTTTAAAGCCTAACTTGCTACTCGCTGGTCGCATATTTTTTCAATTTTGAAGCCTTACTCGCGACTCGCTGATCGCACATTCTTTCAATTTTGTAGCCTTATTCGCTACTCGTTGATCGCTAAATCTTGCGATTTTAAAGCCTTACTTGCTACTCGCTGATCGCATATTTTTTCAATTTTGAAGCCTTACTCGCGACTCGCTGATCGCATATTCTTTCGATTTTGAAGCCTTACTCGCTACTCGTTGATCGCCAAATCTTGCGATTTTAAAGCCTTACTTGCTACTCGCTGATCGCATATTTTTTTCAATTTTGAAGCCTACCTCGCGACTCGCTGATCGCACATTCTTTCGATTTTGTAGCCTTACTCGCTACTCGTTGATCGCTAAATCTTGCGATTTTAAAGCCTTACTTGCTACTCGCTGATCGCATATTTTTTCAATTTTGAAGCCTTCTTCGCGACTCGCTGATCGCATATTCTTTCGATTTTGAAGCCTTACTTGCGACTCGCTGATCGCATATTCTTTGGATTTTGAAAACTTACTCGCTACTCGTTGATCGCCAAATCTTGCGATTTTAAAGCCTTACTTGCTACTCGCTGATCGCATATTTTTTCAATTTTGAAGCTTTACTCGCGACTCGCTGATCGCATATTCTTTCGATTTTGAAGCCTTACTCGCGACTCGCTGATCGCATATTCTTTCGATTTTGAAGCCTTACTCGCGACTCGTTGATCGCCAAATCTTGCGATTTTAAAGCCTTACTTGCTACTCGCTGGTCGCATATTTTTTCAATTTTGAAGCCTTACTCGCGACTCGCTGATCGCATATTCTTTGGATTTTGAAGCCTTACTCGCTACTCGTTGATCGCCAAATCTTGCGATTTTAAAGCCTTACTTGCTACTCGCTGATCGCATATTTTTTCAATTTTGAAGCCTTACTCGCGAGTCGCAGATCGCATATTCTTTAAATTTTGAAGCCTTACTCGCTACTTGTTGATCGCCAAATCTTGCGATTTGAAAGCCTTACTTGCTACTCGCTGATCGCATATTTTTTCGATTTTGAAGCCTTACTCGCGACTCGCTGATCGCATATTCTTTCGATTTTGAAGCCTTACCCGCTACTCGTTGATCGCCAAATCTTGCGATTTTAAAGCCTTACTTGCTACTCGCTGATCGCATATTTTTTCAATTTTGAAGCCTTACTCGCGACTCGCTGATCGCATATTCTTTCGATTTTGAAGCCTTACTCGCGACTCGCTGATCGCATATTCTTTCGATTTTGAAGCCTTACTCGCGACTCGTTTATCGCATATTCTTTCGATTTTGAAGCCTTACTCGCGACTCGCTGATCGCATATTCTTTGGATTTTGAAAACTTACTCGCTACTCGTTGATCGCCAAATCTTGCGATTTTAAAGCCTTACTTGCTACTCGCTGATCGCATATTTTTTCAATTTTGAAGCCTTACTCGCCAATCGCTGATCGCATATTCTTTCGATTTTGAAGCCTTACTCGCGACTCGCTGATCGCATATTCTTTCGATTTTGAAGCCTTACTCGCGACTCGTTGATCGTCAAATCTTGCGATTTTAAAGCCTTACTTGCTACTCGCTGGTCGCATATTTTTTCAATTTTGAAGCCTTACTCGCGACTCGCTGATCGCATATTCTTTGGATTTTGAAGCCTTACTCGCTTCTCGTTGATCGCCAAATCTAGCGATTTTAAAGCCTTACTTGCTACTCGCTGATCGCATATTTTTTCAATTTTAAAGCCTTACTCGCGAGTCGCTGATCGCATATTCTTTAAATTTTGAAGCCTCACTCGCTACTTGTTGATCGCGAAATCTTGCGATTTGAAAGCCTTACTTGCTACTCGCTGATCGCATATTTTTTCGATTTTGAAGCCTTACTCGCGATTCGCTGATCGCATATTCTTTCGATTTTGAAGCCTTACCCGCTACTCGTTGATCGCCAAATCTTGCGATTTTAAAGCCTTACTTGCTACTCGCTGGTCGCATATTTTTTCGATTTTGAAGCCTTACTCGCGACTCGCTGATCGCATATTCTTTCGATTTTAAAGCCTGACTTGCTACTCGCTGATCGCATATTTTTTCAATTTTGAAGCCTTACTCGCGAGTCGCTGATCGCATATTCTTTAAATTTTGAAGCCTTACTCGCTACTTGTTGATCGCCAAATCTTGCGATTTGAAAGCCTTACTTGTACTCGCTGATCGCATATTTTTTCGATTTTGAAGCCTTACTCGCGACTCGCTGATCGCATATTCTTTCGATTTTGAAGCCTAACTTGCTACTCGTTGATCGCCAAATCTTGCGATTTTAAAGCCTTACTTGCTACTCGCTGGTCGCATATTTTTTCAATTTTGAAGCCTTACTCGCGACTCGCTGATCGCATATTCTTTCGATTTTAAAGCCTGACTTGCTACTCGCTGATCGCATATTTTTTCGATTTTGAAGCCTTACTCGCGACTCGCTGATCGCATATTTTTTCGATTTTGAAGCCTTACTCGCTACTCGTTTATCGCCAAATCTTGCGATTTTAAAGCCTTACTTGTTACTCGCTGATCGCATATTTTTTCAATTTTGAAGCCTTACTCGCGAGTCGCTGATCGCATATTCTTTAAATTTTGAAGCCTCACTCGCTACTTGTTGATCGCCAAATCTTGCGATTTTAAAGCCTTACTTGCTACTCGCTGGTCGCATATTTTTTCAATTTTGAAGCCTTACTCGCGACTCGCTGATCGCATATTCTTTCGATTTAAAAGCCTGACTTGCTACTCGCTGATCGCATATTTTTTCGATTTTGAAGCCTTACTCGCGACTCGCTGATCGCATATTCTTTCGATTTTGAAGCCTTTCTCGCTACTCGTTTATCGCCAAATCTTGCGATTTTAAAGCCTAACTTGCTACTCGCTGGTCGCATATTTTTTCAATTTTGAAGCATTACTCGCGCCCCTTGATCGCATATTCTTTCGATTTTAAAGCCTGACTTGCTTCTCGCTGATCGCATATTTTTTCGATTTTGAAGCATTACTCGCGACTCGCTGATCGCATATTCTTTCGATTTTGAAGCCTTACTCGCTACTCGTTGATCGCCAAATCTTGCGATTTTAAAGCCTTACTTGCTACTCGCTGGTCGCATATTTTTTCAATTTTGAAGCCTTACTCGCGACTCGCTGATCGCATATTCTTTCGATTTAAAAGCCTGACTTGCTACTCGCTGATCGCATATTTTTTCGATTTTGAAGCCTTACTCGCGACTCGCTGATCGCATATTCTTTCGATTTTGAAGCCTTTCTCGCTACTCGTTTATCGCCAAATCTTGCGATTTTAAAGCCTTACTTGCTACTCGCTGATCGCATATTTTTTCAATTTTGAAGCCTTACTCGCGACTCGCTGATCGCATATTCTTTCGATTTTGAAGCCTTACTCGCGACTGGCTGATCGCATATTCTTTCGATTTTGAAGCCTTACTCGCTACTCGTTGATCGCCAAATCTTGCGATTTTAAAGCCTTACTTGCAACTCGCTGGTCGCATATTTTTTCAATTTTGAAGCCTTACTCGCGACTCGCTGATCGCATATTCTTTCGATTTTAAAGCCTTACTTGCTACTCGCTGATCGCATATTTTTTCGATTTTGAAGCATTACTCGCGACTCGCTGATCGCATATTCTTTCGATTTTGAAGCCTTACTCGCTACTCGTTGATCGCCAAATCTTGCGATTTTAAAGCCTTACTTGCTACTCGCTGGTCGCATATTTTTTCAATTTTGAAGCCTTACTCGCGACTCGCTGATCGCATATTCTTTCGATTTAAAAGCCTGACTTGCTACTCGCTGATCGCATATTTTTTCGATTTTGAAGCCTTACTCGCGACTCGCTGATCGCATATTCTTTCGATTTTGAAGCCTTTCTCGCTACTCGTTTATCGCATATTCTTTCGATTTTGAAGCCTTACCCGCTACTCGTTGATCGCCAAATCTTGCGATTTTAAAGCCTTACTTGCTACTCGCTGGTCGCATATTTTTTCGATTTTGAAGCCTTACTCGCGACTCGCTGATCGCATATTCTTTCGATTTTAAAGCCTGACTTGCTACTCGCTGATCGCATATTTTTTCAATTTTGAAGCCTTACTCGCGAGTCGCTGATCGCATATTCTTTAAATTTTGAAGCCTTACTCGCTACTTGTTGATCGCCAAATCTTGCGATTTGAAAGCCTTACTTGTACTCGCTGATCGCATATTTTTTCGATTTTGAAGCCTAACTTGCTACTCGTTGATCGCCAAATCTTGCGATTTTAAAGCCTTACTTGCTACTCGCTGGTCGCATATTTTTTCAATTTTGAAGCCTTACTCGCGACTCGCTGATCGCATATTCTTTCGATTTTAAAGCCTGACTTGCTACTCGCTGATCGCATATTTTTTCGATTTTGAAGCCTTACTCGCGACTCGCTGATCGCATATTTTTTCGATTTTGAAGCCTTACTCGCTACTCGTTTATCGCCAAATCTTGCGATTTTAAAGCCTTACTTGTTACTCGCTGATCGCATATTTTTTCAATTTTGAAGCCTTACTCGCGAGTCGCTGATCGCATATTCTTTCGATTTTGAAGCCTTTCTCGCTACTCGTTTATCGCCAAATCTTGCGATTTTAAAGCCTAACTTGCTACTCGCTGGTCGCATATTTTTTCAATTTTGAAGCATTACTCGCGCCCCTTGATCGCATATTCTTTCGATTTTAAAGCCTGACTTGCTTCTCGCTGATCGCATATTTTTTCGATTTTGAAGCATTACTCGCGACTCGCTGATCGCATATTCTTTCGATTTTGAAGCCTTACTCGCTACTCGTTGATCGCCAAATCTTGCGATTTTAAAGCCTTACTTGCTACTCGCTGGTCGCATATTTTTTCAATTTTGAAGCCTTACTCGCGACTCGCTGATCGCATATTCTTTCGATTTAAAAGCCTGACTTGCTACTCGCTGATCGCATATTTTTTCGATTTTGAAGCCTTACTCGCGACTCGCTGATCGCATATTCTTTCGATTTTGAAGCCTTTCTCGCTACTCGTTTATCGCCAAATCTTGCTATTTTAAAGCCTTACTTGCTACTCGCTGATCGCATATTTTTTCAATTTTGAAGCCTTACTCGCGACTCGCTGATCGCATATTCTTTCGATTTTGAAGCCTTACTCGCGACTGGCTGATCGCATATTCTTTCGATTTTGAAGCCTTACTCGCTACTCGTTGATCGCCAAATCTTGCGATTTTAAAGCCTTACTTGCAACTCGCTGGTCGCATATTTTTTCAATTTTGAAGCCTTACTCGCGACTCGCTGATCGCATATTCTTTCGATTTTAAAGCCTTACTTGCTACTCGCTGATCGCATATTTTTTCAATTTTGAAGCCTTACTCGCGACTCGCTGATCGCATGTTCTTTCGATTTTAAAGCCTGACTTGCTACTCGCTGATCGCATATTTTTTCGATTTTGAAGCCTTACTCGCGACTCGCTGATCGCATATTCTTTCGATTTTGAAGCCTTACTCGCGACTCGCTGATCGCATATTCTTTCGATTTTGAAGCCTTACTCGCGACTCGCTGATCGCATATTCTTTCGATTTTGAAGCCTTACTTGCCACTCGTTGATCGCCAAATCTTGCGATTTTAAAGCCTTACTTGCTACTCGCTGGTCGCATATTTTTTCAATTTTGAAGGCTTACTCGCGACTCGCTGATCGCATATTCTTTCGATTTTAAAGCCTGACTTGCTACTCGCTGATCGCATATTTTTTCGATTTTGAAGCCTTACTCGCGACTCGCTGATCGCATATTTTTTCGATTTTGAAGCCTTACTCGCTACTCGTTTATCGCCAAATCTTGCGATTTTAAAGCCTTACTTGCTACTCGCTGATCGCATATTCTTTCGATTTTAAAGCCTGACTTGCTACTCGCTGATCGCATATTTTTTCGATTTTGAAGCCTTACTCGCGACTCGGTGATCGCATATTCTTTGGATTTTGAAACCTTACTCGCTACTCGTTGATCGGCAAATCTTGCGATTTTAAAGCCTTACTTGCTACTCGCTGATCGCGTATTTTTTCAATTTTGAAGCCTTACTCGCGACTCGCTGATCGCATATTCTTTCGATTTTGAAGCCTTACTCGCGACTCGTTGATCGTCAAATCTTGCGATTTTAAAGCCTTACTTGCTACTCGCTGGTCGCATATTTTTTCAATTTTGAAGCCTTACTCGCGACTCGCTGATCGCATATTCTTTGGATTTTGAAGCCTTACTCGCTACTCGTTGATCGCCAAATCTTGCGATTTTAAAGCCTTACTTGCTACTCGTTGATCGCATATTTTTTCAATTTTGAAGCCTTACTCGCGAGTCGCTGATCGCATATTCTTTAAATTTTGAAGCCTCACTCGCTACTTGTTGATCGCCAAATCTTGCGATTTGAAAGCCTTACTTGCTACTCGCTGATCGCATATTTTTTCGATTTTGAAGCCTTACTCGCAACTCGCTGATCGCATATTCTTTCGATTTTGAAGCCTTACCCGCTACTCGTTGATCGCCAAATCTTGCGATTTTAAAGCCTTACTTGCTACTCGCTGGTCGCATATTTTTTCAATTTTGAAGCCTTACTCGCGACTCGCTGATCGCATATTCTTTCGATTTTAAAGCCTGACTTGCTACTCGCTGATCGCATATTTTTTCAATTTTGAAGCCTTACTCGCGAGTCGCTGATCGCATATTCTTTAAATTTTGAAGCCTTACTCGCTACTTGTTGATCGCAAAATCTTGCGATTTTAAAGCCTTACTTGCTACTCGCTGGTCGCATATTTTTTCAATTTTGAAGCCTTACTCGCGACTCGCTGATCGCATATTCTTTCGATTTTAAAGCCTGACTTGCTACTCGCTGATCGCATATTTTTTCGATTTTGAAGCCTTACTCGCGACTCGCTGATCGCATATTCTTTCGATTTTGAAGCCTTACTCGCTACTCGTTTATCGCCAAATCTTGCGATTTTAAAGCCTTACTTGCTACTCGCTGATCGCATATTTTTTCGATTTTGAAGCCTTTCTCGCGACTCGCTGATCGCATATTCTTTCGATTTTGAAGCCTTACTCGCGACTCGCTGATCGCATATTCTTTCGATTTTGAAGCCTAACTCGCTACTCGTTGATCGCCAAATCTTGCGATTTTAAAGCCTTACTTGCTACTCGCTGGTCGCATATTTTTTCAATTTTGAAGCCTTACTCGCGACTCGCTGATCGCATTTTCTTTCGATTTTAAAGCCTAACTTGCTACTCGCTGGTCGCATATTTTTTCAATTTTGAAGCCTTACTCGCGACTAGCTGATCGCATATTCTTTCGTTTTTAAAGCCTGACTTGCTACTCGCTGATCGCATATTTTTTCGATTTTGAAGCCTTACGCGCGACTCGCTGATCGCATATTCTTTCGATTTTGAAGCCTTACTCGCTACTTGTTTATCGCCAAATCTTGCGATTTTAAAGCCTTACTTGCTACTCGCTGATCGCATATTTTTAAGCCTTACTCGCTACTCGCTGATCGCATATTCTTTCGATTTTGAAGCCTTACTCGCTACTCGTTGATCGCCAAATCTTGCGATTTTAAAGCCTTACTTGCTACTCGCTGATCGAATATGTTTTCAATTTTGAAGCCTTACTCGCGACTCGCTGATCGCACATTCTTTCGATTTTGTAGCCTTATTCGCTACTCGTTGATCGCCAAATCTTGCGATTTTAAAGCTTTACTTGCTACTCGCTGGTCGCATATTTTTTCAATTTTGAAGCCTTACTCGCGACTCGCTGATCGCATATTCGTTGGATTTTGAAGCCTTACTCGCTACTCGTTGATCGCCAAATCTTGCGATTTTAAAGCCTTACTTGCTACTCGCTGATCGAATATTTTTTCAATTTTGAAGCCTTACTCGCGACTCGCTGATCGCACATTCTTTCAATTTTGTAGCCTTATTCGCTACTCGTTGATCGCTTAATCTTGCGATTTTAAAGCCTTACTTGCTACTCGCTGATCGCATATTTTTTCAATTTTAAAGCCTTACTCGCGACTCGCTGATCGCATATTCTTTCGATTTTGAAGCCTTACTCGCTACTCGTTGATCGCCAAATCTTGCGATTTTAAAGCCTTACTTGCTACTCGCTGATCGCATATTTTTTCAATTTGAAGAATTCTTCGCGACTCGCTGATCGCATATTCTTTCGATTTTGAAGCCTTACTCGCGACTCGCTGATCGCATATTCTTTGGATTTTGAAAACTTACTCGCTACTCGTTGATCGCCAAATCTTACGATTTTAAAGCCTTACCTGCTACTCGCTGATCGCATATTTTTTCAATTTTGAAGCCTTACTCGCGACTCGCTGATCGCATATTCTTTCGATTTTGAAGCCTTACTCGCGACTCGCTGATCGCATATTCTTTCGATTTTGAAGCCTTACTCGCGACTCGTTGATCGCCAAATCTTGCGATTTTAAAGCCTTACTTGCTACTCGCTGGTCGCATATTTTTTCAATTTTGAAGCCTTACTCGCGACTCGCTGATCGCATATTCTTTGGATTTTGAAGCCTTACTCGCTACTCGTTGATCGCCAAATCTTGCGATTTTAAAGCCTTACTTGCTACTCGCTGATCGCATATTTTTTCAATTTTGAAGCCTTACTCGCGAGTCGCTGATCGCATATTCTTTAAATTTTGAAGCCTTACTCGCTACTTGTTGATCGCCAAATCTTGCGATTTGAAAGCCTTACTTGCTACTCATTGATCGCATATTTTTTCGATTTTGAAGCCTTACTCGCGACTCGCTGATCGCATATTCTTTCGATTTTGAAGCCTTACCCGCTACTCGTTGATCGCCAAATCTTGCGATTTTAAAGCCTTACTTGCTACTCGCTGATCGCATATTTTTTCAATTTTGAAGCCTTACTCGCGACTCGCTGATCGCATATTCTTTCGATTTTGAAGCCTTACTCGCGACTCGCTGATCGCATATTCTTTCGATTTTGAAGCCTTACTCGCGACTCGTTGATCGCATATTCTTTCGATTTTGAAGCCTTACTCGCGACTCGCTGATCGCATATTCTTTGGATTTTGAAAACTTACTCGCTACTCGTTGTTCGCCAAATCTTGCGATTTTAAAGCCTTACTTGCTACTCGCTGATCGCATATTTTTTCAATTTTGAAGCCTTACTCGCCAATCGCTGATCGCATATTCTTTCGATTTTGAAGCCTTACTCGCGACTCGCTGATCGCATATTCTTTCGATTTTGAAGCCTTACTCGCGACTCGTTGATCGCCAAATCTTGCGATTTTAAAGCCTTACTTGCTACTCGCTGGTCGCATATTTTTTCAATTTTGAAGCCTTACTCGCGACTCGCTGATCGCATTTTCTTTGGATTTTGAAGCCTTACTCGCTACTCGTTGATCGCCAAATCTTGCGATTTTAAAGCCTTACTTGCTACTCGCTGATCGCATATTTTTTCAATTTTGAAGCCTTACTCGCGAGTCGCTGATCGCATATTCTTTAAATTTTGAAGCCTTACTCGCTACTTGTTGATCGCCAAATCTTGCGATTTGAAAGCCTTACTTGCTACTCGCTGATCGCATATTTTTTCGATTTTGAAGCCTTACTCGCGACTCGCTGATCGCATATTCTTTCGATTTTGAAGCCTTACCCGCTACTCGTTGATCGCCAAATCTTGCGATTTTAAAGCCTTACTTGCTACTCGCTGGTCGCATATTTTTTCAATTTTGAAGCCTTACTCGCGACTCGCTGATCGCATATTCTTTCGATTTTAAAGCCTGACTTGCTACTCGCTGATCGCATATTTTTTCAATTTTGAAGCCTTACTCGCGAGTCGCTGATCGCATATTCTTTAAATTTTGAAGCCTTACTCGCTACTTGTTGATCGCCAAATCTTGCGATTTGAAAGCCTTACTTGCTACTCGCTGATCGCATGTTTTTTCGATTTTGAAGCCTTACTCGCGACTCGCTGATCGCATATTCTTTCGATTTTAAAGCCTGACTTGCTACTCGCTGATCGCATATTTTTTCGATTTTGAAACCTTACTCGCTACTCGTTGATCGCCAAATCTTGCGATTTTAAAGCCTTACTTGCTACTCGCTGGTCGCATATTTTTTCAATTTTGAAGCCTTACTCGCGACTCGCTGATCGCATATTCTTTCAATTTTGAAGCCTTACTCGCGACTCGTTGATCGCCAAATCTTGCGATTTAAAAGCCTTACTCGCGACTCGCTGATCGCATATTCTATCGATTTTGAAGCCTTACTCGCTACTCGTTGATCGCCAAATCTTGCGATTTTAAAGCCTAACTTGCTACTCGCTGGTCGCATATTATTTCAATTTTGAAGCCATACTCGCGACTCGCTGATCGCATATTCTTTCGATTTTGAAGCCTTACTCGCTACTCGTTGATCGCCAAATCTTGCGATTTTAAAGCCTAACTTGCTACTCGCTGGTCGCATATTTTTTCAATTTTGAAGCCTTACTCGCGACTCGCTGATCGCATATTCTTTCGATTTTAAAGCGTGACTTGCTACTCGCTGATCGCATATTTTTTCGATTTTGAAGCCTTACTCGCGACTCGCTGATCGCATATTCTTTCGATTTTGAAGCCTTACTCGCTACTCGTTTATCGCCAAATCTAGCGATTTTAAAGCCTTACTTGCTTCTCGCTGATCGCATATTTTTAAGCCTTACTCGCTACTCGCTGATCGCATATTCTTTCGATTTTAAAGCCTTACTCGCTACTCGTTGATCGCCAAATCTTGCGATTTTAAAGCCTTACTTGCTACTCGCTAATCGAATATTTTTTAATTTTGAAGCTTTACTCGCGACTCGCTGATCGCACATTCTTTCGATTTTATAGCCTTATTCGCTACTCTTTGATCGCTAAATCTTGCGATTTTAAAGCCTTACTTGCTACTCGCTGATCGCATATTTTTTCAATTTTGAAGCCTTCTTCGCGACTCGCTGATCGCGTATTCTTTCGATTTTGAAGCCTTACTCGCGACTCGCTGATCGCATATTCTTTGGATTTTGAAGCCTAACTCGCTACTCGTTGATCGCCAAATCTTGCGATTTTAAAGCCTTACTTGCTACTCGCTGATCGCATATTTTTTCAATTTCGAAGCCTTACTTGCGACTCGCTGATCGCATATTCTTTGGATTTTGAAGCCTTATTCGCTACTCGTTGATCGCCAAATCTTGCGATTTTAAAGCCTTACTTGCTACTCGCTGATCGCATATTTTTTTAATTTTGAAGCCTTCTTCGCGACTCGCTGATCGCATATTCTTTCGATTTTGAAGCCTTACTCGCGACTCGCTGATCGCATATTCTTTGGATTTTGAAGCCTTACTCGCTACTCGTTGATCGCCAAATCTTGCGATTTTGAAGCCTTACTTGCTATTAGCTGATCGCATATTTTTTCAATTTTGAAGCCTTACTCGCGACTCGCTGATCGCATATTCTTTCGATTTTGAAGCCTTACTCGCTACTCGTTGATCGCCAAATCTTGCGATTTTAAAGCCTTACTTGCTTCTCGCTGATCGCATATTTTTTCAATTTTGAAGCCTTACTCGCGACTCGCTGATCGCATATTCTTTCGATTTTGAAGCCTTACTCGCTACTCGTTGATCGCCAAATCTTGCGATTTTAAAGCCTTACTTGCTACTCGCTGATCGCATATTTTTTCAATTTTGAAGCCTACCTCGCGACTCGCTGATCGCACATTTTTTCGATTTTGTAGCCTTACTCGCTACTCGTTGATCGCTAAATCTTGCGATTTTAAAGCCTTACTTGCTACTCGCTGATCGCATATTTTTTCAATTTTGAAGCCTTCTTCGCGACTTGCTGATCGCATATTCTTTCGATTTTGAAGCCTTACTCGCGACTCGCTGATCGCATATTCTTTGGATTTTGAAAACTTACTCGCTACTCTTTGATCGCCAAATCTTGCGATTTTAAAGCCTTACTTGCTACTCGCTGATCGCATATTTTTCAATTTTGAAGCCTTACTCGCGACTCGCTGATCGCATATTCTTTCGATTTTGAAGCCTTACTCGCGACTCGCTGATCGCATATTCTTTCGATTTTGAAGCCTTACTCGCGACTCGTTGATCGCCAAATCTTGCGATTTTAAAGCCTTACTTGCTACTCGCTGATCGCATATTTTTTCAATTTTGAAGCCTTACTTGCGAGTCGCTGATCGCATATTCTTTCAATTTTGAAGCCTTACTCGCTACTTGTTGATCGCCAAATCTTGCGATTTGAAAGCCTTACTCGCGACTCGCTGATCGCATATTCTTTCGATTTTGAAGCCTTACTCGCTACTCGTTGATCGCCAAATCTTGCGATTTTAAAGCCTTACTCGCGACTCGCTGATCGCATATTCTTTCGATTTTAAAGCCTTACTCGCTACTCGTTGATCGCCAAATCTTGCGATTTTAAAGCCTAACTTGCTTCTCGCTGGTCGCATATTTTTTCAATTTTGAAGCCATACTCGCGACTCGCTGATCGCATATTCTTTCGATTTTGAAGCCTTACTCGCTACTCGTTGATCGCCAAATCTTGCGATTTTAAAGCCTAACTTGCTACTCGCTGGTCGCATATTTTTTCAATTTTGAAGCCTTACTCGCGACTCGCTGATCGCATATTCTTTCGATTTTAAAGCGTGACTTGCTACTCGCTGATCGCATATTTTTTCGATTTTGAAGCCTTACTCGCGACTCGCTGATCGCATATTCTTTCGATTTTGAAGCCTTACTCGCTACTCGTTTATCGCCAAATCTAGCGATTTTAAAGCCTTACTTGCTTCTCGCTGATCGCATATTTTTAACCCTTACTCGCTACTCGCTGATCGCATATTCTTTCGATTTTGAAACCTTACTCGCTACTCGTTGATCGCCAAATCTTGCGATTTTAAAGCCTTACTTGCTACTCGCTAATCAAATATTTTTTAAATTTTGAAGCTTTACTCGCGACTCGCTGATCGCACATTCTTTCGATTTTATAGCCTTATTCGCTACTCTTTGATCGCTAAATCTTGCGATTTTAAAGCCTTACTTGCTACTCGCTGATCGCATATTTTTTCAATTTTGAAGCCTTCTTCGCGACTCGCTGATCGCATATTCTTTCGATTTTGAAGCCTTACTCGCGACTCGCTGATCGCATTTTCTTTGGATTTTGAAGCCTAACTCGCTACTCGTTGATCGCCAAATCTTGCGATTTTAAAGCCTTACTTGCTACTCGCTGATCGCATATTTTTTCAATTTCGAAGCCTTACTTGCGACTCGCTGATCGCATATTCTTTGGATTTTGAAGCCTTATTCGCTACTCGTTGATCGCCAAATCTTGCGATTTTAAAGCCTTACTTGCTACTCGCTGATCGCATATTTTTTTAATTTTGAAGCCTTCTTCGCGACTCGCTGATCGCATATTCTTTCGATTTTGAAGCCTTACTCGCGACTCGCTGATCGCATATTTTTTGGATTTTGAAGCCTTACTCGCTACTCGTTGATCGCCAAATCTTGCGATTTTGAAGCCTTACTTGCTACTAGCTGATCGCATATTTTTTCAATTTTGAAGCCTTACTCGCGACTCGCTGATCGCATATTCTTTCGATTTTGAAGCCTTACTCGCTACTCGTTGATCGCCAAATCTTGCGATTTTAAAGCCTTACTTGCTACTCGCTGATCGCATATTTTTTCAATTTTGAAGCCTTACTCGCGACTCGCTGATCGCATATTCTTTCGATTTTGAAGCCTTACTCGCTACTCGTTGATCGCCAAATCTTGCGATTTTAAAGCCTTACTTGCTTCTCGCTGATCGCATATTTTTTCAATTTTGAAGCCTTACTCGCGACTCGCTGATCGCATATTCTTTCGATTTTGAAGCCTTACTCGCTACTCGTTGATCGCCAAATCTTGCGATTTTAAAGCCTTACTTGCTACTCGCTGATCGCATATTTTTTCAATTTTGAAGCCTACCTCGCGACTCGCTGATCGCACATTTTTTCGATTTTGTAGCCTTACTCGCTACTCGTTGATCGCTAAATCTTGCGATTTTAAAGCCTTACTTGCTACTCGCTGATCGCATATTTTTTCAATTTTGAAGCCTTCTTCGCGACTTGCTGATCGCATATTCTTTCGATTTTGAAGCCTTACTCGCGACTCGCTGATCGCATATTCTTTGGATTTTGAAAACTTACTCGCTACTCTTTGATCGCCAAATCTTGCGATTTTAAAGCCTTACTTGCTACTCGCTGATCGCATATTTTTTCAATTTTGAAGCCTTACTCGCGACTCGCTGATCGCATATTCTTTCGATTTTGAAGCCTTACTCGCGACTCGCTGATCGCATATTCTTTCGATTTTGAAGCCTTACTCGCGACTCGTTGATCGCCAAATCTTGCGATTTTAAAGCCTTACTTGCTACTCGCTGATCGCATATTTTTTCAATTTTGAAGCCTTACTTGCGAGTCGCTGATCGCATATTCTTTCAATTTTGAAGCCTTACTCGCTACTTGTTGATCGCCAAATCTTGCGATTTGAAAGCCTTACTCGCGACTCGCTGATCGCATATTCTTTCGATTTTGAAGCCTTACTCGCTACTCGTTGATCGCCAAATCTTGCGATTTTAAAGCCTTACTCGCGACTCGCTGATCGCATATTCTTTCGATTTTAAAGCCTTACTCGCTACTCGTTGATCGCCAAATCTTGCGATTTTAAAGCCTAACTTGCTTCTCGCTGGTCGCATATTTTTTCAATTTTGAAGCCATACTCGCGACTCGCTGATCGCATATTCTTTCGATTTTGAAGCCTTACTCGCTACTCGTTGATCGCCAAATCTTGCGATTTTAAAGCCTAACTTGCTACTCGCTGGTCGCATATTTTTTCAATTTTGAAGCCTTACTCGCGACTCGCTGATCGCATATTCTTTCGATTTTAAAGCGTGACTTGCTACTCGCTGATCGCATATTTTTTCGATTTTGAAGCCTTACTCGCGACTCGCTGATCGCATATTCTTTCGATTTTGAAGCCTTACTCGCTACTCGTTTATCGCCAAATCTAGCGATTTTAAAGCCTTACTTGCTTCTCGCTGATCGCATATTTTTAACCCTTACTCGCTACTCGCTGATCGCATATTCTTTCGATTTTGAAACCTTACTCGCTACTCGTTGATCGCCAAATCTTGCGATTTTAAAGCCTTACTTGCTACTCGCTAATCAAATATTTTTTAAATTTTGAAGCTTTACTCGCGACTCGCTGATCGCACATTCTTTCGATTTTATAGCCTTATTCGCTACTCTTTGATCGCTAAATCTTGCGATTTTAAAGCCTTACTTGCTACTCGCTGATCGCATATTTTTTCAATTTTGAAGCCTTCTTCGCGACTCGCTGATCGCATATTCTTTCGATTTTGAAGCCTTACTCGCGACTCGCTGATCGCATTTTCTTTGGATTTTGAAGCCTAACTCGCTACTCGTTGATCGCCAAATCTTGCGATTTTAAAGCCTTACTTGCTACTCGCTGATCGCATATTTTTTCAATTTCGAAGCCTTACTTGCGACTCGCTGATCGCATATTCTTTGGATTTTGAAGCCTTATTCGCTACTCGTTGATCGCCAAATCTTGCGATTTTAAAGCCTTACTTGCTACTCGCTGATCGCATATTTTTTTAATTTTGAAGCCTTCTTCGCGACTCGCTGATCGCATATTCTTTCGATTTTGAAGCCTTACTCGCGACTCGCTGATCGCATATTCTTTGGATTTTGAAGCCTTACTCGCTACTCGTTGATCGCCAAATCTTGCGATTTTGAAGCCTTACTTGCTACTAGCTGATCGCATATTTTTTCAATTTTGAAGCCTTACTCGCGACTCGCTGATCGCATATTCTTTCGATTTTGAAGCCTTACTCGCTACTCGTTGATCGCCAAATCTTGCGATTTTAAAGCCTTACTTGCTACTCGCTGATCGCATATTTTTTCAATTTTGAAGCCTTACTCGCGACTCGCTGATCGCATATTCTGTCGATTTTGAAGCCTTACTCGCTACTCGTTGATCGCCAAATCTTGCGATTTTAAAGCCTTACTTGCTACTCGCTGATCGCATATTTTTTCAATTTTGAAGCCTACCTCGCGACTCGCTGATCGCACATTTTTTCGATTTTGTAGCCTTACTCGCTACTCGTTGATCGCTAAATCTTGCGATTTTAAAGCCTTACTTGCTACTCGCTGATCGCATATTTTTTCAATTTTGAAGCCTTCTTCGCGACTTGCTGATCGCATATTCTTTCGATTTTGAAGCCTTACTCGCGACTCGCTGATCGCATATTCTTTGGATTTTGAAAACTTACTCGCTACTCTTTGATCGCTAAATCTTGCGATTTTAAAGCCTTACTTGCTACTCGCTGATCGCATATTTTTTCAATTTTGAAGCCTTACTCGCGACTCGCTGATCGCATATTCTTTCGATTTTGAAGCCTTACTCGCGACTCGCTGATCGCATATTCTTTCGATTTTGAAGCCTTACTCGCGACTCGTTGATCGCCAAATCTTGCGATTTTAAAGCCTTACTTGCTACTCGCTGATCGCATATTTTTTTAATTTTGAAGCCTTCTTCGCGACTCGCTGATCGCATATTCTTTCGATTTTGAAGCCTTACTCGCGACTCGCTGATCGCATATTCTTTGGATTTTGAAGCCTTACTCGCTACTCGTTGATCGCCAAATCTTGCGATTTTGAAGCCTTACTTGCTACTAGCTGATCGCATATTTTTTCAATTTTGAAGCCTTACTCGCGACTCGCTGATCGCATATTCTTTCGATTTTGAAGCCTTACTCGCTACTCGTTGATCGCCAAATCTTGCGATTTTATAGCCTTACTTGCTACTCGCTGATCGCATATTTTTCAATTTTGAAGCCTTACTCGCGACTCGCTGATCGCATATTCTGTCGATTTTGAAGCCTTACTCGCTACTCGTTGATCGCCAAATCTTGCGATTTTAAAGCCTTACTTGCTACTCGCTGATCGCATATTTTTTCAATTTTGAAGCCTACCTCGCGACTCGCTGATCGCACATTTTTTCGATTTTGTAGCCTTACTCGCTACTCGTTGATCGCTAAATCTTGCGATTTTAAAGCCTTACTTGCTACTCGCTGATCGCATATTTTTTCAATTTTGAAGCCTTCTTCGCGACTTGCTGATCGCATATTCTTTCGATTTTGAAGCCTTACTCGCGACTCGCTGATCGCATATTCTTTGGATTTTGAAAACTTACTCGCTACTCTTTGATCGCTAAATCTTGCGATTTTAAAGCCTTACTTGCTACTCGCTGATCGCATATTTTTTCAATTTTGAAGCCTTACTCGCGACTCGCTGATCGCATATTCTTTCGATTTTGAAGCCTTACTCGCGACTCGCTGATCGCATATTCTTTCGATTTTGAAGCCTTACTCGCGACTCGTTGATCGCCAAATCTTGCGATTTTAAAGCCTAACTTGCTACTCGCTGGTCGCATATTTTTTCAATTTTGAAGCCTTACTCGCGACTCGCTGATCGCATATTCTTTCGATTTTAAAGCCTGACTTGCTACTCGCTGATCGCATATTTTTTCGATTTTGAAGCCTTACTCGCGACTCGCTGATCGCATATTCTTTCGATTTTGAAGCCTTACTCGCTACTCGTTTATCGCCATATCTTGCGATTTTAAAGCTTTACTTGCTACTCGCTGATCGCATATTTTTAAGCCTTACTCGCTACTCGCTGATCGCATATTCTTTCGATTTTGAAGCCTTACTCGCTACTCGTTGATCGCCAAATCTTGCGATTTTAAAGCCTTACTTGCTACTCGCTGATCGCATATTTTTTCAATTTTGAAGCCTTACTCGCGACTCGCTGATCGCATATTCTTTCGATTTTGTAGCCTTACTCACTACTCGTTGATCGCTAAATCTTGCGATTTTAAAGCCTTAGTTGCTACTCGCTGATCGCATATTTTTTCAATTTCGAAACCTTACTCGCGACTTGCTGATCGCATATTCTTTAAATTTCGAAGCCTTACTCGCTACTTGTTGATCGCCAAATCTGGCGATTTTAAAGCCTTACTTGCTACTCGCTGATCGTATATTTTTTCAATTTTGAAGCCGTACTCGCGACTCGCTGATCGCATATTCTTTCGATTTTGAAGCCTTACTCGCTACTCGTTGATCGCCAAATCTTGCGATTTTAAAGCCTTACTTGCTACTCGCTGATCGCATATTTTTTCAATTTTGAAGCCTTACTCGCGACTCGCTGATCGCATATTCTTTAGATTTTGAAGCCTTACTCGCGACTCGCTGATCGCATATTCTTTCGATTTTGAAGCCTTACTCGCGACTCGTTGATCGCCAAATCTTGCGATTTTAAAGCCTTACTTGCTACTCGCTGGTCGCATATTTTTTAAATTTTGAAGCCTTACTCGCGACTCGCTGATCGCATATTCTTTGGATTTTGAAGCCTTACTCGCTACTCGTTGATCGCCAAATCATGCGATTTTAAAGCCTTACTTGCTACTCGCTGATCGCATATTTTTTCAATTTTGAAGCCTTACTCGCGACTCGCTGATCGCATATTCTTTCGATTTTGAAGCCTTACTCGCGACTCGCTGATCGCATATTCTTTCGATTTTGAAGCCTTACTCGTGACTCGATGATCGCATATTCTTTCTATTTTGAAGCCTTACTCGCTACTCGTTGATCGCCAAATCTTGCGATTTTAAAGCCTTACTTGCTACTCGCTGATCGCATATTTTTTCGATTTTGAAGCCTTACTCGCGACTCGCTGATCGCATATTCTTTCGATTTTAAAGCCTGACTTGCTTCTCGCTGATCGCATATTTTTTCGATTTTGAAGCCTTACTCGCGACTCGCTGATCGCATATTCTTTCGATTTTGAAGCCTTACTCGCTACTCGTTGATCGCCAAATCTTGCGATTTTAAAGCCATACTTGCTAATCGCTGATCGCATATTTTTTCAATTTTGAAGCCTTCTTCGCGACTCGCTGATCGCATATTCTTTCGATTTTGAAGCCTTACTCGCGACTCGCTGATCGCATATTCTTTCGATTTTAAAGCCTGACTTGCTTCTCGCTGATCGCATATATTTTTTCGATTTTGAAGCCTTACTCGCGACTCGCTGATCGCATATTCTTTCGATTTTGAAGCCTTACTCGCTACTCGTTGTACGCCAAATCTTGCGATTTTAAAGCCTAACTTGCTACTCGCTGGTCGCATATTTTTTCAATTTTGAAGCCTTACTCGCGATTCGCTGATCGCACATTCTTTCAATTTTGTAGCCTTATTCGCTACTCGTTGATCGCTAAATCTTGCGATTTTAAAGCCTTACTTGCTACTCGCTGATCGCATATTTTTTCAATTTTGAAGCCTTACTCGCGACTCGCTGATCGCATATTCTTTCGATTTTGAAGCCTTACTCGCTACTCGTTGATCGCCAAATCTTGCGATTTTAAAGACTTACTTGCTACTCGCTGATCGCATATTTTTTCAATTTTGAAGCCTTACTCGCGACTCGCTGATCGCATATTCTTTCGATTTTGAAGCCTTACTCGCTACTCGTTGATCGCCAAATCTTGCGATTTTAAAGCCTTACTTGCTACTCGCTGATCGCATATTTTTTTCAATTTTGAAGCCTACCTCGCGACTCGCTGATCGCACATTCTTTCGATTTTGTAGCCTTACTCGCTACTCGTTGATCGCTAAATCTTGCGATTTTAAAGCCTTACTTGCTACTCGCTGATCGCATATTTTTTCAATTTTGAAGCCTTCTTCGCGACTCGCTGATCGCATATTCTTTCGATTTTGAAGCCTTACTTGCGACTCGCTGATCGCATATTCTTTGGATTTTGAAAACTTACTCGCTACTCGTTGATCGCCAAATCTTGCGATTTTAAAGCCTTACTTGCTACTCGCTGATCGCATATTTTTTCAATTTTGAAGCTTTACTCGCGACTCGCTGATCGCATATTCTTTCGATTTTGAAGCCTTACTCGCGACTCGCTGATCGCATATTCTTTCGATTTTGAAGCCTTACTCGCGACTCGTTGATCGCCAAATCTTGCGATTTTAAAGCCTTACTTGCTACTCGCTGGTCGCATATTTTTTCAATTTTAAAGCCTTACTCGCGACTCGCTGATCGCATATTCTTTGGATTTTGAAGCCTTACTCGCTACTCGTTGATCGCCAAATCTTGCGATTTTAAAGCCTTACTTGCTACTCGCTGATCGCATATTTTTTCAATTTTGAAGCCTTACTCGCGAGTCGCAGATCGCATATTCTTTAAATTTTGAAGCCTTACTCGCTACTTGTTGATCGCCAAATCTTGCGATTTGAAAGCCTTACTTGCTACTCGCTGATCGCATATTTTTTCGATTTTGAAGCCTTACTCGCGACTCGCTGATCGCATATTCTTTCGATTTTGAAGCCTTACCCGCTACTCGTTGATCGCCAAATCTTGCGATTTTAAAGCCTTACTTGCTACTCGCTGATCGCATATTTTTTCAATTTTGAAGCCTTACTCGCGACTCGCTGATCGCATATTCTTTCGATTTTGAAGCCTTACTCGCGACTCGCTGATCGCATATTCTTTCGATTTTGAAGCCTTACTCGCGACTCGTTGATCGCATATTCTTTCGATTTTGAAGCCTTACTCGCGACTCGCTGATCGCATATTCTTTGGATTTTGAAAACTTACTCGCTACTCGTTGATCGCCAAATCTTGCGATTTTAAAGCCTTACTTGCTACTCGCTGATCGCATATTTTTTCAATTTTGAAGCCTTACTCGCCAATCGCTGATCGCATATTCTTTCGATTTTGAAGCCTTACTCGCGACTCGCTGATCGCATATTCTTTCGATTTTGAAGCCTTACTCGCGACTCGTTGATCGTCAAATCTTGCGATTTTAAAGCCTTACTTGCTACTCGCTGGTCGCATATTTTTTCAATTTTGAAGCCTTACTCGCGACTCGCTGATCGCATTTTCTTTGGATTTTGAAGCCTTACTCGCTTCTCGTTGATCGCCAAATCTAGCGATTTTAAAGCCTTACTTGCTACTCGCTGATCGCATATTTTTTCAATTTTGAAGCCTTACTCGCGAGTCGCTGATCGCATATTCTTTAAATTTTGAAGCCTCACTCGCTACTTGTTGATCGCGAAATCTTGCGATTTGAAAGCCTTACTTGCTACTCGCTGATCGCATATTTTTTCGATTTTGAAGCCTTACTCGCGACTCGCTGATCGCATATTCTTTCGATTTTGAAGCCTTACCCGCTACTCGTTGATCGCCCAATCTTGCGATTTTAAAGCCTTACTTGCTACTCGCTGGTCGCATATTTTTTCGATTTTGAAGCCTTACTCGCGACTCGCTGATCGCATATTCTTTCGATTTTAAAGCCTGACTTGCTACTCGCTGATCGCATATTTTTTCAATTTTGAAGCCTTACTCGCGAGTCGCTGATCGCATATTCTTTAAATTTTGAAGCCTTACTCGCTACTTGTTGATCGCCAAATCTTGCGATTTGAAAGCCTTACTTGTACTCGCTGATCGCATATTTTTTCGATTTTGAAGCCTTACTCGCGACTCGCTGATCGCATATTCTTTCGATTTTGAAGCCTAACTTGCTACTCGTTGATCGCCAAATCTTGCGATTTTAAAGCCTTACTTGCTACTCGCTGGTCGCATATTTTTTCAATTTTGAAGCCTTACTCGCGACTCGCTGATCGCATATTCTTTCGATTTTAAAGCCTGACTTGCTACTCGCTGATCGCATATTTTTTCGATTTTGAAGCCTTACTCGCGACTCGCTGATCGCATATTTTTTCGATTTTGAAGCCTTACTCGCTACTCGTTTATCGCCAAATCTTGCGATTTTAAAGCCTAACTTGTTACTCGCTGATCGCATATTTTTTCGATTTTGAAGCCTTACTCGCGACTCGCTGATCGCATATTCTTTCGATTTTGAAGCCTTACTCGCGACTCGCTGATCGCATATTCTTTCGATTTTGAAGCCTTACTCGCTACTCGTTGATCGCCAAATCTTGCGATTTTAAAGCCTTACTTGCTACTCGCTGGTCGCATATTTTTTCAATTTTGAAGCCTTACTCGCGACTCGCTGATCGCATTTTCTTTCGATTTTAAAACCTAACTTGCTACTCGCTGGTCGCATATTTTTTCAATTTTGAAGCCTTACTCGCGACTCGCTGATCGCATATTCTTTCGTTTTTAAAGCCTGACTTGCTACTCGCTGATTGCATATTTTTTCGATTTTGAAGCCTTACTCGCGACTCGCTGATCGCATATTCTTTCGATTTTGAAGCCTTACTCGCTACTTGTTTATCGCCAAATCTTGCGATTTTAAAGCCTTACTTGCTACTCGCTGATCGCATATTTTTAAGCCTTACTCGCTACTCGCTGATCGCATATTCTTTCGATTTTGAAGCCTTACTCGCTACTCGTTGATCGCCAAATCTTGCGATTTTAAAGCCTTACTTGCTACTCGCTGATCGAATATTTTTTCAATTTTGAAGCCTTACTCGCGACTCGCTGATCGCACATTCTTTCGATTATGTAGCCTTATTCGCTACTCGTTGATCGCCAAATCTTGCGATTTTAAAGCCTTACTTGCTACTCGCTGGTCGCATATTTTTTCAATTTTGAAGCCTTACTCGCGACTCGCTGATCGCATATTCTTTGGATTTTGAAGCCTTACTCGCTACTCGTTGATCGCCAAATCTTGCGATTTTAAAGCCTTACTTGCTACTCGCTGATCGAATATTTTTTCAATTTTGAAGCCTTACTCGCGACTCGCTGATCGCATATTCTTTAAATTTTGAAGCCTTACTCGCTACTTGTTGATCGCCAAATCTTGCGATTTGAAAGCCTTACTTGCTACTCGCTGATCGCATATTTTTTCGATTTTGAAGCCTTACTCGCGACTCGCTGATCGCATATTCTTTTGATTTTGAAGCCTTACTCGTTACTCGTTGATCGCATATTCTTTGGATTTGGAAACCTTAATCGCTACTCGTTGATCGCCAAATCTTGCGATTTTAAAGCCTTACTTGCTACTCGCTGATCGCATATTTTTTCAATTTTGAAGCCTTACTCGCGACTCGCTGATCGCATTGTGGTGAGTGTCACGTATGTTGTACATCAGCATGTCACGTATTGTTCAGGGTTAAGTTAAGGTAGATATACTTCGTGTTAGCACGTAGTCACGTACTATCTATGTATATTTAAACCACCTATTAAAGGAGAGAGGACAGTTGAGGACTGTAGCTGAGTATAGTTGAGTCTCTGTTCACAATTGACTCTCAAAGTAATACACGTCATGTTGTTTACTTAACCCCTCCTCATCCCCACATCGCATGGCGACCCTGCCAGTCGGCTGGACGGCGTTATAGCTCTCCGTTCGAGGGATTCGCAGCAGCAAAAGTCGACTAGGCTTCGGTGAGCTTCGCGTCACATCAGGTCACGGGCCATGGGGAGCACAACATCAAAGGAAGAAGTGGTCGTCGCTCAGATGGCGGTGGGTGGTTCGAATACCGCAGCGATTACACAGGAGCAGGTGACGGCCATCCAAACGGTGCTGTTATTTATTGCTGTATGTTTGGCGCTTGTCATCGTTGGTGTGGCGGTCCGGATATACAGAAGGTGTCACCACAGTTGGATCGAGGACCAGCTAAACCAGCGGGAGGTTCACAAGGCTGTGCAGATGGCCTGACCAGATATTGACGAAGAAGACACACAGGAAGTAAGTGATTAAGTGATTCTATACGTGAGCTTAAGTGTGTGATATGACCGAGCGGTAAATTTAGAGACAATAGTATGCATATAGTGTATTAAGTTCGTAGATACTATAAAATTTGAAGACATCGGCAAAATCGAGTTAGAGATGGCGGCGGAAAGATTTTCTTTAAAGACGGCGGTTAGCTTGCTACCGAAAATGAATGGCGATGAGCAGGTGACCCAAGATTTGATTGATGCCATAGGTTTATATAGTTCTATGTTGGTGGAGACAGATAATACTCTTTTAGTAAAATTCGTTCTAACCACACGGCTTACTCAGGGGGCTAGGATTCGATTGTCTTCCAATTACGCAACGGTGGACAGTCTGTTAGCTGACATGAGGAAACATTTAATAACAGTAGAGTCGGACGTGGCTGTGCAAGCCAAACTTGCTCGCGCTAGGCAAAACAATAAATCGGTCGCGGAGTTTGGTGCCGAGATAGAAAAGTTGATGGTCAATTTAACTATTTCTCAAGCCGGGGAAAGTTCGGAAGCTTATAAAATTTTGCAGCCATTGAACGAAAGATATGCGATTAGGAAGTTTGCTGACGGACTTCGTAATCAGCGTCTTACTACGGTTATTGCGGCTCGGAATTTAACTTGTTTAAAAGATGCTATTAGGGTAGCGGAAGACGAGGATTGTGCTTCGTCATCGCAAGTGTTGACGTACCAGCGCTGGCCCGCAAGACGTGGTTTTTCATCGGGCGTAAGAAATTGCGGAAATAACCATAGGCGGCAGATTGTAGAGAGTAGGCACGTGCAGCATGGAACAGCTGTTGAGCGTACGCGCAAAAATGTCAAGGCATGGCATAGCAGTGGAATGCGCGGTCGCAGCGATAATGCTCGTCGTGGACGCCAGACTCAGCAAGGTCGGCGGCGTGTAGCGTGTTTTGAGCACGCGCGGAATGATGCTGACTCAGGCTCAGTGTCAATGTCACGGAGTGGCGAAGGCGGTCAGCTGAGTGAGACTCAGTTTTTTCGTGCATAAGCATATTTTAGCTTGTGATAGCATTAACTGGGTTAATTTGGTAGTGGATAGTGTAGATACGGAATGGTTAGTGGATACGGGTGCGTCCATATCAGCCGTAAAAAACACTTTTTTAACGAATAACGCTTTGTGTTATAAAGTGGTTAAGGAAGAGTTGGTGATCAATGGTGTAGGAGGTAGTTTGCGAGCTATAGGTTATGTATATTTAAATTTGGAGTACGGTCGATGTTCATTCGTGCATAGGTTTTATATATTTGATGAGTTGCCATGTAAGTCGGTAGGCATATTAGGCCAGGATTTTTTGCAGAAATATAGTGGTGTTATAGATTTTTCATTGAATAGGTTGTCTCTTAAGGGTAATAAGGGGCAGAAGGTTTCGATGCCGCTCAAGTCGTATGATTACCTGTTGACTATTCCTCCGCGTTGTGAAGTAGTTAGGTATTTTCCCGTTAATAGAGCAGAAGATTGTATAGTGGTAAGGAAAGAATTGCGTGAAGGTGTTTTTTTGGCAAGTGTGGTGGCTAGGCCTAGGAATGGGATGATACCCATTAGGATTTTAAACACAAACTCTGAGGAAGTTGTGTGTAGTATGTCCGGTGTAGAAGTTTATCCGTTAAGTGGTTACGTTTGTTGTAGTTTTGCGGAGCAGGAAAGGAGCGTTGAACGTGTTAAGGAAATATTTTCTTTGCTTAAACTTGATTATTTGAATGCCGAGGAACGATTGTCAATTGAGCGAATTTGCGCGAAGTATTCAGATATATTTCATGTTCCGGGAGATAAATTATCAGTCACGAATGTGTATGAGCAGTCAATACGATTGAAAGAGAATGTGACTCCAGTTTATAGGAGGCAATATAGAATACCTTATGTACAGAAGAAGGAAGTTGATAGGCAAGTGCAAGAGATGTTGGATAGTAATATTATTGAGGAGACAGCTAGTGAGTGGTCTAGTCCTGTTTTGGTTGTACCCAAAAAAGCAGATCGTAGTGGGGAGAAGAAATGGCGCGTGGTGATAGATTACAGGCAGTTGAACGAAAGGATACAGGATGATAAATTCCCTTTGCCTAATATAACTGAAATCTTAGATTCAATGTCGGGTGCTGTTTACTTTAGTCACTGTGATTTGTCGCAATCATATTATCAATGTGCTTTAGAAGAAAGTAGTAGGAGATACACTGCTTTTACGACTGATAAGGGGCAGTATCAGATGTGTAGGTTACCAATGGGGTTGAAGATTAGTCCGAGTTCTTTTAGCAGATTGATGACTGTGGCTATGTCTGGATTGAATTATGACAGGTGTCTGGTTTATTTAGATGATCTAATTATTTTTGGACGGAATTTGGATGAGCATAACAGGAATCTTATATCAGTTTTTTCACGCTTGAGGAAAGTGAATCTTAAGCTAAATCCATCCAAATGTGAATTTTTGAAGAAGCAAGTGCTTTATTTAGGACACGTAATTTCGGCGGAAGGTATTTCACCAGATCCAGAGAAGGTAGGAGTCGTGAAAAGTTATCCGCGTCCAACGACGGTTGATGAGGTGAAGAGGTTCGTAGCGTTTGTGAATTATTATAGGAAATTCATACCAAATTTTGCTAATATAGTGGTACCAATGAATGGACTGTGTAAAAGGGGTGTCGTGTTTAGTTGGACCGATGAGTGTGAGAGGTCTTTTCTGTTGCTTAAGGAAGCGTTAATGAATCCACCGGTGTTGGATTATCCAGATTTTTCTGATAACAACACTTTCGTATTGCAAACCGATAGTTCGGGGTACGCTTTAGGGGGTGTGTTGTGTAATGGGAACGGGAAACCCGTTGCATATGCTAGTAGGTCTTTAGGGAAAAGTGAGTTAAATTATCCAATAATAGAGAAGGAGTTACTGGCAATAGTTTGGTCAGTTAAACATTTTAGACCATATTTGTACGGGCGGAGGTTCGTCGTAAAAACGGATCACCGGCCGCTGTTGTATTTGTTTAACATGACAGATCCTTCAAGTAGGTTAACTAAGTTTCGTTTGTGTTTAGAAGAATACGACTTTGAGGTTGAATATATTAAGGGAAAAGAAAATGTGCAAGCAGATGCACTTTCCAGGATAGTGATTACGAGCGAGGATTTGAAAACCATACGCGAAAAGACTATATCCGTGATGACGAGAGCGCAGTACAAACGGTTAAGAGAGCCGAATGTTTGTGATACGGACTCCATGGTATCTGGGACTGATCACCCTAGGATTGTGGAAGTTCTTAAAAAACAAGGAAATGACGTTGAGATATGTTTAAATGAATGGGAGAAAATGTTACGTAACAAAAATTATAAAAAGATATTTTCAAAAGCGCGTAATTTAATGTATGTGCCAGGAAACTCGAGTATTTATGTAAACTATGAATCTTTATCGGCATCATCGCGGGACGAGTTGTTGAAAGACATAGTAGATTTTTGTATTGAGAAAGGCATAAAAGAAGTTATTATTATAAAAAATCGTTATAACGTTGAATTTATTACAAAAATGGCACAATATTTGAAGGAAAATGGTGGTAAATCTCTACATACGAAAGATTTTAAAATGTGTGTGGTGAAGGATTTAAGGAGAGTAGAAAGGGAAGATGAGAAGAGGATTATTTTGAATGATTTCCACATTTTACCCACAAGTGGTCATGCAGGTATACGCAGAATGGTGAATAATATAAAGAAGTATTATTATTGGTCTTCTATTGAAAAAGATGTAACGGAATACATTAATAAATGTGATAAGTGTAAGAAGCAAAAGTATTCTAGACATACTAAGGAACCAATGACAATTACTACCACTGCATCCACATCGTTTGAGAAAATTTATTTAGATATAGTGGGGCCACTTGATAGGGACGAAAAAGGCAATGTTTATATATTGACACTTCAGTGTGAGCTTACAAAATTTGTAGAGGCGTATCCATTAAAGAATAAATCCGCAAATGAGGTAGCGAAAGCGTTGGCAGAAAATTTTGTTTTGAGATATGGAATACCGCGGACAATTGCTACAGATAGGGGTTCTGAGTTCATTTCAAAAGTAATGGTAGAGCTATGTAACATCTTGTGTATCAATAAAATCTTGTCGACATCATATCATCATGAGAGTATAGGATCTTTGGAAAATGTTCACAAGACTTTAGGCGCGTATTTAAGGATACAGACGGAAAATAATCCATCGTCATGGAGTTCTTGGATTCCATATTGGTGCTTTTCATATAACACTACAGTTAATACTGTGACCAAATATACACCTTATGAATTAGTTTTCGGTAAAATTTGCAGGTTACCAAGTAGTCTTCAAGGTGAAAGTGTTGAACCATTGTACAATTTTGATGATTATCCTTTAGAATTTAAGTTTAGATTGCAGAGGGCTCAAAATGATGCGAAAGGAAATTTGATAGCAAGTAAGTTAGCGAGGAAAAGTTGTTATGATAAGAACCTTAATTCAATAAATTATAAAGAAGGTGACTGGATATTAATAAAAAACGAAACAGGCAATAAACTAGAATGTATTTATAATGGACCATTTGAAGTTATAAAGGACGAGTCACCAAATGTAATTGTAAAAAAGAATAATAATAAGATAGATGTAATTCATAAGAATAGAACAAAATTATATTGTAGGAGTTAGAATGTAAGTTTGAAATGTTAAAAAAAAGGAAAAAAAAAAACCGTAATTTAGTTTTTTTTTTTTTCTTTAAGCGGGGTGATGTGGTGAGTGTCACGTATGTTGTACATCAGCATGTCACGTATTGTTCAGGGTTAAGTTAAGGTAGATATACTTCGTGTTAGCACGTAGTCACGTACTATCTATGTATATTTAAACCACCTATTAAAGGAGAGAGGACAGTTGAGGACTGTAGCTGAGTATAGTTGAGTCTCTGTTCACAATTGACTCTCAAAGTAATACACGTCATGTTGTTTACTTAACCCCTCCTCATCCCCACATCGCAGCATATTCTTTCGATTTTGAAGCCTTACTCGCGACTCGGTGATCGCATATTCTTTCGATTTTGAAGCCTTACTCGCGACTCGCTGATCGCATATTCTTTCGATTTTAAAGCCTGACTTGCTACTCGCTGATCGCATATTTTTTCGATTTTGAAGCCTTACTCGCGACTCGGTGATCGCATATTCTTTGGATTTTGAAACCTTACTCGCTACTCGTTGATCGCCAAATCTTGCGATTTTAAAGCCTTACTTGCTACTCGCTGATCGCGTATTTTTTCAATTTTGAAGCCTTACTCGCGACTCGCTGATCGCATATTCTTTCGATTTTGAAGCCTTACTCGCGACTCGCTGATCGCATATTCTTTCGATTTTGAAGCCTTACTCGCGACTCGTTGATCGTCAAATCTTGCGATTTTAAAGCCTTACTTGCTACTCGCTGGTCGCATATTTTTTCAATTTTGAAGCCTTACTCGCGACTCGCTGATCGCATATTCTTTGGATTTTGAAGCCTTACTCGCTACTCGTTGATCGCCAAATCTTGCGATTTTAAAGCCTTACTTGCTACTCGCTGATCGCATATTTTTTCAATTTTGAAGCCTTACTCGCGAGTCGCTGATCGCATATTCTTTAAATTTTGAAGCCTCACTCGCTACTTGTTGATCGCCAAATCTTGCGATTTGAAAGCCTTACTTGCTACTCGCTGATCGCATATTTTTTCGATTTTGAAGCCTTACTCGCGACTCGCTGATCGCATATTCTTTCGATTTTGAAGCCTTACCCGCTACTCGTTGATCGCCAAATCTTGCGATTTTAAAGCCTTACTTGCTACTCGCTGGTCGCATATTTTTTCAATTTTGAAGCCTTACTCGCGACTCGCTGATCGCATATTCTTTCGATTTTAAAGCCTGACTTGCTACTCGCTGATCGCATATTTTTTCAATTTTGAAGCCTTACTCGCGAGTCGCTGAACGCATATTCTTTAAATTTTGAAGCCTTACTCGCTACTTGTTGATCGCCAAATCTTGCGATTTGAAAGCCTTACTTGTACTCGCTGATCGCATATTTTTTCGATTTTGAAGCCTTACTCGCGACTCGCTGATCGCATATTCTTTCGATTCTGAAGCCTTACTTGCTACTCGTTGATCGCCAAATCTTGCGATTTTAAAGCCTTACTTGCTACTCGCTGGTCGCATATTTTCTCAATTTTGAAGCCTTACTCGCGACTCGCTGATCGCATATTCTTTCGATTTTGAAGCCTTACTCGCTGCTCGTTGATCGCCAAATCTTGCGATTTTAAAGCCTTACTTGCTACTCGCTGGTCGCATATTTTTTCAATTTTGAAGCCTTACTCGCGACTCGCTGATCGCATATTCTTTCGATTTTGAAGCCTTACTCGCTACTCGTTGATCGCCAAATCTTGCGATTTTAAAGCCTTACTTGCTACTCGCTGGTCGCATATTTTTTCAATTTTGAAGCCTTACTCGCGACTCGCTGATCGCATATTCTTTCGATTTTGAAGCCTTACTCGCTACTCGTTGATCGCCAAATCTTGCGATTTTAAAGCCTTACTTGCTACTCGCTGATCGCATATTTTTTCAATTTTGAAGCCTTACTCGCGAGTCGCTGATCGCATATTCTTTAAATTTTGAAGCCTCACTCGCTACTTGTTGATCGCCAAATCTTGCGATTTGAAAGCCTTACTTGCTACTCGCTGATCGCATATTTTTTCGATTTTGAAGCCTTACTCGCGACTCGCTGATCGCATATTCTTTCGATTTTGAAGCCTTACCCGCTACTCGTTGATCGCCAAATCTTGCGATTTTAAAGCCTTACTTGCTACTCGCTGGTCGCATATTTTTTCAATTTTGAAGCCTTACTCGCGACTCGCTGATCGCATATTCTTTCGATTTTAAAGCCTGACTTGCTACTCGCTGATCGCATATTTTTTCAATTTTGAAGCCTTACTCGCGAGTCGCTGAACGCATATTCTTTAAATTTTGAAGCCTTACTCGCTACTTGTTGATCGCCAAATCTTGCGATTTGAAAGCCTTACTTGTACTCGCTGATCGCATATTTTTTCGATTTTGAAGCCTTACTCGCGACTCGCTGATCGCATATTCTTTCGATTCTGAAGCCTTACTTGCTACTCGTTGATCGCCAAATCTTGCGATTTTAAAGCCTTACTTGCTACTCGCTGGTCGCATATTTTCTCAATTTTGAAGCCGTACTCGCGACTCGCTGATCGCATATTCTTTCGATTTTAAAGCCTGACTTGCTACTCGCTGATCGCATATTTTTTCGATTTTGAAGCCTTACTCGCTACTCGTTTATCGCCAAATCTTGCGATTTTAAAGCCTTACTTGCTACTCGCTGATCGCATATTTTTTCGATTTTGAAGCCTTACTCGCGACTCGCTGATCGCATATTCTTTCGATTTTGAAGCCTTACTCGCGACTCGCTGATCGCATATTCTTTCGATTTTGAAGCCTTACTCGTTACTCGTTGATCGCCAAATCTTGCGATTTTAAAGCCTTACTTGCTACTCGCTGGTCGCATATTTTTTCAATTTTGAAGCCTTACTCGCGACTCGCTGATCGCATTTTCTTTCGATTTTAAAGCCTAACTTGCTACTCGCTGGTCGCATATTTTTTCAATTTTGAAGTCTTACTCGCGACTCGCTGATCGCATATTCTTTCGTTTTTAAAGCCTGACTTGCTACTCGCTGATCGCATATTTTTTCGATTTTGAAGCCTTACTCGCGACTCGCTGATCGCATATTCTTTCGATTTTGAAGCCTTACTCGCTACTTGTTTATCGCCAAATCTTGCGATTTTAAAGCCTTACTTGCTACTCGCTGATCGCATATTTTTAAGCCTTACTCGCTACTCGCTGATCGCATATTCTTTCGATTTTGAAGCCTTACTCGCTACTCGTTGATCGCCAAATCTTGCGATTTTAAAGCCTTACTTGCTACTCGCTGATCGAATATTTTTTCACTTTTGAAGCCTTACTCGCGACTCGCTGATCGCACATTCTTTCAATTTTGTAGCCTTATTCGCTACTCGTTGATCGCTAAATCTTGCGATTTTAAAGCCTTACTTGCTACTCGCTGATCGCATATTTTTTCAATTTTGAAGCCTTACTCGCGACTCGCTGATCGCATATTCTTTCGATTTTGAAGCCTTACTCGCTACTCGTTGATCGCCAAATCTTGCGATTTTAAAGACTTACTTGCTACTCGCTGATCGCATATTTTTTCAATTTTGAAGCCTTACTCGCGACTCGCTGATCGCATATTCTTTCGATTTTGAAGCCTTACTCGCTACTCGTTGATCGCCAAATCTTGCGATTTTAAAGCCTTACTTGCTACTCGCTGATCGCATATTTTTTTCAATTTTGAAGCCTACCTCGCGACTCGCTGATCGCACATTCTTTCGATTTTGTAGCCTTACTCGCTACTCGTTGATCGCTAAATCTTGCGATTTTAAAGCCTTACTTGCTACTCGCTGATCGCATATTTTTTCAATTTTGAAGCTTTACTCGCGACTCGCTGATCGCATATTCTTTCGATTTTGAAGCCTTACTCGCGACTCGCTGATCGCATATTCTTTCGATTTTGAAGCCTTACTCGCGACTCGTTGATCGCCAAATCTTGCGATTTTAAAGCCTTACTTGCTACTCGCTGGTCGCATATTTTTTCAATTTTGAAGCCTTACTCGCGACTCGCTGATCGCATATTCTTTGGATTTTGAAGCCTTACTCGCTCTTCGTTGATCGCCAAATCTTGCGATTTTAAAGCCTTACTTGCTACTCGCTGATCGCATATTTTTTCAATTTTGAAGCCTTACTCGCGAGTCGCAGATCGCATATTCTTTAAATTTTGAAGCCTTACTCGCTACTTGTTGATCGCCAAATCTTGCGATTTGAAAGCCTTACTTGCTACTCGCTGATCGCATATTTTTTCGATTTTGAAGCCTTACTCGCGACTCGCTGATCGCATATTCTTTCGATTTTGAAGCCTTACCCGCTACTCGTTGATCGCCAAATCTTGCGATTTTAAAGCCTTACTTGCTACTCGCTGATCGCATATTTTTTCAATTTTGAAGCCTTACTCGCGACTCGCTGATCGCATATTCTTTCGATTTTGAAGCCTTACTCGCGACTCGCTGATCGCATATTCTTTCGATTTTGAAGCCTTACTCGCGACTCGTTGATCGCATATTCTTTCGATTTTGAAGCCTTACTCGCGACTCGCTGATCGCATATTCTTTGGATTTTGAAAACTTACTCGCTACTCGTTGATCGCCAAATCTTGCGATTTTAAAGCCTTACTTGCTACTCGCTGATCGCATATTTTTTCAATTTTGAAGCCTTACTCGCCAATCGCTGATCGCATATTCTTTCGATTTTGAAGCCTTACTCGCGACTCGCTGATCGCATATTCTTTCGATTTTGAAGCCTTACTCGCGACTCGCTGATCGCATATTCTTTCGATTTTGAAGCCTTACTCGCGACTCGTTGATCGCCAAATCTTGCGATTTTAAAGCCTTACTTGCTACTCGCTGGTCGCATATTTTTTCAATTTTGAAGCCTTACTCGCGACTCGCTGATCGCATATTCTTTGGATTTTGAAGCCTTACTCGCGACTCGTTGATCGCCAAATCTTGCGATTTTAAAGCCTTACTTGCTACTCGCTGGTCGCATATTTTTTCAATTTTGAAGCCTTACTCGCGACTCGCTGATCGCATATTCTTTGGATTTTGAAGCCTTACTCGCTCTTCGTTGATCGCCAAATCTTGCGATTTTAAAGCCTTACTTGCTACTCGCTGATCGCATATTTTTTCAATTTTGAAGCCTTACTCGCGAGTCGCAGATCGCATATTCCTTAAATTTTGAAGCCTTACTCGCTACTTGTTGATCGCCAAATCTTTCGATTTTAAAGCCTGACTTGCTACTCGCTGATCGCATATTTTTTCGATTTTGAAGCCTTACTCGCGACTCGCTGATCGCATATTTTTTCGATTTTGAAGCCTTACTCGCTACTCGTTTATCGCCAAATCTTGCGATTTTAAAGCCTTACTTGCTACTCGCTGATCGCATATTTTTTCGATTTTGAAGCCTTACTCGCGACTCGCTGATCGTATATTCTTTCGATTTTGAAGCCTTACTCGCGACTCGCTGATGGCATATTCTTTCGATTTTGAAGCCTTACTCGCTACTCGTTGATCGCCAAATCTTGCGATTTTAAAGCCTTACTTGCTACTCGCTGGTCGCATATTTTTTCAATTTTGAAGCCTTACTCGCGACTCGCTGATCGCATTTTCTTTCGATTTTAAAACCTAACTTGCTACTCGCTGGTCGCATATTTTTTCAATTTTGAAGCCTTACTCGCGACTCGCTGATCGCATATTCTTTCGTTTTTAAAGCCTGACTTGCTACTCGCTGATTGCATATTTTTTCGATTTTGAAGCCTTACTCGCGACTCGCTGATCGCATATTCTTTCGATTTTGAAGCCTTACTCGCTACTTGTTTATCGCCAAATCTTGCGATTTTAAAGCCTTACTTGCTACTCGCTGATCGCATATTTTTAAGCCTTACTCGCTACTCGCTGATCGCATATTCTTTCGATTTTGAAGCCTTACTCGCTACTCGTTGATCGCCAAATCTTGCGATTTTAAAGCCTTACTTGCTACTCGCTGATCGAATATTTTTTCAATTTTGAAGCCTTACTCGCGACTCGCTGATCGCACATTCTTTCGATTATGTAGCCTTATTCGCTACTCGTTGATCGCCAAATCTTGCGATTTTAAAGCCTTACTTGCTACTCGCTGGTCGCATAATTTTTCAATTTTGAAGCCTTACTCGCGACTCGCTGATCGCATATTCTTTGGATTTTGAAGCCTTACTCGCTACTCGTTGATCGCCAATTCTTGCGATTTTAAAGCCTTACTTGCTACTCGCTGATCGAATATTTTTTCAATTTTGAAGCCTTACTCGCGACTCGCTGATCGCACATTCTTTCAATTTTGTAGCCTTATTCGCTACTCGTTGATCGCTAAATCTTGCGATTTTAAAGCCTTACTTGCTACTCGCTGATCGCATATTTTTTCAATTTTGAAGCCTTACTCGCGACTCGCTGATCGCATATTCTTTCGATTTTGAAGCCTTACTCGCTACTCGTTGATCGCCAAATCTTGCGATTTTAAAGACTTACTTGCTACTCGCTGATCGCATATTTTTTCAATTTTGAAGCCTTACTCGCGACTCGCTGATCGCATATTCTTTCGATTTTGAAGCCTTACTCGCGACTCGTTGATCGCCAAATCTTGCGATTTTAAAGCCTTACTTGCTACTCGCTGGTCGCATATTTTTTCAATTTTGAAGCCTTACTCGCGACTCGCTGATCGCATATTCTTTGGATTTTGAAGCCTTACTCGCTACTCGTTGATCGCCAAATCTTGCGATTTTAAAGCCTTACTTGCTACTCGCTGATCGCATATTTTTTCAATTTTGAAGCCTTACTCGCGAGTCGCTGATCGCATATTCTTTAAATTTTGAAGCCTTACTCGCCAATCGCTGATCGCATATTCTTTCGATTTTGAAGCCTTACTCGCGACTCGCTGATCGCATATTCTTTCGATTTTGAAGCCTTACTCGCGACTCGCTGATCGCATATTCTTTCGATTTTGAAGCCTTACTCGCGACTCGTTGATCGCCAAATCTTGCGATTTTAAAGCCTTACTTGCTACTCGCTGATCGCATATTTTTTCAATTTTGAAGCCTTACTCGCGACTCGCTGATCGCATATTCTTTCGATTTTGAAGCCTTACTCGCGACTCGCTGATCGCATATTCTTTCGATTTTGAAGCCTTACTCGCGACTCGTTGATCGCATATTCTTTCGATTTTGAAGCCTTACTCGCGACTCGCTGATCGCATATTCTTTGGATTTTGAAAACTTACTCGCTACTTGTTGATCGCCAAATCTTGCGATTTTAAAGCCTTACTTGCTACTCGCTGATCGCATATTTTTTCAATTTTGAAGCCTTACTCGCCAATCGCTGATCGCATATTCTTTCGATTTTGAAGCCTTACTCGCGACTCGCTGATCGCATATTCTTTCGATTTTGAAGCCTTACTCGCTACTCGTTGATCGCCAAATCTTGCGATTTTAAAGCCTTACTTGCTACTCGCTGGTCGCATATTTTTTCAATTTTGAAGCCTTACTCGCGACTCGCTGATCGCATTTTCTTTCGATTTTGAAGCCTTACTCGCTACTTGTTTATCGCCAAATCGTGCGATTTTAAAGCCTTACTTGCTACTCGCTGATCGCATATTTTTAAGCCTTACTCGCGACTCGCTGATCGCATTTTCTTTCGATTTTGAAGCCTTACTCGCGACTCGCTGATCGCATATTCTTTCGATTTTGAAGCCTTACTCGCGACTCGTTGATCGCCAAATCTTGCGATTTTAAAGCCTTACTTGCTACTCGCTGATCGCATATTTTTTCAATTTTGAAGCCTTACTCGCAACTCGCTGATCGCATATTCTTTCGATTTTGAAGCCTTACTCGCGACTCGCTGATCGCATATTCTTTCGATTTTGAAGCCTTACTCGCGACTCGTTGATCGCATATTCTTTCGATTTTGAAGCCTTACTCGCGACTCGCTGATCGCATATTCTTTGGATTTTGAAAACTTACTCGCTACTTGTTGATCGCCAAATCTTGCGATTTTAAAGCCTTACTTGCTACTCGCTGATCGCATATTTTTTCAATTTTGAAGCCTTACTCGCCAATCGCTGATCGCATATTCTTTCGATTTTGAAGCCTTACTCGCGACTCGCTGATCGCATATTCTTTCGATTTTGAAGCCATACTCGCTACTCGTTGATCGCCAAATCTTGCGATTTTAAAGCCTTACTTGCTACTCGCTGGTCGCATATTTTTTCAATTTTGAAGCCTTACTCGCGACTCGCTGATCGCATTTTCTTTCGATTTTGAAGCCTTACTCGCTACTTGTTTATCGCCAAATCTTGCGATTTTAAAGCCTTACTTGCTACTCGCTGATCGCATATTTTTAAGCCTTACTCGCGACTCGCTGATCGCATTTTCTTTCGATTTTGAAGCCTTACTCGCTACTTGTTTATCGCCAAATCTTGCGATTTTAAAGCCTTACTTGCTACTCGCTGATCGAATATTTTTTCAATTTTGAAGCCTTACTCGCGACTCGCTGATCGCACATTCTTTCGATTATGTAGCCTTATTCGCTACTCGTTGATCGCCAAATCTTGCGATTTTAAAGCCTTACTTGCTACTCGCTGGTCGCATATTTTTTCAATTTTGAAGCCTTACTCGCGACTCGCTGATCGCATATTCTTTGGATTTTGAAGCCTTACTCGCTACTCGTTGATCGCCAAATCTTGCGATTTTAAAGCCTTACTTGCTACTCGCTGATCGAATATTTTTTCAATTTTGAAGCCTTACTCGCGACTCGCTGATCGCACATTCTTTCAATTTTGTAGCCTTATTCGCTACTCGTTGATCGCTAAATCTTGCGATTTTAAAGCCTTACTTGCTACTCGCTGATCGCATATTTTTTCAATTTTGAAGCCTTACTCGCGACTCGCTGATCGCATATTCTTTCGATTTTGAAGCCTTACTCGCTACTCGTTGATCGCCAAATCTTGCGATTTTAAAGACTTACTTGCTACTCGCTGATCGCATATTTTTTCAATTTTGAAGCCTTACTAGCGACTCGCTGATCGCATATTCTTTCGATTTTGAAGCCTTACTCGCGACTCGTTGATCGCCAAATCTTGCGATTTTAAAGCCTTACTTGCTACTCGCTGGTCGCATATTTTTTCAATTTTGAAGCCTTACTCGCGACTCGCTGATCGCATATTCTTTGGATTTTGAAGCCTTACTCGCTACTCGTTGATCGCCAAATCTTGCGATTTTAAAGCCTTACTTGCTACTCGCTGATCGCATATTTTTTCAATTTTGAAGCCTTACTCGCGAGTCGCTGATCGCATATTCTTTAAATTTTGAAGCCTTACTCGCCAATCGCTGATCGCATATTCTTTCGATTTTGAAGCCTTACTCGCGACTCGCTGATCGCATATTCTTTCGATTTTGAAGCCTTACTCGCGACTCGCTGATCGCATATTCTTTCGATTTTGAAGCCTTACTCGCGACTCGTTGATCGCCAAATCTTGCGATTTTAAAGCCTTACTTGCTACTCGCTGATCGCATATTTTTTCAATTTTGAAGCCTTACTCGCGACTCGCTGATCGCATATTCTTTCGATTTTGAAGCCTTACTCGCGACTCGCTGATCGCATATTCTTTCGATTTTGAAGCCTTACTCGCGACTCGTTGATCGCATATTCTTTCGATTTTGAAGCCTTACTCGCGACTCGCTGATCGCATATTCTTTGGATTTTGAAAACTTACTCGCTACTTGTTGATCGCCAAATCTTGCGATTTTAAAGCCTTACTTGCTACTCGCTGATCGCATATTTTTTCAATTTTGAAGCCTTACTCGCCAATCGCTGATCGCATATTCTTTCGATTTTGAAGCCTTACTCGCGACTCGCTGATCGCATATTCTTTCGATTTTGAAGCCTTACTCGCTACTCGTTGATCGCCAAATCTTGCGATTTTAAAGCCTTACTTGCTACTCGCTGGTTGCATATTTTTTCAATTTTGAAGCCTTACTCGCGACTCGCTGATCGCATTTTCTTTCGATTTTAAAACCTAACTTGCTACTCGCTGGTCGCATATTTTTTCAATTTTGAAGCCTTACTCGCGACTCGCTGATCGCATATTCTTTCGTTTTTAAAGCCTGACTTGCTACTCGCTGATTGCATATTTTTTCGATTTTGAAGCCTTACTCGCGACTCGCTGATCGCATATTCTTTCGATTTTGAAGCCTTACTCGCTACTTGTTTATCGCCAAATCTTGCGATTTTAAAGCCTTACTTGCTACTCGCTGATCGCATATTTTTAAGCCTTACTCGCTACTCGCTGATCGCATATTCTTTCGATTTTGAAGCCTTACTCGCTACTCGTTGATCGCCAAATCTTGCGATTTTAAAGCCTTACTTGCTACTCGCTGATCGAATATTTTTTCAATTTTGAAGCCTTACTCGCGACTCGCTGATCGCACATTCTGTCGATTATGTAGCCTTATTCGCTACTCGTTGATCGCCAAATCTTGCGATTTTAAAGCCTTACTTGCTACTCGCTGGTCGCATATTTTTTCAATTTTGAAGCCTTACTCGCGACTCGCTGATCGCATATTCTTTGGATTTTGAAGCCTTACTCGCTACTCGTTGATCGCCAAATCTTGCGATTTTAAAGCCTTACTTGCTACTCGCTGATCGAATATTTTTTCAATTTTGAAGCCTTACTCGCGACTCGCTGATCGCACATTCTTTCAATTTTGTAGCCTTATTCGCTACTCGTTGATCGCTAAATCTTGCGATTTTAAAGCCTTACTTGCTACTCGCTGATCGCATATTTTTTCAATTTTGAAGCCTTACTCGCGACTCGCTGATCGCATATTCTTTCGATTTTGAAGCCTTACTCGCTACTCGTTGATCGCCAAATCTTGCGATTTTAAAGACTTACTTGCTACTCGCTGATCGCATATTTTTTCAATTTTGAAGCCTTACTAGCGACTCGCTGATCGCATATTCTTTCGATTTTGAAGCCTTACTCGCGACTCGTTGATCGCCAAATCTTGCGATTTTAAAGCCTTACTTGCTACTCGCTGGTCGCATATTTTTTCAATTTTGAAGCCTTACTCGCGACTCGCTGATCGCATATTCTTTGGATTTTGAAGCCTTACTCGCTACTCGTTGATCGCCAAATCTTGCGATTTTAAAGCCTTACTTGCTACTCGCTGATCGCATATTTTTTCAATTTTGAAGCCTTACTCGCGAGTCGCTGATCGCATATTCTTTAAATTTTGAAGCCTTACTCGCCAATCGCTGATCGCATATTCTTTCGATTTTGAAGCCTTACTCGCGACTCGCTGATCGCATATTCTTTCGATTTTGAAGCCTTACTCGCGACTCGCTGATCGCATATTCTTTCGATTTTGAAGCCTTACTCGCGACTCGTTGATCGCCAAATCTTGCGATTTTAAAGCCTTACTTGCTACTCGCTGATCGCATATTTTTTCAATTTTGAAGCCTTACTCGCGACTCGCTGATCGCATATTCTTTCGATTTTTAAGCCTTACTCGCGACTCGCTGATCGCATATTCTTTCGATTTTGAAGCCTTACTCGCGACTCGTTGATCGCATATTCTTTCGATTTTGAAGCCTTACTCGCGACTCGCTGATCGCATATTCTTTGGATTTTGAAAACTTACTCGCTACTTGTTGATCGCCAAATCTTGCGATTTTAAAGCCTTACTTGCTACTCGCTGATCGCATATTTTTTCAATTTTGAAGCCTTACTCGCCAATCGCTGATCGCATATTCTTTCGATTTTGAAGCCTTACTCGCGACTCGCTGATCGCATATTCTTTCGATTTTGAAGCCTTACTCGCTACTCGTTGATCGCCAAATCTTGCGATTTTAAAGCCTTACTTGCTACTCGCTGGTTGCATATTTTTTCAATTTTGAAGCCTTACTCGCGACTCGCTGATCGCATTTTCTTTCGATTTTAAAACCTAACTTGCTACTCGCTGGTCGCATATTTTTTCAATTTTGAAGCCTTACTCGCGACTCGCTGATCGCATATTCTTTCGTTTTTAAAGCCTGACTTGCTACTCGCTGATTGCATATTTTTTCGATTTTGAAGCCTTACTCGCGACTCGCTGATCGCATATTCTTTCGATTTTGAAGCCTTACTCGCTACTTGTTTATCGCCAAATCTTGCGATTTTAAAGCCTTACTTGCTACTCGCTGATCGCATATTTTTAAGCCTTACTCGCTACTCGCTGATCGCATATTCTTTCGATTTTGAAGCCTTACTCGCTACTCGTTGATCGCCAAATCTTGCGATTTTAAAGCCTTACTTGCTACTCGCTGATCGAATATTTTTTCAATTTTGAAGCCTTACTCGCGACTCGCTGATCGCACATTCTGTCGATTATGTAGCCTTATTCGCTACTCGTTGATCGCCAAATCTTGCGATTTTAAAGCCTTACTTGCTACTCGCTGGTCGCATATTTTTTCAATTTTGAAGCCTTACTCGCGACTCGCTGATCGCATATTCTTTGGATTTTGAAGCCTTACTCGCTACTCGTTGATCGCCAAATCTTGCGATTTTAAAGCCTTACTTGCTACTCGCTGATCGAATATTTTTTCAATTTTGAAGCCTTACTCGCGACTCGCTGATCGCACATTCTTTCAATTTTGTAGCCTTATTCGCTACTCGTTGATCGCTAAATCTTGCGATTTTAAAGCCTTACTTGCTACTCGCTGGTCGCATATTTTTTCAATTTTGAAGCCTTACTCGCGACTCGCTGATCGCATATTCTTTGGATTTTGAAGCCTTACTCGCTACTCGTTGATCGCCAAATCTTGCAATTTTAAAGCCTTACTTGCTACTCGCTGATCGCATATTTTTTCAATTTTGAAGCCTTACTCGCGAGTCGCTGATCGCATATTCTTTAAATTTTGAAGCCTTACTCGTCAATCGCTGATCGCATATTCTTTCGATTTTGAAGCCTTACTCGCGACTCGCTGATCGCATATTCTTTCGATTTTGAAGCCTTACTCGCGACTCGCTGATCGCATATTCTTTCGATTTTGAAGCCTTACTCGCGACTCGTTGATCGCCAAATCTTGCGATTTTAAAGCCTTACTTGCTACTCGCTGATCGCATATTTTTTCAATTTTGAAGCCTTACTCGCGACTCGCTGATCGCATATTCTTTCGATTTTGAAGCCTTACTCGCGACTCGCTGATCGCATATTCTTTCGATTTTGAAGCCTTACTCGCGACTCGTTGATCGCATATTCTTTCGATTTTGAAGCCTTACTCGCGACTCGCTGATCGCATATTCTTTGGATTTTGAAAACTTACTCGCTACTTGTTGATCGCCAAATCTTGCGATTTTAAAGCCTTACTTGCTACTCGCTGATCGCATATTTTTTCAATTTTGAAGCCTTACTCGCCAATCGCTGATCGCATATTCTTTCGATTATGAAGCCTTACTCGCGACTCGCTGATCGCATATTCTTTCGATTTTGAAGCCTTACTCGCGACTCGTTGATCGCCAAATCTTGCGATTTTAAAGCCTTACTTGCTACTCGCTGGTCGCATATTTTTTCAATTTTGAAGCCTTACTCGCGACTCGCTGATCGCATATTCTTTGGATTTTGAAGCCTTACTCGCTACTCGTTGATCGCCAAATCTTGCGATTTTAAAGCCTTACTTGCTACTCGCTGATCGCATATTTTTTCAATTTTGAAGCCTTACTCGCGAGTCGCTGATCGCATATTCTTTAAATTTTGAAGCCTTACTCGCTACTTGTTGATCGCCAAATCTTGCGATTTGAAAGCCTTACTTGCTACTCGCTGATCGCATATTTTTTCGATTTTGAAGCCTTACTCGCGACTCGCTGATCGCATATTCTTTCGATTTTGAAGCCTTACCCGCTACTCGTTGATCGCCAAATCTTGCGATTTTAAAGCCTTACTTGCTACTCGCTGGTCGCATATTTTTTCAATTTTGAAGCCTTACTCGCGACTCGCTGATCGCATATTCTTTCGATTTTAAAGCCTGACTTGCTACTCGCTGATCGCATATTTTTTCAATTTTGAAGCCTTACTCGCGAGTCGCTGATCGCATATTCTTTAAATTTTGAAGCCTTACTCGCTACTTGTTGATCACCAAATCTTGCGATTTGAAAGCCTTACTTGCTACTCGCTGATCGCATGTTTTTTCGATTTTGAAGCCTTACTCGCGACTCGCTGATCGCATATTCTTTCGATTTTAAAGCCTGACTTGCTACTCGCTGATCGCATATTTTTTTTCGATTTTGAAACCTTACTCGCTACTCGTTGATCGCCAAATCTTGCGATTTTAAAGCCTTACTTGCTACTCGCTGGTCGCATATTTTTTCAATTTTGAAGCCTTACTCGCGACTCGCTGATCGAATTTTCTTACGATTTTAAAGCCTTACTTGCTACTCGCTGATCGCATATTTTTTCGATTTTGAAGCCTTACTCGCGACTCGCTGATCGCATATTCTTTCGATTTTGAAGCCTTACTCGCTACTCGTTGATCGCCAAATCTTGCGATTTTAAAGCCTAACTTGCTACTCGCTGGTCGCATATTTTTTCAATTTTGAAGCCTTACTCGCGACTCTCTGATCGCATATTCTTTCGATTTTAAAGCCTGACTTGCTACTCGCTGATCGCATATTTTTTCGATTTTGAAGCCTTACTCGCGACTCGCTGATCGCATATTCTTTCGATTTTGAAGCCTTACTCGCTACTCGGTTATCGCCAAATCTAGCGATTTTAAAGCCTTACTTGCTACTCGCTGATCGCATATTTTTAAGCCTTACTCGCTACTCGCTGATCGCATATTCTTTCGATTTTGAAGCCTTACTCGCTACTCGTTGATCGCCAAATCTTGCGATTTTAAAGCCTTACTTTCTACTCGCTGATCGCATATTTTTTCGATTTTGAAGCCTTACTCGCGACTCGCTGATCGCATATTCTTTCGATTTTGAAGCCTTACCCGCTACTCGTTGATCGCCAAATCTTGCGATTTTAAAGCCTTACTTGCTACTCGCTGATCGCATATTTTTTCAATTTTGAAGCCTTACTCGCGACTCGCTGATCGCATATTCTTTCGATTTTGAAGCCTTACTCGCGACTCGCTGATCGCATATTCTTTCGATTTTGAAGCCTTACTCGCGACTCGCTGATCGCATATTCTTTCGATTTTAAAGCCTGACTTGCTACTCGCTGATCGCATATTTTTTCGATTTTGAAGCCTTACTCGCGACTCGCTGATCGCATATTCTTTCGATTTTGAAGCCTTACTCGCTACTCGGTTATCGCCAAATCTAGCGATTTTAAAGCCTTACTTGCTACTCGCTGATCGCATATTTTTAAGCCTTACTCGCTACTCGCTGATCGCATATTCTTTCGATTTTGAAGCCTTACTCGCTACTCGTTGATCGCCAAATCTTGCGATTTTAAAGCCTTACTTGCTACTCGCTGATCGAATATTTTTTCAATTTTGAAGCTTTACTCGCGACTCGCTGATCGCACATTCTTACGATTTTGTAGCCTTATTCGCTACTCGTTGATCGCTAAATCTTGCGATTTTAAAGCCTTACTTGCTACTCGCTGATCGCATATTTTTTCAATTTTGAAGCCTTCTTCGCGACTCGCTGATCGCATATTCTTTCGATTTTGAAGCCTTACTCGCGACTCGCTGATCGCATATTCTTTGGATTTTGAAGCCTAACTCGCTACTCGTTGATCGCCAAATCTTGCGATTTTAAAGCCTTACTTGCTACTCGCTGATCGCATATTTTTTCAATTTCGAAGCCTTACTCGCGACTCGCTGATCGCATATTCTTTGGATTTTGAAGCCTTACTCGCTAATCGTTGATCGCCAAATCTTGCGATTTTAAAGCCTTACTTGCTGCTCGCTGATCGCATATTTTTTTAATTTTGAAGCCTTCTTCGCGACTCGCTGATCGCATATTCTTTCGATTTTGAAGCCTTACTCGCGACTCGCTGATCGCATATTCTTTGGATTTTGAAGCCTTACTCGCTACTCGTTGATCGCCAAATCTTGCGATTTTGAAGCCTTACTTGCTACTCGCTGATCGCATATTTTTTCAATTTTGAAGCCTTACTCGTGACTCGCTGATCGCATATTCTTTCGATTTTGAAGCCTTACTCGCTACTCGTTGATCGCCAAATCTTGCGATTTTAAAGCCTTACTTGCTTCTCGCTGATCGCATATTTTTTCAATTTTGAAGCCTTACTCGCGACTCGCTGATCGCATATTCTTTCGATTTTGAAGCCTTACTCGCTACACGTTGATCGCCAAATCTTGCGATTTTAAAGCCTTACTTGCCACTCGCTGATCGCATATTTTTTCAATTTTGAAGCCTACCTCGCGACTCGCTGATCGCACATTTTTTCGATTTTGTAGCCTTACTCGCTACTCGTTGATCGCTAAATCTTGCGATTTTAAAGCCTTACTTGCTACTCGCTGATCGCATATTTTTTCAATTTTGAAGCCTTCTTCGCGACTCGCTGATCGCATATTCTTTCGATTTTGAAGCCTTACTCGCGACTCGCTGATCGCATATTCTTTGGATTTTGAAAACTTACTCGCTACTCTTTGATCGCCAAATCTTGCGATTTTAAAGCCTTACTTGCTACTCGCTGATCGCATATTTTTTCAATTTTGAAGCCTTACTCGCGACTCGCTGATCGCATATTCTTTCGATTTTGAAGCCTTACTCGCGACTCGCTGATCGCATATTCTTTCGATTTTGAAGCCTTACTCGCGACTCGTTGATCGCCAAATCTTGCGATTTTAAAGCCTTACTTGCTACTCGCTGGTCGCATATTTTTTCAATTTTGAAGCCTTACTCGCGAGTCGCTGATCGCATATTCTTTAAATTTTGAAGCCTTACTCGCTACTTGTTGATCGCCAAATCTTGCGATTTGAAAGCCTTACTTGCTACTCGCTGATCGCATATTTTTTCGATTTTGAAGCCTTACTCGCGACTCGCTGATCGCATATTCTTTCGATTTTGAAGCCTTACCCGCTACTCGTTGATCGCCAAATCTTGCGATTTTAAAGCCTTACTTGCTACTCGCTGGTCGCATATTTTTTCAATTTTGAAGCCTTACTCGCGACTCGCTGATCGCATATTCTTTCGATTTTAAAGCCTGACTTGCTACTCGCTGATTGCATATTTTTTCAATTTTGAAGCCTTACTTGCGAGTCGCTGATCGCATATTCTTTAAATTTTGAAGCCTTACTCGCTACTTGTTGATCGCCAAATCTTGCGATTTGAAAGCCTTACTTGCTACTCGCTGATCGCATATTTTTTCGATTTTGAAGCCTTACTCGCGACTCGCTGATCGCCAAATCTTGCGATTTTAAAGCCTTACTTGCTACTCGCTGGTCGCATATTTTTTCAATTTTGAAGCCTTACTCGCGACTCGCTGATCGCATATTCTTTCGATTTTGAAGCCTTACTCGCGACTCGCTGATCGCATATTCTTTGGATTTTGAAGCCTTACTCGCTACTCGTTGATCGCCAAATCTTGCGATTTTGAAGCCTTACTTGCTACTCGCTGATCGCATATTTTTTCAATTTTGAAGCCTTACTCGCGACTCGCTGATCGCATATTCTTTCGATTTTGAAGCCTTACTCGCTACTCGTTGATCGCCAAATCTTGCGATTTTAAAGCCTTACTTGCTACTCGCTGATCGCATATTTTTTCAATTTTGAAGCCTTACTCGCGACTCGCTGATCGCATATTCTTTCGATTTTGAAGCCTTACTCGCTACTCGTTGATCGCCAAATCTTGCGATTTTAAAGCCTTACTTGCTACTCGCTGATCGCATATTTTTTCAATTTTGAAGCCTACCTCGCGACTCGCTGATCGCACATTTTTTCGATTTTGTAGCCTTACTGGCTACTCGTTGATCGCTAAATCTTGCGATTTTAAAGCCTTACTTGCTACTCGCTGATCGCATATTTTTTCAATTTTGAAGCCTTCTTCGCGACTCGCTGATCGCATATTCTTTCGATTTTGAAGCCTTACTCGCGACTCGCTGATCGCATATTCTTTGGATTTTGAAAAATAACTCGCTACTCTTTGATCGCCAAATCTTGCGATTTTAAAGCCTTACTTGCTACTCGCTGATCGCATATTTTTTCAATTTTGAAGCCTTACTCGCGACTCGCTGATCGCATATTCTTTCGATTTTGAAGCCTTACTCGCGACTCGCTGATCGCATATTCTTTCGATTTTGAAGCCTTACTCGCGACTCGTTGATCGCCAAATCTTGCGATTTTAAAGCCTTACTTGCTACTCCCTGGTCGCATATTTTTTCAATTTTGAAGCCTTACTCGCGAGTCGCTGATCGCATATTCTTTAAATTTTGAAGCCTTACTCGCTACTTGTTGATCGCCAAATCTTGCGATTTGAAAGCCTTACTTGCTACTCGCTGATCGCATATTTTTTCGATTTTGAAGCCTTACTCGCGACTCGCTGATCGCATATTCTTTCGATTTTGAAACCTTACCCGCTACTCGTTGATCGCTAAATCTTGCGATTTTAAAGCCTTACTTGCTACTCGCTGGTCGCATATTTTTTCAATTTTGAAGCATTACTCGCGACTCGCTGATCGCATATTCTTTCGATTTTAAAGCCTGACTTGCTACTCGCTGATCGCATATTTTTTCAATTTTGAAGCCTTACTTGCGAGTCGCTGATCGCATATTCTTTAAATTTTGAAGCCTTACTCGTTACTTGTTGATCGCCAAATCTAGCGATTTGAAAGCCTTACTTGCTACTCGCTGATCGCATATTTTTTCGATTTTGAAGCCTTACTCGCGACTCGCTGATCGCCAAATCTTGCGATTTTAAAGCCTTACTTGCTACTCGCTGGTCGCATATTTTTTCAATTTTGAAGCCTTACTCGCGACTCGCTGATCGCATATTCTTTCGATTTTAAAGCCTGACTTGCTACTCGCTGATCGCATATTTATTCGATTTTGAAGCCTTACTCGCGACTCGCTGATCGCATATTCTTTCGATTTTGAAGCCTAACTCGCTACTCGTTTATCGCCAAATCTTGCGATTTTAAAGCCTTACTTGCTACTCGCTGATCGCATATTTTTTCAATTTTGAAGCCTTACTCGCGACTCGCTGATCGCATATTCTTTGGATTTTGAAGCCTTACTCGCGACTCGCTGATCGCATATTCTTTCGATTTTGAAACCTTACTCGCTACTCGTTGATCGCCAAATCTTGCGATTTTAAAGCCTTACTTGCTACTCGCTGGTCGCATATTTTTTCAATTTTGAAGCCTTACTCGCGACTCGCTGATCGAATTTTCTTTCGATTTTAAAGCCTTACTCGCTACTCGCTGATCGCATATTCTTTCGATTTTGAAGCCTTACTGGCTACTCGTTGATCGCCAAATCTTGCGATTTTAAAGCCTTACTTGCTACTCGCTGATCGCATATTTTTTCAATTTTGAAGCCTACCTCGCGACTCGCTGATCGCACATTTTTTCGATTTTGTAGCCTTACTCGCTACTCGTTGATCGCTAAATCTTGCGATTTTAAAGCCTTACTTGCTACTCGCTGATCGCATATTTTTTCAATTTTGTAGCCTTCTTCGCGACTCGCTGATCGCATATTCTTTCGATTTTGAAGCCTTACTCGCGACTCGCTGATCGCATATTCTTTGGATTTTGAAAACTTACTCGCTACTCTTTGATCGCCAAATCTTGCGATTTTAAAGCCTTACTTGCTACTCGCTGATCGCATATTTTTTCAATTTTGAAGCCTTACTCGCGACTCGCTGATCGCATATTCTTTCGATTTTGAAGCCTTACTCGCGACTCGCTGATCGCATATTCTTTCGATTTTGAAGCCTTACTCGCGACTCGTTGATCGCCAAATCTTGCGATTTTAAAGCCTTACTTGCTACTCGCTGGTCGCATATTTTTTCAATTTTGAAGCCTTACTCGCGACTCGCTGATCGCATATTCTTTGGATTTTGAAGCCTTACTCGCTACTCGTTGATCGCCAAATCTTGCGATTTTAAAGCCTTACTTGCTACTCGCTGATCGCATATTTTTTCAATTTTGAAGCCTTACTCGCGACTCGCTGATCGCATATTCTTTGGATTTTGAAGCCTTACTCGCGACTCGCTGATCGCATATTTTTTCGATTTTGAAGCCTTACTCGCGACTCGCTGATCGCATATTCTTTCGATTTTGAAGCCTTACTCGCGACTCGCTGATCGCATATTTTTTCAATTTTGAAGCCTTACTCGCGACTCGCTGATCGCATATTCTTTGGATTTTGAAGCCTTACTCGCGACTCGCTGATCGCATATTTTTTCGATTTTGAAGCCTTACTCGCGACTCGCTGATCGTATATTCTTTGGATTTTGAAGCCTTACTCGCGACTCGCTGATCGCATATTTTTTCGATTTTGAAGCTTTACTCGCGACTCGCTGATCGCATATTCTTTCGATTTTGAAGCCTTACCCGCTACTCGTTGATCGCCAAATCTTGCGATTTTAAAGCCTTACTTGCTACTCGCTGATCGCATATTTTTTCAATTTTGAAGCCTTACTCGCGACTCGCTGATCGCATATTCTTTGGATTTTGAAGCCTTACTCGCGACTCGCTGATCGCATATTCTTTCGATTTTGAAACCTTACTCGCTACTCGTTGATCGCCAAATCTTGCGATTTTAAAGCCTTACTTGCTACTCGCTGGTCGCATATTTTTTCAATTTTGAAGCCTTTCTCGCGACTCGCTGATCGAATTTTCTTTCGATTTTAAAGCCTTACTCGCTACTCGCTGATCGCATATTCTTTCGATTTTGAAGCCTTACTGGCTACTCGTTGATCGCCAAATCTTGCGATTTTAAAGCCTTACTTGCTACTCGCTGATCGCATATTTTTTCAATTTTGAAGCCTACCTCGCGACTCGCTGATCGCACATTTTTTCGATTTTGTAGCCTTACTCGCTACTCGTTGATCGCTAAATCTTACGATTTTAAAGCCTTACTTGCTACTCGCTGATCGCATATTTTTTCAATTTTGAAGCCTTCTTCGCGACTCGCTGATCGCATATTCTTTCGATTTTGAAGCCTTACTCGCGACTCGCTGATCGCATATTCTTTGGATTTTGAAAACTTACTCGCTACTCTTTGATCGCCAAATCTTGCGATTTTAAAGCCTTACTTGCTACTCGCTGATCGCATATTTTTTCAATTTTGAAGCCTTACTCGCGACTCGCTGATCGCATATTCTTCCGATTTTGAAGCCTTACTCGCGACTCGCTGATCGCATATTCTTTCGATTTTAAAGCCTTACTCGCGACTCGTTGATCGCCAAATCTTGCGATTTTAAAGCCTTACTTGCTACTCGCTGATCGCATATTTTTTCGATTTTGAAGCCTTACTCGCGACTCGCTGATCGCATATTCTTTCGATTTTGAAGCCTTACCCGCTACTCGTTGATCGCCAAATCTTGCGATTTTAAAGCCTTACTTGCTACTCGCTGGTCGCATATTCTTTCGATTTTGAAGCCTTACCCGCTACTCGTTGATCGCCAAATCTTGCGATTTTAAAGCCTTACTTGCTACTCGCTGGTCGCATATTTTTTCAATTTTGAAGCCTAACTCGCGACTCGCTGATCGAATTTTCTTTCGATTTTAAATCCTTACTTGCTACTCGCTGATCGCATATTTTTTCGATTTTGAAGCCTTACTCGCGACTCGCTGATCGCATATTCTTTCGATGTTGAAGCCTTACTCGCTACTCGTTGATCGCCAAATCTTGCGATTTTAAAGCCTAACTTGCTACTCGCTGGTCGCATATTTTTTCAATTTTGAAGCCTTACTCGCGACTCGCTGATCGCATATTCTTTCGATTTTAAAGCCTGACTTGCTACTCGCTGATCGCATATTTTTTCGATTTTGAAGCCTTACTCGCGACTCGCTGATCGCATATTCTTTCGATTTTGAAGCCTTACTCGCTACTCGTTTATCGCCAAATCTAGCGATTTTAAAGCCTTACTTGCTACTCGCTGATCGCATATTTTTAAGCCTTACTCGCTACTCGCTGATCGCATATTCTTTCGATTTTGAAGCCTTACTCGCTACTCGTTGATCGCCAAATCTTGCGATTTTAAAGCCTTACTTGCTACTCGCTGATCGAATATTTTTTCAATTTTGAAGCTTTACTCGCGACTCGCTGATCGCACATTCTTTCGATTTTGTAGCCTTATTCGCTACTCGTTGATCGCTAAATCTTGCGATTTTAAAGCCTTACTTGCTACTCGCTGATCGCATATTTTTTCAATTTTGAAGCCTTCTTCGCGACTCGCTGATCGCATATTCTTTCGATTTTGAAGCCTTACTCGCGACTCGCTGATCGCATATTCTTTGGATTTTGAAGCCTAACTCGCTACTCGTTGATCGCCAAATCTTGCGATTTTAAAGCCTTACTTGCTTCTCGCTGATCGCATATTTTTTCAATTTCGAAGCCTTACTCGCGACTCGCTGATCGCATATTCTTTGGATTTTGAAGCCTTACTCGCTACTCGTTGATCGCCAAATCTTGCGATTTTTAAGCCTTACTTGCTACTCGCTGATCGCATATTTTTTTAATTTTGAAGCCTTCTTCGCGACTCGCTGATCGCATATTCTTTCGATTTTGAAGCCTTACTCGCGACTCGCTGATCGCATATTCTTTGGATTTTGAAGCCTTACTCGCTACTCGTTGATCGCCAAATCTTGCGATTTTATTTATTTATTTATTTATTATTAGGGATAACAACAGCTTCCAAAACTTAACTAGGTACTTATCTAGGATTACATGACTAGCCAATAATAGTTATCCACGGCAGATACACAGGGTGGATGGATATGCTATTTAGACTAACTAAGATTAACCTAACAACATTAAAAATGATTGGGAAACTTTGAAGAGATACGAGTAAGTTTATTTAAGATATAATAAATAAATATAATTACAGAATAACATATGCAAATACATAAACATTTATATATATATATATATATGAAGAAAAATACAATATATATAGAAATTAAAATATACCAATTAAATAACCAGCCATTTAATCGTAGTATAATTTTGATGAGTTAAATAAATAGCCTATTTTGATAATAAATCAAGCAAAACCCGTTTTTTGAAATCATTCTTAGAGCCAATAAATAAGTCCACACTGTTAAAGTGTTTATTATAAGAGTCAAGTAAACGTGGTATTACGCTATTTTTACCATAATTACTGGAGTGAAAAGGAGTGCAAAATAATGTAGTGTGCCTAGTGCGTTTTCTTGGAACGTTAAACTTGATATTCTTTAAAAGCATAGGGCAATCGGTCCGTCCCCGTAATATGTCATATAGCAACCCCATATCCATGAGAATACGCCTCTCTTGCAGAGTTAAAAGATTGTAAAACCGACAATTCTCTTTGTAATCAAGTGAGCAGTGATGAAATTTGAAATTAAGGTGATCAATTAACTTCTTCTGAATGCGTTCAAGACTATTTTTATGTATTGCATAGCCGGGAGACCATATCTGACAACCGTATTCCAATATACTACGGACAAAAGCAAAATAAACTACTTTTAAGCTTAACAAACTCTTGAAAGGTAGGCAAGATCTTATAACAAAACCTAGATTGCGAAATGACCTGCTGCATATCGCATCGATGTGCTGTCGCATGGACATCTCCGAGTCTAATAGAATACCCAAGTCCCGCACCAACTTGACCCTCTCGATTGCAACGCCGTTGAAACTGTATTGATATATGATCGGATTTTTTTTACGAGTAAAGGATATACTTTGACATTTTTTTAAAATTTTGAAGCCTTACTTGCTACTCGCTGATCGCATATTTTTTCAATTTTGAAGCCTTACTCGCGACTCGCTGATCGCATATTCTTTCGATTTTGAAGCCTTACACGCTACTCGTTGATCGCCAAATCTTGCGATTTTAAAGCCTTACTTGCTACTCGCTGATCGCATATTTTTTCAATTTTGAAGCCTACCTCGCGACTCGCTGATCGCACATTTTTTCGATTTTGTAGCCTTACTCGCTACTCGTTGATCGCTAAATCTTGCGATTTTAAAGCCTTACTTGCTACTCGCTGATCGCATATTTTTTCAATTTTGAAGCCTTCTTCGCGACTCGCTGATCGCATATTCATTCGATTTTGAAGCCTTACTCGCGACTCGCTGATCGCATATTCTTTCGATTTTGAAGCCTTACTCGCGACTCGTTGATCGCCAAATCTTGCGATTTTAAAGCCTTACTTGCTACTCGCTGGTCGCATATTTTTTCAATTTTGAAGCCTTACTCGCGACTCGCTGATCGCATATTCTTTGGATTTTGAAGCCTTACTCGCTACTCGTTGATCGCCAAATCTTGCGATTTTAAAGCCTTACTTGCTACTCGCTGATCGCATATTTTTTCAATTTTGAAGCCTTACTCGCGAGTCGCTGATCGCATATTCTTTAAATTTTGAAGCCTTCCTCGCTACTTGTTGATCGCCAAATCTTGCGATTTGAAAGCCTTACTTGCTACTCGCTGGTCGCATATTTTTTCAATTTTGAAGCCTTACTCGCGACTCGCTGATCGCATATTCTTTCGATTTTGAAGCCTTACCCGCTACTCGTTGATCGCCAAATCTTGCGATTTTAAAGCCTTACTTGCTACTCGCTGGTCGCATATTTTTTCAATTTTGAAGCCTTACTCGCGACTCGCTGATCGCATATTCTTTCGATTTTAATGCCTGACTTGCTACTCGCTGATCGCATATTTTTTCAATTTTGAAGCCTTACTTGCGAGTCGCTGATCGCATATTCTTTAAATTTTGAAGCCTTACTCGCTACTTGTTGATCGCCAAATCTTGCGATTTGAAAGCCTTACTTGCTACTCGCTGATCGCATATTTTTTCGATTTTGAAGCCTTACTCGCGACTCGCTGATCGCCAAATCTTGCGATTTTAAAGCCTTACTTGCTACTCGCTGGTCGCATATTTTTTCAAGTTTGAAGCCTTACTCGCGACTCGTTGATCGCATATTCTTTCGATTTTAAAGCCTGACTTGCTACTCGCTGATCGCATATTTTTTCGATTTTGAAGCCTTAGTCGCGACTCGCTGATCGCATATTCTTTCGATTTTGAAGCCTAACTCGCTACTCGTTGATCGCCAAATCTTGCGATTTTAAAGCCTTACTTGTTACTCGCTGAACGCATATTTTTTCAATTTTGAAGCCTTATTCGCGACTCGCTGATCGCATATTCTTTCGATTTTGAAGCCTTACTCGCGACTCGCTGATCGCATACTCTTTCGATTTTGAAACCTTACTCGCTACTCGTTGATCGCCAAATCTTGCGATTTTAAAGCCTTACTTGCTACTCGCTGGTCGCATATTTTTTCAATTTTGAAGCCTTACTCGCGACTCGCTGATCGAATTTTCTTTCGATTTTAAAGCCTTACTTGCTACTCGCTGATCGCATATTTTTTCGATTTTGAAGCCTTACTCGCGACTCGCTGATCGCATATTCTTTCGATTTTTAAGCCTTACTTGCTACTCGCTGATCGCCATATCTTGCGATTTTAAAGCCTAACTTGCTACTCGCTGGTCGCATATTTTTTCAATTTTGAAGCCTTACTCGCGACTCGCTGATCGCATATTCTTTCGATTTTAAAGCCTGACTTGCTACTCGCTGATCGCATATTTTTTCGATTTTGAAGCCTTACTCGCGAATCGCTGATCGCATATTCTTTCGATTTTGAAGCCTTACTCGCTACTCGTTTATCGCCAAATCTTGCGATTTTAAAGCCTTACTTGCAACTCGCTGATCGCATATTTTAAAGCCTTACTCGCTACTCGCTGATCGCATATTCTTTCGATTTTGAAGCCATACTCGCTACTCGTTGATCGCCAAATCTTGCGATTTTAAAGCCTTACTTGCTACTCGCTGATCGAATATTTTTTCAATTTTGAAGCCTTACTCGCGACTCGCTGATCGCACTTTCTTTCGATTTTGTAGCCTTGTTCGCAACTCGTTGATCGCTAAATCTTGCGATTTTAAAGCCTTACTTGCTACTCGCTGATCGCATATTTTTTCAATTTTGAAGCCTTCTTCGCGACTCGCTGATCGCATATTCTTTCGATTTTGAAGCCTTACTCGCGACTCGCTGATCGCATATTCTTTGGATTTTGAAGCCTAACTCGCTACTCGTTGATCGCCAAATCTTGCGACTTTAAAGCCTTACTTGCTACTCGCTGATCGCATATTTTTTTAATTTTGAAGCCTTCTTCGCGACTCGCTGATCGCATATTCTTTCGATATTGAAGCCTTACTCGCGAATCACTGATCGCATATTCTTTGGATTTTGAAGCCTTACTCGCTACTCGTTGATCGCCAAATCTTGCGATTTTGACGCCTTACTTGCTACTCGCTGATCGCATAGTTTTTCAATTTTGAAGCCTTACTCGCGACTCGCTGATCGCATATTCTTTAAATTTTGAAGCCTTACTCGCTACTTGTTGATCGCCAAATCTTGCGATTTTAAAGCCTTACTTGCTACTCGCTGATCGCATATTTTGAAGCCTTACTCGCTACTCGCTGATCGCATATTCTTTCGATTTTGAAGACTTACTCGCTACTCGTTGATCGCCAAATCTTGCGATTTTAAAGCCTTACTTGCTACTCGCTGATCGCATATTTTTTCAATTTTGAAGCCTTACTCGCGACTCGCTGATCGCATATTCTTTTGATTTTGAAGCCTTACTCGCGACCCGCTAATCGCATATTCTTTCGATTTTAAAGCCTTACACGCGACTCGTTGATCGCCAAATCTTGCGATTTTAAAGCCTTACTTGCTACTCGCTGGTCGCATATTTTTTCAATTTCGAAGCCTTACTCGCGACTCGCTGATCGCATATTCTTTGGATTTTGAAGCCTTACTCGCTACTCGTTGATCGCCAAATCTTGCGATTTTAAAGCCTTACTTGCTACTCGCTGATCGCATATTTTTTCAATTTTGAAGCCTTACTCGCGAGTCGCTGATCGCATATTCTTTAAATTTTGAAGCCTCACTCGCTACTTGTTGATCGCCAAATCTTGCGATTTGAAAGCCTTACTTGCTACTCGCTGATCGCATATTTTTTCGATTTTGAAGCCTTACTCGCGACTCGCTGATCGCATATTCTTTCGATTTTGTAGCCTTACTTGCTACTCGTTGATCGCCCAATCTTGCGATTTTAAAGCCTTACTTGCTACTCGCTGGTCGCATATTTTTTCAATTTTGAAGCCTTACTCGCGACTCGCTGGTCGCATATTCTTTCGATTTTAAAGCCTGACTTGCTACTCGCTGATCGCATATTTTTTCAATTTTGAAGCCTTACTCGCGAGTCGCTGATCGCATATTCTTTAAATTTTGAAGCCTTACTCGCTACTTGTTGATCGCCAAATCTTGCGATTTGAAAGCCTTACTTGCTACTCGCTGATCGCATGTTTTTTCGATTTTGAAGCCTTACTCGCGACTCGCTGATCGCATATTCTTTCGATTTTGAAGCCTTACTCGCGACTCGCTGATCGAATTTTCTTTCGATTTTAAAGCCTTACTTGCTACTCGCTGATCGCAAATTTTTTCGATTTTGAAGCTTTACTCGCGACTCGCTGATCGCATATTCTTTCGATTTTGAAGCCTTACTCGCTACTCGTTGATCGCCAAATCTTGCGATTTTAAAGCCTAACTTGCTACTCGCTGGTCGCATATTTTTTCAATTTTGAAGCTTTACTCGCGACTCGCTGATCGCATATTCTTACGAATTTGAAGCCTTACTCGCTACTCGTTGATCGCCAAATCTTGCGATTTTAAAGCCTTACTTGCTACTCGCTGGTCGCATATTTTTTCAATTTTGAAGCCTAACTCGCGACTCGCTGATCGCATATTCTTTGGATTTTGAAGCCTTACTCGCTACTCGTTGATCGCCAAATCTTGCGATTTTAAAGCCTTACTTGCTACTCGCTGATCGCATATTTTTTCAATTTTGAAGCCTTACTCGCGACTCGCTGATCGCATATTCTTTGGATTTTGAAGCCTTACTCGCGACTCGCTGATCGCATATTTTTTCGATTTTGAAGCCTTACTCGCGACTCGCTGATCGCATATTCTTTCGATTTTGAAGCCTTACTCGCGACTCGCTGATCGCATATTTTTTCAATTTTGAAGCCTTACTCGCGACTCGCTGATCGCATATTCTTTGGATTTTGAAGCCTTACTCGCGACTCGCTGATCGCATATTTTTTCGATTTTGAAGCCTTACTCGCGACTCGCTGATCGCATATTCTTTGGATTTTGAAGCCTTACTCGCGACTCGCTGATCGCATATTTTTTCGATTTTGAAGCCTTACTCGCGACTCGCTGATCGCATATTCTTTCGATTTTGAAGCCTTACCCGCTACTCGTTGATCGCCAAATCTTGCGATTTTAAAGCCTTACTTGCTACTCGCTGATCGCATATTTTTTCAATTTTGAAGCCTTACTCGCGACTCGCTGATCGCATATTCTTTGGATTTTGAAGCCTTACTCGCGACTCGCTGATCGCATATTCTTTCGATTTTGAAACCTTACTCGCTACTCGTTGATCGCCAAATCTTGCGATTTTAAAGCCTTACTTGCTACTCGCTGGTCGCATATTTTTTCAATTTTGAAGCCTTTCTCGCGACTCGCTGATCGAATTTTCTTTCGATTTTAAAGCTTTACTCGCTACTCGCTGATCGCATATTCTTTCGATTTTGAAGCCTTACTGGCTTCTCGTTGATCGCCAAATCTTGCGATTTTAAAGCCTTACTTGCTACTCGCTGATCGCATATTTTTTCAATTTTGAAGCCTACCTCGCGACTCGCTGATCGCACATTTTTTCGATTTTGTAGCCTTACTCGCTACTCGTTGATCGCTAAATCTTGCGATTTTAAAGCCTTACTTGCTACTCGCTGATCGCATATTTTTTCAATTTTGAAGCCTTCTTCGCGACTCGCTGATCGCATATTCTTTCGATTTTGAAGCCTTACTCGCGACTCGCTGATCGCATATTCTTTGGATTTTGAAAACTTACTCGCTACTCTTTGATCGCCAAATCTTGCGATTTTAAAGCCTTACTTGCTACTCGCTGATCGCATATTTTTTCAATTTTGAAGCCTTACTCGCGACTCGCTGATCGCATATTCTTTCGATTTTGAAGCCTTACTCGCGACTCGCTGATCGCATATCCTTTCGATTTTAAATCCTTACTTGCTACTCGCTGATCGCATATTTTTTCGATTTTGAAGCCTTACTCGCGACTCGCTGATCGCATATTCTTTCGATTTTGAAGCCTTACTCGCGACTCGTTGATCGCCAAATCTTGCGATTTTAAAGCCTTACTTGCTACTCGCTGGTCGCATATTTTTTCAATTTTGAAGCCTTACTCGCGACTCGCTGATCGCATATTCTTTGGATTTTGAAGCCTTACTCGCTACTCGTTGATCGCCAAATCTTGCGATTTTAAAGCCTTACTTGCTACTCGCTGATCGCATATTTTTTCGATTTTGAAGCCTTACTCGCGACTCGCTGATCGCATATTCTTTCGATTTTGAAGCCTTACCCGCTACTCGTTGATCGCCAAATCTTGCGATTTTAAAGCCTTACTTGCTACTCGCTGGTCGCATATTTTTTCGATTTTGAAACCTTACTCGCTACTCGTTGATCGCCAAATCTTGCGATTTTAAAGCCTTACTTGCTACTCGCTGATCGCATATTTTTTCGATTTTGAAGCCTTACTCGCGACTCGCTGATCGCATATTCTTTCGATTTTGAAGCCTTACCCGCTACTCGTTGATCGCCAAATCTTGCGATTTTAAAGCCTTACTTGCTACTCGCTGGTCGCATATTCTTTCGATTTTGAAGCCTTACCCGCTACTCGTTGATCGCCAAATCTTGCGATTTTAAAGCCTTACTTGCTACTCGCTGGTCGCATATTTTTTCAATTTTGAAGCCTAACTCGCGACTCACTGATCGAATTTTCTTTCGATTTTAAATCCTTACTTGCTACTCGCTGATCGCATATTTTTTCGATTTTGAAGCCTTACTCGCGACTCGCTGATCGCATATTCTTTCGATTTTGAAGCCTTACTCGCTACTCGTTGATCGCCAAATCTTGCGATTTTAAAGCCTAACTTGCTACTCGCTGGTCGCATATTTTTTCAATTTTGAAGCCTTACTCGCGACTCGCTGATCGCATATTCTTTCGATTTTAAAGCCTGACTTGCTACTCGCTGATCGCATATTTTTTCGATTTTGAAGCCTTACTCGCGACTCGCTGATCGCATATTCTTTCGATTTTGAAGCCTTACTCGCTACTCGTTTATCGCCAAATCTAGCGATTTTAAAGCCTTACTTGCTACTCGCTGATCGCATATTTTTAAGCCTTACTCGCTACTCGCTGATCGCATATTCTTTCGATTTTGAAGCCTTACTCGCTACTCGTTGATCGCCAAATCTTGCGATTTTAAAGCCTTACTTGCTACTCGCTGATCGAATATTTTTTCAATTTTGAAGCTTTACTCGCGACTCGCTGATCGCACATTCTTTCGATTTTGTAGCCTTATTCGCTACTCGTTGATCGCTAAATCTTGCGATTTTAAAGCCTTACTTGCTACTCGCTGATCGCATATTTTTTCAATTTTGAAGCCTTCTTCGCGACTCGCTGATCGCATATTCTTTCGATTTTGAAGCCTTACTCGCGACTCGCTGATCGCATATTCTTTGGATTTTGAAGCCTAACTCGCTACTCGTTGATCGCCAAATCTTGCGATTTTAAAGCCTTACTCTCTTCTCGCTGATCGCATATTTTTTCAATTTTGAAGCCTTACTCGCGACTCGCTGATCGCATATTCTTTGGATTTTGAAGCCTTACTCGCTACTCGTTGATCGCCAAATCTTGCGATTTTTAAGCCTTACTTGCTACTCGCTGATCGCATATTTTTTTAATTTTGAAGCCTTCTTCGCGACTCGCTGATCGCATATTCTTTCGATTTTGAAGCCTTACTCGCGTATCGCTGATCGCATATTCTTTGGATTTTGAAGCCTTACTCGCTACTCGTTGATCGCCAAATCTTGCGATTTTGAAGCCTTACTTGCTACTCGCTGATCGCATATTTTTTCAATTTTGAAGCCTTACTCGCGACTCGCTGATCGCATATTCTTTCGATTTTGAAGCCTTACTCGCTACTCGTTGATCGCCAAATCTTGCGATTTTAACCCTTACTTGCTACTCGCTGATCGCATATTTTTTCAATTTTGAAGCCTACCTCGCGACTCGCTGATCGCACATTTTTTCGATTTTGTAGCCTTACTCGCTACTCGTTGATCGCTAAATCTTGCGATTTTAAAGCCTTACTTGCTACTCGCTGATCGCATATTTTTTCAATTTTGAAGCCTTCTTCGCGACTCGCTGATCGCATATTCATTCGATTTTGAAGCCTTACTCGCGACTCGCTGATCGCATATTCTTTCGATTTTGAAGCCTTACTCGCGACTCGTTGATCGCCAAATCTTGCGATTTTAAAGCCTTACTTGCTACTCGCTGGTCGCATATTTTTTCAATTTTGAAGCCTTACTCGCGACTCGCTGATCGCATATTCTTTGGATTTTGAAGCCTTACTCGCTACTCGTTGATCGCCAAATCTTGCGATTTTAAAGCCTTACTTGCTACTCGCTGATCGCATATTTTTTCAATTTTGAAGCCTTACTCGCGAGTCGCTGATCGCATATTCTTTAAATTTTGAAGCCTTACTCGCTACTTGTTGATCGCCAAATCCTGCGATTTGAAAGCCTTACTTGCTACTCGCTGGTCGCATATTTTTTCAATTTTGAAGCCTTACTCGCGACTCGCTGATCGCATATTCTTTCGATTTTGAAGCCTTACCCGCTACTCGTTGATCGCCAAATCTTGCGATTTTAAAGCCTTACTTGCTACTCGCTGGTCGCATATTTTTTCAATTTTGAAGCCTTACTCGCGACTCGCTGATCGCATATTCTTTCGATTTTAATGCCTGACTTGCTACTCGCTGATCGCATATTTTTTCAATTTTGAAGCCTTACTTGCGAGTCGCTGATCGCATATTCTTTAAATTTTGAAGCCTTACTCGCTATTTGTTGATCGCCAAATCTTGCGATTTGAAAGCCTTACTTGCTACTCGCTGATCGCATATTTTTTCGATTTTGAAGCCTTACTCGCGACTCGCTGATCGCCAAATCTTGCGATTTTAAAGCCTTACTTGCTACTCGCTGGTCGCATATTTTTTCAAGTTTGAAGCCTTACTCGCGACTCGTTGATCGCATATTCTTTCGATTTTAAAGCCTGACTTGCTACTCGCTGATCGCATATTTTTTCGATTTTGAAGCCTTAGTCGCGACTCGCTGATCGCATATTCTTTCGATTTTGAAGCCTAACTCGCTACTCGTTGATCGCCAAATCTTGCGATTTTAAAGCCTTACTTGCTACTCGCTGAACGCATATTTTTTCAATTTTGAAGCCTTACTCGCGACTCGCTGATCGCATATTCTTTCGATTTTGAAGCCTTACTCGCGACTCGCTGATCGCATATTCTTTCGATTTTGAAACCTTACTCGCTACTCGTTGATCGCCAAATCTTGCGATTTTAAAGCCTTACTTGCTACTCGCTGGTCGCATATTTTTTCAATTTTGAAGCCTTACTCGCGACTCGCTGATCGAATTTTCTTTCGATTTTAAAGCCTTACTTGCTACTCGCTGATCGCATATTTTTTCGATTTTGAAGCCTTACTCGCGACTCGCTGATCGCATATTCTTTCGATTTTTAAGCCTTACTTGCTACTCGCTGATCGCCATATCTTGCGATTTTAAAGCCTAACTTGCTACTCGCTGGTCGCATATTTTTTCAATTTTGAAGCCTTACTCGCGACTCGCTGATCGCATATTCTTTCGATTTTAAAGCCTGACTTGCTACTCGCTGATCGCATATTTTTTCGATTTTGAAGCCTTACTCGCGAATCGCTGATCGCATATTCTTTCGATTTTGAAGCCTTACTCGCTACTCGTTTATCGCCAAATCTTGCGATTTTAAAGCCTTACTTGCAACTCGCTGATCGCATATTTTAAAGACTTACTCGCTACTCGCTGATCGCATATTCTTTCGATTTTGAAGCCATACTCGCTACTCGTTGATCGCCAAATCTTGCGATTTTAAAGCCTTACTTGCTACTCGCTGATCGAATATTTTTTCAATTTTGAAGCCTTACTCGCGACTCGCTGATCGCACTTTCTTTCGATTTTGTAGCCTTGTTCGCAACTCGTTGATCGCTAAATCTTGCGATTTTAAAGCCTTACTTGCTACTCGCTGATCGCATATTTTTTCAATTTTGAAGCCTTCTTCGCGACTCGCTGATCGCATATTCTTTCGATTTTGAAGCCTTACTCGCGACTCGCTGATCGCATATTCTTTGGATTTTGAAGCCTAACTCGCTACTCGTTGATCGCCAAATCTTGCGACTTTAAAGCCTTACTTGCTACTCGCTGATCGCATATTTTTTTAATTTTGAAGCCTTCTTCGCGACTCGCTGATCGCATATTCTTTCGATATTGAAGCCTTACTCGCGAATCACTGATCGCATATTCTTTGGATTTTGAAGCCTTACTCGCTACTCGTTGATCGCCAAATCTTGCGATTTTGACGCCTTACTTGCTACTCGCTGATCGCATAGTTTTTCAATTTTGAAGCCTTACTCGCGACTCGCTGATCGCATATTCTTTAAATTTTGAAGCCTTACTCGCTACTTGTTGATCGCCAAATCTTGCGATTTTAAAGCCTTACTTGCTACTCGCTGATCGCATATTTTGAAGCCTTACTCGCTACTCGCTGATCGCATATTCTTTCGATTTTGAAGACTTACTCGCTACTCGTTGATCGCCAAATCTTGCGATTTTAAAGCCTTACTTGCTACTCGCTGATCGCATATTTTTTCAATTTTGAAGCCTTACTCGCGACTCGCTGATCGCATATTCTTTTGATTTTGAAGCCTTACTCGCGACCCGCTGATCGCATATTCTTTCGATTTTAAAGCCTTACTCGCGACTCGTTGATCGCCAAATCTTGCGATTTTAAAGCCTTACTTGCTACTCGCTGGTCGCATATTTTTTCAATTTCGAAGCCTTACTCGCGACTCGCTGATCGCATATTCTTTGGATTTTGAAGCCTTACTCGCTACTCGTTGATCGCCAAATCTTGCGATTTTAAAGCCTTACTTGCTACTCGCTGATCGCATATTTTTTCAATTTTGAAGCCTTACTCGCGAGTCGCTGATCGCATATTCTTTAAATTTTGAAGCCTCACTCGCTACTTGTTGATCGCCAAATCTTGCGATTTGAAAGCCTTACTTGCTACTCGCTGATCGCATATTTTTTCGATTTTGAAGCCTTACTCGCGACTCGCTGATCGCATATTCTTTCGATTTTGAAGCCTTACTTGCTACTCGTTGATCGCCAAATCTTGCGATTTTAAAGCCTTACTTGCTACTCGCTGGTCGCATATTTTTTCAATTTTGAAGCCTTACTCGCGACTCGCTGATCGCATATTCTTTCGATTTTAAAGCCTGACTTGCTACTCGCTGATCGCATATTTTTTCAATTTTGAAGCCTTACTCGCGAGTCGCTGATCGCATATTCTTTAAATTTTGAAGCCTTACTCGCTACTTGTTGATCGCCAAATCTTGCGATTTGAAAGCCTTACTTGCTACTCGCTGATCGCATGTTTTTTCGATTTTGAAGCCTTACTCGCGACTCGCTGATCGCATATTCTTTCGATTTTGAAGCCTTACTCGCGACTCGCTGATCGAATTTTCTTTCGATTTTAAAGCCTTACTTGCTACTCGCTGATCGCAAATTTTTTCGATTTTGAAGCTTTACTCGCGACTCGCTGATCGCATATTCTTTCGATTTTGAAGCCTTACTCGCTACTCGTTGATCGCCAAATCTTGCGATTTTAAAGCCTAACTTGCTACTCGCTGGTCGCATATTTTTTCAATTTTGAAGCCTTACTCGCGACTCGCTGATCGCATATTATTCTTTCGATTTTAAAGCCTGACTTGCTACTCGCTGATCGCATATTTTTTCGATTTTGAAGCCTTACTCGCGACTCGCTGATCGCATATTCTTTCGATTTTGAAGCCTTACTCGCTACTCGTTTATCGACAAATCTAGCGATTTTTAAGCCTTACTTGCTACTCGCTGATCGCATATTTTTAAGCCTTACTCGCTACTCGCTGATCGCATATTCTTTCGATTTTGAAGCCTTACTCGCTACTCGTTGATCGCCAAATCTTGCTAGTTTAAAGCCTTACTTGCTACTCGCTGGTCGCATATTTTTTCAATTTGAAGCCTTACTCGCGACTCGCTGATCGAATTTTCTTTCGATTTTAAAGCCTTACTTGCTACTCGCTGATCGCAAATTTTTTCGATTTTGAAGCTTTACTCGCGACTCGCTGATCGCATATTCTTTCGATTTTGAAGCCTTACTCGCTACTCGTTGATCGCCAAATCTTGCGATTTTAAAGCCTAACTTGCTACTCGCTGGTCGCATATTTTTTCAATTTTGAAGCCTTACTCGCGACTCGCTGATCGCATATTATTCTTTCAATTTTAAAGCCTGACTTGCTACTCGCTGATCGCAAATTTTTTCGATTTTGAAGCTTTACTCGCGACTCGCTGATCGCATATTCTTTCGATTTTGAAGCCTTACTCGCTACTCGTTGATCGCCAAATCTTGCGATTTTAAAGCCTAACTTGCTACTCGCTGGTCGCATATTTTTTCAATTTTGAAGCCTTACTCGCGACTCGCTGATCGCATATTATTCTTTCGATTTTAAAGCCTGACTTGCTACTCGCTGATCGCATATTTTTTCGATTTTGAAGCCTTACTCGCGACTCGCTGATCGCATATTCTTTCGATTTTGAAGCCTTACTCGCTACTCGTTTATCGCCAAATCTAGCGATTTTTAAGCCTTACTTGCTACTCGCTGATCGCATAATTTTAAGCCTTACTCGCTACTCGCTGATCGCATATTCTTTCGATTTTGAAGCCTTACTCGCTACTCGTTGATCGCCAAATCTTGCTAGTTTAAAGCCTTACTTGCTACTCGCTGGTCGCATATTTTTTCAATTTGAAGCCTTACTCGCGACTCGCTGATCGAATTTTCTTTCGATTTTAAAGCCTTACTTGCTACTCGCTGATCGCAAATTTTTTCGATTTTGAAGCTTTACTCGCGACTCGCTGATCGCATATTCTTTCGATTTTGAAGCCTTACTCGCTACTCGTTGATCGCCAAATCTTGCGATTTTAAAGCCTAACTTGCTACTCGCTGGTCGCATATTATTTCAATTTTGAAGCCTTACTCGCGACTCGCTGATCGCATATTATTCTTTCAATTTTAAAGCCTGACTTGCTACTCGCTGATCGCATATTTTTTCGATTTTGAAGCCTTACTCGCGACTCGCTGATCGCATATTCTTTCGATTTTGAAGCCTTACTCGCTACTCGTTTATCGCCAAATCTAGCGATTTTTAAGCCTTACTTGCTACTCGCTGATCGCATATTTTTAAGCCTTACTCGCTACTCGCTGATCGCATATTCTTTCGATTTTGAAGCCTTACTCGCTACTCGTTGATCGCCAAATCTTGCGATTTTAAAGCCTTACTTGCTACTCGCTGATCGAATATTTTTTCAATTTTGAAGCATTACTCGCGACTCGCTGATCGCACATTCTTTCGATTTTGTAGCCTTATTCGCTACTCGTTGATCGCTAAATCTTGCGATTTTAAAGCCTTACTTGCTACTCGCTGATCGCATATTTTTTCAATTTTGAAGCCTTCTTCGCGACTCGCTGATCGCATATTCTTTGGATTTTGAAGCCTTACTCGCTACTCGTTGATCGCCAAATCTTGCGACTTTAAAGCCTTACTTGCTACTCGCTGATCGCATATTTTTTCAATTTCGAAGCCTTACTCGCGACTCGCTGATCGCATATTCTTTGGATTTTGAAGCCTTACTCGCTACTCGTTGATCGCCAAATCTTGCGATTTTAAAGCCTTACTTGCTACTCGCTGATCGCATATTTTTTTAATTTTGAAGCCTTCTTCGCGACTCGCTGATCGCATATTCTTTCGATTTTGAAGCCTTACTCGCGACTCGCTGATCGCATATTCTTTGGATTTTGAAGCCTTACTCGCTACTCGTTGATCGCCAAATCTTGCGATTTTGAAGCCTTACTTGCTACTCGCTGATCGCATATTTTTTCAATTTTGAAGCCTTACTCGCGACTCGCTGATCGCATATTCTTTCGATTTTGAAGCCTTACTCGCTACTCGTTGATCGCCAAATCTTGCGATTTAAAAGCCTAACTTGCTACTCGCTGGTCGCATATTTTTTCAATTTTGAAGCCTTACTCGCGACTCGCTGATCGCATATTCTTTCGTTTTTAAAGCCTGACTTGCTACTCGCTGATCGCATATTTTTTCGATTTTGAAGCCTTACTCGCGACTCGCTGATCGCATATTCTTTCGATTTTGAAGCCTTACTCGCTACTCGTTTATCGCCAAATCTTGCTAGTTTAAAGCCTTACTTGCTACTCGCTGGTCGCATATTTTTTCAATTTTGAAGCCTTACTCGCGACTCGCTGATCGAATTTTCTTTCGATTTTAAAGCCTTACTTGCTACTCGCTGATCGCATATTTTTTCGATTTTGAAGCCTTACTCGCGACTCGCTGATCGCATATTCTTTCGATTTTGAAGCCTTACTCGCTACTCGTTTATCGCCAAATCTAGCGATTTTAAAGCCTTACTTGCTACTCGCTGATCGCATATTTTTAAGCCTTACTCGCTACTCGCTGATCGCATATTCTTTCGATTTTGAAGCCTTACTCGCTACTCGTTGATCGCCAAATCTTGCGATTTTAAAGCCTTACTTGCTACTCGCTGATCGAATATTTTTTCAATTTTGAAGCTTTACTCGCGACTCGCTGATCGCACATTCTTTCGATTTTGTAGCCTTATTCGCTACTCGTTGATCGCTAAATCTTGCGATTTTAAAGCCTTACTTGCTACTCGCTGATCGCATATTTTTTCGATTTTGAAGCCTTACTAGCGACTCGCTGATCGCATATTCTTTGGATTTTGAAGCCTAACTCGCTACTCGTTGATCGCCAAATCTTGCGATTTTAAAGCCTTACTTGCTTCTCGCTGATCGCATATTTTTTCAATTTCGAAGCCTTACTCGCGACTCGCTGATCGCATATTCTTTGGATTTTGAAGACTTACTCGCTACTCGTTGATCGCCAAATCTTGCGATTTTTAAGCCTTACTTGCTACTCGCTGATCGCATATTTTTTTAATTTTGAAGCCTTCTTCGCGACTCGCTGATCGCATATTCTTTCGATTTTGAAGCCTTACTCGCGACTCGCTGATCGCATATTCTTTGGATTTTGAAGCCTTACTCGCTACTCGTTGATCGCCAAATCTTGCGATTTTGAAGCCTTACTTGCTACTCGCTGATCGCATATTTTTTCAATTTTGAAGCCTTACTCGCGACTCGCTGATCGAATATTCTTTCGATTTTGAAGCCTTACTCGCTACTCGTTGATCGCCAAATCTTGCGATTTTAAAGCCTTACTTGCTACTCGCTGATCGCATATTTTTTCAATTTTGAAGCCTACCTCGCGACTCGCTGATCGCACATTTTTTCGATTTTGTAGCCTTACTCGCTACTCGTTGATCGCTAAATCTTGCGATTTTAAAGCCTTACTTGCTACTCGCTGATCGCATATTTTTTCAATTTTGAAGCCTTCTTCGCGACTCGCTGATCGCATATTCTTTCGATTTTGAAGCCTTACTCGCGACTCGCTGATCGCATATTCTTTCGATTTTGAAGCCTTACTCGCGACTCGTTGATCGCCAAATCTTGCGATTTTAAAGCCTTACTTGCTACTCGCTGATCGCATATTTTTTCAATTTTGAAGCCTTACTCGCGACTCGCTGATCGCATATTCTTTGGATTTTGAAGCCTTACTCGCTACTCGTTGATCGCCAAATCTTGCGATTTTAAAGCCTTACTTGCTACTCGCTGATCGCATATTTTTTCAATTTTGAAGCCTTACTCGCGAGTCGCTGATCGCATATTCTTTTAATTTTGAAGCCTTACCCGCTACTCGTTGATCGCCAAATCTTGCGATTTTAAAGCCTTACTTGCTACTCGCTGGTCGCATATTTTTTCAATTTTGAAGCCTTACTCGCGACTCGCTGATCGCATATTCTTTCGATTTTAAAGCCTGACTTGCTACTCGCTGATCGCATATTTTTTCAATTTTGAAGCCTTACTTGCGAGTCGCTGATCGCATATTCTTTAAATTTTGAAGCCTTACTCGCTACTTGTTGATCGCCAAATCTTGCGATTTGAAAGCCTTACTTGCTACTCGCTGATCGCATATTTTTTCGATTTTGAAGCCTTACTCGCGACTCGCTGATCGCAAAATCTTGCGATTTTAAAGCCTTACTTGCTACTCGCTGGTCGCATATTTTTTCAATTTTGAAGCCTTACTCGCGACTCGCTGATCGCATATTCTTTCGATTTTGAAGCCTTACTCGCGACTCGCTGATCGCATATTCTTTCGATTTTGAAACCTTACTCGCTACTCGTTGATCGCCAAATCTTGCGATTTTAAAGCCTTACTTGCTACTCGCTGGTCGCATATTTTTTCAATTTTGAAGCCTTACTCGCGACTCGCTGATCGAATTTTCTTTCGATTTTAAAGCCTTACTTGCTACTCGCTGATCGCATATTTTTTCGATTTTGAAGCCTTACTCGCGACTCGCTGATCGCATATTCTTTCGATTTTGAAGCCTTACTCGCTACTCGTTGATCGCCAAATCTTGCGATTTAAAAGCCTAACTTGCTACTCGCTGGTCGCATATTTTTTCAATTTTGAAGCCTTACTCGCGACTCGCTGATCGCATATTCTTTCGATTTTAAAGCCTGACTTGCTACTCGCTGATCGCATATTTTTTCGATTTTGAAGCCTTACTCGCGACTCGCTGATCGCATATTCTTTCGATTTTGAAGCCTTACTCGCTACTCGTTTATCGCCAAATCTTGCGATTTTAAAGCCTTACTTGCAACTCGCTGATCGCATATTTTAAAGCCTTACTCGCTACTCGCTGATCGCATATTCTTTCGATTTTGAAGCCATACTCGCTACTCGTTGATCGCCAAATCTTGCGATTTTAAAGCCTTACTTGCTACTCGCTGATCGATTATTTTTTCAATTTTGAAGCCTTACTCGCGACTCGCTGATCGCACATTCTTTCGATTTTGTAGCCTTGTTCGCAACTCGTTGATCGCTAAATCTTACGATTTTAAAGCCTTACTTGCTACTCGCTGATCGCATATTTTTTCAATTTTGAAGCCTTCTTCGCGACTCGCTGATCGCATATTCTTTCGATTTTGAAGCCTTACTCGCGACTCGCTGATCGCATATTCTTTGGATTTTGAAGCCTAACTCGCTACTCGTTGATCGCCAAATCTTGCGACTTTAAAGCCTTACTTGCTACTCGCTGATCGCATATTTTTTCAATTTCGAAGCCTTACTCGCGACTCGCTGATCGCATATTCTTTGGATTTTGAAGCCTTACTCGCTACTCGTTGATCGCCAAATCTTGCGATTTTAAAGCCTTACTTGCTACTCGCTGATCGCATATTTTTTTAATTTTGAAGCCTTCTTCGCGACTCGCTGATCGCATATTCTTTCGATTTTGAAGCCTTACTCGCGACTCGCTGATCGCATATTCTTTGGATTTTGAAGCCTTACTCGCTACTCGTTGATCGCCAAATCTTGCGATTTTGACGCCTTACTTGCTACTCGCTGATCGCATAGTTTTTCAATTTTGAAGCCTTACTCGCAACTCGCTGATCGCATATTCTTTAAATTTTGAAGCCTTACTCGCTACTTGTTGATCGCCAAATCTTGCGATTTTAAAGCCTTACTTGCTACTCGCTGATCGCATATTTTGAAGCCTTACTCGCTACTCGCTGATCGCATATTCTTTCGATTTTGAAGACTTACTCGCTACTCGTTGATCGCCAAATCTTGCGATTTTAAAGCCTTACTTGCTACTCGCTGATCGCATATTTTTTCAATTTTGAAGCCTTACTCGCGACTCGCTGATCGCATATTCTTTTGATTTTGAAGCCTTACTCGCGACCCGCTGATCGCATATTCTTTCGATTTTGAAGCCTTACTCGCGACTCGTTGATCGCCAAATCTTGCGATTTTAAAGCATTACTTGCTACTCGCTGGTCGCATATTTTTTCAATTTTGAAGCCTTACTCGCGACTCGCTGATCGCATATTCTTCGGATTTTGAAGCCTTACTCGCTACTCGTTGATCGCCAAATCTTGCGACTTTAAAGCCTTACTTGCTACTCGCTGATCGCATATTTTTTCAATTTCGAAGCCTTACTCGCGACTCGCTGATCGCATATTCTTTGGATTTTGAAGCCTTACTCGCTACTCGTTGATCGCCAAATCTTGCGATTTTAAAGCCTTACTTGCTTTTCGCTGATCGCATATTTTTTTAATTTTGAAGCCTTCTTCGCGACTCGCTGATCGCATATTCTTTCGATTTTGAAGCCTTACTCGTGACTCGCTGATCGCATATTCTTTGGATTTTGAAGCCTTACTCGCTACTCGTTGATCGCCAAATCTTGCGATTTTGACGCCTTACTTGCTACTCGCTGATCGCATAGTTTTTCAATTTTGAAGCCTTACTCGCGACTCGCTGATCGCATATTCTTTAAATTTTGAAGCTTTACTCGCTAGTTGTTGATCGCCAAATCTTGCGATTTTAAAGCCTTACTTGCTACTCGCTGATCGCATATTTTGAAGCCTTACTCGCTAATCGCTGATCGCATATTCTTTCGATTTTGAAGACTTACTCGCTACTCGTTGATCGCCAAATCTTTTGATTTTAAAGCCTTACTTGCTACTCGCTGATCGCATATTTTTTCAATTTTGAAGCCTTACTCGCGACTCGCTGATCGCATATTCTTTTGATTTTGAAGCCTTACTCGCGACCCGCTGATCGCATATTCTTTCGATTTTGAAGCCTTACTCGCGACTCGTTGATCGCCAAATCTTGCGATTTTAAAGCCTTACTTGCTACTCGCTGGTCGCATATTTTTTCAATTTTGAAGCCTTACTCGCGACTCGCTGATCGCATATTCTTTGGATTTTGAAGCCTTACACGCTACTCGTTGATCGCCAAATCTTGCGATTTTAAAGCCTTACTTGCTACTCGCTGATCGCATATTTTTTCAATTTTGAAGCCTTACTCGCGAGTCGCTGATCGCATATTCTTTAAATTTTGAAGCCTTACTCGCTACTTGTTGATCGCCAAATCTTGCGATTTGAAAGCCTTACTTGCTACTCGCTGATCGCATATTTTTTCGATTTTGAAGCCTTACTCGCGACTCGCTGATCGCATATTCTTTCGATTTTGAAGCCTTACTTGCTACTCGTTGATCGCCAAATCTTGCGATTTTAAAGCCTTACTTGCTACTCGCTGGTCGCATATTTTTTCAATTTTGAAGCCTTACTCGCGACTCGCTGATCGCATATTCTTTCGATTTTAAAGCCTTACTCGCGACTCGCTGATCGCATATTTTTTCAATTTTGAAGCCTTACTCGCAACTTGTTGATCGCCAAATCTTGCGATTTGAAAGCCTTACTTGCTACTCGCTGACCGCATGTTTTTTCGATTTTGAAGCCTTACTCGCGACTCGCTGATCGCATATTCTTTCGATTTTAAAGCCTGACTTGCTACTCGCTGATCGCATATTTTTTCGATTTTGAAACCTTACTCGCTACTCGTTGATCGCCAAATCTTGCTAGTTTAAAGCCTTACTTGCTACTCGCTGGTCGCATATTTTTTCAATTTTGAAGCCTTACTCGCGACTCGCTGATCGAATTTTCTTTCGATTTTAAAGCCTTACTTGCTACTCGCTGATCGCAAATTTTTTCGATTTTGAAGCTTTACTTGCGACTCGCTGATCGCATATTCTTTCGATTTTGAAGCCTTACTCGCTACTCGTTGATCGCCAAATCTTGCGATTTTAAAGCCTAACTTGCTACTAGCTGGTCGCATATTTTTTCAATTTTGAAGCCTTACTCGCGACTCGCTGATCGCATATTATTCTTTCGATTTTAAAGCCTGACTTGCTACTCGCTGATCGCATATTTTTTCGATTTTGAAGCCTTACTCGCGACTCGCTGATCGCATATTCTTTCGATTTTGAAGCCTTACTCGCTACTCGTTTATCGCCAAATCTAGCGATTTTAAAGCCTTACTTGCTACTCGCTGATCGCATATTTTTAAGCCTTACTCGCTACTCGCTGATCGCATATTCTTTCGATTTTGAAGCCTTACTCGCTACTCGTTGATCGCCAAATCTTGCGATTTTAAAGCCTTAATTGCTACTCGCTGATCGAATATTTTTTCAATTTTGAAGCATTACTCGCGACTCGCTGATCGCACATTCTTTCGATTTTGTAGCCTTATTCGCTACTCGTTGATCGCTAAATCTTGCGATTTTAAAGCCTTACTTGCTACTCGCTGACCGCATATTTTTTCAATTTTGAAGCCTTCTTCGCGACTCGCTAATCGCATATTCTTTGGATTTTGAAACCTTACTCGCTACTCGTTGATCGCCAAATCTTGCGACTTTAAAGCCTTACTTGCTACTCGCTGATCGCATATTTTTTCAATTTCGAAGCCTTACTCGCGACTCGCTGATCGCATATTCTTTGGATTTTGAAGCCTTTTTCGCTACTCGTTGATCGCCAAATCTTGCGATTTTAAAGCCTTACTTGCTACTCGCTGATCGCATATTTTTTTAATTTTGAAGCCTTCTTCGCGACTTGCTGATTGCATATTCTTTCGATTTTGAAGCCTTACTCGCGACTCGCTGATCGCATATTCTTTGGATTTTGAAGCCTTACTCGCTACTCGTTGATCGCCAAATCTTGCGATTTTGACGCCTTATTTGCTACTCGCTGATCGCGTAGTTTTTCAATTTTGAAGCCTTACTCGCGACTCGCTGATCGCATATTCTTTAAATTTTGAAGCCTTACTCGCTACTTGTTGATCGCCAAATCTTGCGATTTTAAAGCCTTACTTGCTACTCGCTGATCGCATATTTTGAAGCCTTACTCGCTACTCGCTGTTCGCATATTCTTTCGATTTTGAAGACTTACTCGCTACTCGTTGATCGCCAAATCTTGCGATTTTAAAGCCTTACTTGCTACTCGCTGATCGCATATTTTTTCAATTTTGAAGCCTTACTCGCGACTCGCTGATCGCATATTCTTTTGATTTTGAAGCCTTACTCGCGACCCGCTGATCGCATATTCTTTCGATTTTGAAGCCTTACTCGCGACTCGTTGATCGCCAAATCTTGCGATTTTAAAGCTTTACTTGCTACTCGCTGGTCGCATATTTTTTCAATTTTGAAGCCTTACTCGCGACTCGCTGATCGCATATTCTTTGGATTTTGAAGCCTTACTCGCTACTCGTTGATCGCCAAATCTTGCGATTTTAAAGCCTTACTTGCTACTCGCTGATCGCATATTCTTTCGATTTTGAAGCCTTACTCGCTACTCGTTGATCGCCAAATCTTGCGATTTTAAAGCCTTACTTGCTACTCACTGATCGAATATTTTTTCAATTTTGAAGCCTTACTCGCGACTCGCTGATCGAATATTCTTTCGATTTTGAAGCCTTACTCGCGACTCGCTGATCGCATATTCTTACGATTTTGAAGCCTTACTTGCTACTCGTTGATCGCCAAATCTTGCGATTTTAAAGCCTTACTTGCTACTCGCTGGTCGCATATTTTTTCGATTTTGAAGCCTTACTCGCGACTCGCTGATCGCATATTCTTTCGATTTTAAAGCCTGACTTGCTACTCGCTGATCGCATATTTTTTCGATTTTGAAGCCTTACTCGCGACTCGCTGATCGCATATTCTTTCGATTTTGAAGCTTTACTCGCTAGTCGTTTATCGCCAAATCTTGCGATTTTAAAGCCTTACTTGCTACTCGCTGATCGCATATTTTTTCAATTTTGAAGCCTTACTCGCGACTCGCTGATCGCATATTCTTTCGATTTTGAAGCCTTACTCGCGACTCGCTGATCGCATATTCTTTCGATTTTGAAGCCTTACTCGCTACTCGTTGATCGCCAAATCTTGCGATTTTAAAGCCTTACTTGCTACTCGCTGGTCGCATATTTTTTTAATTTTGAAGCCTTACTCGCGACTCGCTGATCGCATTTTCTTTCGATTTAAAAGCCTTACTTGCTACTCGCTGATCGCATATTTTTTCGATTTTGAAGCCTTACTCGCGACTCGCTGATCGCATATTCTTTCGATTTTGAAGCCTTACTCGCTACTCGTTTATCGCCAAATCTTGCGATTTTAAAGCCTAACTTGCTACTCGCTGGTCGCATATTTTTTCAAATTTGAAGCCTTACTCGCGACTCGCTGATCGCATATTCTTTCGATTTTGAAGCCTTACTCGCGACTCGCTGATCGCATATTCTTTCGATTTTGAAGCCTTACTCGCTACTCGTTGATCGCCAAATCTTGCGATTTTAAAGCCTTACTTGCTACTCGCTGGTCGCGTATTTTTTCAATTTTGAAGCCTTACTCGCGACTCGCTGATCGCATATTCTTTGGATTTTGAAGCCTTACTCGCTACTCGTTGATCGCCTAATCTTGCGATTTTGACGCCTTACTTGCTACTCGCTGATCGCATATTTTTTCAATTTTGAAGCCTTACTCGCGACTCGCTGATCGCATATTCTTTCAATTTTGAAGCCTTACTCGCTACTTGTTGATCGCCAAATCTTGCGATTTTAAAGCCTTACTTGCTACTCGCTGATTGCATATTTTGAAGCCTTACTCGCTACTCGCTGATCGCATATTCTTACGATTTTGAAGACTTACTCGCTACTCGTTGATCGCCAAATCTTGCGATTTTAAAGCCTTACTTGCTACTCGCTGATCGCATATTTTTTCAATTTTGAAGCCTTACTCGCGACTCGCTGATCGCATATTCTTTTGATTTTGAAGCCTTACTCGCGACCCGCTGATCGCATATTCTTTCGATTTTGAAGCCTTACTCGCGACTCGTTGATCGCCAAATCTTGCGATTTTAAAGCTTTACTTGCTACTCGCTGGTCGCATATTTTTTCAATTTTGAAGCCTTACTCGCGACTCGCTGATCGCATATTCTTTGGATTTTGAAGCCTTACTCGCTACTCGTTGATCGCCAAATCTTGCGATTTTAAAGCCTTACTTGCTACTCGCTGGTCGCGTATTTTTTCAATTTTGAAGCCTTACTCGCGACTCGCTGATCGCATATTCTTTGGATTTTGAAGCCTTACTCGCTACTCGTTGATCGCCTAATCTTGCGATTTTGACGCCTTACTTGCTACTCGCTGATCGCATATTCTTTCGATTTTGAAGACTTACTCGCTACTCGTTGATCGCCAAATCTTGCGATTTTGACGCCTTACTCGCTACTCGCTGTTCGCATATTCTTTCGATTTTGAAGACTTACTCGCTACTCGTTGATCGCCAAATCTTGCGATTTTAAAGCCTTACTTGCTACTCGCTGATCGCATATTTTTTCAATTTTGAAGCCTTACTCGCGACTCGCTGATCGCATATTCTTTTGATTTTGAAGCCTTACTCGCGACCCGCTGATCGCATATTCTTTCGATTTTGAAGCCTTACTCGCGACTCGTTGATCGCCAAATCTTGCGATTTTAAAGCTTTACTTGCTACTCGCTGGTCGCATATTTTTTCAATTTTGAAGCCTTACTCGCGACTCGCTGATCGCATATTCTTTGGATTTTGAAGCCTTACTCGCTACTCGTTGATCGCCAAATCTTGCGATTTTAAAGCCTTACTTGCTACTCGCTGATCGCATATTCTTTCGATTTTGAAGCCTTACTCGCTACTCGTTGATCGCCAAATCTTGCGATTTTAAAGCCTTACTTGCTACTCACTGATCGAATATTTTTTCAATTTTGAAGCCTTACTCGCGACTCGCTGATCGAATATTCTTTCGATTTTGAAGCCTTACTCGCGACTCGCTGATCGCATATTCTTACGATTTTGAAGCCTTACTTGCTACTCGTTGATCGCCAAATCTTGCGATTTTAAAGCCTTACTTGCTACTCGCTGGTCGCATATTTTTTCGATTTTGAAGCCTTACTCGCGACTCGCTGATCGCATATTCTTTCGATTTTAAAGCCTGACTTGCTACTCGCTGATCGCATATTTTTTCGATTTTGAAGCCTTACTCGCGACTCGCTGATCGCATATTCTTTCGATTTTGAAGCTTTACTCGCTAGTCGTTTATCGCCAAATCTTGCGATTTTAAAGCCTTACTTGCTACTCGCTGATCGCATATTTTTTCAATTTTGAAGCCTTACTCGCGACTCGCTGATCGCATATTCTTTCGATTTTGAAGCCTTACTCGCGACTCGCTGATCGCATATTCTTTCGATTTTGAAGCCTTACTCGCTACTCGTTGATCGCCAAATCTTGCGATTTTAAAGCCTTACTTGCTACTCGCTGGTCGCATATTTTTTTAATTTTGAAGCCTTACTCGCGACTCGCTGATCGCATTTTCTTTCGATTTAAAAGCCTTACTTGCTACTCGCTGATCGCATATTTTTTCGATTTTGAAGCCTTACTCGCGACTCGCTGATCGCATATTCTTTCGATTTTGAAGCCTTACTCGCTACTCGTTTATCGCCAAATCTTGCGATTTTAAAGCCTAACTTGCTACTCGCTGGTCGCATATTTTTTCAATTTTGAAGCCTTACTCGCGACTCGCTGATCGCATATTCTTTCGATTTTGAAGCCTTACTCGCGACTCGCTGATCGCATATTCTTTCGATTTTGAAGCCTTACTCGCTACTCGTTGATCGCCAAATCTTGCGATTTTAAAGCCTTACTTGCTACTCGCTGGTCGCGTATTTTTTCAATTTTGAAGCCTTACTCGCGACTCGCTGATCGCATATTCTTTGGATTTTGAAGCCTTACTCGCTACTCGTTGATCGCCTAATCTTGCGATTTTGACGCCTTACTTGCTACTCGCTGATCGCATATTTTTTCAATTTTGAAGCCTTACTCGCGACTCGCTGATCGCATATTCTTTCAATTTTGAAGCCTTACTCGCTACTTGTTGATCGCCAAATCTTGCGATTTTAAAGCCTTACTTGCTACTCGCTGATTGCATATTTTGAAGCCTTACTCGCTACTCGCTGATCGCATATTCTTTCGATTTTGAAGACTTACTCGCTACTCGTTGATCGCCAAATCTTGCGATTTTAAAGCCTTACTTGCTACTCGCTGATCGCATATTTTTTCAATTTTGAAGCCTTACTCGCGACTCGCTGATCGCATATTCTTTTGATTTTGAAGCCTTACTCGCGACCCGCTGATCGCATATTCTTTCGATTTTGAAGCCTTACTCGCGACTCGTTGATCGCCAAATCTTGCGATTTTAAAGCTTTACTTGCTACTCGCTGGTCGCATATTTTTTCAATTTTGAAGCCTTACTCGCGACTCGCTGATCGCATATTCTTTGGATTTTGAAGCCTTACTCGCTACTCGTTGATCGCCAAATCTTGCGATTTTAAAGCCTTACTTGCTACTCGCTGATCGCATATTCTTTCGATTTTGAAGCCTTACTCGCTACTCGTTGATCGCCAAATCTTGCGATTTTAAAGCCTTACTTGCTACTCACTGATCGAATATTTTTTCAATTTTGAAGCCTTACTCGCGACTCGCTGATCGAATATTCTTTCGATTTTGAAGCCTTACTCGCGACTCGCTGATCGCATATTCTTACGATTTTGAAGCCTTACTTGCTACTCGTTGATCGCCAAATCTTGCGATTTTAAAGCCTTACTTGCTACTCGCTGGTCGCATATTTTTTCGATTTTGAAGCCTTACTCGCGACTCGCTGATCGCATATTCTTTCGATTTTAAAGCCTGACTTGCTACTCGCTGATCGCATTTTTTTTCGATTTTGAAGCCTTACTCGCGACTCGCTGATCGCATATTCTTTCGATTTTGAAGCTTTACTCGCTAGTCGTTTATCGCCAAATCTTGCGATTTTAAAGCCTTACTTGCTACTCGCTGATCGCATATTTTTTCAATTTTGAAGCCTTACTCGCGACTCGCTGATCGCATATTCTTTCGATTTTGAAGCCTTACTCGCGACTCGCTGATCGCATATTCTTTCGATTTTGAAGCCTTACTCGCTACTCGTTGATCGCCAAATCTTGCGATTTTAAAGCCTTACTTGCTACTCGCTGGTCGCATATTTTTTCAATTTTGAAGCCTTACTCGCGACTCGCTGATCGCATTTTCTTTCGATTTAAAAGCCTTACTTGCTACTCGCTGATCGCATATTTTTTCGATTTTGAAGCCTTACTCGCGACTCGCTGATCGCATATTCTTTCGATTTTGAAGCCTTACTCGCTACTCGTTTATCGCCAAATCTTGCGATTTTAAAGCCTAACTTGCTACTCGCTGGTCGCATATTTTTTCAATTTTGAAGCCTTACTCGCGACTCGCTGATCGCATATTCTTTCGATTTTGAAGCCTTACTCGCGACTCGCTGATCGCATATTCTTTCGATTTTGAAGCCTTACTCGCTACTCGTTGATCGCCAAATCTTGCGATTTTAAAGCCTTACTTGCTACTCGCTGGTCGCGTATTTTTTCAATTTTGAAGCCTTACTCGCGACTCGCTGATCGCATATTCTTTGGATTTTGAAGCCTTACTCGCTACTCGTTGATCGCCTAATCTTGCGATTTTGACGCCTTACTTGCTACTCGCTGATCGCATATTCTTTCGATTTTGAAGACTTACTCGCTACTCGTTGATCGCCAAATCTTGCGATTTTGACGCCTTACTCGCTACTCGCTGTTCGCATATTCTTTCGATTTTGAAGACTTACTCGCTACTCGTTGATCGCCAAATCTTGCGATTTTAAAGCCTTACTTGCTACTCGCTGATCGCATATTTTTTCAATTTTGAAGCCTTACTCGCGACTCGCTGATCGCATATTCTTTTGATTTTGAAGCCTTACTCGCGACCCGCTGATCGCATATTCTTTCGATTTTGAAGCCTTACTCGCGACTCGTTGATCGCCAAATCTTGCGATTTTAAAGCTTTACTTGCTACTCGCTGGTCGCATATTTTTTCAATTTTGAAGCCTTACTCGCGACTCGCTGATCGCATATTCTTTGGATTTTGAAGCCTTACTCGCTACTCGTTGATCGCCAAATCTTGCGATTTTAAAGCCTTACTTGCTACTCACTGATCGAATATTTTTTCAATTTTGAAGCCTTACTCGCGACTCGCTGATCGAATATTCTTTCGATTTTGAAGCCTTACTCGCGACTCGCTGATCGCATATTCTTACGATTTTGAAGCCTTACTTGCTACTCGTTGATCGCCAAATCTTGCGATTTTAAAGCCTTACTTGCTACTCGCTGGTCGCATATTTTTTCGATTTTGAAGCCTTACTCGCGACTCGCTGATCGCATATTCTTTCGATTTTAAAGGCTGACTTGCTACTCGCTGATCGCATATTTTTTCGATTTTGAAGCCTTACTCGCGACTCGCTGATCGCATATTCTTTCGATTTTGAAGCTTTACTCGCTAGTCGTTTATCGCCAAATCTTGCGATTTTAAAGCCTTACTTGCTACTCGCTGATCGCATATTTTTTCAATTTTGAAGCCTTACTCGCGACTCGCTGATCGCATATTCTTTCGATTTTGAAGCCTTACTCGCGACTCGCTGATCGCATATTCTTTCGATTTTGAAGCCTTACTCGCTACTCGTTGATCGCCAAATCTTGCGATTTTAAAGCCTTACTTGCTACTCGCTGGTCGCATATTTTTTTAATTTTGAAGCCTTACTCGCGACTCGCTGATCGCATTTTCTTTCGATTTAAAAGCCTTACTTGCTACTCGCTGATCGCATATTTTTTCGATTTTGAAGCCTTACTCGCGACTCGCTGATCGCATATTCTTTCGATTTTGAAGCCTTACTCGCTACTCGTTTATCGCCAAATCTTGCGATTTTAAAGCCTAACTTGCTACTCGCTGGTCGCATATTTTTTCAATTTTGAAGCCTTACTCGCGACTCGCTGATCGCATATTCTTTCGATTTTGAAGCCTTACTCGCGACTCGCTGATCGCATATTCTTTCGATTTTGAAGCCTTACTCGCTACTCGTTGATCGCCAAATCTTGCGATTTTAAAGCCTTACTTGCTACTCGCTGGTCGCGTATTTTTTCAATTTTGAAGCCTTACTCGCGACTCGCTGATCGCATATTCTTTGGATTTTGAAGCCTTACTCGCTACTCGTTGATCGCCTAATCTTGCGATTTTGACGCCTTACTTGCTACTCGCTGATCGCATATTTTTTCAATTTTGAAGCCTTACTCGCGACTCGCTGATCGCATATTCTTTCAATTTTGAAGCCTTACTCGCTACTTGTTGATCGCCAAATCTTGCGATTTTAAAGCCTTACTTGCTACTCGCTGATTGCATATTTTGAAGCCTTACTCGCTACTCGCTGATCGCATATTCTTTCGATTTTGAAGACTTACTCGCTACTCGTTGATCGCCAAATCTTGCGATTTTAAAGCCTTACTTGCTACTCGCTGATCGCATATTTTTTCAATTTTGAAGCCTTACTCGCGACTCGCTGATCGCATATTCTTTTGATTTTGAAGCCTTACTCGCGACCCGCTGATCGCATATTCTTTCGATTTTGAAGCCTTACTCGCGACTCGTTGATCGCCAAATCTTGCGATTTTAAAGCTTTACTTGCTACTCGCTGGTCGCATATTTTTTCAATTTTGAAGCCTTACTCGCGACTCGCTGATCGCATATTCTTTGGATTTTGAAGCCTTACTCGCTACTCGTTGATCGCCAAATCTTGCGATTTTAAAGCCTTACTTGCTACTCGCTGATCGCATATTCTTTCGATTTTGAAGCCTTACTCGCTACTCGTTGATCGCCAAATCTTGCGATTTTAAAGCCTTACTTGCTACTCACTGATCGAATATTTTTTCAATTTTGAAGCCTTACTCGCGACTCGCTGATCGAATATTCTTTCGATTTTGAAGCCTTACTCGCGACTCGCTGATCGCATATTCTTACGATTTTGAAGCCTTACTTGCTACTCGTTGATCGCCAAATCTTGCGATTTTAAAGCCTTACTTGCTACTCGCTGGTCGCATATTTTTTCGATTTTGAAGCCTTACTCGCGACTCGCTGATCGCATATTCTTTCGATTTTAAAGCCTGACTTGCTACTCGCTGATCGCATATTTTTTCGATTTTGAAGCCTTACTCGCGACTCGCTGATCGCATATTCTTTCGATTTTGAAGCTTTACTCGCTAGTCGTTTATCGCCAAATCTTGCGATTTTAAAGCCTTACTTGCTACTCGCTGATCGCATATTTTTTCAATTTTGAAGCCTTACTCGCGACTCGCTGATCGCATATTCTTTCGATTTTGAAGCCTTACTCGCGACTCGCTGATCGCATATTCTTTCGATTTTGAAGCCTTAATCGCTACTCGTTGATCGCCAAATCTTGCGATTTTAAAGCCTTACTTGCTACTCGCTGGTCGCATATTTTTTCAATTTTGAAGCCTTACTCGCGACTCGCTGATCGCATTTTCTTTCGATTTAAAAGCCTTACTTGCTACTCGCTGATCGCATATTTTTTCGATTTTGAAGCCTTACTCGCGACTCGCTGATCGCATATTCTTTCGATTTTGAAGCCTTACTCGCTACTCGTTTATCGCCAAATCTTGCGATTTTAAAGCCTAACTTGCTACTCGCTGGTCGCATATTTTTTCAATTTTGAAGCCTTACTCGCGACTCGCTGATCGCATATTCTTTCGATTTTGAAGCCTTACTCGCGACTCGCTGATCGCATATTCTTTCGATTTTGAAGCCTTACTCGCTACTCGTTGATCGCCAAATCTTGCGATTTTAAAGCCTTACTTGCTACTCGCTGGTCGCGTATTTTTTCAATTTTGAAGCCTTACTCGCGACTCGCTGATCGCATATTCTTTGGATTTTGAAGCCTTACTCGCTACTCGTTGATCGCCTAATCTTGCGATTTTGACGCCTTACTTGCTACTCGCTGATCGCATATTCTTTCGATTTTGAAGACTTACTCGCTACTCGTTGATCGCCAAATCTTGCGATTTTGACGCCTTGCTCGCTACTCGCTGTTCGCATATTCTTTCGATTTTGAAGACTTACTCGCTACTCGTTGATCGCCAAATCTTGCGATTTTAAAGCCTTACTTGCTACTCGCTGATCGCATATTTTTTCAATTTTGAAGCCTTACTCGCGACTCGCTGATCGCATATTCTTTTGATTTTGAAGCCTTACTCGCGACCCGCTGATCGCATATTCATTCGATTTTGAAGCCTTACTCGCGACTCGTTGATCGCCAAATCTTGCGATTTTAAAGCTTTACTTGCTACTCGCTGGTCGCATATTTTTTCAATTTTGAAGCCTTACTCGCGACTCGCTGATCGCATATTCTTTGGATTTTGAAGCCTTACTCGCTACTCGTTGATCGCCAAATCTTGCGATTTTAAAGCCTTACTTGCTACTCGCTGATCGCATATTCTTTCGATTTTGAAGCCTTACTCGCTACTCGTTGATCGCCAAATCTTGCGATTTTAAAGCCTTACTTGCTACTCACTGATCGAATATTTTTTCAATTTTGAAGCCTTACTCGCGACTCGCTGATCGAATATTCTTTCGATTTTGAAGCCTTACTCGCGACTCGCTGATCGCATATTCTTACGATTTTGAAGCCTTACTTGCTACTCGTTGATCGCCAAATCTTGCGATTTTAAAGCCTTACTTGCTACTCGCTGGTCGCATATTTTTTCGATTTTGAAGCCTTACTCGCGACTCGCTGATCGCATATTCTTTCGATTTTAAAGCCTGACTTGCTACTCGCTGATCGCATATTTTTTCGATTTTGAAGCCTTACTCGCGACTCGCTGATCGCATATTCTTTCGATTTTGAAGCTTTACTCGCTAGTCGTTTATCGCCAAATCTTGCGATTTTAAAGCCTTACTTGCTACTCGCTGATCGCATATTTTTTCAATTTTGAAGCCTTACTCGCGACTCGCTGATCGCATATTCTTTCGATTTTGAAGCCTTACTCGCGACTCGCTGATCGCATATTCTTTCGATTTTGAAGCCTTACTCGCTACTCGTTGATCGCCAAATCTTGCGATTTTAAAGCCTTACTTGCTACTCGCTGGTCGCATATTTTTTTAATTTTGAAGCCTTACTCGCGACTCGCTGATCGCATTTTCTTTCGATTTAAAAGCCTTACTTGCTACTCGCTGATCGCATATTTTTTCGATTTTGAAGCCTTACTCGCGACTCGCTGATAGCATATTCTTTCGATTTTGAAGCCTTACTCGCTACTCGTTTATCGCCAAATCTTGCGATTTTAAAGCCTAACTTGCTACTCGCTGGTCGCATATTTTTTCAATTTTGAAGCCTTACTCGCGACTCGCTGATCGCATATTCTTTCGATTTTGAAGCCTTACTCGCGACTCGCTGATCGCATATTCTTTCGATTTTGAAGCCTTACTCGCTACTCGTTGATCGCCAAATCTTGCGATTTTAAAGCCTTACTTGCTACTCGCTGGTCGCGTATTTTTTCAATTTTGAAGCCTTACTCGCGACTCGCTGATCGCATATTCTTTGGATTTTGAAGCCTTACTCGCTACTCGTTGATCGCCTAATCTTGCGATTTTGACGCCTTACTTGCTACTCGCTGATCGCATATTTTTTCAATTTTGAAGCCTTACTCGCGACTCGCTGATCGCATATTCTTTCAATTTTGAAGCCTTACTCGCTACTTGTTGATCGCCAAATCTTGCGATTTTAAAGCCTTACTTGCTACTCGCTGATTGCATATTTTGAAGCCTTACTCGCTACTCGCTGATCGCATATTCTTTCGATTTTGAAGCCTTACTCGCTACTCGTTGATCGCCTAATCTTGCGATTTTGACGCCTTACTTGCTACTCGCTGATCGCATATTTTTTCAATTTTGAAGCCTTACTCGCGACTCGCTGATCGCATATTCTTTCAATTTTGAAGCCTTACTCGCTACTTGTTGATCGCCAAATCTTGCGATTTTAAAGCCTTACTTGCTACTCGCTGATTGCATATTTTGAAGCCTTACTCGCTACTCGCTGATCGCATATTCTTTCGATTTTGAAGACTTACTCGCTACTCGTTGATCGCCAAATCTTGCGATTTTAAAGCCTTACTTGCTACTCGCTGATCGCATATTTTTTCAATTTTGAAGCCTTACTCGCGACTCGCTGATCGCATATTCTTTTGATTTTGAAGCCTTACTCGCGACCCGCTGATCGCATATTCTTTCGATTTTGAAGCCTTACTCGCGACTCGTTGATCGCCAAATCTTGCGATTTTAAAGCTTTACTTGCTACTCGCTGGTCGCATATTTTTTAAATTTTGAAGCCTTACTCGCGACTCGCTGATCGCATATTCTTTGGATTTTGAAGCCTTACTCGCTACTCGTTGATCGCCAAATCTTGCGATTTTAAAGCCTTACTTGCTACTCGCTGATCGCATATTCTTTCGATTTTGAAGCCTTACTCGCTACTCGTTGATCGCCAAATCTTGCGATTTTAAAGCCTTACTTGCTACTCACTGATCGAATATTTTTTCAATTTTGAAGCCTTACTCGCGACTCGCTGATCGAATATTCTTTCGATTTTGAAGCCTTACTCGCGACTCGCTGATCGCATATTCTTTCGATTTTGAAGCCTTACTTGCTACTCGTTGATCGCCAAATCTTGCGATTTTAAAGCCTTACTTGCTACTCGCTGGTCGCATATTTTTTCAATTTTGAAGCCTTACTCGCGACTCGCTGATCGCATATTCTTTCGATTTTAAAGCCTGACTTGCTACTCGCTGATCGCATATTTTTTCGATTTTGAAGCCTTACTCGCGACTCGCTGATCGCATATTCTTTCGATTTTGAAGCTTTACTCGCTACTCGTTTATCGCCAAATCTTGCGATTTTAAAGCCTTACTTGCTACTCGCTGATCGCATATTTTTTCAATTTTGAAGCCTTACTCGCGACTCGCTGATCGCATATTCTTTCGATTTTGAAGCCTTACTCGCGACTCGCTGATCGCATATTCTTTGGATTTTGAAACCTTACTCGCTACTCGTTGAACGCCAAATCTTGCGATTTTAAAGCCTTACATGCTACTCGCTGATCGCATATTTTTTCAATTTTGAAGCCTTACTCGCGACTCGCTGATCGCATATTCTTTCGATTTTGAAGCCTTACTCGCGACTCGCTGATCGCATATTCTTTCGATTTTGAAGCCTTACTCGCGACTCGTTGATCGCCAAATCTTGCGATTTTAAAGCCTTACTTGCTACTCGCTGGTCGCATATTTTTTCAATTTTGAAGCCTTACTCGCGACTCACTGATCGCATATTCTTTGGATTTTGAAGCCTTACTCGCTACTCGTTGATCGACAAATCTTGCGATTTTTAAGCCATACTTGCTACTCGCTGATCGCATTTTTTTTCAATTTTGAAGCCTTACTCGCGAGTCGCTGATCGCATATTCTTTAAATTTTGAAGCCTTACTCGCTACTTGTTGATCGCCAAATCTTGCGATTTGAAAGCCTTACTTGCTACTCGCTGATCGCATATTTTTTCGATTTTGAAGCCTTACTCACGACTCGCTGATCGCATATTCTTTCGATTTTGAAGCCTTACTCGCTACTCGTTGATCGCCAAATCTTGCGATTTTAAAGCCTTACTTGCTACTCGCTGGTCGCATATTTTTTCAATTTTGAAGCCTTATTCGCGACTCGCTGATCGCATATTCTTTCGATTTTAAAGCCTGACTTGCTACTCGCTGATCGCATATTTTTTCGATTTTGAAGCCTTACTCGCGACTCGCTGATCGCATATTCTTTCGATTTTGAAGCCTTACTCGCTACTCGCTTATCGCCAAATCTTAAGATTTTAAAGCCTTACTTGCTACTCGCTGATCGCATATTTTTTCAATTTTGAAGTCTTACTCGCGACTCGCTGATCGCATATTCTTTCGATTTTGAAGCCTTACTCGCGACTCGCTGATCGCATATTCTTTCGATTTTGAAGCCTTACTCGCGACTCGCTGATCGCATATTCTTTCGATTTTGAAGCCTTACTCGCGACTCGTTGATCGCCAAATCTTGCGATTTTAAAGCCTTACTTGCTACTCGCTGGTCGCATATTTTTTCAATTTTGAAGCCTTACTCGCGACTCACTGATCGCATATTCTTTGGATTTTGAAGCCTTACTCGCTACTCGTTGATCGCCAAATCTTGCAATTTTTAAGCCTTACTTGCTACTCGCTGATCGCATATTTTTTCAATTTTGAAGCCTTACTCGCAAGTCGCTGATCGAATATTCTTTAAATTTTGAAGCCTTACTCGCTACTTGTTGATCGCCAAATCTTGCGATTTGAAAGCCTTACTTGCTACTCGCTGATCGCATATTTTTTCGATTTTGAAGCCTTACTCACGACTCGCTGATCGCATATTCTTTCGATTTTGAAGCCTTACTCGCTACTCGTTGATCGCCAAATCTTGCGATTTTAAAGCCTTACTTGCTACTCGCTGGTCGCATATTTTTTCAATTTTGAAGCCTTATTCGCGACTCGCTGATCGCATATTCTTTCGATTTTAAAGCCTGACTTGCTACTCGCTGATCGCATATTTTTTCGATTTTGAAGCCTTACTCGCGACTCGCTGATCGCATATTCTTTCGATTTTGAAGCCTTACTCGCTACTCGTTTATCGCCAAATCTTGCTATTTTAAAGCCTTACTTGCTACTCGCTGATCGCATATTTTTTCAATTTTGAAGTCTTACTCGCGACTCGCTGATCGCATATTCTTTCGATTTTGAAGCCTTACTCGCGACTCGCTGATCGCATATTCTTACGAATTTGAAGCCTTACTCGCTACTCGTTGATCGCCAAATCTTGCGATTTTAAAGCCTTACTTGCTACTCGCTGGTCGCATATTTTTTCAATTTTGAAGCCTTACTCGCGACTCGCTGATCGCATATTCTTTCGATTTTAAAGCCTTACTTGCTACTCGCTGATCGCATATTTTTTCGATTTTGAAGCCTTACTCGCGACTCGCTGATCGCATATTCTTTCGATTTTGAAGCCTTACTCGCTACTGGTTGATCGCCAAATCTTGCGATTTTAAAGCCTTACTTGCTTCTCGCTGGTCTCATATTTTTTCAATTTTGAAGCCTTACTCGCGACTCGCTGATCGCATATTCTTTCAATTTTAAAGCCTGACTTGCTACTCGCTGATCGCATATTTTTTCGATTTTGAAGCCTTACTCGCGACTCGCTGATTGCATTTTCTTTCGATTTTGAAGCCTTACTCGCTACTCGTTGATCGCCAAATCTTGCAATTTAAAAGCCTTACTTGCTACTCGCTGATCGCATATTTTTAAGCCGTACTCGCGACTCGCTGATCGCATATTCTTTCGATTTTGAAGCCTTACTCGCTACTCGTTGATCGCCAAATCTTGCGATTTTAAAGCCTTACTTGCTACTCGCTGGTCGCATATTTTTTCAATTTTAAAGCCTTACTCGCGACTCGCTGATCGCATTTTCTTTCGATTTTAAAGCCTTACTTGCTACTCGCTGATCGCATATTTTTTCGATTTTGAAGCCTTACTCGCGACTCGCTGATCGCATATTCTTTCGATTTTGAAGCCTTACTCGCTACTCGTTGATCGCCAAATCTTGCGATTTTAAAGCCTAACTTGCTACTCGCTGGTCGCATATTTTTTCAATTTTGAAGCCTTACTCGCGACTCGCTGATCGCATATTCTTTCGATTTTGAAGCCTTACTCGCTACTCGTTTATCGCCAAATCTTGCGATTTTAAAGTCTTACTTGCTACTCGCTGATCGCATATTTTGAAGCCTTACTCGCTACTCACTGATCGCATATTCTTTCGATTTTGAAGCCTTACTCGCTACTCGTTGATCGACAAATCTTGCGATTTTAAAGCGTTACTTGCTACTCACTGATCGAATATTTTTTCAATTTTGAAGCCTTACTCGCGACTCGCTGATCGCATATTCTTTCGATTTTGAAGCCTTACTCGCGACTCGCTGATCGCATATTCTTTGGATTTTGAAGCCTAACTCGCTACTCGTTGATCGCCAAATCTTGCGATTTTTAAGCCTTACTTACTACTCGCTGATCGCATATTTTTTCAATTTTGAAGCCTTACTCGCGACTCGCTGATCGCATATTCTTTCGATTTTGAAGCCTTACTCGCTACTCGTTTATCACCAAATCTTGCGATTTTAAAGCCTTACTTGCTACTCGCGAATCGCATATTTTTTCAATTTTGAAGCCTTACTCGCGACTCGCTGATCGCATATTCTTTCGATTTTGAAGCCTTACTCGCTACTCGTTGATCGCCAAATCTTGCGATTTTAAAGCCTTACTTGCTAATCGCTGATCGCATATTTTTTCAATTTTGAAGCCTTACTTGCGACTTGCTGATCGCCAAATCTTGCGATTTTAAAGCCTAACTTGCTACTCGCTGGTCGCATATTTTTTCAATTTTGAAGCCTTACTCGCGACTCGCTGATCGCATATTCTTTCGATTTTGAAGCCTTACTCGCTACTCGTTTATCGCCAAATCTTGCGATTTTAAAGCCTTACTTGCTACTCGCTGATCGCATATTTTGAAGCCTTACTCGCTACTCACTGATCGCATATTCTTTCGATTTTGAAGCCTTACTCGCTACTCGTTGATCGACAAATCTTGCGATTTTAAAGCGTTACTTGCTACTCACTGATCGAATATTTTTTCAATTTTGAAGCCTTACTCGCGACTCGCTGATCGCATATTCTTTCGATTTTGAAGCCTTACTCGCGACTCGCTGATCGCATATTCTTTGGATTTTGAAGCCTAACTCGCTACTCGTTGATCGCCAAATCTTGCGATTTTTAAGCCTTACTTGCTACTCGCTGATCGCATATTTTTTCAATTTTGAAGCCTTACTCGCGACTCGCTGATCGCATATTCTTTCGATTTTGAAGCCTTACTCGCTACTCGTTTATCACCAAATCTTGCGATTTTAAAGCCTTACTTGCTACTCGCGAATCGCATATTTTTTCAATTTTGAAGCCTTACTCGCGACTCGCTGATCGCATATTCTTTCGATTTTGAAGCCTTACTTGCTACTCGCTGATCGCATTTTTTTTCAATTTTGAAGCCTTACTCGCGAGTCGCTGATCGCATATTCTTTAAATTTTGAAGCCTTACTCGCTACTTGTTGATCGCCAAATCTTGCGATTTGAAAGCCTTACTTGCTACTCGCTGATCGCATATTTTTTCGATTTTGAAGCCTTACTCACGACTCGCTGATCGCATATTCTTTCGATTTTGAAGCCTTACTCGCTACTCGTTGATCGCCAAATCTTGCGATTTTAAAGCCTTACTAGCTACTCGCTGGTCGCATATTTTTTCAATTTTGAAGCCTTATTCGCGACTCGCTGATCGCATATTCTTTCGATTTTAAAGCCTGACTTGCTACTCGCTGATCGCATATTTTTTCGATTTTGAAGCCTTACTCGCGACTCGCTGATCGCATATTCTTTCGATTTTGAAGCCTTACTCGCTACTCGCTTATCGCCAAATCTTAAGATTTTAAAGCCTTACTTGCTACTCGCTGATCGCATATTTTTTCAATTTTGAAGTCTTACTCGCGACTCGCTGATCGCATATTCTTTCGATTTTGAAGCCTTACTCGCGACTCGCTGATCGCATATTCTTTCGATTTTGAAGCCTTACTCGCGACTCGCTGATCGCATATTCTTTCGATTTTGAAGCCTTACTCGCGACTCGTTGATCGCCAAATCTTGCGATTTTAAAGCCTTACTTGCTACTCGCTGGTCGCATATTTTTTCAATTTTGAAGCCTTACTCGCGACTCACTGATCGCATATTCTTTGGATTTTGAAGCCTTACTCGCTACTCGTTGATCGCCAAATCTTGCAATTTTTAAGCCTTACTTGCTACTCGCTGATCGCATATTTTTTCAATTTTGAAGCCTTACTCGCAAGTCGCTGATCGCATATTCTTTAAATTTTGAAGCCTTACTCGCTACTTGTTGATCGCCAAATCTTGCGATTTGAAAGCCTTACTTGCTACTCGCTGATCGCATATTTTTTCGATTTTGAAGCCTTACTCACGACTCGCTGATCGCATATTCTTTCGATTTTGAAGCCTTACTCGCTACTCGTTGATCGCCAAATCTTGCGATTTTAAAGCCTTACTTGCTACTCGCTGGTCGCATATTTTTTCAATTTTGAAGCCTTATTCGCGACTCGCTGATCGCATATTCTTTCGATTTTAAAGCCTGACTTGCTACTCGCTGATCGCATATTTTTTCGATTTTGAAGCCTTACTCGCGACTCGCTGATCGCATATTCTTTCGATTTTGAAGCCTTACTCGCTACTCGTTTATCGCCAAATCTTGCGATTTTAAAGCCTTACTTGCTACTCGCTGATCGCATATTTTTTCAATTTTGAAGTCTTACTCGCGACTCGCTGATCGCATATTATTTCGATTTTGAAGCCTTACTCGCGACTCGCTGATCGCATATTCTTACGAATTTGAAGCCTTACTCGCTACTCGTTGATCGCCAAATCTTGCGATTTTAAAGCCTTACTTGCTACTCGCTGGTCGCATATTTTTTCAATTTTGAAGCCTTACTCGCGACTCGCTGATCGCATATTCTTTCGATTTTAAAGCCTTACTTGCTACTCGCTGATCGCATATTTTTTCGATTTTGAAGCCTTACTCGCGACTCGCTGATCGCATATTCTTTCGATTTTGAAGCCTTACTCGCTACTGGTTGATCGCCAAATCTTGCGATTTTAAAGCCTTACTTGCTTCTCGCTGGTCTCATATTTTTTCAATTTTGAAGCCTTACTCGCGACTCGCTGATCGCATATTCTTTCAATTTTAAAGCCTGACTTGCTACTCGCTGATCGCATATTTTTTCGATTTTGAAGCCTTACTCGCGACTCGCTGATTGCATTTTCTTTCGATTTTGAAGCCTTACTCGCTACTCGTTGATCGCCAAATCTTGCAATTTAAAAGCCTTACTTGCTACTCGCTGATCGCATATTTTTAAGCCGTACTCGCGACTCGCTGATCGCATATTCTTTCGATTTTGAAGCCTTACTCGCTACTCGTTGATCGCCAAATCTTGCGATTTTAAAGCCTTACTTGCTACTCGCTGGTCGCATATTTTTTCAATTTTAAAGCCTTACTCGCGACTCGCTGATCGCATTTTCTTTCGATTTTAAAGCCTTACTTGCTACTCGCTGATCGCATATTTTTTCGATTTTGAAGCCTTACTCGCGACTCGCTGATCGCATATTCTTTCGATTTTGAAGCCTTACTCGCTACTCGTTGATCGCCAAATCTTGCGATTTTAAAGCCTAACTTGCTACTCGCTGGTCGCATATTTTTTCAATTTTGAAGCCTTACTCGCGACTCGCTGATCGCATATTCTTTCGATTTTGAAGCCTTACTCGCTACTCGTTTATCGCCAAATCTTGCGATTTTAAAGCCTTACTTGCTACTCGCTGATCGCATATTTTGAAGCCTTACTCGCTACTCACTGATCGCATATTCTTTCGATTTTGAAGCCTTACTCGCTACTCGTTGATCGACAAATCTTGCGATTTTAAAGCGTTACTTGCTACTCACTGATCGAATATTTTTTCAATTTTGAAGCCTTACTCGCGACTCGCTGATCGCATATTCTTTCGATTTTGAAGCCTTACTCGCGACTCGCTGATCGCATATTCTTTGGATTTTGAAGCCTAACTCGCTACTCGTTGATCGCCAAATCTTGCGATTTTTAAGCCTTACTTGCTACTCGCTGATCGCATATTTTTTCAATTTTGAAGCCTTACTCGCGACTCGCTGATCGCATATTCTTTCGATTTTGAAGCCTTACTCGCTACTCGTTTATCACCAAATCTTGCGATTTTAAAGCCTTACTTGCTACTCGCGAATCGCATATTTTTTCAATTTTGAAGCCTTACTCGCGACTCGCTGATCGCATATTCTTTCGATTTTGAAGCCTTACTCGCTACTCGTTGATCGCCAAATCTTGCGATTTTAAAGCCTTACTTGCTAATCGCTGATCGCATATTTTTTCAATTTTGAAGCCTTACTTGCGACTTGCTGATCGCACATTCTTTCGATTTTGAAGCCTTACTCGCTACTCGTTGATCGCTTAATCTTGCGATTTTAAAGCCTTACTTGCTACTCGCTGATCGCATATTTTTTCAATTTTGAAGCCTTCTTCGCGACTCGCTGATCGCATATTCTTTCGATTTTGAAGCCTTACTCGCGACTCGCTGATCGCATATTCTTTGGATTTTGAAACCTTACTCGCTACTCGTTGATCGCCAAATCTTGCGATTTTAAAGCCTTACATGCTACTCGCTGATCGCATATTTTTTCAATTTTGAAGCCTTACTCGCGACTCGCTGATCGCATATTCTTTCGATTTTGAAGCCTTACTCGCGACTCGCTGATCGCATATTATTTCGATTTTGAAGCCTTACTCGCGACTCGCTGATCGCATATTCTTACGAATTTGAAGCCTTACTCGCTACTCGTTGATCGCCAAATCTTGCGATTTTAAAGCCTTACTTGCTACTCGCTGGTCGCATATTTTTTCAATTTTGAAGCCTTACTCGCGACTCGCTGATCGCATATTCTTTCGATTTTAAAGCCTTACTTGCTACTCGCTGATCGCATATTTTTTCGATTTTGAAGCCTTACTCGCGACTCGCTGATCGCATATTCTTTCGATTTTGAAGCCTTACTCGCTACTGGTTGATCGCCAAATCTTGCGATTTTAAAGCCTTACTTGCTTCTCGCTGGTCTCATATTTTTTCAATTTTGAAGCCTTACTCGCGACTCGCTGATCGCATATTCTTTCAATTTTAAAGCCTGACTTGCTACTCGCTGATCGCATATTTTTTCGATTTTAAAGCCTTACTCGCGACTCGCTGATTGCATTTTCTTTCGATTTTGAAGCCTTACTCGCTACTCGTTGATCGCCAAATCTTGCAATTTAAAAGCCTTACTTGCTACTCGCTGATCGCATATTTTTAAGCCGTACTCGCGACTCGCTGATCGCATATTCTTTCGATTTTGAAGCCTTACTCGCTACTCGTTGATCGCCAAATCTTGCGATTTTAAAGCCTTACTTGCTACTCGCTGGTCGCATATTTTTTCAATTTTAAAGCCTTACTCGCGACTCGCTGATCGCATTTTCTTTCGATTTTAAAGCCTTACTTGCTACTCGCTGATCGCATATTTTTTCGATTTTGAAGCCTTACTCGCGACTCGCTGATCGCATATTCTTTCGATTTTGAAGCCTTACTCGCTACTCGTTGATCGCCAAATCTTGCGATTTTAAAGCCTAACTTGCTACTCGCTGGTCGCATATTTTTTCAATTTTGAAGCCTTACTCGCGACTCGCTGATCGCATATTCTTTCGATTTTGAAGCCTTACTCGCTACTCGTTTATCGCCAAATCTTGCGATTTTAAAGCCTTACTTGCTACTCGCTGATCGCATATTTTGAAGCCTTACTCGCTACTCACTGATCGCATATTCTTTCGATTTTGAAGCCTTACTCGCTACTCGTTGATCGACAAATCTTGCGATTTTAAAGCGTTACTTGCTACTCACTGATCGAATATTTTTTCAATTTTGAAGCCTTACTCGCGACTCGCTGATCGCATATTCTTTCGATTTTGAAGCCTTACTCGCGACTCGCTGATCGCATATTCTTTGGAATTTGAAGCCTAACTCGCTACTCGTTGATCGCCAAATCTTGCGATTTTTAAGCCTTACTTGCTACTCGCTGATCGCATATTTTTTCAATTTTGAAGCCTTACTCGCGACTCGCTGATCGCATATTCTTTCGATTTTGAAGCCTTACTCGCTACTCGTTTATCACCAAATCTTGCGATTTTAAAGCCTTACTTGCTACTCGCGAATCGCATATTTTTTCAATTTTGAAGCCTTACTCGCGACTCGCTGATCGCATATTCTTTCGATTTTGAAGCCTTACTCGCTACTCGTTGATCGCCAAATCTTGCGATTTTAAAGCCTTACTTGCTAATCGCTGATCGCATATTTTTTCAATTTTGAAGCCTTACTTGCGACTTGCTGATCGCACATTCTTTCGATTTTGAAGCCTTACTCGCTACTCGTTGATCGCTTAATCTTGCGATTTTAAAGCCTTACTTGCTACTCGCTGATCGCATATTTTTTCAATTTTGAAGCCTTCTTCGCGACTCGCTGATCGCATATTCTTTCGATTTTGAAGCCTTACTCGCGATTCGCTGATCGCATATTCTTTGGATTTTGAAAACTTACTCGCTACTCGTTGATCGCCAAATCTTGCGATTTTAAAGCCTTACATGCTACTCGCTGATCGCATATTTTTTCAATTTTGAAGCCTTACTCGCGACTCGCTGATCGCATATTCTTTCGATTTTGAAGCCTTACTCGCGACTCGCTGATCGCATATTCTTTCGATTTTGAAGCCTTACTCGCGACTCGTTGATCGCCAAATCTTGCGATTTTAAAGCCTTACTTGCTACTCGCTGGTCGCATATTTTTTCAATTTTTTAAGCCTTACTCGCGACTCACTGATCGCATATTCTATGGATTTTGAAGCCTTACTCGCTACTCGTTGATCGACAAATCTTGCGATTTTTAAGCCTTACTTGCTACTCGCTGATCGCATATTTTTTCAATTTTGAAGCCTTACTCGCGAGTCGCTGATCGCATATTCTTTAAATTTTGAAGCCTTACTCGCTACTTGTTGATCGCCAAATCTTGCGATTTGAAAGCCTTACTTGCTACTCGCTGATCGCATATTTTTTCGATTTTGAAGCCTTACTCACGACTCGCTGATCGCATATTCTTTCGATTTTGAAGCCTTACTCGCTACTCGTTGATCGCCAAATCTTGCGATTTTAAAGCCTTACTTGCTACTCGCTGGTCGCATATTTTTTCAATTTTGAAGCCTTATTCGCGACTTGCTGATCGCATATTCTTTCGATTTTAAAGCCTGACTTGCTACTCGCTGATCGCATATTTTTTCGATTTTGAAGCCTTACTCGCGACTCGCTGATTGCATTTTCTTTCGACTTTGAAGCCTTACTCGCTACTCGTTGATCGCCAAATCTTGCAATTTAAAAGCCTTACTTGCTACTCGCTGATCGCATATTTTTAAGCCGTACTCGCGACTCGCTGATCGCATATTCTTTCGATTTTGAAGCCTTACTGGCTACTCGTTGATCGCCAAATCTTGCGATTTTAAAGCCTTACTTGCTACTCGCTGGTCGCATATTTTTTCAATTTTAAAGCCTTACTCGCGACTCGCTGATCGCATTTTCTTTCGATTTTAAAGCCTTACTTGCTACTCGCTGATCGCATATTTTTTCGATTTTGAAGCCTTACTCGCGACTCGCTGGTCGCATATTTTTTCAATTTTGAAGCCTTACTCGCGACTCGCTGATCGCATATTCTTTCGATTTTGAAGCCTTACTCGCTACTCGTTTATCGCCAAATCTTGCGATTTTAAAGCCTTACTTGCTACTCGCTGATCGCATATTTTGAAGCCTTACTCGCTACTCACTGATCGCATATTCTTTCGATTTTGAAGCCTTACTCGCTACTCGTTGATCGACAAATCTTGCGATTTTAAAGCGTTACTTGCTACTCACTGATCGAATATTTTTTCAATTTTGAAGCCTTACTCGCGACTCGCTGATCGCATATTCTTTCGATTTTGAAGCCTTACTCGCGACTCGCTGATCGCATATTCTTTGGATTTTGAAGCCTAACTCGCTACTCGTTGATCGCCAAATCTTGCGATTTTTAAGCCTTACTTGCTACTCGCTGATCGCATATTTTTTCAATTTTAAAGCCTTACTCGCGACTCGCTGATCGCATATTCTTTCGATTTTGAAGCCTTACTCGCTACTCGTTTATCACCAAATCTTGCGATTTTAAAGCCTTACTTGCTACTCGCGAATCGCATATTTTTTCAATTTTGAAGCCTTACTCGCGACTCGCTGATCGCATATTCTTTCGATTTTGAAGCCTTACTCGCTACTCGTTGATCGCCAAATCTTGCGATTTTAAAGCCTTACTTGCTAATCGCTGATCGCATATTTTTTCAATTTTGAAGCCTTACTTGCGACTTGCTGATCGCACATTCTTTCGATTTTGAAGCCTTACTCGCTACTCGTTGATTGCTTAATCTTGCGATTTTAAAGCCTTACTTGCTACTCGCTGATCGCATATTTTTTCAATTTTGAAGCCTTCTTCGCGACTCGCTGATCGCATATTCTTTCGATTTTGAAGCCTTACTCGCGACTCGCTGATCGCATATTCTTTGGATTTTGAAACCTTACTCGCTACTCGTTGATCGCCAAATCTTGCGATTTGAAAGCCTTACTTGCTACTCGCTGATCGCATATTTTTTCGATTTTGAAGCCTTACTCACGACTCGCTGATCGCATATTCTTTCGATTTTGAAGCCTTACTCGCTACTCGTTGATCGCCAAATCTTGCGATTTTAAAGCCTTACTTGCTACTCGCTGGTCGCATATTTTTTCAATTTTGAAGCCTTATTCGCGACTTGCTGATCGCATATTCTTTCGATTTTAAAGCCTGACTTGCTACTCGCTGATCGCATATTTTTTCGATTTTGAAGCCTTACTCGCGACTCGCTGATCGCATATTCTTTCGATTTTGAAGCCTTACTCGCTACTCGCTTATCGCCAAATCTTAAGATTTTAAAGCCTTACTTGCTACTCGCTGATCGCATATTTTTTCAATTTTGAAGTCTTACTCGCGACTCGCTGATCGCATATTCTTTCGATTTTGAAGCCTTACTCGCGACTCGCTGATCGCATATTCTTTCGATTTTGAAGCCTTACTCGCGACTCGCTGATCGCATATTCTTTCGATTTTGAAGCCTTACTCGCGACTCGCTGATCGCATATTCTTTCGATTTTGAAGCCTTACTCGCGACTCGTTGATCGCCAAATCTTGCGATTTTAAAGCCTTACTTGCTACTCGCTGGTCGCATATTTTTTCAATTTTGAAGCCTTACTCGCGACTCACTGATCGCATATTCTTTGGATTTTGAAGCCTTACTCGCTACTCGTTGATCGCCAAATCTTGCAATTTTTAAGCCTTACTTGCTACTCGCTGATCGCATATTTTTTCAATTTTTAAGCCTTACTCGCAAGTCGCTGATCGCATATTCTTTAAATTTTGAAGCCTTACTCGCTACTTGTTGATCGCCAAATCTTGCGATTTGAAAGCCTTACTTGCTACTCGCTGATCGCATATTTTTTCGATTTTGAAGCCTTACTCGCGACTCGCTGATCGCATATTCTTTCGATTTTGAAGCCTTACTCGCTACTCGTTGATCGCCAAATCTTGCGATTTTAAAGCCTTACTTGCTACTCGCTGATCGCATATTTTTTCAATTTTGAAGAATTACTTGCGACTTGCTGATCGCACATTCTTTCGATTTTGAAGCCTTACTCGCTACTCGTTGATCGCTTAATCTTGCGATTTTACAGCCTTACTTGCTACTCGCTGATCGCATATTTTTTCAATTTTGAAGCCTTCTTCGCGACTCGCTGATCGCATATTCTTTCGATTTTGAAGCCTTACTCGCGACTCGCTGATCGCATATTCTTTGGATTTTGAAACCTTACTCGCTACTCGTTGATCGCCAAATCTTGCGATTTTAAAGCCTTACTTGCTACTCACTGATCGAATATTTTTTCAATTTTGAAGCCTTACTCGCGACTCGCTGATCGCATATTCTTTCGATTTTGAAGCCTTACTCGCGACTCGCTGATCGCATATTCTTTGGATTTTGAAGCCTAACTCGCTACTCGTTGATCGCCAAATCTTGCGATTTTTAAGCCTTACTTGCTACTCGCTGATCGCATATTTTTTCAATTTTGAAGCCTTACTCGCGACTCGCTGATCGCATATTCTTTCGATTTTGAAGCCTTACTCGCTACTCGTTTATCGCCAAATCTTGCGATTTTAAAGCCTTACTTGCTACTCGCAAATCGCATATTTTTTCAATTTTGAAGCCTTACTCGCGACTCGCTGATCGCATATTCTTTCGATTTTGAAGCCTTACTCGCTACTCGTTGATCGCCAAATCTTGCGATTTTAAAGCCTTACTTGCTACTCGCTGATCGCATATTTTTTCAATTTTGAAGAATTACTTGCGACTTGCTGATCGCACATTCTTTCGATTTTGAAGCCTTACTCGCTACTCGTTGATAGCTTAATCTTGCGATTTTACAGCCTTACTTGCTACTCGCTGATCGCATATTTTTTCAATTTTGAAGCCTTCTTCGCGACTCGCTGATCGCATATTCTTTCGATTTTGAAGCCTTACTCGCGACTCGCTGATCGCATATTCTTTGGATTTTGAAACCTTACTCGCTACTCGTTGATCGCCAAATCTTGCGATTTTAAAGCCTTACATGCTACTCGCTGATCGCATATTTTTTCAATTTTGAAGCCTTACTCGCGACTCGCTGATCGCATATTCTTTCGATTTTGAAGCCTTACTCGCGACTCGCTGATCGCATATTCTTTCGATTTTGAAGCCTTACTCGCGACTCGTTGATCGCCAAATGTTGCGATTTTAAAGCCTTACTTGCTACTCGCTGGTCGCATATTTTTTCAATTTTGAAGCCTTACTCGCGAGTCGCTGATCGCATATTCTTTAAATTTTGAAGCCTTACTCGCTACTTGTTGATCGCCAAATCTTGCGATTTGAAAGCCTTACTTGCTACTCGCTGATCGCATATTTTTTCGATTTTGAAGCCTTACTCACGACTCGCTGATCGCATATTCTTTCGATTTTGAAGCCTTACTCGCTACTCGTTGATCGCCAAATCTTGCGATTTTAAAGCCTTACTTGCTACTCGCTGATCGCATATTTTTTCGATTTTGAAGCCTTACTCGCGACTCGCTGATCGCATATTCTTTCGATTTTGAAGCCTTACTCGCGACTCGCTGATCGCATATTCTTTGGATTTTGAAGCCTAACTCGCTACTCGTTGATCGCCAAATCTTGCGATTTTTAAGCCTTACTTGCTACTCGCTGATCGCATATTTTTTCAATTTTGAAGCCTTACTCGCGACTCGCTGATCGCATATTCTTTCGATTTTAAAGCCTGACTTGCTACTCGCTGATCGCATATTTTTTCGATTTTGAAGCCTTACTCGCGACTCGCTGATCACATATTCTTTCGATTTTGAAGCCTAACTCGCTACTCGTTTATCGCCAAATCTTGCGATTTTAAAGCCTTACATGCTACTCGCTGATCGCATATTTTTTCAATTTTGAAGCCTTATTCGCGACTCGCTGATCGCATATTCTTTCGATTTTGAAGCCTTACTCGCGACTCGCTGATCGCATATTCTTACGACTTTGAAGCCTTACTCGCTACTCGCTGATCGCATATTTTTTTGATTTTGAAGCCTTACTCGCGACTCGCTGATCGCATATTCTTTCGATTTTGAAGCCTTACTCGCTACTGGTTGATCGCCAAATCTTGCGATTTTAAAGCCTTACTTGCTTCTCGCTGGTCTCATATTTTTTCAATTTTGAAGCCTTACTCGCGACTCGCTGATCGCATATTCTTTCGATTTTGAAGCCTTACTCGCTACTCGTTGATCGCCAAATCTTGCGATTTTAAAGCCTTACTTGCTACTCGCTGATCGCATATTTTTTCAATTTTGAAGCCTTACTTGCGACTTGCTGATCGCACATTCTTTCGATTTTGTAGCCTTACTCGCTACTCGTTGATCGCTTAATCTTGCGATTTTAAAGCCTTACTTGCTACTCGCTGATCGCATATTTTTTCAATTTTGAAGCCTTCTTCGCGACTCGCTGATCGCATATTCTTTCGATTTTGAAGCCTTACTCGCGACTCGCTGATCGCATATTCTTTGGATTTTGAAACCTTACTCGCTACTCGTTGATCGCCAAATCTTGCGATTTTAAAGCCTTACATGCAACTCGCTGATCGCATATTTTTTCAATTTTGAAGCCTTACTCGCGACTCGCTGATCGCATATTCTTTCGATTTTGAAGCCTTACTCGCGACTCGCTGATCGCCAAATCTTGCGATTTATAAGCCTTACTTGCTACTCGCTGATCGCATATTTTTTCAATTTTGAAGCCTTACTCGCGAGTCGCTGATCGCATATTCTTTAAATTTTGAAGCCTTACTCGCTCCTTGTTGATCGCCAAATCTTGCGATTTGAAAGCCTTATTTGCTACTCGCTGATCGCATATTTTTTCGATTTTGAAGCCTTACTCACGACTCGCTGATCGCATATTCTTTCGATTTTGAAGCCTTACTCGCTACTCGTTGATCGCCAAATCTTGCGATTTTAAAGCCTTACTTGCTACTCGCTGGTCGCATATTTTTTCAATTTGGAAGCCTTACTCGCGACTCGCTGATCGCATATTCATTCGATTTTAAAGCCTGACTTGCTACTCGCTGATCGCATATTTTTTCGATTTTGAAGCCTTACTCGCGACTCGCTGATCGCATATTCTTTCGATTTTGAAGCTTTACTCGCTACTCGTTTATCGCCAAATCTTGCGATTTTAAAGCCTTACTTGCTACTCGCTGATCGCAT